>CM037831.1:37549150-38749150 GCA_021234535.1 Stichopus chloronotus
GGCTCTGACCCTTCCCGGGATGGACGGGTCTACGATGACTTTGACCAATCCCAAGCAAAGGATTATATATGTCATCCTATACAAAAGTTTTGCTAACCATAAATTGACCAATCATTAAGACTATGGAATCTTGCCACGCAACAGTGTGTTAGTTTTCTTTTTTAATGTGTTTCATCGTCTACCCTGACTGACGGAAAGGAATAAAAGAAAGTTTATTAAACTGTAGCAAACACAGGAAACTGAAGTTTGTGTGACCCATGAGTACGGTAGAGGGTACCGTCCACCATACACAACAATACTTCACTATTCAGAGGAGCAAAACTCGCCGGGTGCTGCCATAATGCCTGGTACCACTTTGAAAGTTTTATATACTTCGATTCCTATTAGAGGAAAGCACTATGCGTTGCAAGTTCAACGGGATGCATTATCAATGTATTCACAGCATGCAGTTGAGCTGCTGCTTTTGAGCTGTTAATATGTGTCCCACAACTGAGGAAGTAATGAATCCGTTGTCGATTGTAAACAATGATAATAGCATAATAATTTTTGTAATCATATCGTTCCATTAAACTGAATTTAATGTTTATAGACGAACTCTCAGAAAAAAAAGAAGAAGCAAGACAAGAGTCGCACTTGCTACCGGTACATAAGCAATGGTCTTTCCTGAATCCTGAACTTTGTCTTTGGCTCATCCTGCGCAGTGCGTTTTATATCAATCTGTATACTTTGCCTTTTGATGAGTGAACACGATGATGGAACAATCGTGTATTTATGGAACAAAACATAATTGAAAGTAAAATATTGATCTGTCCCGAGTATTCCAGTTCTGCCAATTACTGTTTTTTTTTTAAGCATCGGCACGTACTGTTTTTAACTTCTCATGTGAACTAAAACATATTTTATTTCTGTTTGATATAACTTGGTAAGCATACAAGACAATATGCGTACTTTAAGCTTGGTGTAAGTAATTCACTCGCAGAGCATGTGCAAAATCATAGTGGGGATGACGATTATCTGTCTTTCAAGATGTCTATCGTAGAACATTTTTATTTTAGTTTTCTTCAATTCATAGTTGCCAGTCATGCAGGTTTTACTTTCATAGTTGTGTATTTTATGTTACAATCGTCAAATGGTTCCGTCTCCCAAGTTATGTTCGTTCCTCTTGTTATCCCGTCGTACTCCGCGTTGAGGTGGGTTTTGGTACACGAAGCGCAATCGTCGCTGCCATCTGGAAAATTTTCACAGAAATTCATATGATTCTGGCAACGATCCTGACAAAACGAAGAAGAAAAATGTACGCGACATCGATAGATCGCCCCAAACCACCAGGCTCCTCGGTGTCTCTGAGAACAATGGAAGATATCCCATTCATCGTTGTCTTGGTCTCTGGTGCTAAACTGCCTATTGTTGCTTTCAGATAACGAATCCCTCCCTGCAATCGATTATAAAGTGATTCCGATGATTAACGTTTACAAACACATGAACTAAAGAAGTTCAGAATATGTAAATGTGTAATTCCTTCGAAACCATGTACTTTTATACTTTTCTGTCACATTCAATACTAGATTATGTATTCATAATCTCTCTCATCACTCAAAAATGTTAACATTGGGTTGAAAATATTGAAATGTAATAATTGTAGCGTGTTATTGCTTCTCTGTCATTTTCCTCACTTCGTTTTTTTTTTTTTTTTTGACGATACTTTTCAAACAGGACCATGTGAAAATATGAGTGCACTAGACCACATTGGTTCACATCATTCTTTATTCTTTATTTATACTGAACAACCAATACTAATTCATCGAAATGTTAAGTATTGTCGTTATTCTATCCTTTCAAAAGAGGGTGAGCAATATAAGATTGTAGGTAGATCGGGCGGTCATAAGTAATGAAGTGTAGAAGTGCTTACATATTTAGCAGCTTGTTTTGTTGCATGGAGAGTTACCCTTGGGAACTAGAGGCCTAGGATGTGGCTGCCTACAACAATCTCTCTGAGGTTTGGAGGCTGTTTGAAGATAAGACCTTCTAATGCGATGTCATTTTATAGGATACCCCACAGAGATCGAAGACTCTGAACAGATTTCTCACATTGGGGTGATAAAAAGTAGTGAAGGGAAATCTTTACAGGTGGGGTGACAAATATGTGCTGTTTTTATTGGCCTTCTCCAGATTTTTATGGCATGCAGTGACGATCTTTCTTAAGATTTCAACGAAAATACCCCATAACATCAAAGGCGGTGTGGGGTATACCTTGTATCAGACCCCGTTGCCTGTTAGATGCCTAGATGATATATTCTGTTCGCATTGCATGAGAAACCAATTAGCCTGAGAATTTGTTTACCATAGAAGTTATGCCAGACAGCGTACGTAACTTTCTTCAGTTAGCTCTGTTGCCATGGCATACACATGCCAGATATTCCAGAAAGTAGATATTCTAGAAAGTAGATATAGTACTGCCAATCAATTACTCAGAGGGGAAGTTGAGTGTATCAGTTTTCAGTGCGCTGTGCTTCGTTTCCTACCTGGGGTAATGAGGTGTAATCAGTCATATAGAGAGCCGGCCAGAAGTTTTAAGGAGGGAAGTTTCTATGTGGATGAATTTGAAAGGGTAGACCTGAAGCACGAACTGTTTATTAACCTCAATTAAGTAAATAAATTAAGTAATTAATCGAGTTCAGTAAATGATTGGTGTCAGAGCAGATTCACTTGTAACGGAGAGTCAGGCAATAGATAATCGATTTCTTTGTGTATTCTGGGTGCAAATTATGGAATGGTATGTATGCATTCATATGCTTTAGAAATATGTCCCAAAGCCTGAGTTTCGATCCTCCAATGTATTTATCCCAACAACTATTGTCAAAACATGGTATATGATATGTACAACCACTATTTTTGAGGTCAGAAATTTCGTCCTTAACATTGAAAAATGAACCAATTTTAGAAAATCTGAGATTGATCTAGCCATTGTGTTAGACATACTACCACAGTATGGTAACTTCAGATAAATTTGAGATTTAAGTCACTATCCCTGGTAACAGTACCTACTTGTAATGTAGATCTTAAATTACAAGAACATCTCTCAAAGCTCTTAGAGGGATATATAGTATATATATATATATAGATATATATATATATATATATAGTATAGATATATAGATATATATAGATATATATATATATATATAGATATATATATATATATATATATATATATATATATATATATATATATATATATATATAGATATATATATATATATATATATATATATATATATATATATATATATATATATATATGGTGTGTGTGTGTGTGTGTGTGTGTGTGTGTGTGTGTGTGTGTGTGTGTGTGTGTGTGTGTGTCGGATTGCCCACTGGCGTTAGAGGGTGAGAAGGAGTGTCCAGGTATGGGTGTGTACGTGTGTGAGCGGGCGTGTGTGTACGATAGAACTTGTGTTTTGATCTCTACAAGAGGGATGGCGTCGTAGGTCAAACGTCAAAGGTCATGAAAACAGAAAACACAATTTGTTTTCAGTATCTCAATGTGTGAGTATCCTAGAGTGAGAAAATTACCAGTAGATTTCTAGACAATAAGAGAATAATAATACTGATGATGTCACCAGAGCAAAGATCACGTGATTAAATGTCAAATCGACAAAAATCGGCTCTAAAATGTGTGTCACGATCTCCTCCCAGATGATAAATTGGATACACTCCAAATCTGGTGGGCCAATGATGTCATAGGTCAAAGGATAAGTGTCACAGGTCGTGACAACGAAAAACAAATTTTTAGACTTTTCTCTATGTGTGAATATCCTAATACTTGTGCAACTACTACATACAGACCGTAGGAAATACAAGATTTAAAAAAAAATATCGATGACGTAACGAGATCAAAGGTAACGTGGTCAAAGGTCAAAACGGCAAAAAGGCTGTGAAAAAGTGCTTAAACCTATACAAACACTTCAGGACTTAGTGTTTACGTCTTGTAGCAATGTGCGCTGATGATAATACCTGCACTAAGCATATTTTTGCAACGTATACATATATAGATCTGCTGCACAATTGTTTAAGAACTCGGGATGTTTGTATGCACTGTGAAGAAACTATTGAGAAAAAGCATAACGGGGTAACTATAAAATGATTCACAGTGACGGTATGTACCGACATGGGGAATAGTCTGACGCTCACGAGTTTTCTGGGAATACCTGTGACGCACGCATCCAGGCACATGTGTAGGCCCAGGCAGGTGTTTGTGCCGTTAGACTCTTACATGGTGTATTACAGTACTATATCATTAAGTAACTTGAACATTTAACACTTCTATCAACAACGGGCAATCGGAATAACTGATAAAAATTACAGCTCAGCGTACTAAGGGGTATGTGCATGCAAAACTATAGGGATGAGATTTGCAACGTCGTGGATTGTTACAATTGTTTTCGGCTTTACTAGTTTTACTTACTTACCGGCAGTTCCACTGTACGATCCAATTGAGAGTCTGTATTTGTCCGCATTATTACTGATGTTGAAAAAGGAATATATTGCAAATCTTGATTGAGAGAGAGCATCTCTCAGATCTATTCTCAATTGATACGTTTTCTGGTTTGTTATGGCGTGGATGTATTTATTACCGAGCCAATGGTCTTCACCAAGAGTTCCAAAACCATCCTCGTAATCAGACCAGTCGCGATAAAAGTCAACATCAGCATTTGAACGCCGTTGAAAAATCTGTGAACAATTCCACATATAATGAATACAAACATGCAAAGAGAAAAAAAGAAATGAGGAAGATTTATGTCAACATTCTCGTTGGTACTAACGGTAGAATGGAAAACAATAACGGATAAACAAATTCTAACTTCTATCTAAATCATCGATCGTGGGAGAGGGTATAAGGGGTTGAATATAAAAACGTGGCTCTTATATTGTCATGGTTCATATGACCCCAATTTATCAGCAGCAAACCTTTGTGTGTTTCACTTTTATCCTACTTTGAGAGTGAAAGTAGGAACCGAAAGTTTCCTTTTTTATAAATAACACGTAGATTTACATACTTCAACTAAATATCTGTTTCGGATATTCACCTGAAAGATGCTAGTCATTTAACGTACTTGGGGTTCTTTCCCCATTTCATTGAGGCATGGGTGTATAGGGGAGTACGTTTATTCCAGCTCTCCTGTATCTTTTTAGAGTCATTGCGGTCAACAGCCATAATTGATGTTTAAAGCCTTTGGTAAGTTAAAACCTTGTTATGACCGGTGAGAATTACGAGTTAAATAAACAAGACAAAGCATGTTTAAAGGAGGATAGAGTACTGCTCTTTTTAATCGATTTTATGGCCTTAAAAAAGCCGCTGGTGTCGGGTCCAATCTTCTTGTGGGGATGGTGCCTCCTTCTCAGAAACTTTTGATTGCAGCATTGTATGTTTTTCTTTTTGGCAGATGAGAGTATCTAGTTCTGCTCTTGCGTTTTCTTCCTTCTCTTTGAATCAGTCACGTTGTTACCTAACCTGCCCTAGAGGTTACTTATTCCATGTTCTGCAAAGCTTCCTGCAGGTCTTTTTTGAGCAGTGAATTCCAAGAATGTTATAATTCCTCAGAGAAATTTAGGAAGCCAGGTAACTTAGAGATGCTTCTGTGCTTCTGGGTTTAACACAAAAGATGTTCGTAAATTTTGAACATTCGTAAATATTCTTTTGTTGGACCAGAAAGAAGGCATTGGATTTGAAACTCGATACTTTAGACTAGCTCCCCAAGGTTTAACTATTGCGGATACTTTCTATAGTCAAAACCCTGGAAGTAGACAAAACCAGCATTACGCTTTCTCTCTATATTTTGTTGTCTTTTATAATTTTTCTCTCTTAAATGCATTTCACTTCCTTCCTAACCCGTGCTCGTTAGACTAGCTCCTGTTCACTGAATACGTACTTATTCTTGTGTGTTTTCACTAGTCTAGTTTCTAAGGCCTCTATGTAGTTTTTCTCATTGACGTAGTGTTGAACAACTTGTGTTTAAGGGTACTTTGTTGCCAAAAAATTAAACTGAATCATCGTGTATACGGTCTTTATTATGCTCTGTATTGTAGTGCTTCATATGATGCACTTCTTTTAAACTTATGGAATAATCGGTTACCTTAATACAAAACATTTCTGCACGGTAACGTACGTATTGTATTGGTTTTTACAACTCACCGTCCATCCTCCACTGCTATGTTCCATCTCACAGTAAACCTGAACACCTGCAGGGTACCCATCAGGAAAGATGGTGTAAACACCGTCACTGCTAGTACCCGCAAGGTAGAGCTCATGGCAATCCTTACCCACTATACGAGTACACGTAACTCCGTCACCTTCATAGCCATCATTACAGTAACATTTGTGGACGTCGCTGCTCTGGTAGCAACTCGCGTCATCACTGCATCGGTAACTTTCGTCTACCCGTAGCCGATTGTTGCTACAGTTTGAGCGTCTTGTACAATTAGCATTTAAATAAAAACCACCATTCTGTGTGTAAAACAAAGACAGAAATGACTTCGTATCCAAAATGATGGGATAACAGAAACCAAGATGATCTCTTCAATAGTAACATATGTCTAAAAATGGCTCATTATTTTTCATATAAGATTGAACTGGAAAGATACACATTGTCAACATAATCCCCTTGTAAGCACTTTGTAAAGTAACTATTATGGCAAAAACGAAAAAGGGTGGAGGTGGAATTAGGAAATGGGAAATTTGCCATGTGGCTCAAGTTACCGATATCACCGCCTGAGCTTCTGACTCGTAACATCCACATTGCTCTTGTGGTACGCAGTCAGAACCCTCCATGAGAAATCCATCATCACAAACACAGTCCTCGGTTTTAGTACAAACTCCTTTTTGGCATTGTGCAGGAGCTTGGCAAGTTCGATGACAGGCGTTGCTACAGTCTCTGAGATTCATGTTTAGTGGACAGACTTGTACGTCATCTGTTCGAAGAACACACAAAAGTATTCAAATGAAGTAAGTAAAACGTTGACGATGCACAGACTGTTACACCAGAAGGCTCTTCTTCGGCGATTTACAAAAATAACACAAAGGCGTCTACCATGGGCATTCAGTCAAATTCATTAAGGAGGCAAATGCGTCGTGTTTACACGTGACTATAAGTTAATGTCTTGTTGTTTGCTTGGTTAACATTATGATGCATTGTTTCTCTCAGAGGAGACTTGCAATCTATAGGGTTTTTTTACTGTAACGTCAGACCACCTTCCACCTATCTTCAAATTAGTTGCTGATAAGTCGTACGTTTTGAGTAGGTGCTCTGTTTGTAACCTTTGTTTCATATAGTACCCTGTCCACAGTGGTATTTTAAATTAAAGGGGATATTTTTTGACACAAGAACATGTGAGACACTTTTTGTCTTTCGGTTATAGTTAGTTTGTGGTTTGGGTTGACTTATGATTTGGGGGGAAAGTGGCGCCCAAGGAGGAGTGGACAACCCTTACAGATGTGTTCTCTCACATGCAACTACTGCGTACGTTATATTGTTTAATTTGACTTTCCAGTTTTATGATTACTTCAGTTTTCCATGTGATGGCTTTTTAAGGGAACATAAGGTAGAGTAACGATATTATTGCAACCCCGACAATCTATTTGGAACAAATATAGACAAACCAAATAAATAAAAATAATGTGCAAAATGTTTATATTATATAAGTGCAAGGAAAGTGACACGATATATTCAATACGTGTCCCCATGGGCACATAACTTGAAACTATAAATGACCCGACTATAAATGGTTTACGTGGTTCGGTAGATTTCGATGATTCTGTAACGGCAAGTTCGTTCGGTGATTCCGTATGTATTTGAGTTTCAGTTCCATCATGTTGGTAGCCTGTGATAAGAAAGTCACCTACATTGAGTATCAATGATTATCCACGTGAACAGTAAAATAACTGTAATGTAAAATATGGAAACTTAACTGCGAACGCTGTAACCAAATGAGTTAATGAGTCCCCAAACTTAACCCCCCCCCCAAAAAAAAGGGGGAGGGAGAAATCAGAGTAATAATCAGTTGTGAGAGGAAACGCACATCAATGATATACGTCACCACTAACATCTGTCTGAGCGATACGCCCAAGAATTCGTGCTTTTAGTACTACTTTTTACCGAACGTTCATAAGTGAAATATTATTTTGATAAAAAACAAACGCTTTATGACACAAGAAATAGGAAATGAATTGAACCCGTACAAAAAACTATAGATACAAATAATACAGCACATTATCATACCAATATATGTATTAAGTTTATGCAAATAATTCATTTAATTTAAAATAAAAGCTACAAACACAATTTTTTTTTATTTTATTTTATTTTTTTTACTGCGGTTTTTTTTTACTGCGGTGTCCTTTTACGCTATATTGAGGTATTATAAAGGCGATACCGGTTCATTGGAAAGTTGCGTATAATTTAGATGCTGATATCATTGACAACTACAACGAACATCTCTTACATACGTTTAGGGTCACTTTACGTGCTTCAAAATTCATCTATGATAATTACATTTTACACTTAAGGTGCAATTTAAAGGCAGTCTCAAAATGGAATAACTTTTTTCAATATGACGAAAAAACGTGGGAATCGATTTTTCGCTGCCCCTGGTATTTTGTTCATGAAGTTAAAATTCTGTTTTTCCAGTTTCGTTTTATTCACCGTATTCTTGGTACGAACAGATTATTATTTCTTATGAACTTAATTGAAAGTCCCCTTTGTACCTTTTGTAAAAGAGAAGACGAAACATTAGATCATTTGTTTTGGAGCTGCCACATAGTGTCTTCTTTTATTTTAGATATAGAACATTGGTTTTTGAATCGTCAATTTACTTTGTCAAAAGAAGATATTTTCTTTGGTTATTGTAGATATATTAAACATCCTTTCTATTTTCTTATTTTGCATTTAAAGTATTACATATTCCAATGCAAACAAAAAGGCGAAATTCCTAATATTAACGAATTTTCTTATAAACTAAAATTTCTATTAGAGGTTGAAAAGCAGATATCTAAAAGAAGCAAAAGTAAACATTTCTTTCATTATGATATTTTATGTAGGTCGTTTAATGTACAACTTACTTAATGTACAATTTACTTAATGTACAATCATTTCGATTGGACGTTGCTTGATACTTGTATGAACATTTGGATGCTGATGTAAATATTTGCTATTGAAAAACACTTTAGAAACGATGATCAATAAACGGAGGTGAAAATAAAATTTAAAAAAAAGCTACAAACACAAATGATACAACACAATATAATACAAAAATGTATCTTTAATTTTTTTTTTTTCATAATGAAGGTATTGAAGTAAAACATTAAAGAGATAAAGTACAGTACTCACAATATTTTCCTTTGCATGGAAACATTTCAGCAAAGTCACATAGTTCTGCATAAAAGGAAAGAAAAAACCGAACAATAAATGTGCAAAACAATACTTTCATTAAATTTTAATCAGGATAGCTGATTTTTTACACAATCAGTCTACGTTAAAAAGTAACAAATCATCATTTTCCTTCTATTCGTCTTCTGTAGTAGCATACGTACATCGAAAATTATTGTGTTTTAAGACGTGAATAACCCACGAGAAGCCAAGGTGATTGTAAATCTTAAATATCCATAAAAAAGTGAAAATATAATCAAGTTGAGACCATAGATATACAAGGAAAAAGTAAGGCAAAGAACACATACAAAACGTATAAGAAGGCTCAATTGTTCTGTGTTCAATATAAGGCTACCAGGTCGAAGATTTGTGTGGGCCATCACACTCCTTGCAGTTTGTAAATGTATTAACACACTATGTTGGTAATAACTTCAGTTGAAGCCTAAAATAATTGAACTTGCAGACAAACTTGCAGACAAGCACATCGAAGCCCATTTTGGAATTATGGGCATATCCGTTTCACCCACGGGCGTCAAATCGACGAGGGAACATGTTGTCCCCAAATTTCGATAGGTGAGGGAGAGAAATGTTTTTGAATGGTCGGGTTAAACTGTATCAAATATCGACCAAAGTTTTGGTGAGTGACTGATGCAATTGGCTAATACATGTAATAGGCTTATAAATGCTCATACGGAAAGCCTGCGTGACCAAATTAGGTGTTTATATAGCAAGGTAAGACTCATCTAGACATCCTAAATGCCAACATTTTGCCGACGCTTTTGGCTTTTTGGCGTTGTTTGTTAACAGAAAAAAAGAAGTTTCGTCTGACAGTACGTCATCATTACCAGTATTGTGCCGTGAAAATACAAGATTTTTAACAGTGTGTAGACACCTTATCAAAGCACTTTAACTATTAAATAAAAAAAAAAAGAGTTCCACCTACCTCCTGCTTGAGTAGAAGCAATCAAGGCTAATGCGATCAACGCGGGTAAACCTTGCAAAGTCGCTTTCTTTTTTTTCATATTACTTTCCTGTATCAAAGTTCTCCGACGTTCCGTGTGGCGATCAGTAAGGATGTCATTCAGTTACAGGAACAGACTCCTTTCTATGGCTTTGAAACTATGATACCGTTCACAAAGGAGCTACAATCAAACTGAGTTCAGCAACGTCACAAGTAAATCCGATTGGTTGCTGAAACATTATGGAAACAAGATTTCCCATGTGAACACACAACTCTGTGTCATGTTTATATGGCAATACAAGAAAGTATGATAACAGTAACATCATCTAAAAATGTTTATTTTTTTTTAATTCAAGATTGATTGTGCGCGTAGTGAAAAAAAAAAAAATACTTCTTCTTTATTTCTAAATGTACAGGGGGAGTTTTTCAAGGACGGAATACATTTTTTAATGAACGAAAATGACAGTAACTACTTTGAAAAGCAATGTGTGTAGCATGTGAAGAGTAAAACAGAAATCGTTTTTTTTTTTTTTTTTTTTTATTAATGGTTCTTGGTTAAAGCGCCTATGTAATGGATATACAACATTACAGGGTACCTGAAATTAAAGTTTTTTTGTGACATGGGCCACTTTATTTACAAAAATCTAATTCACACTGATGATGACCTCACTCTGCATCAGTTGTGTTTTACAGACTGAATATGCAGTAACTAAGAAATTTAGTGTGCAATTTTTTTGATAAATATACTTCCTAGAACGCAGAAGATATCAATTTACAGACCTATTTCAGCATAACAGACTTCACTGAAGAGGATTTTTTAGAGACAGGGGACCGCATACGTGCTTATTTAAGATGGTAACATCTTTGTCACTGCTAAAAAAATTTTTATAAAAGTTTGGACATTTACTGACTAAAAGCCCGCATGAGCACTGTGCAGGTCTTCCGTCGTTTTCTTACATTAGAAAGTGTTCAATTGTCTACCCTTTTTTTTTTTTTTTTTCATGTGCGTACTTATTGTACCGTCGACGGCCTGCAAAGGTTCTGTTCACCACGCATCGCAAAGCCACAAAGCCACAGGGCTTGAAAAAAAAAAAAACCACTCCATTTTTTTTCATTAATTACACGACTGTGATAAAATATTCTTATACATATATTTGCTTATGGATAATTTGAGATTTCAACGTAACTCACGATCACCCAGCCTGGGTTACGCATTGCTCAATGCAACCTATACCAGATAAGCAGACTGTTTGCAAAGTATGTCATGCAAGTGAATAATCGACCTCCACTCCAAAGATATCATAGCTAGTCTTCTTTGCTTGTCGTGTCACTATATTAACATTTCTGATGAAAGAGAAAAACATGAAAGGTATATTTATTGCTTGCACCGATCAATATTTACACGGATAATGGGTTTTATGACACGATCTTTGTTCTTATTGAGAATATTTGAGTAAACCGTTCTCTTTCATTTGCTTCAGATACTTTTATTGAACCAGATGTTGTCTTATATAAGGATAGTATTGACCTTTCAGATATGCACTTTCTTTTTATGGATATAACAAATCCAGATTTACATTAAAGTGATAACAAGTGTTATATTCCTTTTGTTCTCGACGTTTCATTCTCATACCATGTAATAAAACAAACATTTATGAAACATAACCTAGAATGTAGGGTTTGTTGACGTTGAAGTAATATGCACTGTGGTCAATACGGTTTGATGTAATAGTCATTATGTAGTATGCACTATGTAAACTCAGTCGAAAAAGCCACGACAAGACAAACACCTGGGTTATTATTTTTTTTCCTGTAACATCGCTAATTGTTATCATGGAAGAATGTACAGTGAACCTGTTCATTTAACTAACCAAAACGTTTTAATATGATACCTGTGAGCCTCTATGACAGAGAGCATTGAAAAACACAAACCAGAGCTAGAAAAACTAGAAGACTGAATAAACAGAACGCGTTTTCTTTCATTACTGTATACAGGCGTAACAGGCGTAGTAAAGTGTCTATTCACGTTTGGTTTGATCTTAAACCATTTTCATTTCAAATTTATTCAAAAATTAGTTGTCATTTTCTTACTAATTCCTTAAGTTAATTATTTTCTTTATCGTCATTTTGCCTTATTTGCCTGAATTGTATTGTGGTGGCATAATAGCTGTATCAGCCTCGGAAAGATCAACAAATAATAACTATAAATATCTTTAAATTATATATTTATATGTAATTAGGCTTATCCGGTTGAAATGAAAGTGATATATCATTTGATAAAAAGCAAATATGATGACGTGGACTGTTGCATAGTGTCTGTATTACTTTACTTGGACCTATAGTGCGTCTTATTGACCCTTCTACTGGATTTCTCATTACGAAGTGATATAAGAATTGCTGATGAAGAAAACACATGCTTCGTAAAACTATACATAGAGTATAACACACATTCTGCTAGTCCGTTTCCTGACGTCATTAATTTACAGCCAATATTTCGAACTGACATTTTCATGTTCCACAACCTTTTAAGTACCATTAACACGTTTCGTTTTCGTCTTACTGAACTGTTGACCAACAACTACTCAGGTAAGTTACAATGTACACAATACTGGGTAATACTTATAACCAACCAAACCTAACACAACTGTTTTTAGTATTAGCACTTTTCCCTGTAGATCGTTCATCACATATCGTGGAACGTGCAGTCATGTAAAACAAAAGTAGAAAATTTTGTTTTAAAACACAATGCCAATATGTTCTTATCCGGAACATAGAAAGCCAATTTTAATCAGCTATTTCTCAAAGCGTGACAGCTATAAGTTGTAACACAGTCGCAAGTTTGTTTCCTTGCAACATTCCGTTATTCAATTTTCCCTACACAATTCCCCATTTTTAAAAATCTCAAATTGCGTTGTGGGTTTTTATCTCATCGCCCTATAGGGGCAAGATGAGATATCGTACTCACTTGGCTAGTGGAGCTATGAATTGTACTGTGCACCGATGGGAGAATGGTTGCAATGGAAACGCGTGGAGTGGATGAGTAGCGAAAACCCAGGGGTACCCCATGGTAGAGTGACCATGGGTACAGAAGGGTCCTGTTGGGTGGTATAAATGAAAACGTGTCCGTGCCAATGCGTGTGCGTGTGTGCGTCCGGACCTGTCCAAATTGTGGTTTTTCCAGAATAGTTTGAAAAGCATATGAGCGATCAAGTTGAAACTTGGTAAGGTTGTGCATGATGCCAATATGTGCAGGATGTATTAGCTGTATGGTAAATCGAGTCAAATTTGCTGATTTTTGACACAAAAAGCCAATTTTGCACCCAAATTGGTATTTCCAGCACATCGTGAGAACTATTAGACCAATCAACTTAAATTTTTGTAAGTACATACCTGAGAACATATTCTTCAACATAATATTACTGTAATGATAAATTCAGTGAATGTTGCTGATTTTTTAGAAAAAAAAATGTCCCAAATTTGTATTTCCAACATATCTTGAGAACTATAAGACCAATTAACTTAAGGTTTTGTTAGGACGTACCTGAAAACACATTGTTCAACATAATATTACCGTGAATTTGCTGATTTTGGAGGAAAAAAGGCCAAATTTTTTCCCAAAATTGGTATTTCCAGCATATCTTGAGATGTATTTGAGCATTTAATGCAAAATTGTGCAAGGACTTACTTGAGAATGTAATGTTCAAGGTATATCACTTTTGTATTAAAGAGAGTGAAATGTGCTGATTTTTTTTAGAAAAAAAAGCCAATTTTTGCCTCAAAATTTGTATTTCCACCATATTTTGAGAGCTAATTAAGCATTATACCAAAAATTTTGCAAGGCCGTTCCTATGAACACAATAATGAAGATACAGTGTATTACTCTTATAGTAAACTTGTGAAATTGTATGATTGTTTGATAACAAACTTAGAGCCGGCATATGTTCAATAGACACCACCTTTTTAACTTTAACCAGAACATCTTTAGCAGAACTGGAACCTGTGGATAATGTCTTTTATGAGAACATTATTTTTAAGTGAAACAATAATTTCAGCAGAACCAGGTCCTGCACAGGTAAATAGGAGACTTACGTGCAAATACCCATAGAGCGATGTTCTTATATCCTGCCCCTAACCGTAACCACTAAGCCTAACCTACATGGAATAACCGAATGTTATAATTGTGTTATGTAGCGTAATATGCACAGATACTTTTGAGCTATTAGATATTGTTACTTGAGCCTAGTAACACCAGGCTATAACCTTAAGTTTGTTACCTTACAGTAGATATCAGTATTGAGATTCTTACCACCATTTTATGCTTGAAGAATGTTTGCCACTCATTTACAACCAGTTCCCCGAACTAGGTCTCTGTGAGATGTGGTTGCAGTAAACTATTTACAAATCCCTGTGTGGATGCCCTGTATTTAAATCAATGCATGTTGACGATGAGTTACGCAACTCCGTGGATTGCCCTCTTGTTTTTTTATTTGCAACTATATAGTTGTGTTTGTACTACCCATAAGTTATAATGCTTAAAGAGGATTTTCTTTTTTTTTTAACAGAATTTTCTTTTCTCATGAAATAATTTATACCAAATTAAATCATTTGCACTTCTTACGACGTTGAACAACTTTGAATTGTTTCCGTAACTACAGGAACCTTATTGGTGTGGGCAACCTTATTGGTATCGTCAATATTTTCATGATGCAGGACTCCTTCTCTGTCGGGAATATTGTAATAGATCTTTGGCTCCAATTTCTTTAGATGTTTTCATTTAGACATTGCAAAAAGTTCGTAGGCAATAGCATTTCCAGGGTGACAATCTTATTAGTTCTAGCAAAGACTGAAAGTGATCTTCAAACTGCAAACTGAATTAGACATACGCCTATTCCTGACGTTATAACTGAACAGGCCTACCAACGTTTGAGCTAGCAGGATGGGAAACGTTAGGGCTACGATCCAGAATATAACGTGAGGCTAGATTAGACCGTCTCTAGAATAAGGAATTTTTAATACAGACCTAGACCTAGGCGGGTTAGACTATCAATTTAGGCCAAGGGCCTTTAGGTCAAATCAGTCTAACACGGGCACTGTAACAATGAAGTTGGCATAGGTTAGGCCTGCCCAGCCTAGGTTTACTGAATTAGGCCTGACGTTAGGTTCTATGCCTAGGCTAGGCCTAGTCTGTCGCTATACAACTAACACGATCCTTACTACGACCCATGGTCTTTGCTTTTCTTGCTGTGCAGGTCAAATTAGGCTCTTTGTGTTTACTACACTATTACATAGGGCTACCTATATATAATAGAACGGGGGTATGTAATAGTGTATACGTAACGCTAGGGCGACCTGTGAGCCGCCTAGCCTTACATGAGAAAAGAAGTAACAATTATGCAACCCTTCAAGGATTTAGATGATCTCCTCCGGGAAATCCTTCTTGGACAGAAAGGTCCTTACAGTTTCTGCAATTTCGTTTGAAAAGATTTGAGAGGATTGTAAGAAAAGGTGCCACAAATTAAGTGGAGGAGACCAAAACTTGTTCCCGTTCGATGTTCGCTAAATTACGACAGAAATGCAGCTAATTGTGCGGGGCATCAATAACTACTAACTGCATATGCGTTTGAATTTTGCGAAATCTGATTGGATGGTACGTCAACCTTAATGAGATTGGCTTTTCGTTGAACCTCGTGACTTGCTTTATTTCTTTTCATTGGATACTCACGTCAATATCAGACTAGAAAAAGATTTAGACATTTTCAAGGTAATGGCCTAGAATCCAGTTAATTTTCAGTGGAAAGGATCGGAAAGAGCTGTCACTCTTAGGGAGGACTGACTTTTTCAATCTTACAAGTTGGCTTGATTGATTTCGAGGTCCTTCAATGAGCACTAAAGTACACAATTTAACAATTGTGTCAAACTATTGAAAGAAGAATTTCTTTTGCATTTAAATTTCTCCCTTAATCTTGAGAATTGACAGTAGATAAACTGAAGATTGGTGTATTGGAGATTTATCTTAATATGATACAGAACTTGGAAATTACATAGCATGAACTATTTGTTCTAGGAGAGTCAAACTTATAAGGAATACAAACTATAACCAATAAGTTGTGCTTGCTAGATTACTAAAAGTGCAATACTAAATATTTTTTTACTAATCATAACCTTAGGCCACAACATGCTATTTTGTCAGTAAAGAGAGGAAAATATCCTTCTTTTTTACCTTATTTCAATTGTTTTCAGTGGCCGGTTCCTTAAATTTCCTTAAAATTGCTAAAATAATGTTTCTTACAAAACGAAAAATTTTATAATTGTCAGTTTATAATATATTACGAATCGCAACGTTGACTGCCATAATGTTAATTGGTGTCACTGATAAGAAAGATAAGTCTAAATGGGTGAATTGCAAGTCAGTTCGGTGAGGAATCGAAACGGGCGAATAAAATATACTAGTATGATGGTACTAATGGAGTTTAACGTTCCGTGGAGTTATATGTAAGAAGGGGACGAAATGGATACTTCTCACACATACAAGAGGTATGGAATAATCTCTGAAATAATCTGTCTGCCGTAAAAGAGATCTGCCCTTCAGCCTCTGTCATAGGTAATGTAAATTCTGCACAAGAAACTGATCGTTGTGTAACGTATGCGCACGTCTATGGTACGCAAATCATGCAAACTGGGTCATCATTGCTAACGGCGTTGTACAAGAAATTAATCAATGACGACCTGGAAAACGCTTGTAATAAGAGCGTGATTATCAATGACCAAATGGTAAATTCTAGAAAAAAAAAAAAAAGTCAGACATGTAAGTAACAATGGGATGATATAGGCCTAATAACGAGAAGTCGCGCACATGAAGAGGTTATCAATGGTGTATTCATTTTTTTTTTACTGCGAAATGTGGCGAAAGACATCTTCCTCTTCAACCGTTGATGTCAATTAACATGTAATATCTGTTAAAGCAGAATGTACTGTTTGCAGATGAATAGACTTTAAGTCGTTAATCTTCTATTATTCTCTTCCAACGTCCAACCAAGGGCAGATGGCCCTTGGTTGTACGTTGCAGTCAATGTAATCAATGCAAACCGTGATGTCAATGCACAAGCTGTCAGCGCAAACTTCAGCAGTGCACGGCACAATGTCTTTCAGATCCACAAGGCCAAGCTGATGAAAAGTATTTTGACATTTTAAGAAAACTTACAAGGGATTTTGATAGAAAATGCATAGAAAGAATGGATGGGACTTTATCATATGCCTGAACTTATATCTAACCAATGAAAACAGTAAGTCATCAGGCTGGAGGTCTTTGAAATAAAACAAAAAAATGAATGAGCCAAGATGGTTCGCACATTACTTGCGACACCCTACACACAATGAAGTGAAGTGATCTAAGCCTGTAACGGGTAGGGTCAGGTGGCCGATGTCTTTTTCAAATCCTTGGATTTTGCGGTATTGTGTGATGTTTTTAAATTCTTCTTTGCAAGTAGTTCTATGGCCTGTAACACACGTCTAAAAACAAAAAATTTGCTAGCGAGTAGCGAATACGTATTTATTGTTCTCAATTTGCTTACAAACTGGTCATATACATGATTCCCGGCTCACCACGAAAAACAGTCACCCCTCCCTCACCCCCAACAGCAAAGGGAGTTACTGCAGAGACAGAAGAAAAAAAAAACTTGTTTCCTCATCGCATTGCCCCCTTCCATAGTCTTGTGTTGAAGATGCTGGTAGTCTTAAATATACCCCATACCGTTTGAAACATCAAGGTAGATACAGCACATCCTTATTATGATATCCGATCGTCAAAAAAAAAAAAAAAAAACATCGTTCTTTATCCCACAATTGTGCTAGTTTTGCTCTTTGTGGAATGTCTTGGTTGATTCACTCCTAGCAACTTCAGTTCGATACACAGAAAAGAAGCCTATATACATCTCCATCAGCCGTGTATTTTTTTTTTTTTAGGAGAAACGCCAGCAAAGGAAAAGAAACCTTTGGGCGGGGGGGGGGGGGGGTTCAGAACTCCTTTGGACATACGTAATACTGCATTTGTTTCTGTATACCACGTGTATGGTTAGTGTATATTTACTCTGGAATGTATTTACTCACGAAGTAACTACAAAAGGGTACAATGGAAAACCAACGATTGTGATATCGTTATCAGTGTGTTACAAGAATTGCATTGCCAAGAAAAATAAGCTGTAGTGCCTTTTGAATGAGGCTTACTCGATGCCTTGCATTTCGTGTAGTTGATTCTAGAAATCAAATATGTAGGATATACAGTCAAGGTTAGTAACTCCATGTTGTAGGAAGTGGCTTAAAGAGCATAAAGTTACAATTTATTTCACACTGATAAACGATCATTTTTCTCGATACTTTTCCAAAGTGATATGCAGATAACAAATCCTTTAAACTCCTTAATTATGCCGTATTAATCGAAGGGTGTACAAAATAAGACTTGAGTCTAATTGTGAACTAGTGGCCCTATTACCATTTAATTGTTTACAAACTAGAAACAAAATGTTTGCTGAACATTGAGTAATCCAGTTCGTGCTGCCTGTGTTTACCGTTATACGTTCAATTTAGTTCTTCTACACGAATGTTTGCGTTGTTTAAATAGATTACAATATTTTAATGTCAACTATTTGCGGCATTATTTGCAGGAATGCGCTTTGCATATTTAAATGGTGGACGGAATCTGAAGAAATGTTATTTTAATTATAGTAAAGTTAATTTACCTTTGGTAAACGCTATTTTAAAAGCTATGGTTCATACAAAATTTGTAAGAATTGTAACATTTTGTGGGAAGTTGAACTCCTGAACTTTTTTTTTTTTTTCCGTCGGTGGCTGAATGACTGTTTAAATAATCTGCTACTTTAAATACAGCGCTATTTTCAGCTGACGTAAGATGTGACTCTTCCTTTAAGTTGTTTTGAAATACGGACAATTTCTTATTATTTGTTCAGTTTCTTCTTCAGACAACAAGATAACAAGTGATAAAGCTTTGTTGTGTTTATCAATATGTTGCTTTTCATATCTTTTTTTAACTTGCTGAGTATTACTACGAGGTATAATGAAAACGACATTAATGTTCTATCTATCTTTATGTAAAACAATTTTAATTCAATGAAAATGCATACATATAAAGTAAGATTGGAATGTTCAGTTTGGGGTAGAAAGTTGACATAATTCCATTTCTTTAATTATTGTTAAATCCACATTCTGCAGCCTGCATTCCAAATGTGTATAAGTTCAAATAATAATGGGAGTAGTTTTAAGTATAATTTTGTCGAGCAAGGAATGGTGTTTTTTGCATCTCTAGTTGTTACGTAATTTATAAAATGTTTCAAAGGTGAATGAGGCTCTTAGTCATTAAAAATCAGCAAAACGATTTCTCTCGTTTCCTCCAAGAGAAAGATGGTGATGACAATGATGCTGATGGTGATGATGTTGATGATAATGGTATTAGTAGTGAGGATGATTCATATGCCCACACGAGCATAAAGACATATGTATGATAAAAAGGGTGCAGTATCAGAACCTCACGGTCTTTCTTTTTTGCTTTATTCATTTTCTGCATTGCCGTATATTTCTTATTGCATCTGTAGCTCATTGAAGAAGATTCTACAATCACAATTTAGTTGTCCTTACTCCTGTCGAATTTCTCAGTCTGTATTCATATATATATTTTTTTTTTTGGCGATTTGTTCCTGTTTTTGCTGTGTGTAAGGGAGCCTTGCGAGAGTTAAGATCCTTTGTCTTTTTTTGTTTAAATGAGTACATCATCACAATGTCTACAGATGTCAAAATTTGCAACGGACCTTGTCTCCAAGTTCGTAGGAGATAATAATAGATATATAGGCAGAAATTCCCTGATACAAGCAAATGAGCAGAAACAACGAATGACAAGGATATTCGGAAGGTAATGTAGCCAACATCACTTCAGTAAATTTATTATAAGCTGTGTGAAAATATGTTTTTTTTTTTTCTTTTGAAAGAATCACAGTTATACTCAATTTACTGATTTTATCAAATAACCAGTGAATGATCTTAATCTCACAGAACGTAACTACTTCCTTGAGCGTCACTCCTTAGCACTTGAGCATACACATACATACATGCATAATAACTTTTGAACTAGTGTATTGTTATAATTACTGTTATTGCTTCACGATACATTTTTTCCTTTGTTATTAAATTTTGTCTAAGCCGGTTTTATTTTCATAGTTGCATACCGCATGTTACAGTCATTGGAAGTACCGTAAACCTCCCAAAACATGTTCGTCCCCCTTGTCACTCCGTTGTACTCTCCATTAAGGTGGGTTCCAGCACAGTGGGCGCAATTGTCGTTGCCATCTGGAAAAGCTTCACAATAATGACTGTAACCTGGACAATAACTCCGACAATAAGAGGAAGAATAATGACTAAGGCATCGATAATCGACACCAAACCACCAGGCTCCACGATGTCTTTGAGCACAATGGTAGAGATCCCATTCATCGTTGTCTTGATCTCTCTTGCTGAAGCGTCTATTGTTGCTTGTAATCAAAGCATCCGCTCCTGCAATACATTGTTAATTATGGTAACTGGTAATGCTATATATATTCAATAAACTGAAACTGAATCTGTTGTTTGCAAATTGTCAAGTGCTTTTTCGATATATACGTAATTTATTTCACGTCTAAAGTTGAGCTGATATCAATATAAGTTGTGATTTTGGAGGCTATTAACACGTGGATCCTCTTAGTTTGACCACTTGTCGTTAGAATGTTAAGGAAACTTGTCAGGTTTAGAAAAGTAGACTGAATTTCGACACACCACCCACTGTGACTCTTTAATAATATGTCTTTAATAGCCTATACGATGTAGACGTTACTCGTGACTTAACGAGTTACATCAATGTAGTAATTATAAGTAATAATTGTGTCATTACCTTAATTATTCCATTGGTAACGACCTTATGTTCAATCTAGAAGGATAAATTGATATTCTTATTTTCGTTTCCTTGTAAGAAATAAAGTCACACTATCGGGTATCCATTTCTCATTGACCTATTGACTGTGCTAGAGTGACCATGTGTGAATGGAATGTGACTTGTAATTGTCCTGGTAATGCAAATATGTCACCTGCATGGTTTCCGTACTGCCACTAGTAGTGGATACAGATACAAAACTACTTGTTTAATTAGGCTGCATATGGAAAAAAATACCAATTGTAACTGCAGAACAAAAGGAAATGTTTTTAATGTGATAAGTTACTGAAACCAATCAATAAAAATAGTACTTTATTCTCCTAACCAGTGCATACAATTTATGTGTTCTTTTCTCAATTTAAACCTCACATGCGTGCTGTTATTCCCTTGTGATAAGGTTGTATCTACAATTGTTAGTGTGAATGTGATTGCTATAGAAACTTGGAATACTTCTTGGTAAACTTGGTAAAAGGTCTCTCAGTAACGATACATACTGGGAATAAATTGAGTAATTTCACATTAGAGTACACGAGAGCTCATGAAAGGTATTGGCGAGAGTAGTTATTTCGTAGCCATAGCTCAACTGGTATCATAAAATGTGTGATACTATTTCACAAATTGTTAGCATTTCGTCGTACTCATAGTCCAAATAAGCTAGTCACTAATCTCCATGATACGCTGAATACATGCAGCTGGAGTAAGAAATGTTGTATAAACAAGCGTAGACATACGTAACTACTCACTACTCTGAAAAGTTGTGCACACAATAGTCATAATAGAAATTAATTACGACGTTGAATTATGATGGTACTAACCAGTAGTTCCACTGTATGATCCAATAGACAGTCTGTATTTGTCTGTGCTGCTACTGATGCTAAAAGACGAATATAGCGCATACTTGGAGGTAGCTGTAGAATCCCTCATATCTATCCGTAATTGATATGTTTTCTGGTTTGTTATGGCGTGGATGTATTTATTTCCGATCCAGTGGTCATTACTAGGGTTACCAAAACCGTCCTCGTAATCAGACCAATCACGGTAAAAGTCAACGGAAGCATCTGAATGCCGCTGAAATATCTGTGAACAGATCACAACACATGGTGGAAGGATGCATATTTCAAGATATCCGTGTGTTGAAAAAAAAAAAAAAATAATAGCAGTATGCTCCTTTTTGGGCATTATCCATTTAAATGACGTGGATATAAAATGTATATGATATAACATAAGATTTAAATATATACATTGGGTATCCTTACCACTTACATAATTTTTGTTGTGTCAACGATGACGAGATAATCATTTGATCAATTGTATTTGTCACCTTACAGTAACAGTCAAGTCATGCAAGTGTAAGTGTTAGTGGTACTTCCACAGCTTACCGTCCATCCGCCAACATTAGCTTCCATCTGACAGTTAACTTGAATGCCGTTAGGATATCCGTCAGGGTAGATGGTGTAAACGCCGTCAGTATCCGTCCCATCGACGAAAAGCTCATGACAATCTTTAGGGGAAAATATCCGAGTACATGTGACTCCGTCACCATCATAGCCATCGTTGCAGTAACATCTACGGACCCCGTTCCTCTCGTCACAAGTAGCATCATCGCCACAAGCGTAATTTTCTTCTACATGGAGTTGGTTATTGCTACAATTTGATCTAGTTGTACAGTCAGAATTGACGTATGACTCCCCGTTCTGAAAAAAAAAAAACATATATTGTAAGGCAATGATATGTAAATGATATTATTAGTATTATTATATAAATATATGTACGTATATATTTAAGTGATTGAAGTGATTAAGATGAAATAATTCGAAATATATTTTCAGATCCAAGGAATATTTAGTACATGCATACAACGTACAACGCAACAATGAGGTATTTATTGCGGGCAATGTAGTGATTTCATTCCTCATTCGTTTAGTGAAGAAGTCATGAAAAAAAATCAAAAGCACATCTTTTGGGATATGGTAGTAGAGCAGAGGAATTGTACCTGTAATACATCTCCTTTGTCTGAAATGAAGCAACCACACTGTTCTTTAGAAATGCAGTTTCCTTCATGTATTTTGTAGTCTCCGATACAGACACACTGCTCCTCTTGTACCGAAGACGGTTCAGTAATGCACGTTTCTGGATCATCACACGTTCGTTCACATGTCTGATTGGAAAATACTTGATTTGTTGGACACCATACAATAAATTGACCTAAAGCAAACATAGAGAAAATCATAATGAGAGCAATGCAAATAAATGAGACCAAACGTTAAAATTACGTACGTGAAATTGATCCCCTATGAGATATTGTCATATCGACATCACAATTTAATAGTTACCCAAGAATGCATCCGAGGAAAACGCGCGTTTATATAACCTGAATTTACAATGGTTTACAGTATGATACACAAAAGAAAAATTATTGTTGTCTGGATGTTGAAGTCTATCTTGATGTTCAATATTGATAAAGGTAGCATCAATAATTACCAGCTGTTCCTCTGTAATGCGTCAGACTTGATAGCGAATATTCATCCCATTCGTCTGAAATTCTGAAGTTGTCGTAAGTTACATAATAAGACATCCCTGTGTTATTCTGAATGTCCAGCCGTAGTTGATATTGTTTTTGATTACTCAAGAAAGCTATTTTGTCATTTCCTAACCAAAATTCACTACCAAGAAAACCAAACCCTTCCCTGTAATGGTCCCAATTCCTGTTAAAATTGACAAATCCGTTCGATCTCCGGTGTAGTACCTGTGGAGCACATTTCGTGCATGACAGAAAGTTGAACATGTGAAGGTTAGAAACAAAGTGAACAAAAAGTGTCACGTCTTACTGAAGTGTTAAATGATTAAAAAAGTACAAGATAAATTTTTACTTGACTTTTATAAGTATATCCTAATGTTAACAAACAAATATTTGTATGTAGTCTGATTTATAAACTCAACACATCTTACTGTCCATCCTCCTGATTCGATATAGTTGTCACAGTAAACCTCAAACGCTTCTGGGTATCCATCTGGTTTGATGATGTATACCCCAGATGTGTTGTGGGTAGATGAACATTTGGCCATAACTTCCTCGCAATCTCTAGGATACTGCGGTTGTTCGTACAGGAAATATGAATATTCTGCATTGAATAAAAACACATGACTTGAATGGGTTTCTCCCTTCATGCTCGCAAACTCGAGAGCAAAAAATAATGTTTTCTAAACAACCTCTGTGCATTAAATTGAAATTATATAACACATAATTCAAAAAAGGAAAAATCTACATAAAATTATCATTCCATTAACACAAGGAACTTTCTTATTTATCAATGACGTTTTAAAGAACCACTAGATTTCTCATGAAGAGAAACTTTGCAGAATAAAAATCCTTCCGATGTAAGAGTATCATGTAAGGTACATCTCATTAACAATTCGATGTGTATAATACTGTATCACTTCGTGAACAATATGTAACGACACGTTTCCATTATTTTAAGAACGTTAATTCTTCATGACGTACCCGAGGACACGCAGACGACGTTTTGAATGAGCTGTTAAGAAAGGGTAAAATGTGAGTAAATTACTTCTCAGTGAGTCTATTTATCAGAAGATTGTGCTACGGGAAAAGAAACAGAAAATATGGACCAAAAATAAAAAAAAAAAAAAACATTGAAGTCAAATATTACTTTACACTACATCACAAATAAAACTAAGCTAAACAAATGGTAAAAGGTGTCCTAAGTGTGTCCACTTTCAAGACGACTAGTATTGAGACCCACTCTCTACATAAAATTTATCACTTTTATTTTGATCCAATAATATTGGTATTCTGATATTATCATCAAAGATTTTAAGTACTACTGTAACGTTTTCTTGTTTACATGTTGCTCCGTAAATTCCAAAGAGTGAAATTAGGGAGTGTAGACTGAATATTCACTTTAAAAGTGTGTGATGGCTCTTTGGCGACAGGAAGTGTGAACTCCACGTTCGGAGTGATCCTTAATTTAACTTTAAGAGAGCGATTCTTTACTCTAAGGGTTTTTGAGGGTGAGGAATACATTTTGGCACTTTTAATATCCATGAGATACGTTAACACGTGAGTGCCAATACTAGTGTCGTTGTCAGACACATTGACTCATGTACAATTCTGTGTTGTAATGTTTATGTTCAATACATGAAATGTGCTATTTGTGAAGACTTCAAAATCTTTTGCATTATGTTATATAGAAATTCAGCGTTTTGTCAATGTAACTTTGTTGAGACGTTACATAAAGATAGACTGACGTAGAATAAACAGCTTCTCCCAAAAAGACATGATAATATTTATGATTAAATTCAAACAGAATCAAGTATATTGTACGATGTGGGTTATTATGTTCAAATAAAGCATGAACTTCAGATCATACAGAGTGGATTCGTTTAAGTCATTCCTCCCTGTTTGAATAAAGCTTAAAATTTGTATTTTGTCAAATCTACTACATAACTTCAACAATTTATGTCGCCCTAGGCAGAACAGCTTTAACAAAAATAATAATAAAAAGAAAAATGGTAATAGACAAGTTCCAATAGTTTCATCTTGTAAAGGTCTTTTCGACCGTCCATAATACGAAAATGTCACAGGATGTCTGTGCCTTAACTTAAGCGTCATGTACAGCCTGCTTCCAAAAAAAAAAAAATACGTGTGTATAGAAAAAAAATAAATTAATTAACACCTAAAGTTACAAAGATTAAACCTTTACAACGTCTGACTGTTTTGTTGCTGCTCTTGTTTGTTTTTTCCATTCTTTTGAACAGAAAGTCTCAGTTACATTCTATCACGTTTTTGTTTGACATGAAATTATTGATTTAAGTTTTATGCAAAATCTCCCTTTGAAAGTCTCCTTTCTTTTATTGTTAATGTATGTTGAAATAGTGCCGGGTTGCTGTTGTATTTATTGATCAATGAAATGTAACTGTTTATGTTCTTTGAAAGTTCAACATTGTATTATGTTGACGGTAAACTTTTTTCCCCCTTTTTTCACACGTCATTGAAATACAATTAGCGTGCAAGCATATTCCAACTAGAACTGAGCAACACTTTGTTAAACAAAACGAATGTCAACTGTGTTTCATGTATTCCTACACTGTGTTCAATCCCAGAATGGCTTAAACAGCACACGTGTTAAAGTAAATCTGACTATCCTTTGGCCGATACTATTTTAAAGTTTGATTTATATATTACAGAGCTACCAACACTCTGACGCCAAAAGTAATGTTCAAATCATTGATAACTGGACTAAGACAGTGAATATGATCGCATGTTAGAGATGTACAATTTGATACCTGTGTTTTTAAAGTTTACAGAGTATAATCAAATTTATATCAGGTTTCTTTTTTTTTTACTTTTATTAAAAAGCTGACATATAATCACATTTGTCAGCCCATGACAATAAACCAAAGAGAACACAACCTTTACAAGAATTATAAATTTACCTTAAAATTACCTGCATTTTGCAGTTTTCCAAACAAAGATATGAAATTACATGACGATGGGAGATATGATGTCCACATGCACATGACATATCAAACAGTAACGGGGTCTACAATTAATACCTTTTACACTTCTAAGACTAAGGCAGTTCATGAGTGTTCTTTTTTTCTCAATCCATTTTGTTGTAAACTGTCACTGTGTGGTTGAATACAAATACGTTAACCTAACCTGATTGAAACCAAAACAAAAAAGAAAAGAAGTGCATTACAGGGAACAAACCTTTCACATATTTTCTGTGTTGAAGTTAATGAAATAACTTAATGAAGTACCTCTTTTAGAGCAAGAAACGCGTACGTGGTTGTATACAATTTTCTGTTGAAGGGAAGGGATCCGAGGAAAATAATGGGGACTGGTGTGTGCGTGTGAATATGGGTTTACGTGCGTATGTGTAGTATCAATATCTCTGTCACATTACGAGTTACTTTGAGGTTTGTTGTTAAATATTGCTTCAAAATAAAACACAAGACTTTTTAACATATAGAGCTCAGTATAATAATATTTTCAAGAATTTAACGAGAAGTTCCAACTCACCATTTCAGATCCTAAACAAAACCAGAAAAAGAAAGCCGTTACAGGGTTTTGCAAAGCCTGTCTTTCTCGAAGACGCTCCATGATGAAAGAGAAAAGAACCGAAATCAGTTTCTGATTTTTTTAAAGAATGCTCTGTTTGATGGTGTCCGTCGACGGATAATCTGATAATGAACTCTTCTTTACAGAGCAACTGATAAATGACGATTTTTTTTTTTGTTTTCTTTTCGCTTTTAAATACGGATGTCAGCACCAACCATAGTATACACGAAAATGTGTTTCACGCAGATTTTAGGTGTTATTGCTAACACTTTAACTCTGTCTTGCTTAAATGTATGCGTGGCTACGTAAAAGAAGCAAGAAGATTTCAGGTCAATACAGAAAGTTAATTTGTTTCTTAAGGGTGATTTTCTAGTGTTTTCGTAATACTTCAAAGGTAATAACTGACAAATTTAGTGATTTTAAAAAAACGCAGTGAACGCTTTTGAAAGTTTATCAGATTTAACAAGTGACTAACATTTGAAGTGTTTAGGGTACGTAATAAGTCATTCTTTAAAACTTATCACTTAGCACATGTAAGATAACTTGCGTCAGGGGGTCAATCGTAATTGAAACGTGGAGAGGGTGCATGTTTGACTAACTGACATGTCTGAATTATTCAAGCTGGGATAACATCGATTAATGTGATCAGAAGAAACCACGGGAAGATTTTGGGCTTCTAAAACCTCCAAGATGGCCGGAAATGACATTTCCCGGCCGTTCTACGCTGCATACACTCAACCTAGAAATAGGGATATCATTCCCGCATTTCATCTATTCATTAAAAAAATAATAAGTGTGAAAAATGTTACAGTAAATACATATCAGATGAGGGTTTGAGTACTTTGCAAATATTTGGTGCTGAGAACACAAGGGTAGGGACTCCTGGGCTTTTTCTTTTGGAAGAGGGGGGACGGAAATTTTTGCCCAAATTTGTTTAGTACTATGTAATGAGTGGGATTACCATCTAAGCGGAGTGCTACAATAAGTCAGCATCAACCAACACAAATATAACTATGGTCAACTTTATTTGTGTTGGTCAATTTATTAGTTGACTTACACCCTCTTGTCGCTTCCAGCAAGAGGAATTTCCTTTACATGGTTGACCGCACATGTTCACTAGACGGTCACCACGCCTTATTAAAGAAGATACCATGTGCGTGATTCTTTCTCTTCTACTTTCTCTTTTACTACACAGCCTGTAGCTGTACAACATGTCGCTTTTGCCTCCTCGCTTACTTGTTATCAGGACTGTCACAACCAGGGGTTGATGGAGTGTCTTATACCCCCCATCCCAGCCCGCCAAAAAGAAAATGTCTCTCAGAGTGGGAGTATGTGGAAGTCAATAGTCGGAAAATCTGAAATGTCGAAAATTGGAATTTTTCATATCTCAGTGTAGCTCATTTTATGGCATAAAAGATGCCAAATACTGCATCAGATTATGCCTATGGTTTCCTGGTAATAAAGTATACCTCAATAAATATGATATGCGTTTGAATTTCTCGTATTCCAATACCAGTTGAGATTTTCATACCTCAGTTTAGCACATTTTATTACTGTAAAAGGCTTCCAAATATCGCAACAGATTACGTTACAAGTTATCTGGTAATTGAAAAAAAAAAATTCTCAATAACTCTGAATTGAAAGGCAGATTTTTTTTTTATATTTCAGCCTTGGTGTGAAGATAGTCAGAAAACGTGAAATACCAATTGGGACTTTTTACATCTAAGTCTATCACAGCTTGCACTTCAACTATTGCACTAGATTGCATCATCTAAGGTTATGTAGTAGGAGGGACATTTCTTAAAAGACGATTGGGAAATCTTCTCCCTTTCAATCCTCTGCCACGTCACGCCAACTATCACTCATCTCATGCTTTCACCACCTATCAAACTAATTTATCCCCTAACATTTTTCTTCGTCAAACTGGCTATCATTTACAAAGTTATCGGTGCAAGAACTACCTTTATACCTTATACTTTATGATACAGTCATCATCGGTTGTAGAAAGGTATAAGAAAAAAAATAAACTAGTTACCAGAGATTCCAAAAAAAAAATGTTGGAACCTTATTGGGCCTATCATTTCTCGGCAAAGAATGATTGAAATGAATACAAACTATGCACCAGATTTTGTCTAAGGTTATCTGGTAGCTGAAACAAATTAAGTCTACCCAAATAATAAGCCATGGATTACCAAAGAAGTTAAATCAGTACTAAAAAGGAAGAAGGGACTTTTTGGACAGGGTAACAAGGATAACAAGGATGAGCTGAAATTAGTTCAAAAAGAACTGGATGAGGTGTTAAAAAGGAAAAGGAATTGTAGAAACAAAAAATAGAGCAAAATTTCACTAAAAATAATATGAAACAAGTCTGGGCTGGCATGGGAATGATAAGTGGCTACATGAATGCTACAAGTAAATCATCTAAATTATCAGATACATCGGTTGAGTATGCAATTAAACTGTGTTTTATAATAGGTTTGACTGTCATGATTTTTCTAGAGAAGCCGCTGATTTACAGAATATTATATCTAGATCTGAGACAAATTCTCATTCCTAACTGTATCGGTAAATGAAGTTCGTGAAGAATTTTCTAAATTACATTCATCAAAAGCGGCTTGTCCCGATGGATTACTACCATGTGTTGTTACAAATTGTGCCAATGAACTTGCCTACATATTTGCCAGTATTTTTAATCTCTCATTTAGAACTCACACTGTTCCAACTGTTTGGAAAGAGTCTTCCATAATTCCAGTTCAAAAAAAAATATATTAGAGCGTGTTTTAATGATCTAAGACCTGTGGCATTGGCATCTGTAGCAATGGAAATATGCCAACGATTTGCTGTTACGTTTCTGAAACCCATGGTCAATAATCATCTAGATCCATTACAGTTTGCTTACAGGTCCACGCGTAGCACTGAAGATGCTATTTTATACACTCTGGAAAACTTATACTCTCATCTTGAGTCTACAAAATTGGGTTATTCTTCTAGAATTATGTTTTTTGACTTTTCATCTGCTTTTAATACTATTCAACGCCACATTTTATGTGGTAAGTTATTAGAAATGAATGTTCGCCATGATTTTATCCTATAGATTTTTAATTATCTTACTAACAGGTCTCAATATGTTAAAATCCGTTCATCCAATAATGTTTCAGATAACATTACTTCAAACACCGGTGCGTCACAGGGAACAGTTTTAGCTCCATTCCTTTTAACTTTAGATACATCTGATGCAAGGTCAACCAATAGTAATTGTGCACTTGGAAAATTTGAAGATGACACTACTTTGCTGGGTTTGATTGAAAATGATGATGATTCCCCTTATCTGGATCAGATTAATCATTTCAGAAACTATTGTGATCAAAACATTTTAGAACTTAATGTTAACAAGACAAAAGAAATGGTGATTGATTTTCGTAAGCGCCATGTTGTTTCTAATGAGGTTATTGTTAAGAGGAGTGCTGTGGAAAGAGCAGATAATTATAAATATCTCGGGATTCTTTTAGATAGTCGCCTTTCCTGGCACGATCACATTGACATGATAATGAAAAAAAACTTAATTCTAGGATGTATCGTCTATGTGCAATGAACAGGTTTAATGTTCAAGGCAAAATTCTTGCCATGTTTTACAAATCTCTTATCTGTGGGGTCTGGCAATATAATTTGGTATAGTGGGGCGGTTAGGTTAGACGATGAACAACGTATTGATGCAATGATAATACAAGCAGGTCGTGTAAGTGGAATAAGTCAGCCATCCATGGGCACATCCTACAAAGAACTTCTTGGTGACAAACTCGACAATATTCTGCGTAACGATGAACACCCTCTACATACATACCTTGATAGGGCAGTTATACCCCGAAGTGGTAGGATGAGGTAGCCTTTGGCTAATACAAATAGACACCCCTCATCATTTACACCACAATGTATTAAACTTCACAATTTGAATTTTAAACGTCCTTAAAGCTTGCCATTGGGACCTTTTTGACCCTTTTAACCATTTGTCTAATTTCTTTCTATTGCCTTGTATTTTTATTGCTTTGATGTCTTATTTCTGTGTATATTTTTCTGTTTTCTTACTTTGTAATTTGAACTTGTGCAATGTTGTTGTTTTTGCTGATTTATGTTTTTGATTTTTTTGAGAGCACTCAGTTACCCCTGTGGGGTTTAATAAAGTTGACCTTTTCTTATCTTTTCCACAAACTGTTTTAATCGTTAATTGATAAATTACTGACATAAGATCCTATTGTAAGGCCTGATACATGCAGCTCGGGTACGCACGGGTAGTTCGTTTCCAGCAATCTGGGGTTTTTGAAAAGCCAAAATTTTCTGGTACATACCATCTGGGGGTTTGAAAGTTAAAACATTCTCGTACATTCCTCGCCAGCTGATAGTTACACTTGGCTTACATGGTCCCGCCGTTCCTCAGCCCCTCCCTTCCCCATTTTTTTTTTGTTTTCAAATTTGTTAATTACGCCTACAATTTGTTTATTTTACTTGATAATGCCCTTTCGTGAATACCGCAACACCCTTTTAATTATTCAGCCCCTCCTTAGAAGATATTTCTAGTGTCTGAAACAATCTGGGTCGGGTCCTCACATAGTTGGGGAAAATATCCAATCAGTCGGATTTTTTTTCTTTTACCTTAACCCCCTTCCCTAAGGGTGTGACAATAGCTACGGCCCTGCTTGTTATTCTAAGGGCAGTTCCACATTGCCCTTATGTTGGTATTCACAGTGTTCATTGGACAAGGTGGTTTTTACATTCATATTTGTATTACTTGTTGTTGCTTAGGAGCACATATGCATGACTGACATGACTGGCGTGACGTAGGGGGCTTAGATTTTGAACTAGAACCCTTTCGTGACACATGTCAGGACGTAAAGTCAGGACGCGCAGGCCTAGATCTGGTGATCACCATCAGTAGTAGATTTTGTACTTTTGTATGACGGGGTTGCACGCTGTGTCGGGAGTGGCAGCAGCGGTGGTTCATCTCCGAACTGCTTTAAGGCTTTTTTTTTACATGCGACGGACAAGTGTTAACTGTGCAGTTAGGTTTGTAATTGTCAGCTTTGCATTTCTAGGTTTGTATTTCTCTACTGGTGGGTAGGTGGATGGTTTTTACTAGGTGTATATTTCCCTTATATTCTTCGTCACTTACGTCATATTCTTGTACTTAAATTGAAAACGATGTGAACAGTTCACTTAATCTCGGCGTTGTTCTTACATATGTGAGTTCATAATGTTCAAGACATACTTTGACACTGCTAGGGAATCGCTACATTAAGCGTCAAAATTAAGACCTGACTATCTTAAAAAGTATTAAAGCAATCAACTTCAAACGTTTATGAGAACACAACGTGCATAATACAACGTCCATTCAGAACCAACTGCGAATTGTTTGGCTAACGTTTCAATTTGCCCTGTCCGTATATTGTCCTTAGTGTTAACAGGGGACGGTTTACTACAGTAGGGGTTGCTCACTTTGCTCTTCCTTGTGGTGGTTATTTCAATACTCTTACAGCTACCTTTACTGTCATCATTATAGTAGTCGATATAATTTGAAGATGCGTTTGTGAAATTGTTGCTTATGCTTCTTTCATCACACAAATGTTCATATGTCTTGAGTTAAAATAAGTTAAGATTGATAGTAATGTACTATTCACACTAAGCCGTGGTAGACATTAGGCCGCATGCAAACAGATACTAACAAATAGTGTTAGGACTAGGCCATTAGTACTTTGCTTGTAGCGCTAACTTACTTTATACATAGTATACACTTCAGCTGTTTCATTTTCACTGTCTGTCGCTAGTTAAGGTTAAGTCAATTATTTTCAAGCAAAAAATGTGGTGTGGTTTAATAAGTTTAACCCAGAGCTGTGCTAAATTTCCAGAATTTGTGGTAGCTTTGTACCCTTGTCCCCTGGACCACCAAGTGGCGGGTGTTGTTACCTGTATGTTGTCAATTTTAAAGAGTAATTTGAGTCATTACAATCATTTGTAATGTTTTAATTGGATGATGCACTGTGAACCAGACAAGTTTACATCTTCTGACACATCAAGTATGGTGTCAGTGATTTCTTCGTATCGTTATATCTATGTGGACACGTGATTTGAATTAAGGATTTCGTGACTTTGGATGATTTTGTCAGTATTGCGTGATGACTAGATGTCTGCTTTAGTTTCTGCTCTATTGTGCTATCGTCGGTAGTAACACATGTTCAGTCATGTAATTTCGATGTTTAATTGGCGTATTATTTTGCATAGGCCGAATAAAGTAAATGTGACCCGATTTTATGGAACGTGAACATTATGGGCAAATTATATGAAAATTTATTGAAGTTTCGAGACTTAAAATTCAATATATTGTAATTTCTGACGAGAAAGGCTTTCTAAGACAGTGTCATGGTTTATGATTTACTGTAGCATTCACAACGCAATATAGTGTTGTATAGAGATGGTCATTCCACCCCACCATACGCAAAAGGTCGTACAAAGTTCAGTCTTCCGGTGTTTACCCCAGATTTGTTTAACTTTTTCTTTATTTTCCCTCAGACAGTCAGATCAGACAACACATTAAAAATAGTAAACTTAGACCCCGTTCTCAGAAAGGTTGCGCAATCCTTTCGTGATTGGATAATCACGGATGGCAACCACCTTACTCTGTTACGTAGGTAAACCATTTGACCTGTGATTGGTCAGTGTCGGCAATCTATCCCATGAGCCTTAGCAGTTTAGCGTGGGTCAATCCATCGACCTCGCCACGCCGCCGGCACTGGCTCTCTGGACATCCAACCGTAATTATCGTCTGTCTCTCTCAGTCTCTGTACAATATGTAGGCCTTCGTCATCTTATCTCTCCGTCGGTTTCTCTCTTTCATCATCCTCATCTTTGATTCTTGCTTAATTAATCTATGTGCCAGTCCAATCAATAATAAATGGAACCCTAATCGTTAAATCTTAATACTGAATCTGACGTCTCTCTCTGTGTCAACAATCCGTCGCTGGGGCAGTCATAACAAGACTGTGAACCCCCCAAGAAACCCCACATATTTTACATGGTAGTCGGTGAAAAATCTACAAAATAACCCCCTGGATCGTCTACTTTGGATGTGGTCACCTTGGATGACCTGGTATTGGATGGTCAGAAAGTGGTCTTGCGGTGGACTTGGCTTGAAATTTGACGCCTGAAACCAGTGGTCACCGCCTAGGTTAGCTTAACGTTGGAAGCCAGCGCCTATCCATCGGCTGCTAATACTCCGTCGCTGGGCCAGTCATAACAAGACTGTGAACCCCCCAAAAAACCCCACATATTCTACAATAGGCTACGCGAATATATGTTGCGTAGCCAAACTCAAATGTGGCAAAGTTTTCTCCCGCCGAAAAAAGGTAGAAGCTGATATAGCGAAACTGATAATCGTAGCTTTTTAGCTAAGTAGACCAATCACAAAGACGAAAAAGGCAATATTCACCTCTACTGTTAGAAATTGTTTCATTGAATACATAACAATGGAAAAGGTGAGCTAAACGTCATCCGAAATTTGTCACCTCACCTTTAGCGAAAATTTACGGTTTTCAATAACCATAAAATTTGTAAGTAGTCGCCGGCGTTCATATCGGAGGCAGGACAGGTTAAAGCAAAGAATGGGTATAAAGTCACAAACGTTTGAAAACCAATGAATTCATGCTTCACACAACGATATCTCTTCAAGATGTAGACTGAATTTGATAAAGGGTGTAGGGGAAACATGAGTTTACCCTCATCTTTGTGAACTTAGTGTATGCTGATATGTAACCAATAGCTTTCTTATCTGCCATTCTGGTTTATGAAAGTCACAGTTAATTACATAATTTACGTGTCCACAGACCAAGACGTGAGCACAGGGACTGTGTGACCTCCACCGATACTGTAGATGGTACAGACTTCCCCAATCAGCTCAACCGTATCATTAGCCAATAAAGCGTATCAAATGGGGTTAATCCAGACCGTTGCATATATCTAGCGGGATTTACATATGCCCAAAGTTAGTAGGGTAAGGAAAATATAATATAATATGCAAACCTTATCGTTGGCTACTTGTAACAACAAACTCGTGAAATATATCCTTCCGATAGGGCATAAAAAACACAAATATTTTCCAAGTTGCATAGGGCAAAGGAATTATGTAAAAGTTGCGAATCACGTATGTCAGATCATTTTGGAAAGCATCCACTACCCCCAAAAGACCTTATTTCTACAGACAGGAATGATCAGAATTTCTTTTGTAGCGTCCTATCAGCAGGTCAGTGAAGGTTTAATAGTTGCGCGGATAAAAAAGAGAACAAAACTCTGAAGATGCTAAATGTAGATACTCTTATATAAGCAATTAGGAACATTGAAAACCGTGTTGCAACCAATGACGTGATACTGACAAAGTTCTGGAAGCAAAATCTGATATTGACTAATGAAAGCCAACACTAAAGTATATTCAAAATTCCATAATTACTTGCGTTGCCTTAATCGCAAGTTTGCTATGGCAAACCATAATCCCTCCTACTGTAGAACAGAAGCATTATCACTTAATTATGCAATCACATAAAATACTTGTAGAGTAACCATTTGGCTAATAGGCATTTGTACAGCAAAACCTGCAACTGAGCAAAGAGTAAATGGTTGACCTATAACCATTTACAGAAATCACAGCGATTTTGCAACTGCATTGTTTTACATTTGCCTCTTCAAAGCAATGTATTAATGGTATATTATCAACATTGAAAATGGTGGAAAGTAAATGGTTAGTTTGTTTTCTGTTGAGGCAAGCGTGGAATAGATTACTCATATTGCAAACTCGATTTTGTTCACCAAAATATGATATGACGTTAATTAATGTTACTGTTCACAAATTAAGTTAACATCGTTTCTCTATAATGAATATAGTGTAAGCAATAACTTGTCCTTGCATAGATACCAATAGAAGAATGTTAATTATTGAACAACACATTAATGTGTTTGACTTACTTCATGCTTAAGTACAATTCATCGAGACTAATGTGATGAGAAAACTTTGGAGAGGTCCCGTCTGTTTCTTCATGCGATAGGTGTTCTAATCTTCTCCCTGATCACTGCATTTAAGATACGATATCCCCAGTGTCAGGGAATAACAATCAAACTTGTATTGGAAATACTCAACCCCAAATATAAGAGGTTATTGTATATCTGTGATAACAACGCTTTCCTGACAAATCGCAATCGTTGCTGTGTATGTACAGTAATCTGGTTAAAAGCCACCTAGTATTCTTTACAAAGAAGTTTGTTTTTCTTTTAATATAATATGTGACTGCCCTGTCATTACTTTTCCCCTTACGATACGATTTTTTTTTCATTTTTTTGTAGCTACGTTCACTCGCTATACAGAGGACGCTTTCCTCCTATGGCATAATAGTGGAAGACGTTACCCAGTGGTATTTTAGTTCAGTTGGCCATGTTTTACTAGGGAAGCCTCATACATTTGGCCTTGAAAGGATTATTTCACTGATAATTAATTATTTCCTTATTGAAAGAAAAACAAACAAACAATGTTTCAGTGCAAGCGAATCAAACCCCATACCAATATCGTGTGTTGGAGAATTTTCGTGTAACAAACAGGCCGCCGGTTTTGTCGAGGTTACAAAAACAAGTGTCTTTAACTCCAGCCCTAGAAGAGTATGCATATATCATAGTATAGATGGTTGCGTTGAAGTCCTTGATGGATCTTTAATGTAACAAACCTGGTATGTAAATACCCTAACAGAATTTTGGTACAAAAACATCGGCAGTGAAGACGATTTAAATTTAAATTTTTCTTATGTCAAACGAATAATTTCATGAATTTGTCTTATTCTTCTCATTGTAGCTTTGAAACTGGAATATTGTGTAATCAAAGGTCAGCAGTGTTTTTCAGCTAAAGTTACTACTGATGACTGTTTCATACAGTAACGATGTAATAAGTTTACCATAATTATTAACATCTTCCGATGGAATAACCATTAACTACATTAGTATACCAAAAGAAACTGATTATGTAGTAAAATAGTCCTGCAGTCCCATAGATCTACAGTGTCCAAAATATGCTAGATCTAAGAGATTATTCCGTCCATCGACGTCTGGAAACCTTCAACGTGTTTCCTCTGCAGCACGCCGTTATTAATTTTCCTTTACAGTGTTGGCTTTAATAGCAGTGCTGCAGTTTAGATTGCATAAATTTTCAATAAATCACCGATGCATTTTGTAAAAACAAAGTTTCTGACACTTTCTTAGATCTGCCAATCTTTTAGCAGATCTAAGCCATCTTTGGTATGGTCTAACAATATGCTCAAAGGCATCTTTTGATACCTTAAACAATATCGTCTACTTCCAAATCTAGTACCTCATGACGTTCTTATTTTTGAGCTCTAGTGTAACTACGTGGTGTCAACACCATTTACAGAGACAGCAATGCTTCTGAAAGAAGTTATTACACATTGTATTGCAGACGAATGAATAATAGCTTAAGAGCATGCTGTTCGGATTGAATGTCAGAGCAATGACGCGAATATTTAAATGTTCTTCTTTGTATTTTATTCTTCATTCTTGATTCATTATCACTTACTTGGCTGTAATAAGGCAACATACATGTCATGGAGACATTGTCTATCACATGAAATCTATTGTCGTTATATCAACAACTAAGTTTTGTTTTTCCAGCATCTAACTAATTTTTACACAGGTCGAATCTTCATTTCTGTGTATCTTATGCCACAGTCGTACCCGCTGAAATAAATCCAGTAGATATTGGTCCCTCTCGTCGATACCTCGTAGTCTCCGTTGAGGTGAGTATAAGCACAATGAACACAGTTGTCAGATCCATCGGGAAAGTAATTGCAAAGATGTTCTATGGATGGACAGGAAGAGCGACAAGTCGATAAATAGTTAGAGCGTCTGCAATCCCAAAAGTCATGAAACCACCAAGCTCCTCGGTGTCTTTTAGCGCAGTCATAGTTACTCCAATCATCGTTATCCTGGTCTTTTGTGCTGAACTGTTTATTGTTGCTATAGCGTAAACCGTTATAACCTGTAGCACGATGAGTGAAAAACATGTTTTCTATAGAAACATCGTGGACCCTCTCATTTCTACGTACATTTGGCAAGACAAGAGCATCACGGGGTAACTATATACTACAATGTTCCAATATTTAAACTTTTGAAATTGTAAATTATGTAGAAACGTTTCAAGAAGAGCAATATTGTGAGAAAAATACAACGTGAGCATGTTTGTTTAACACATCAGCCAAGCTTATCCAAGTAATTAAGGCCAAACACTGAGAAATTAGGACTATGAAATATTCTGTGAGAGCTGTTCGAGATAATTCTCATTCCCAATATATTAAAGTCTGACTTTTTATGCTGAATGATTCTGTTAGACAAAATAACCATGGTAATAAACTGAGGTTAGTTTAATTAAAAAAAAAAATGATAGTGTTTCATACAGACGATGTGCATGGTTATAGAAATATTGACTAAGGAAAAATGCAACGGAAAGCTAGACTTATCTTTGTCAGTGAATATCTGCTGTGATACGAATAGAGTTGGACGAACGTATTAGTTTTCTGGATAATATACTTGAAGTTTTTGCTTTTCATTGAAAGGAATACTTTTGGGTAAGCCTGCATCATCATATTCTTACATCAATTTGAGTTTTAAAAGGTTATTATTTCCGGTATAAAACTTGATATGATTTGTACATGAGTGAATCACATCCAACGTATTGCACTTTCTAATTCTCAAAATAGGTTACATTAATGATTCTCATTAAGCAATTTTGATGTCATATTTCTTTTCTTTCTTGTCTTCAAAAGTAATTAACGCAATTTAATAACGCTCATCCCTGCGATTTCAACCTGAGGGACATGTCACACTAGACATTTTGTGTTTTCCGATGGGACAAGAGCTCTTCCAAATCCCAAAGGACAAGAAAGAAAGTTGGTGTTTGCTCAGCATAACGTGGCAAGTCGTTAGTTGGTAACTTTTCTGTAGATGTCTGTATGCTCCGTTAAAAAATACAGTTTTACCATATTGTCATCATAATTATAATAGATATATTGAGGCATCTCGTCTACAGTGATAAAGGAATGATCTGCAACAAAATACGACACTATTGATATATACCGTATACCTAACAACCAGGCTACAAATGTCAGCAGCACAGCACCTTTTGAAAACTTTTTTGAAGACTTCCAAAATTCCATATATCAAGGAACTTCACTCTTGGATCCCCCCGCCCCCTTTGTTGATCAGAATTAAGGTTCATGAAATAATGGTGGGACCTCATTTATGCAAAAATATCGAAATCTGAAAACACAGTCTTAAAGGAGGAAAACCCCTAATTTCAGCAAAAAGATGAAGTTTGCAATACACAAAACATGCCATTGACTTGATTGCGGGATGTCAGGTAAAAATTGTCTAACGTATTATGATATTACAAGAAATCTAACAGACGTCTAACACTCAAGCATGACGCTGCACTATACACCATTTTGATTGCCCGCTAACAATAACACGAACCTGCATTTCCAGTGTATGATCCAATGGACAGTCGATATTTGTCTGTTTCATTGCCAATACTGAAATATGAATATATGGCGTAGTAAGATGATGATCTAGAATCCCTTAGTTCCATCCGTAATTGGTACCTCCTTTGTTTTGTCATTGCGTGAATGTATTCATTGCCGATCCAGTGGTCATGATTAGGATGACCAAACCCGTTCCTGTAGTCAGACCAAGTTCGTTAAAAATCGACAGAGGCGCTTGAACGTCGCTGTAATAGCTACAAAGTAAGTATGTCTGTATACGTAGTAAGTGCGAAAGAGCAAACTTGCTAATATGGAGAAATGGTGCAGTAAAATAGCATCGGTTAGAGTACAAAAGATGGGTTTGCAACATATTATGTCTTTCTTAGGATGCTTTCAGCTACATAATGGAGACATCTAAATAAAACTCTAATAAAAGAAATTGACGATATGACAGAAGTGACAAACAATTCATTCTGTTAAGTGTTAGAGTACAAACCGTCCAGCCTCCACCGTTAGATTCCATCTCACAGTAAACTTGCACACCGCTGGGATACCCATCTGGGCGAATGGTGTAAATGCCGTCAACGTCGGAACCTGCAGTGTAAAGCTCTTGACAATCCCTAGGGCCAATGCGAGTACATATGATCCCATCACCTTCGAAACCATCATTACAGTAGCATCCACGGACACCCATCCTCTCATCGCATGTGGCGTCATTACTGCACTGATAAGAATCTTCCACTATGATGTGGTTTTCGGTACAGTTTGATCTCCTTGTACAGTCAGAGCTGACAAATGACTCTCCGTTCTAAGTTAAAATTAAAAGATGACACAGTGATACCTGCCGTTAATATCTCATAGAAACGTTTAGTAGCGGCAGATTTATTTTATTTTCCGCCATAGTACTACACAAAATATGTACAAAGTAATATGTACAAGTAGATAGGTCTACACAAAACAAGAGATATCACAATAACGAAAAACATAGGCAGAGGAAACCGGGCAAGAAGCATGTCTTATATGGAACCGGACCAATTCTGATAAATTATAAAGATAAATTACAATAGTCCTTCTAAAGAAAAAAAAAAAAAAAAAAACAGAATATTGGAAAATTAAATGAGTTTTATGTTAGATTAAAAGACATACAAAGGAAAGATAAAAACGAATGGTAAAAACGAATGAATAACGGTACTAACTTCTAGTACGTCTCCTTTTTCCGACAGAAAGCAGCTACATAGAGCTTTGTGGATGCAGTGTCCTTCATTAACCTTGTAGTCACCTACACATACGCATTTCTCTTCTTTTCTACGAGTGGATGAACGGATGCAACTACTCGGGTTATCGCATGTTTTCTCACAAGTCTCGTTAGAATATACTTCATTGGCTGGGCACCAATCGATATACGATTCTGATCGTAAGAGAAAAAAGTTTTGCAATAATTTAAAAAAAAAATCAAAAATGGAAATATCTGAACTTCTCATGTACGAAAAGCATTTCCGCTAATTATATTTAAAGTCGAATTATCCAGTTGAATTAGTCCACTCTCCTAAAAGTGTTGAGCTGTCCTCAACGTTACAACATTCCTTAAAAATTTATATTTGGTTCTCTCTATACTGCGCAGAAGAAATACAGACTTACAACACTGAAAAATAAGATGATATATGCAGAAAACGAGAAACAAAATCTGTGTCAACCTTACTTCAAAACTTTTGGTGCACTATTTTGTTGTATTTCCCATGTATTTTTGTTGAATAAGATAAAACTCTGTAGGCATTTCTTTTCTTTTCCCTTTCTTTCAATGTGTTCAGAAACAGATAACAACTTTTTATATCAACGAGCATCTGATATTTCATCTGATTTTGTTTACAATTGTAAATAGTTGAAATTAAACAAGGGTGGTTACATAAGTCTTAATTTTACCTGCTGTTCCTTTAAAAGATCGGAGACTTGAGAAAGAATATCCGTCCGATTCGTCTGAGATCTTGAAATTCTCATAAGCCACGTGATAAGTGTTACCAGGAACATTTTCAAACTCTATCCACAATTCATACTGCTTCTGATTGGTCAAAAAAGCTATTCTTTCATTTCCAAGCCAAAAATCACTTCCCAAAAAGCCAAAGCCGTGTTTGTATTCTTCCCAATTGCGATGAAAATTGATTGATCCAATTGATCTCCGTTGCAATACCTGGAAAAATCGGAAAGTTTAAAAGAGACACAAATCAAACATTTAAATTTTGGAAAAATACTAAATTTAGTGAAATAATTTCCATTCTGCTATTTACTTCTGAGACAGTTGATTTAGATTCAGACTTAAATATTGCTTCTAAAGCATTCTCTTTAAATTTAGGTTTAAATGTGCACAATGTTCTTACAGTCCAGCCATTATTTCCCAGGTCGTTAATGCAGTAAACCTCAAACGGTTCTGAGTATCCATCAGGTTTAATGAAGTGCACTCCAGACGCATCGTGGGTAGACGAACAACTCTGAATCACTTCTTTACAATCTCTCGGATATGGAGATCTTTGAAACACATAATACGGCGAACCTAGTAAAAGACAAATATCCATATTTAGAGCGACAGATAGCTTTCCAATGATGATTTGGTACTTGTTACTCGAGAACACAACATCGTGGTGATCACAGGAGAATTTTGACCTTATTTATGAATTGATTATTCTTACAAGTGAACTGGCATTTGAATGGATGTTGTATCATTAGTTCATCACAAAATTTTACATATTCAGCACAAGCAAGGTTTGTTTTAGATATTAATTTTAGATTTCCTCTTGTCTTTCATCTTCTAAGTTATAACAATGGACTACTCAAAAGAAAAGTTAATCTCTGCAAAAATGTTGATAATCACACTTTGATAGATCATTCATAGATTCAATAAACCACACAGTGACAAGGAAGAAAAGAACAAATTTTTGTTGTACATTCAAAGCAGTCTGCATCAAATTTAACTCGGTATCGGTAATTACACTTACTTGTAGATAAACCAGATACTTTAGTGATATTCTGTGAAGACAAAAGATGTATACCGCTACATTGATATATGGGAAGTTGTGTTTGACGTGTCCATAGAGCCGAGTTAAAATGTGGTTTCATTTTCGGCAAACATTTCAACACTTGCTCTACTCATAAATTACAAATCGTTGAAAGTATTATATCTCATTTCATTAATTTTATTATCGTCAAGAACATGAAAACAATAACAACCGATGGTTTCAAGGATTACAATACGTTTAACAATACAGACGAGATTCTGATACAGCTGATGGAGGCGAATTAATCGAAGGCTGCAGCTTCCGTTGTTAAAATTACAAGGTTCGTAATTTGCGTTCTATCAAAGTTGTCAGTTTTACTACACCTTTCAGATCTACGTCAAATCGTAGGCTACCTGATGATACTGTAGCTCAAACTTGTCAAAATGTTTAACCTGCCAATGGCAGAAACCTTCAATTAATACCCCTTGTTAAAACACCGCTCTACTTGTGCTTCTTGAACAGACCCGGGCCCATTTATTAGATCTTAAGCATAAATAATCCTAACGGTAAGTTTGATATTGCCAACAAGTGGCTAAGTTTATCTTATATAGGCTAGCTTATCTGACCTCGCAAAATGAGCCAATGGCAATGTCGTGAACATGAGGCCTAATGAAAATAATTACCGACCGTCGACTAGGTGTGTAGTAACTTTTTACCTAAATTTTATTTTTCTGTACCCACATTTTGAAATTATGTAATCCTGCAAGTGTACTGCTCAAGATATAACCAAATTACTGAAGACCTTACGCAACACGGTAATTTGTAGCATTACTACCCGTGTATACGTAAAAGTTAGGCGTATCTTACTCGATGCACAGAGTCTGTGCATGTTACATATGCCTTCTCTATTGCATGAACTTGATATGATCTACAACGGGTTGTCGATTGTCTTTCAGACTTAAGATCACGTCACGTAAGTAGCTGTATGCATCCGTCGCACTCGTACAAAAGTTCGAGATCGAACACCACCATTTACTCATTTGTCAATATTTGAACTTATTGAACTTAATTTGGGAAACAAAATTTCTCGATTTCGTCAGAAATGGTTAGTGACATCAGTTGAGAAATAGATGGTCGATGTTTTCACGGCGTATGAGGCAAGGGAGTGACCAAGGCTTAATATATGAAATTCGCAAAAGGAAAGTATGACCGCATTAGATTACGATATGTTATCGTAATCACAAAGCAGTGGAAATGGAACAGGTTTAATGCAAACAAACATGATCATAACATCAATCTAATATGCATATTCGCTTGGAATTTTCATTTTCAGATGCCTTGTACATGATGAAAACATGACATATCAAAGAAATACTGAAATTTCTTGAATCGACCAAAGACGGCCAAACTTTGGCATGATATTCTACGTTACAAAAATGTACGTCTCCTGTTAAACCACTAAATATATTCCATACAATGTACATCGATTTTTTTTTCGTTTAATTTTTATAGTTTAATTTTAATAGTATTCAATCATAAATATTTTTTTTTAGAATGGACGTGAGAAGCGACACTATCATCACTATTGTAACTCTTTGATACAACTGAGTAAAACTGTTTACTTGTTTTTTAGTGGTTTCCGTGTCCTTTTTTTTTTCAAAAACGTTGTTTTTTCTGAACTTTTTTTGTGTATTAGTCCATGTATTCGAATCGATGAGGGTTTTTTTTTTTTTTTACAGGAAGCAATTTAGGTAAAATATGTTCAGGGACACAAAATTGCAAGTCAAAGCAAAACAAAAAAAGAACCAACAAAAAAAAACCCTTAATTGTATAAGAGGCTATGGCGTTCCCTATATTTATATGGAACGTTAATATATATATGCAAGGAAACAAAGTCTATGGAAATCTTCGTAGAATATGCTTCAAAACGACCTACCATACTTATGCGATACTGTGTTCGTGACGAATATATTTAGGTTATTTACTTATTGTATACCGTACGGCACACTATCAGCCCATTGCTTGTCTCAGAAACATTGTGAATAAGATTATTTTAAAGCCCGGGAGAGCATTTGTAAATTTAATAACAATGTGCAGAATGCGTTGTTTGATACTTGTTGCATTGAGCATTTTGTTTTTCAATTGATGAAATATGACGATAAATGGAATTATTGAATTAGACCTACGTCTTAACTTACAATGGTCAGCAAACCTGACGTTACTGTTGAATCAGACATGGTTTTACATCTTATATAAAATCCATAACACGTACCTTTTCAATTCCAAGAGACACCCAGAAAATGAATCCACTCATAAGTCCTGGAAAAAAGGAAACTTTTTGAACCCGCCCCATGGTCGAAGTTAAAAGAGCAATCATGGAAAGAACTAATGTTGATTACCACAGGTGTAAAGATGATCTGGCAATGACGAATATAAGATATTTCAACTTATAATTAAACCTTTTTTTTTTCGTTACGGATGTCCACGTCTCCATCGTTGGTGACGTTTGAATAATACAAGGGAGTGTTCTGATAACACTTGATTGGTTCTTGTTTAGGTTTCGAAGATTTCCAACTACAATAAATGTCGGTATGAGTGGTTTTCATGCATGAATATGGAATTAAAGGAGTGTGCAAATTACTTGAGGGGTCTCACTGGACTTTCAGGTGGAGGGGCAGTTTGAGCCATTTTCAATTCAGTTTAAGCATAGATTAAAATTACACAAGAGGAGCTCCATTCAAGTCCCCATCCCCTGATCGGGTATCTTTTTTTTCAGGCTGGTCATGTTTGGCTGATAGATGATAGTAATTTTCTTCTATGTAAGGTTACAGGATATGGTAGTGGATGAGAGGTGATTGAGATTTTATCAACAATTTTCTGTTGATGGATAGTGATCTGCTCTTCCTCTTGTTTGCAGATGTACTACCTTAGTGATGTTGTTTTCTGTTTGTAAGATTTTGAAAGGTGCTTTTTGTGTTCTTTGTTTGGCGGATTACGTTGCTAGGTATATTTCTCCTGTCACTAGGTATTTTTCGTCCTGCAAAAGGGGAATTTGCAGCTGTTCGTTGGTGTCAGTGCCCTTTAGTTGGCTTTCCTTGTGATTACTTGGTTATATCCAGATATTTTGTCTCATATTAGACATGCAGTTTTAGTGTGTTTTGTGGTTGGGTGTTTTGTTCAGGTGGTGTTGACGGTGGGGCACCTGTTGATCAACTTAAGACACTTCCTCACTTTCATACGTCTCTGCTGACTATATGACTGTAGCGAGGATTGTTCCAGGTAATATTTCATTTCTGTCTTTTCTCCGTGATAGTGTATGTGCTCGTGTTGGATTAAAGTGGTTGGGCCCGGGTACGGGTCTTACATTAGTATATACAGTTCTCAACGAAAATATGTAGTTTTCATCATATATGAAACAACGCCTTGATATGTAAAATAACGGCGGGCACCATTTGTTTGATAAATGTCGAGAACTGTACATATATTATGAAAACGTTGTATATATGATGAGATAAAAGTCTTCAACATGTTGATGTCGAGTTTGACATGTCAAAAGATGTACTGGCATATTGTTTATTTTCGCCATGCTGATATGGACGAATAACATGTCAAAATCGAGTTTGATACTTGGCTTTCTATTTCGACGTTTCTGAAACATTTGGCACTCCATACTTGCACTGTTGTAAGGCGTTTGTAATGCTCTTCGGGGTGCATTTTTTTTTCTTAACTGTTAGTGGATGACAAGCGATATTGAAAACACCTGAGGGCTATCAGTGCAAAACGATGGGTTGAACCCTCAAGTAGCTTTATATTCGTTGGATGACAATACCACACTTGTTGTGTAATGCCATCTGTTTTTCACTGATAATATTCCCCGAGTTTGTGCATTTATTGTCAAATACTAATTTAAACATACTGTGCAAAACTGTAATGGCTTAAACTAAAGCAGATATTTTTTTCAGAGTGTCTAAGGTCAAATAAGTTTCTTAGAGTTTCGAGTATAACTGTCGATAACTTTGCAAAATATCAGACTAAGATAGTTGTACGTTTCATTTTTCCTTTATTATGTCCTTTGCAGATTTAGTTACGATCTACTATTAATCGGTTTGTTTATTGAAATGCTAGGATAATGACAATACGCGGCGTTGAAAATGAGAAAACTGAATAACACTTCTAAAAAAAAGTAAATAAACAGAAGACAATTTCAGTTTTCGTTGTCATATATTGACGCTGGTATACTGACGTTGATATATTGATATATTGACGAGTATAATATGGTGCGTGTATGGATACTGAAGGAACTCTGCATTCTTCGGAGGATACGCTCCCCTTTTTTGCCTTTTTTTTCTATTGCTGGAATCTCATTTCCAAAAACAAATTCAAATTTTCCACGTTTCTGTAATGTATCTCAACAGGTCCGACTTATATGCGGAAGTAGATTGTGTGACGAGCCATGAGAAGTAGCCATCAGTTATTTCAAATACTTTAAATTGGTCGAATTTTCATATCTATGTAATTCATTTCGCAGTCGTACCCACTGAGATTATCCCAGTAGATATTCGTTCCTCTCGTCGATCCATCGTAATCTCCGTTTGGATTAGCGTTAGCACAATGAACGCAGTTGTCAATTCCATCAGGAAAGGTATCGCAATCATTCTCGCCGAGTGACAATGAGATCTACAAGATGAAGCAGAATAATACCGCCTATAATCCCATCAATTATAGAACCACCAGCCAGCTAAGTGTCTCTCAGCACAGTCGTAGCTACTCCAATCATCGTTATCCTGGTCCCTTGTGCTGAACTTCTTATTGTTGCTACTATATAGAGCATTACCACCTGCCGTATTAGAAAAAGGTAAGGGAAAGCACTTCATAAGCTTATAGTGACTTTGCATTTAATGGAGGTATACAGTGCAAGAGAGCTCTTGCTTCCATTGCTCTGATGTTGAAAAATAATGTAGATTATGAACTCATATACTGGTCAATCTTATGGCGAATTGCAAGAGAAATAAGGAAGCATGAGAGCTGGTATACAAAGTTATAGCTGAAAGAAAACAATTGAAAAAAAAAATATCATTTTGTTTTGCATTACGCGAGCATGAGCATCGACGAAACGATATACCGAAAAAAGTATACACCTCCTCAGAGAGCATTTTTATTTGAACTTTGAAGTAAATACTTGCTATAAAATTAAATGTTATGAATGCACCATGATGTGTAGAAAATATGTCATCTTTGTTTTATCGTTTGTAAAATATTTCCGTTTCAATTAAAGTCATTTCATGGCATGTTTCCTTCCGTAAGAAAGTAATGTCGTTGCTGTAAGTAAAAGTAATACAATGGTATCCCATAAAAAAAAATGTAATTGTTTATATTCTCTCACTTTATTAATTTCGCATTTCTTATCTAGATCTGTTTCAAACTCTTAAGAGCAACAAACATGTTGAAATGCATCGATAGTCTTTTGTCCTTTTTTAAAGGGGGGGGGGGATGGAGTCTCTTAATCATATGTATTTTTCGTACATTCAAACTTCCAACTAAGCTAATTCTGTAGTCATAACGTAGGTATGGTAATAAAGGAAATAGGACAAAAAATACCTTTATTTAAGGAAAATATGCTGTCAGTAACTGCTATTTGCTATTTTTTATTTGCTATTACAATATTATTTTATATTAATATAATTCAATTAAAGAAATGACGTAGATTAATGGTTGAAAGGAGCTCATTCCTACACATTGGAGCTTACATCTTATGCCCATTAACCACAAATCGGTGACCAGAGACAAACCTTTACAAAATCAAACCATTTCATTTTCATCAATTTTTAACAGGCTAAAATAAATATTACTAGTAATTATCATCACCTACTAACCAGCATTTCCAATGTATGATCCAATGGATAATCGATACTTGTCATCCTCATCACTTATACTGAAGGAGGAATAAATGGCGTAGTAGTTTGACGATCTGGCGTCACGTAAGTCTATCCGTAATTGATACACTTTTTGGTTAGTGATGGCGTGGATGTACTCATTACCCAGCCAATGATCATAATTTGGATTGCCAAACCCTTCCTTATATTCGGACCAAACTCGGTAAAAATCGACAGAGGCACTTGACCGTCGTTGAAGCATCTGAACAAAAAAAATAAGACGCAAACAAGAAATGAGAACAAAAATGATTTCTGAAAAATATGGACGATGCCTTCAAGTTATTATTTCTCATGATGCAAAGTCAAAAGCAGAATATGCGGTAAACAACTGATTAGGAACTGATAAGGAATAATTAAAATTGCCTCTGTAAACACTTTCATCGTTTTTCTAACTATTTTTATTCTTGTACATTTACACTATCGTCACTTACTGTCCACCCTCCGCCGTTACTTTCCATTTCGCAGTAAACTCGAACACCATCGGGATACCCATCTGGGTAAATTGTGTAAACACCGTCACTGTTGTAAACTTCGTCACTGTTGGTACCGTCAATGTAAAGCTCTTGACAATCTTTTGGGACCACTACGCGGGTACATACGACTCCGTCACCTTCGTATCCATCAGTACAGTAACATCTACGGATATCGTTTCTCTCATGACATGTGGCGTCATCACTACATTGGTAAATTTCAGTTACGAGTTGGTTGTTGCTGCAGTTTGATCTTCTAGTGCAGTTAGAATTGACGTGCCATTCACCATTCTAATTGAAATATAAGATTGTGTAATTAAAGAATCCAACACCATTCTAAGTTCAAATACTCCCTTAAATACCCCAAAAATCCAGAGAAGTATTTTATTTTCGTCTAAGGTTCATCGAAAATATTCAAATGGAAAACCAACTGGTTATATTAAAAATATTGTCTAACAAGTTACCATGTAAAACGTCAGGTAGGTCGAATGCGCTAGGGATCTCCAGTTGATTGAAAATACTAACCTGCAGTACATCTCCCTTATCGGTATCATAGCAGCCACACTGGTCATTAGAGACGCAATTTCCGTCATGAATTTTGTAATCACTTGCACAAACACATTTCTCTTTTCCGATATGAGAGGATGAAGGAATACATCTATTTGGATCAGCACACGTTCTCTCACAGGTTACATTTGAGTATATTTTATTTTCTGGACACCATTCTATATGTTGTTCTAAATGAAAGGATTATTAATTTGGGAGGGAGAAGAAAAGAACACATTAAAATGACTGCCTATGTATGGCTTATCCAGATGGATACGATATTACATATTATTTTATTTTCAGTTTTTCTTTTCAAAGGTAAACAAAAGCTTGGTCGTTTACGGACGGATACGTCAGTTAGTGAACGCAAATAACAGTAACCAAATCGAAAAACCAACCGAAGGGAGACAAAAAAATAAAAAAAATATAATTTAAATTTACGGTTTTTATTATAAGCCACCCCGTAATGAATATTCAACAAGTTAAGTCTCATTAGTGCATTAATTATGCTTCTCATGTAGGGCTCTTTGATCGATCTCCGAAACAAATTCTAGAATTTAGTGGAGCAAATCACTGCATTTACAAATATACTACAAATTTATCACCATAGCATGAACAGCTGTCTCTACCAACTGAATATTTAATACTAGCATGCTCCAAATGGCTTTTTCAGAGAAGCGCACGGTTAAGTGAATGAAAATTCTCAACTACATTATCATATTTACACTGCATGAAGTTAAGTTAAAAAAAAAACATGAAATTAATATTGCAGAATTTATCACTTGAAACTAAATTTATTTTCGAGTGTGGGGGAGGGGTGGGGACGTTGGGGCATGGAATGTTACTGTTCTTACTCATTGCCTATACGCATGCAGTCACCTCTAGTACGTGCTAGTGTAAACATTTTCCACATTAACGTTATTATTTAATGATATGATACTGATATTATACGGTACCTGCTGTTCCTTTGAATGACCATAAAGTTGAGAGTGCATATTCCCCCCACTCATCTGAGATTCTGAAGTTGTCATAAGTTACATAATAAGATTGTCCAGCAGCATTTTGAATCTCCAGTCGTAGTTCGTATCGTTTTTGATTAGTCATAAAAGCTATTTTGTCATTTCCAAGCCACATTTCACTTCCGTGAAACCCAAACCCATTTCTGAATTCTTCCCATGTTCGATCAAAATTGATAGACCCCGTTGATCTTCTTTGCAATATCTGAAAAAAAGAAAAGAGTTTGACTCTTTACATTAGAGTGATGTGGAATGTGAGAGCTGAAATGTTATGGAGTGATATTATGTGTTCTTTAAACTAATCGACGATCGTCCTTCTCTTCCTACAAATCATGCAATCCACAATAATGTGGTGCTTATAGTTATTTGGATAACGCATTCACTTTTTCATGATGTAAAAGTAAAGTATTCTCACAGTCCATCCACCGGCTTCCAAGTCGTTATCGCAGTAAACCTCAAACGGCTCTGGGTATCCATCAGGTTTAATGATGTACACTCCAGATGCATTACGTGTAAACGGACAGCTTAACAGCACTTCTTGGCAATCTCTCGGATACGGAGGTCGTTGAAGCACATAGTATGATGAATCTTTGAAAAATAAAAATGTAAAAGTAAATAAGCCACAACATGACACAACATGATTAGGAAAAATACATAGTAATATTTTCTCATCACTTATGATTTTTCATTGATTTAAATCAATTTGAGAAACTACTGAAGTGGAATATAAACGATTCTTCCCTTCCCCAATCTAACGAATGTTCCATAAGCTACACATCAGTTACAGTCAAATTTCCGATGATCGTGTCCTTTTGGAATACAAATGTCAACGAAATTTATTTATGACAAAATAAGTATTGAAAATTTCACTTACCAGTGGATACGCTTGACACATTGACATCCTTCTGATAAGATCAAATAGGATAATATTAGGTAAGTTGTAGTTTTTATTGATGCTAATTGTTCATCTTAGGTCATTCCGAAATATTTTACCTTGCATTCAAAACAATTTTGGTTTAAAGAAGCTAACGATGTTATTAACGTGTAGAAGTTTGAAGAAAATTGAAGGTCGTTGTATTGGCGGATCGAATATACAACTTGTAAAATTATCAATAGCTTGGAAAATGGAAATAATAAGTGTGCAATAACAACCACGTTTTATATTGTAGCCTACAACATTTGACTCAGAATTATATCACCCATACTAGTTTTTATGGTTACACCAACCTTCAATAAAATTTTGAAAGAAAAGGTTGCAGTAAAAAAAAGTAACCAAGCAAACGATAAAACAAAGACGAATTATCCTAATAGCATATTCAAATACATGCATATAAACTGTCAGTTCGTAATCAGGTAGGCCACACGAACTCTTTATTTGCGATAAAGGGTAAGACTTACTAATGAAGCTTGTGTTTACAGTAATCGGAAAAAAAAAGAAGAAAAAACGGTCAATTTGGTTGTAAAAACCTGTGAATGGCCTAGGTGAATGGTTGCTTAACTCAGCCGGTAAATCTCTTGTACGGTTTCAGCTGGTCTATTATGTTCTCCCTTAATGGAAAGCTATATTGTATTAAATGAATAAGTTAAACAAACTGGGAAGGTCATATTTTTGACGATCTGTGATTGACATGCAGTGAGTACAACAGTGATTGGACTATTCCTGCACTTATCCACTGGGATTGCTGCGTACGAAATTAACAGAAAATATTGCAAAAGTTAGTAAGAATGCTAAACTATTTTTCATTCTTGTAACGTGTGAAGTTTTTAAAGTAAATATGAGCTTTGCTTTTTTTAATTGATTTTTTTGCCCAGGATATTTTGTAAATCTGTGTATGTCTATCTCTAGTTGCAAGCACTAGTGTAGACCTAACTTGCAAGCTCTGGGCTTGACACAATTCTAATCGTAAACATTTAAGGCAAATTGCTTGTAATTTTAAATCAATTGAAGGAATAATTGCTAAAAAATGAAACTCACAGAGATAATTTGAGTTCATTCGTTTGACAGTCTATTTAGTTCAAATTTCTAACAACAAATCCAAGAACGTAGATACGGTTGTACAAATTGTGAAATCAACAGTATATGTCAACTTCGTTACGTTATTCGCCGTAACTAGAGCATTGTGTTGAAATATCCGCATAAACAGAGGTTGCTGTCTCTTTTCTTCTTCTTTACTTCCCGATTCAGTGTACGTGCCTTAATGTACACACATTATTATATGATGTTTACGTATAATCAACTCGAATGGAATATCAATAGACATGGAAAAACCAAACGAACGTTTATTTAGTGCACTTATAAAATTGTTCACCCAAGCAACCTCTTAGCTAAAACAATGTCAACGTTGAGAGAACGGAACAATTTGTAGAATTTCATTTTTTTTTTCAGGTTACAAAGTTCGTTGTTTAATAGTCTCACATGATACCGAATTATACATGATCACAAACATAACGCAATGCAATTATTTCTAATAACATAAACTGTACTTTAATTGCTATGGAAATAGCCAGCTCATGCAATTGTTCTTAACGTGCACTAAAGGAAAAGAGGAGGTTTGCTGAGTTACTAAAAATTCCTTAAGTGGATGTCACTAAAGCAAGATTTCTTCAAATCCTGAAAAACAATACTCGTGTAAATGAAGAAGGGTAAAGAAATGGATCGATAACACAGTTGCCACATAAGACAAAGTCTACAGTGACAAAAGTAATTGAAAATATACCCCAAAAGAACACAACACAGTTATTAAATCCCTATATTATGAGGATTAACAATCGTCGGTTGGTGTATGAAATTGTAACAGCTTTAAATGAATTTAACTATACTATATCTTAAAATTTTTACAACTAATTACAACATGCTCATTTTGAGATAAGCTAGAACTGCTTCAAAAATATTATCAACTGTCCTCGAGTACAATGTAGGCCGTTTTGTGACAACCACACTAATCATATAGAACTTGAAATGTAACAAAGTGTAGGTTATTATACCAGGGAGGGGCAATTTTAAAGGAGTTACAACTGAAAGTTAAATGTATGCTAATCCTGTTCGATTTTCTCCGGTGTGATAAGAGTCGCAATTTATAAGGGATGAGTGGGGCTTAAAGCACCCTCCTACTTTTGTGTGATACACCCAATTTCTAGACGGTATCCAAGTAAGTTATTCACAGCTGCTTATATCTTATGAAAAGGATTACTTAGAACAATGCTTTGATGCCAAGGTTGTTGCCAATAGTAAAGACAGGACCTAAAGCTCACCAAACTAATCAAAACTACTGGTTATCTCTTCGGAATCAAGATGGACTAGTGTATAAGAATAAGGTGTAGGGCTTTTGTCATATGCAAATGATTAAAAGAACATAAGACTATAATTTACTATTGAATTTTTATCAATTTACGCAAACTTTGTAATTTGTAGTTAGGTGTACCCACGTTCAGCAAATTACACATCCTGAAACTGGCCTGCTATGATAAACGTCAGAAGGCGTCAAAAAGATGTAAACTAATTTTCAAGAATAGCGACTGGCAATGTTATAACTATGGAAAAAAATTTCCAATGTAACTGACGACGTAGCAGACGACATGAACCCTTTCACGTTAAGACCTTAATACGTTTTAAGCACATTGAATCTGTAAGTGGTGGACAAAGCAGATGTCTTTGGGCCCAACTAGTTAGGTTCAAAGGAAGGAAATAGATGTATCGCCTTCTCAATCACACCTCCCTGATTACACTAGAAGAACAAATATTTCACAGTCGACTTCCATGACTAACATGGGATACATTTAACAAGTTATTTTCAGTAATTGGTGGTTTATGCACAAGCAGTCATTTTCGTCTCTTATTTTGATCAAGGCTAATCCGAGTACAATTTTATATTACGTTAAACCTGTGTTAGGGATAATGCACAACAACACCTCATTATAAGTACAAAATAATAATTTAAAAATCTTGCTAGTTACATTAAGAGGGCTCATGAAAGCAGTCTTTAACTCATTGTATGCTTAGCCCATATTAAACAAAACGTATTATCAAATACATTAAGAAAGTGAACATACAATAAACGACATACATGGAGTAACGTAAATGATACAGATGAAAGTGAATATTGATGTAATTTCTGTATAGAATTGTAAAAATAACATTAAATATTTCCGAACTTTTGTTACGAGCTACAAAGTGGAATTCTGAAGTATGCTACAAGAGTTTCTCTTGACCATGTATTATCTGGTTGTGATTGTTACGCTTTCTGCAAAACTTTGTCTAGGACTGCTTTAACAACGCGTGTGGGTCATAAAACTCTAACCTGTAACTTCAAAAGGCAGAAAGATGGATATTTTCGAAGACACCCTGCACTAAGTCAAGAGCAAAGATAGACTTATCTATTCTTAACTTTGTGCACACCTGTTTGATACATACATATACCTACTATAAGCCTATTTTATAATAAGCCTAAGCCAATAACATATACAAACTAACAATCATTAATTATATCCTAGTTGTGTTACTATTATTTATTATATATATATATATATATATATATATATATATATATATATATATATATATATATATATATATATATATATATATATATATATATATATATATATATATATATATAATAGATCTATATATATGAGATAGATGATCATCTATGATTTGTCGCTATGTTTTTTTTTAATAAAATCCTATAGGTCATTGATGTTCATCTCTAGAGTCTATATTGTATATTATAGTCTTAGTATATTCGATGATCGCTATGTGTCGCTTGCTTTTGTTTCAATCCAAGGTCATGAGTTCACCAAGTTAATTGTGAAGTCGTTATCGATATCTCAGGAAGGGGAATTATTGGCAGACTGTGCAAAATGAGTATTTTCCTTTGCCTGTTGCAAACGAATGAGGCTGGACTGTTTGTGATACATGTTTGGATCGATCTCTTAACCAGTTATTGTTGAAAGTAATCATTCAGAAAAAAAAAAAAAAAAAAGTATTGTTCTATAGTGAGTAAGCTCCGTTATTTATTGATCAGCGGTACGGCTACTCCGTTACTCGACATTCAGACAGTCGGAATATTGCCAACTATATCAGTGTTAGAGCAGCGTGGATCCAGCAAACAGAGCGATGAAGCTGGTATTTCCTAAGACAGTGGGGGAAGAGTGCTTTCAGTGGAGCAGTGAAATAAAGATCGCCCATTCTCTCTTGCAAATTAGGAAAAAAAAATCAAGAAGCCTGTAATTGATCTTATACTTACCAGGAGGGAAATTCTTGTTTATTATAGCATAGCGATCTGCCACGGAATAACAAAGCGTTTTGGCTGTGTAGTTTTCAGTGAGTTTCTCGTAAGAGAATGGCTCCTTGACCAAATTGACGGTGATTTCGAGTACACTGGACAACAGGCGTTGCCTCTTTCAAACCTGTTAGTTTTGTTTGTTTGTAGAGCGATCAGTGTTGGATGGATGCGGTATTAATGGAAACTGGGTCTTTTTTGAGTGTTTACAATAATTAATGTGTCAAAGACAGTATTACTTGAATAATACTTTTAACATAATCTGGATTGTCTCAGAAGCCTAAGAGATTTGACCTTCATTTTTACAACGTTTTAAAGTATTCGTGATACGTTGATTAAAACAAATTGTTCTTGTTGGGAACTACTTTTGTCTCAACATTTTGACATATTGGTATCTATCACTACTTTTGATGACGTCGTTAAATTAATGTTATGTAGTCAACGTTTTGATTTCACAGTTGGAAACAAAACTTAAAACTTAGTGATATTCCCTTCTGACGTCATAGTAGAAAAGTATTTAAGCACCGGTCCCCAGTCCACAATTTTTCAACATGCTTCTACTTGCACATGCTTTCATAAATTGGTTTGAAAAGTCCTCACCATACGTGGGGTGGGGGGCTCACAGTACGGAAACCAGTTGACAATTTTACACATTTCAGCAAAATCTTCCGACTACCCACAGATTCCTCTTCACGAGGGATGGCTTTTCGTATTGATACTTTGGCGTGGCACCTTTAGGGTTTGCAAAGTATTTAAGTCCAATGCTGCAGGTGAGCCCCACTTTTCATCTCGGGGAAAAGTGATCGACAGTTTCCTACAAATGATGTTAAATAAAGTGGAAGGCCTGTCATACTGATAATCGGTTAGTGATCTGTTTATGGCATTCAGTCCAAAGTCCACCTTTCATGAAATTCTGTAAAATGATAGTTTGCCATTGTGATGGACTACATACCATGACCCCGTGAAAGTAAACACTACAGTAGACGTAATCTATTTTTTTTTTACTGGGGTGTAATTCCAAGGTTAATAAACTGATTCAATTTCAAAGAACAGGAAAGATTCCTTGCAACAATTTACTCCTGTTCACCGTTGAAGCAAGTGGAAAAAAAATTTCTTCATAGAGAAAGAACTTTACCAAACAGTGATATCCTTACTACGGAAAAATAATAAATTCCAATCTACCATTTACAATTTCCTTGGCATGTCAGTGAAATATTTTTTGGTATAATTACTTCTACAATGGGGTTGGCCATGGAAAACTGATTACGTTCTTGGTTTAAACTTATAGACTGTTACAACAACCTAGTTTGAGGTAAATATCAATTTCATTGCAATACAAAATAATTGAAAGAAAACTATTTTCTAATTAGTTTCAAGTGTCTCTTACCTGTTTGCATTTACATATTAATAACAACTGCTTTTAATAATAACAACTTTTTTTTTTTTAAACCAGTCTTGTCAATTCCATCAATAAGTTAGTCAGTATCATTTATTAGCAAGACTAGGGTTCCATGATCATGCTGACCAATAAAATGGACTGTACTGGCTGTTTTGAGTAAAGTATTCCATTTTAAAACATGGCCGACGATTCTCCTCTGAGCTTCTCTTCAGCAATGTATTTTATCAGTAATGTTAGAAATGTTTTTGATTTTATCATACCGTATCATAAAGGAAAATCGACATGACAAAAATACTTATTGACAAAATGTGAACTGGGATTGCTTTTACTTATGCTTGCAATTCAGTCAAGTTAATTATATTGGTCGGTTCGTATATGCTGAAACATCGTGATTCACAATGGAAGCAGTTAAATTACGATTCGATGCTAATGAAAATATTCCTCATTTTAAAGTTTTGTCTTGGGGACATTCGTTAGCAACAATAAACGGAAATAAGATATATATTTGTTATTGATAGGACAGAAAAAGTAGAATTATCTCAGATGAACAAAAACAGTCAGTGAATAGATTTGGTTTTCCGGTTATAACCTTTGATAACTGTAAGCCATGTCTAGACACGTTCGTATGGAACTAATAACGGTCATCAGTGTTGTTTTCAACACGTAGTAAGTAACAATGTACATTAGCAGGGCACGCATAGCAATGCATTCAACACCTCGATTAATTTCCAGAAATGAAGGAAAAAATGTTAATTAATGCAGTATCAATTACTCATTCCAGATTTAAAAGGAGTTAGTTTGACAAACATTTGTTGGGATTGATGAAGATTGGTATTCACACAAATAACCCCACCCCCTCATAAGTAACGGGATTTCTGTCAAAGGTAGAAGGATGACCAGTGTCCGTATTTAAGGTTGTTATTCATTACTTTCATGAAAATGTTAAGCAAGACAAATTTCAGTCTCTACGGATAACTGATCAGCCATGATGAAAATATATGAAAACCGATAGCAAACAGCGTTAATAAAGAAGAAAACAACACACATCGTTAATTGTTTATTATTGCGACGAATCTATTATACAAACTTCTAGTACAGCAAATATCTTTACAGCGATTATTTTAAAGTTGATTGAGGTCACTTACTCAAAGCGCATACATAACACGAAATGTATCATTCACGGTTGTATACTGTGGTATTTGCTGGCATGCGTCTACACAGGACGAATCATCATTACGCTCTTTTTGAGGTTATAGTCTGTTCCGGGAATGTAATAACAATATATGTTACCGTAATTATTCAATGGGGCGTCGTAGTCCCCGTTCAGGTTAGAATAATAGCAACTCCTGTACCACCAGCCACCACGATAACGATATGCACAGTTACCAGACCAAACGTCGTTATCTCTGTCTCTGGTACTGAACTGGTAGTTGTAGTGATAACGAAGAACGTAACCGTCAGGACTGCTTCTTTCGTCTGTTGAAAACAAGGCCTGAAAATCAATGTCTGCAGAAGAGTAGAGCTTGAGACATTAAAAAAAAAATGTTCGTACTTATCATATTCTATCATACATACCGATGTTGATATCCAGGTATGCTTAATTATTCATAATTTTTGTTATTAAATGAGGAGTAAATTACTTGTGATTTACTGCTGAAACACCGAAGACATTATTTATACCACAACGGAAACGCATGTGTTCAAATGTACTAGCTGAGAGACAATATCTACAATATTTATACTTAATCACATAATGCAATAGGTAAAATGCAGAATGCCATAAGAACAAAATAATTCAATCTCACAATAAACGATGTTTCTTATAGCTAGCCCTAGTGGTAGCATATACCTCGAAAGGTATTCATCCTGAAACTCGGTCGGTGTTTATTGTAATTACTGCACTGGTCTCCTCGGGGAACTCGAATGAAACGGAGTTAAAGAACATCTTACCCACAAACCCACAAAGAAATCAACGGAGGACGGTAGTGTCAAGGATTTGCCGTAATCAAAAGGTGCCTTAATGCAAAACCCCCGTCTTGAAGAAACGTTCAATGTGACTTCAAAGACTAGATGTGTTGATGCAATACTATATGCCATAATTCCAACAATAGGCTACCTTGCATATTATTATGGAGACTTGTTAATAGCGCTGTATTGGCATTTTTTGTAACTTTTGAACTCAAAATCTGTGATATAATTGTTCCACTGATGTAAATAAAAATGAACTAAAATAAAATAAACTAATCTGAATTTCTTCCATGTAATGAAAACTGGTGCTAGAGTAGAAATAACTGATATCAATTGCGTGCTACCTTTGCGTAACCGTCTGACAAATAGGTCATATCTTACTTTTATTAGCGAACATGATTTTGTGTTCACTGTTAGTGTCAATGTTGTGAACTGGAATGGTTGAATCATGCAAAAAGTCCAAAGTGTTTTTATGTTAAAAAACAAACAATTTAGTTGCCCTTAACCTGCTGATTCATTTCGATTACGTTTTATCGATGATACCCACCTAGTGTTCCACGATAAGTTCCAAGTCCCGATAAACGATAGTTGTCAGTTTCATTATTGATTCGGAAAAAGTCAAACTTTCCGTAATAGGCGTTGCACTCTCTCGTCTCAAGATCGATCCTGATTTCATATCTTTTTTGGTTTGTCAGGTAGAAGAGTTTATCATTTCCCAGCCAAAAGTTATTTGTAAGATTCCCAAATCCAGCTTTGTAATCTTCCCACAACAAATAGAAATCAACACTTCCATCTTGACGGCGCTGGAATACCTACAAAAGTATTAAAATATTGTCAAATTTTTAGTCACCAGAATGGTATTCGTAGAGCAGAAGGTGAATGTCTAACAGATGTTAAGTACCTTTTTAAACTCAGTCACTAAAGGTTGAGTTAACATATAAACACGTTAGTTCATTACTTTATTATTATTATTATAACTACGTTTTTTTTCTCCAGAATAGTACCCAATACTGGTGAAAAGTAAAGGAACATTGCCACATACTGTCCAACCGCCGCCGTCGCTCATGTTGCAGTAGACGTCAAATGCTTCACCGGGCCATGATGGCGGTTGAATTTTGTAAATGCCGTTCTCAGTAAAACCGCTGTCATAAATATCTTTGCAATCAACTGGAATCTTTGAACAGTTCTGTCCATCACCAGTGTAATGTTCATTGCAGTAGCATTGTCGCACTCCGTCCCTTTCATCGCAACGTGCATTAGAGCTACATTGGTACGCATCATCCCATATAATGTGACCGTTGATGCAAACCCCCTTTCTTCTACATTGGCTATTCACGTAAAAGGCACCTTCCTATAAAAAAGAGGGGAAAAAGCTGTTCATTGATGACTTTAAATTAAGTGTCATGGTATCATTTGGTCAACTGTAGAATTAAGTTGCCCTAATAATTTTTCTATTACAAGAACATTTATACAAGGGTATTATATCAAATATTTACTTGGGCTGTTGCAATATCAACTCGACAACAGGTTAACTAGAATTCCAAAGGACAGCAAAACTGATGTTTCAGACCGTTACAAACTTTCTTTGATACAAAAATTCCAAGACGTACGAGGACCATTAGTCCCATATATCTTTTTATTCTATTTTATTTCTCCTCATTATTAAGAGATGCTCTACATTGCTTAGAATACATGTAAAACCCACACACGAAGATTGAATCCATGCAATATTTCTTAGATGATGGATATACATATATGAAACCAAGTTTAATATTCAACTTACAGGTATGACTGTGTGTCCTTCCGACACGTAACATCCACATTGCTCTTGTGGTATACAGTCCGATCCTTCCATGAAAAAACCATCTGGGCAAGCACAACCATGGAAGATCATCTGGCAGATATCTGGGTGTTCACAGGTCCTCAAACAGTTAGTGCTAATGTCTCCGAGAATCACATTACCTGGACACCACGTCACCACATCTGAAAAGAGTGTGATCACAACTTTTGTAGTTTACACATCACTAAGCTACAGTTTTAATGCTGATTATAGATAGTGTTGGGTATAATCATATGAATGATTAACTTGTTTCAGTTACGGCCAGTGTATTTTCTTTATGGTTGATGGTGTTCAAAACATAAAATTGTTCTTATTGTCTCTCACTTTTTACTGCCTTCGTCAAAAAAAAAAATTACAACTTACCATCGTTTGCTACATGCTGACCAAGACTTACTAGGGTAAAGTTGCTGAATTCATCACTGATTCTGAAATTATCATAGGTAACTTTTATTTCAGTGCCGTTTGATGTCGTCATATCAATCGCTAGTTGATACTTCTTTTGATTTGACAAATACGCTATCTTCTCATTTCCAAGCCAAAACTCACGATATAGAAAGCCAAAACCAAATTTATAGCTGTCCCAGTTTCTTCCAAAGTCGATTGACCCATCGTCACGACGATGTATCACCTAGAGGAATATAAAATGTCAACACAAACTTCAACAATCAACATGATATATGAACCAAATAAATTATGATGTATCATAACGTGCAAAGAAATCTGCATCATCTAAAGATAGCAAGGAACACTAGACTGCCGCAGGTCAATCTCACATTTCCAAGACTCCTTTTTTTTCTTTCCATTAGGAATAATAATCTTCCATGAAAACTAGAAATGAACTAATGCTTGAAATTGAACTCATGGAACTGATGGAATATAAATCTCAAAAGACCTTTAAATAACACTAAGGTTTTAAAGTACACATGTATATGTAATATTTGACTTACTACATAATATGAAGCAGGTATCCCATTAAAATGTTTCAAGGAGATTAAAAAGTCAAGGTTAGAAGTTGAGATCATTCTTACCGTCCATCCATTTGAATCAATCTCAGTTTCACAATAAACCTCAAATGGATCCCAGTAACCGTCTGGTTTTATCAGGTACACACCGCTTGCATTATTAGACGAACATATTGACTGGACCTCGTGACAATCTTTTGGATAATCATTTTGTTGGTAAAAGAAGTACTGAGAATCTAAAAGAAATAGATGGGAAAATGAATGATGTCAACTGCTTCAATTGTCATGCTCGAACAATGTGACTACATGTGAAAACCTCACTCGTTCCTCGGTCTTCCCTTCTTTTAATTTTAGAATAACCAATATCACTACATCTCCTCTTACTTTCATCTATCTGTTCCAATTTCGTTAATACATTACCAATGCAGACATCAAAGCCTCTACGTGTAAAGTCAAAATTACTTGTTTCTGCGTCCTGTTGAAAGTGAATTCAGTATTAACTTTTCTAACTTTCACGAACAATGCGATTAGATGTGAAAACCGAATCGTCCCTCTTTTTTTCTCTTGTTTTAATTTAGAGCTACAACTGCAACTCACTGCAACTCATAGTCTTTTTATCTATCTCTTCCACTTCCATTGCAATTACCAGTACAGACATTAATACAGAAACTCAATTGAAAGGAAATTAAAAATAACTATACAACCATATATGACCACGTCTTTCTAGTCATCGAATTTCTGTGACAAATGTGTAATTTAATCATATCTAAACAGGAGAATATTCATTTTCGAGTTTAGTGTCAGTTTTAGTTTTCAATGTCTTACCAGTGTCTCTTCCACTTGCAAAGTCAAAATTACTTGCTGCGACAACCTGTTAAAAAATAAATTTACGGATGTAGCGCATTGTTCACAGAATATAGATGAGGGTCTCAAATTCTAAACTAGTGTACGTAACATTACACATTCCTACTTTTCGTTTTAGAGCAATAAGTAACCATGAACGTTGAAATAAAATATTACACACAATTTGAGAAGAAAAAAATATTTCAATACGGATTTTCAATTCGCAAGGAGCTGAATAAATACGAAAATTGTATATTTGTGTACATTTTCATTTATGTAATGTCAACACGTTAAGTTGTATGCAATGGATTGAAAATTCTAATAACGATAATAACATTCTCTCAGCATCCATTTTTTTGTTTTAGTCCCAAGACTAGCAAAACATTCTGGTGAGATTTTGTTATTATTGTGTAAAACTCTCTTTATTGAAGTTAATATCGTCATTGTCCAGAAATGTAAGCGTTCATTTCTGATTTACTTAATGACTATTTGTTTACAAATTTGTTGAAGAAAATAGTTGTGTGCAATTTGCGATGGTAATGACATTATGGAACGTGTTAAAATTATGCTATTTGTTCTTTCTTTATTCGTAATGTAATATTTTTTGAAGTAGACTATTGCCTAAGTGAAGCGTCACAAATTTAACGATACAACACAGTCACTATTGTTAAGAAATTCTCAGTAAGTCTCATGGGGTACGTATTCGTTACTTAGAAATATGACGTACAATTAGCCAGATAGAACATCTTTACAAAAAAAGAAAAACAAAAAAAAAAGGTAGACGCAACTCCCAAAGATGAAAAAAGTTAGAAATAGTAAAATACATGTTCCCGGGCTACGTAATGTGTTAATCAAAGTAATAAAAGAAGCATAATGGACACTCGTGTACATTATACGTCTTTCAGTCCCCAATTCAGATGAGTTTTTTAAAGCAGATGTTTGAGTTTTTTTTTCTCTCTTTTGATCTTTTGTGCTGTATGCAATAAAAAAGACATGAAGTTGGTACTATTGTAATATTTTCTTTTCAAAGCCGGTGATAACTCAATAATGGATGAAGCCCATTGTAGAACATGTATTTACACAGGTACACAATTTCAGTAATAAACAACCTTGGAATTCGTTTTTCTTTTCTTTCTTGTCTCAGAAAAAAATCTTACATAGAGAAGGAAGCTTCGGTTTAAAAGCTTGGAATGTTAACATTCGGCGTAGTGTGCATTTGAGTATTACTTCAGGAAAAAGAAAAAATATTACATAAAACAAAACCAGAGGAAGAAACACTTTCCAAATGACTGTCATTATTGTGTCGACTATTGAACTGAGGATATACATTGAAAAAGGTAGAAATCAGGTATTCTACTGCATCAACGAAAAATCAGAAAATGTAAAATGCATTCAGAAAATGCAAAAATGTGAAAAATCTGTAAGAAACGACAAATTAAAACGTGTATTTAACTGTGTTTAAAATTGATTTATCATTGGTTAATGTATTCTAAAGTATGGAACAGATTTGGACTTACCATGTTGAAAACAAAGCACCAAGTTGATATCCATAGGAAAGAGCAAACGGTCTCCACTTGAAAGATCTTCATTATTAATACAAGACAATATCTTCAACCTTTCCTCTTTCTCTCCTTTTGAAATAATGACACCAAACAACTTTTCAACTTGTCTTGTGGTTACAATTCATTATGGAAGATCACAGGTGCCCTTTTGCCACAGGTGAATATCAATAAGTGCATGTCTTCCAAAACTACTCTATGTCAATCACGGTAGTTTGGATTAATAATCGTCTACAACAGGCTGTCTTTACAAGATAATAGTGGCGACATATATGGACAACTTGTGAGGTTGATATGTTAAAGGAGTTATTTGTATCATTTCTGGACCAGTTTCGTCTTTCTATTAACTGCAAATGTAACGTCAAGCTAAATTACTGTGACGAATTAAAGAAAACAGACCAACTATCAATAGGAAAAAATGGCCAGAAGAGGACAACAGTTAACTTCAATTTCGAATATACGTTTGCTGATTTTTGTTCAACGTAACGCAATCTCTATAAACCGATTGTACGATATTTACTATGAGTTCATCTCTACGAATGACACCAAAGATCCATGCATCATTGAAATTTCTTTGAATATTGTTATTTATACAATGAAATCAAATGTAAAAAAAAAAAAGAAATCAGGTGCAGCAGTTCTAAGCAGAGTAGAAAGGAAGGACTCTACATCCAATTGATTAGGTAAACATATGCATTCTCATTAGTCCTACCTCAAAATAAAACATTTTAATACTTAACTGACATGCTAATCATATACACGTCTCTTCCGCGCAATTTGAATGTGTAACTGCGTATTTTCGTAGTGTATGTAAAGATTAATCTACAGGTCCACAAATCTGTTGACCTTGTTCGTACATGTGAACGAGATTTTGGTGAAAACGCACGAAAAAGAAAGGAAAATTGGTACCTAATTAACAGCATTTTCATTTAAATGAAACCACGAGATAAGGTAAATACTTACAACATGTTAGTAATATTCGTGACCGAAACAGTAAGTGACACTCAGACAAAGCAAAAAATTAAAATAACAATTGACATAGCAAACAATTTCTGCGTTAGTAAGTTTGCTCCTACGTAGTGTTCTAATGCGCTGTGGTTCAGTGTTCATGTGTTCATGTATTCAGTGGGTACCTAACTATGTGTGCTTATGTACTTCGTAACAGAGTGTTGTACAATGCGGGGACTTGCTTAATGTGGAATATGCCTACTGATTAGACTGATTTTGGATTAAGACAGTTACAGATTTATTGAATGTACACATCGAGAAAAGCTTGAACATGTTTGGTGTCTTACTCTCAGCCGAAACAGAAGCAGCAATTGGAAGACTTGTGGGCGGGCCTTAATTTTTCTATGAGTGAGTGTGAGAGCTTCATTCAAAATTTCCTAACTAGGCCTAGTTTAACAAAGAAGTAGGATTCCCAAAACGTTACTGTCAAAAATTAGGTAAGATCACTTCAAGGCTGGTTTGGGATAACTCATTTCACAGCCTTCCCTGTTGATTTTTTTTTTTTACCATAGAGGGGCTAGGTCCATCAATATGCCTAAATTCTTTATGATGTAGAGTGCTCTGTCCTTAAGAATATTAATCCGGCGGTTGCATGGAGACCCATCATGATGGCGATGGATTGCAGTCCTTAGTCCTCTTTGCGATTCACACAAAAAAATATTTTTTGGACAATTCCGTAGAATCGACAAAGAAGGAAATCTAATTCCGGTACTTGGTAGACTATCAGACTTTGAAACGTGTTTCAAAATAAACTAAATAAGCTTTTGCGCTACAAAAAATTTGAAATTTAGAGAGGTAAGATTATCACAAATTCTATGTATTTATTAAATTGGTGTTGAATTTTATCCGAAAGGGAATAATTTCACTTTAAATTTATCGATTCAGTTAATGTTTCCAGAAATTTTTCTTCATTTATTTTTTATGCATTAAGCTGAAGTGGTTTGAGGAACTAGATAATAACTCTGCCAGCGTCTAGTTATTGTGGCTGTATCACATTAGGGAATCTTTAATCATCTATGTAAACGAATTAGTCTTAACATGTTTCAAAAAATTACCCTTCATCGATTCCCTATGCACCTTTCCACCATGATAATCGAAGTTGCCGTCTAGCACATTATTGTTATGCACACCTTATTTATAAACACACACATGCACCTACATAGACCCTGATAAACAAGCTTCCGCACTTTTATGTAACAGTTACCAGTTCCTTCTCCCCCCTTACCCAATTCAGTAATCCTAATCACGTCAGTTGTATACCATAATCTAATGTACGCTAATGTTACCTGGTAAGTATCACTGACATGGCTCCTCGAAATTGAACACAGTACACAAATAGGAATATCAACTTGTTTTGTCTTGCTAATTTGTGACCATCTTTTTTTTTTTTTCATATTAGAACTAAATCAGCTTCAAGCATATTGGAAGTTTTCGTAAATACTCGATGGTGACACTTTAATAACAATATAAGCAATCGCATAGTTATTGTACCCTGCAGATCTTCACTAAACAACGCAATGCACCGCTTTAACCAATCAATGCATCCTTGTTTTATTTCTTATAAGTTCTCCTTATATACCTTGCCAAAACAATCTATTAAAAGCATCAGAAAAGTAACACCAAAACAAGTATTGTCCCAATCTATATATTTGCATATAAACATTTCTTTTTGTTCTAGTGGAAACTACTGTTAATGCCTTCAAGCATACGATGTTATTTTCTTAAAGAACATTACCACTGCCTGCATTAGTTGTTTAAGATCTTCTTAATAACAACTTGTTTGATTTTGTCTGGTCTTTGTTATACATGGACTTTATTGAAGGTCATCTTTTTACGGAATGAAGCAAGTTTGCAAAATGCTTTTACAATACTTTGACAATTAAACATGTTAGCATTGAACGATTGTTTCAATAAGCTTTCCGAAAACAAGTGTCGTCTTGGTATCATGCCATACACAAAGAAAAAACTCAAAAATTAATTTTTACTGGGTAATGTTTCCTTTACAGAAGACAGTAGGTACCATTCTCTTTAATATCGTTATAAGTGAGACAAGACCAAACAAGGATATTGGGATTTGTCCCTTAAAGTTCTACGTTGTCTTACCTATCAGTTATCTGTTGCTTCAGCAACTTTAACTTTATTAAGTTGAACGCTATTTAGTAACCGCTAATGTAAGAAGACCAAATGTAAATGAACATCTGTACCTGTTGAAAATATAGTATTGAGTACGGTACCTTCCAGAAAGGTTGTCAAACCAATATAAAATATTTGGGGAAACTTGCAGTTTATAACACGTTGACACGTTCTTAATGTATTAAGCAGATGAAATTAACATAAGAACAATGTCTTGCCTCTACACTATAAATCGTTATGGATCAGTGTAGCTATGATATCTACTCTTCACTAACTGGACGACTTCCTTCTAATCAATGAAAATATAATTTACTACAATAAAAAAAAATGTTGAAAACACTCAAAATTCATAAGACTGTGTCCAATGTGCTTAGTAACTGGAAACGTTCAAAATATATGTGTATATATTTTTATTTCGTCAAATTATGTGTATATATATATATATATATATATATATATTTTTCTTAGTAAAGATTGTTACACTAAAGATTCAGTACCGTAATATTTTACTTTTTCTCATCTTGAAGGTTGTCTTCTGTCGGGTTTGTTTCAGTCATTACGGAAGACAAGGTATCATTTCTTTTAATATTGCCATGTGTGAGACAATAACAAAGAAGGATATTGGGATTTGCACCCTTAAAGTTTTACGTTGTCTTACCTTTCACTTATTTGTTGCGTTAGCAACTTTTACTTTTTGGCTTTGGATGCTATTTAGTAACCGCTAATGTAAGAAGACCCGTACCTGTTGATGAAAATGAATACGGTACCTTCCAAACAGGTTGTCAAACCAGTATAAAACATTTGGGGAAACTTGCCGTTTATTTCATGATCAGATGGGAGACGAAATTCAAAAATGTCAGTTACATCATTGATAATAACATAAAAAGATGATAATAAACAAGCTTTCAATTTAAAGCATGTATAGGGGAAGGAAAGATTGTTCTTTCTCCTGCAAATAACATAAACATTCTCTTACAATAAACGGAACTATTTTTTTTTTAATCTACGAGCGTCCATCCATTTGCATATACACTTTGGAAGAATCAGGTGTGACATCAATTGTTTTGGTAATCCACATGCGTATGAATTTTCACATGTATCATGGGCAATAGTGGCATACTTCAAAATTCACCTTCGTTCGTAGACAATTCAATCACAAATTTGATTTAACACCTCAAAACATAGACCCAGATCAGGTTTTTCCCCATTTGAAGTTATTTTCATTCATATTTTTTCTGTTATTGTTTATTACTTTTTATCTACATAAAAATCCTGGATTTTTTTTTTGTTTTTGGAACGAGAATTTTTTTTTTTTTTTCACGTAAAACTTTTCGTATAGATTTTCCTCATGTAAAATTCTCCTTTGGTTTATCTTTTAGTTATCATTCCCTTGATCTTACCAGAGTTTCCTAATGTATGCTACACAATGTCAAGTTCACTATGAAAAAGAGATACAGACGTTGCCAAATATTATCAGCAGAGGATATAACTGAAAGTTAGTTACATACTTGCGTGGTTGTTTTAAACGATAAAATAGAATATTTCAATGTCCAATATGATTTAACGGATCTTGTCATTTACAAACTGTCACAAAATGTTACAACTAACATTGAAAGTGGAGAACCTGCATGCTGATAAGTAAAATCTCTTTCACAACCTGTAACTGTATTTGTGGCTAATTAACTCATTGTCTCAAGGCCAAAAATCTATTGTTCTTATTATCAAATATTGTCACATATGCTTTCCTAGCAAATCATCAAACAACATTCAAGAGGAATGACACAGATAAATAAGATATATACGTAATATCTGAACCTGCGAGATATAAAAATGGCACCAAGCGTGGGAACTCAGGCAAAACTACTTCATCTAGGAGGCAGTCTCGTCACCACCAACAGCCTAACGAGGTTACCTACGACCTCGACACTAGCACCAGGCAAGACACTAAAGTTAACTTGACTTGACCATCAATCTGGCTATAGAAAAATTGAGCGTTCCCTTTCAACCCAGGCGACATCAACTGTTCTCACCGATAAGAACGATCGTAAACATCGCATCGCTACCATAGATGACCTGAAAAAACTGCAACGATCTCACCCATCTCTTAGTATTTTCTTTGGAATGCATTTCTTTGTTACATATTTCAATTGTTCTGGAATTTAGCCCATATATTTTCCATTAAGATTCCATGGTATCCTATAGTGTCATTTTGCTTTTCACAACACAAAAGGTTTTTTTTTTTTTTTAGTATGATGGTTGTTCTCTGGCTATTATTAATCTACTAGTTTTGTGTTCTCATATTCGGGATTTTCTATTGTTCTCAAATTACTTGGATTACTGCAGGATTTTTGCATTTCTTTTCACATCTCCCTGGTTTTCAGTTTCATTTGCCAACAGCGTAATCTTTCTTTCACTCCAGTTTTCAAATATATTATATTCATTATTTCACTCTCCTTTTCAGTTTTCCCCTCTTTCTCCTCTGCTGATAGTTCTTTGCATGGAGAATTTCACTTCTGCGTGTGGTTCCTATCATTTGTTCGTTTTGTAACCCATCTACCCCCCCCCCCCTTTTTTCTTTTTTTTTTGCTTTTTATGAGTTGTCGTTGTTCTGCTCCTTTTTGCTTTTACAGTGCTTTTTTTTTATTTCTTCTCTTCTTTTCCTTTTTTTTTTTCGTTAAGGGTTGAGTAATTATTCTCTTTTCTAAATGCTTTCTACTGTTCTTAATGGCAAAGGTTAAATTAGTGAAAATCTAAAATTCACTGTATTTGTAAATCCAAAATGACTGTTTGCATTCGACATTCGAATACATGACCGGTATACAAGGTTCTGGGTGTCAAGGAATCGATAGAATATAATATGTAGCTGCAAAGGAGTGAATGATTATGGAAAAGGATAGCGATGATATGCAACTCCATGGATTGCCATCTAGATGTTACAGAAGTAGTCCATACATGGTGCGGTGTTTCATTTATGGAATGGCAAAATGAGTTGAGCAATGAATGTTTTGGAGTAATTCCTTCATCAAAATTTATACTAATTGCATAAAAAAAAATGCGATCTTGGTTTTAAGTATTAAAGGGAAAATTCTAGTCAACGTGGTGGGCTGTACTTCGTAATACTTTGCCAGCTCATTATTTCCTTCATTGATTCCAGGCCCTGGTGTCCGATATTCCGGGGTGTCTTTAGAAGAAAATTTTGACAAGTAGGCATACCAACACACAAAACCAAAACCACCTGATCTATCGAAATGTTACCAGTTCCACTTTAGTTTCCCAATTAGGTTATAGTCGTTTTCTTGATTAAAATCTATTTATGAATTATTTAGTGCATTTTATTATTATTTATGATAACATCTTCCACTGCTAGTGTAAAGTGGATGGAGCAGTATACTGTTATATCTGCTGAAGGTTTGGAACAATATTTTTAGATCTGCGAATAAAATCTTAAGTTTTTTCCTATGCTTACAATTTGGCCATTTTACTTAATGGATCAATCTGACTTGGAGCTCTGTGCACATTTGTCAAAGTGAGATTGGATCACTTAATCATCTCTTTTGGGTTGCTCTTTCAAAAGGGAAGGAGTACCGGTAACCCTTAGCGGAGAATGAGCAATATATTTCGACATGTTGGAAGTCCTAAAGAGCCTCTAGCTAGCCTAGTCTCTCTCCTCGTCATGATGACATAAATCTAAACTTCAGAGAAAGTCCATTTGTATCATTGAAAAATGAAATCAAATTACTGGAGAGAACTTTACATTAGATACAGGTGGTATGGTCCTCTGAATTTTCGGTATCTATGGTTGGCTTTGGATTCTACTTTTGTGATATGTACTATAGGGCCGAAGCCAGAAGCCAGATCCATCCTTCTCCCTACAATAAAATAAAATTCTAGTTCATTGTCCTGAAATGAATGATGTATTAGATTAATCTGCTAACATAATATTCCAACCTCTTCTTGTGTGACACACTCCAAGGTAGAGGATGCGTTCGTTTGAATAACGCTCAATGGTCATAAATCCCTTCTAGCCACAAAATTTTAAACCCAACCAAGTGAAACCACCGTAAAGCAATTTACAGAATTAAGTCAATTAGAGCGGTGTATTTTAATTTGCTTTGTATCAGATAACCTTATTGAAATAAAGTTGTAGTTGGATATCAACTGACATTTCCGTAACCATATGTCTTTGTCTCCAAGTGTTTGTTTAACGGTGGCTTCGATCTCACAGCAGCTAGGAAACTGGCATGACAGAAATCCATTCGCAATGTGAAATAAGAATTTCATCATTGCAAATGATCAGAAAATTTTGTGAAATCTCAGTGTTGAGTAAATACGTTAATCTTTTTTGAGGTATCAGAGGTATCAGCTGTACTCCTAGGTTGCACTTGTCTACAGTTCTTTCAAAAGAAATTTCATGGTATGATCCTTACGCGCCACCTTCTTTGTCTCCGCGTTAACATTGCTTTTGTCTCCACCATCGATGTGTATTAATATTGCTAAGGACGTTATCTCTGTATCAAATTGGGAACCCAGTGCAAATCTTTTGACAGACACTACATATTAGAAGTTGTCTTATATATCGTAAAGAATATCTTCTATCTTGATGTATCATTTTAGACAATAGTTGAGCAAAACAATCCATTTTTTTTTTTGGACAGTTCTTCGACTTTCCTGATTGAGCTAAGGTAGTAATGCATACCTATTAAAAGGAAATTGGAAGTTGTATTCAAAGTAATTATTAAATGTAGTTATGACATTGACTCAGTTTAACTGCAACTGAACTTGCTAAACGCTATCAGTTTGGTCTGATTGATTGTGAGTAAGCAAAATTAGTACAGTTTATATCGAGGCTCTCCTCAGCCGTACACCTCACACGCTTATTCAAAGAAAGATACTGACTCGACAACAGCATAGATATCGGAAACTTGCAACTTCAAAGGAATTCAAATTCTTTATTAGAGACGTTGAAGTTTGCCAAAAAGTAAAATGTGCCATGTGGTCATTTTAGGGTTATTAAATGTTGTCCCCTCGAATTTCATTACTTCATCATTTTACAAAATGAGAAGAAATGTTGTTTCCTTAAGTTGGTAGTATAATGAATTCATAGTATAGTTACAAGTCATAAAGTCATTTAGAAAGCTAATAATAAGTGTCTCAAAACAACTCAACATCAATTGCAGAACGAATTATCTGTATCGAATAAATAACATGTGCCCAGATTCATTTATATCATATCGACATTTTTTAACAGATGTCGTTCTACACAGGGCGTAAGAGCATTTCGACAAATTTGATGTGATAATTGGGTCCAGGGAGATAATAACAATATACGCTTTGAGAAATGTCCCCGGGTGCGTTGTAGTCGCCGTTCAAGTTAGAATTATAGCAACTGTTGTACCACCAGCCTCCGCGATAAATATAGGCACAGTTGCTGGAAGTAGCATCGTTGTCACTGTCTCTGGTGCTGAACTTTTGGTTGAAGTAATAGCGGAGAAGATAATAACCGTCAGGACTGCTCCTCTCGTCTGTTGATACATAATTGATGCAGATAAAATTGAGAAAAAACAGCAAAAATAAAAAATGTGGTGGATTAAAATTGTTTCGTATGAATAATTCTTTTGATTTGAAGTTAACGTTAACCTACTTTGTGTTTTTCTTTAGATTTTCTTTTTATGGTTAAATCTTATTATTTTCAGTAGCATTATCAACATAATAATGTATAAAAATTCTTCTATACATTGACAACACAGCTTTGCGTTGATCGTCAAAACACATCAGCTATTTCACAATTGCATGTGACCAACTTCAGGAAAAAAATAAAGTTCTAATATATTGATAATTTTCATGACTATGTAACGTAGTTTGTTCTTGATTTGAATTTGACACATTGGATTATTGTTCTTTTCGTATTCGTATCTATTCGTATGTTGGTTGAATTACATAAGTTCACCTTCCCTCTAACTTTTTCATGTAAAGAACTTCTTTTATCCACTGTTGTAGGTAGTGGTATTGTCATAATCAAATCAGTGTCTTTAAATAAAAATCATATGTAAGACAGATTGGCATTGAATATTTGAAGACGGTCTGTCTTTTCTTATGTGGTGATTGCTACAATGCAATCATAGTTTAGACACAAAAACAGAACAGTATCTTCGAATCCTAGAATTGAGGCAAAGTTCAGTGATTCCAAATTAATAAGTTTTGGAATTATCATAAGATTAAGTTCAATAACACTTGACAATAACTATTTCTACAAACGATAACCAATTTATTTGATGGTTGGGTTGATATCGTACAGGTATGTCTGTCAGGTACACAGACGAAACAAATACCTCATAAACTCCACGTTTATGATACCAGATTAATCAATTACAGCTTGTAAATTACCATTCGATGCCAAAAAAGCCTTGTTGTATGCTAACGTACTACACTTCAGCATTATTGAGTAATCAAGATATATTTTTTACTTTATTTATTACTTTGGTCTAGATTGTGTTCGTTGGATCATAACACAAATATATTGGGATCAAGAGAAACGATTAACTTCACAGCTATTTAATTAATAACAAATAACAAACACTTTCAATGAACACCGACCTGCCGTTCCACTGTAAGTACCGAGGGCTGATAGACGGTAGTGGTCATTCTCATCATTGATGCGGAACAAATCAAACCTCCCATTGTATGCGTTATTCTCTCTGTTTATAAGATTGATCCTGATTTCATAGGCCTTTTGGTTTGTCAAGTAGAAAAGTTTCTCATTTCCGAGCCAAAACTCATTGGAAAGATTTCCGAAGCCGGTCTTGTAATCTTCCCAAAAAAGGTAAAAGTCAACACTGCCATCTTTGCGACGCTGAAACACCTTAAAAAGTAAATGTTATAAAATATTTTAATGTGGTTCAATAGTCTTGTCAACTATAGAAAAAAATCACAGGAGTCCGAAACACTAATACCTAATGCGCGGAAGTAGCAATGAATTTATTCACAAATGTCCTGCATATCAAACAAAAATCGATAATGGAACCGACGCTAGCAAGTGCTGATACTTACCGTCCAGCCGCCATCGTAATCCATGTTACAGTAGACATCAAACGCTGGGCCGGGCCAATTGTGTGGTTGGATTTTGTAAATACCGCTCTCTGTAAAATTAGCATCATAAATATCCTTGCAATCTGCGGGAATCTTTGAACAGATTTGGCCATCGCCGGTGTAATATTCATTACAATAACATTGCCGTATTCCGTCTCTCTCTTCGCAGCGAGCATTGGAACCACACGTGTAAGTATTGTCCCATTCGATGCTTCCGTTGGTACAAACGCCTTTTCTTTGGCATCGTTCGTTCACGTAAAGCCCGCCCTCCTGAAAGAGGACCGAAAAATATGTCTTCAATGTATATCCTTTGTGAATCACAAAATTGCAGTTATACACTCACCTGTGCTTTGAATTTAGTAGCTTTTTCGTCATTATGTCATTAATCAAATGCTTTACTAAATTCATGTATGGAAATAGATTTTTTTAATATAAACTTATAATTAGTAATACATGCACTTATAAGCCGACATTAGTTACATCCGTTCACCGAAAATTGTTTTTTGCAGGTAATATAAATTTTAATCAAAATGGAGTGTCGAAAAATAATTTTGTGTTGAAATTACTGGTTCTTTTTATTGGGTTATGTCAAGAATAAACCTACAGATAAAATGTGGAAGAAATGCGATTATGATCTCCACCTAAAGACAGTTTTCTTTACTCACTGGTATAACTGTTTGTCCCTCTGATGTGTAACACCCACACTGCTCTTGAGGTATGCAATTTGATCCGCTCATTAGGAATCCATCCGGGCAGGTACAACCTCTAAATATTTTATGACACATATCTGGATATTCACAGGTCCGCAGACAGGCATTCTCAATGTCTCCAAGAACCACATTACCTGGACACCACGAGACGACGTCTGAAAAAAAAAAAAAAAAAAACAGCATTACAGTTTCAGTAGTTTATTAGTTGTGTTGGAATACGGTCTGTGATTTTTTTTTCTCATATCTAGGATTATTAAGCATTTGGCCATTATTGTTCGTTTGCAAGTAAAACGAGAAGACACAAAGTATCTGTATAAAATAAATACCACAACTGGAACTATATTGAATTCATGTGTTCTATAATAATAATAATAATAATAATAATAATAATAATAATAATAATAATAATAATAATAATAATAATAATAATAATAATAATAATAATAATAATAATAATAATAATAATAATAATAATAATAATAATACGAATAATGTCTTACCACCCTTTCCAGTGTATGTGTCCATGTCCAGACTATCTATCGCAAAATTACCAAATTCATCTCGGATGCGAAAATTGTTGTAAAGAAATTGTACTGAAGTACCATTGGACGTTGTCATGTCAATCAATAGTTGATAGTTCTTTTGATTAGTCAAGTAGGATATTTTCTCATTTCCAAGCCAAAAGTCCCTGAACAGGAAGCCAAAACCAGATTTGTAGCTATTCCAGTCACGACCAAAGTGAACCGAGCCGCTATCACGGCGATGTATAACCTAAAAACAACGAATTGAAAAGTTATTAACGTGAAAATAATTTGGTGATATTTGACAAACATCTTAGCAATATTGTATCACTGAAGGTGTATATGACAAATCTTGAGACTTACACACAAAATAAATGGAAAAAAAATGTATTTTAACAGAAGGGTAAAATTACAGAAGAATAAAAAGAATAAAAACACCAACCGTCCATCCAATTGAATTAGTCGAAATGTCGCAGTACACCTCAAATGGTTCCCAATAACCATCTGGTTTAATCATGTAGACACCGCTTGCGTTACTTGTAGAACACTGTGATTGAACTTCATGACAATCTTTTGGATAGTCATTTTGTTGATAGAAGAAGTACTGTGAATCTTCGTGGTAGGGATTCAAGTAAAAATAGAAGATTTTGACTTTTTTTAATGAACAAACAATGATCATAATAGTTGGCTTATTTCGTTCTCACTGGAAAACTTGTGGTAGTTTTCAATGACATTATTTTCCTCGTTTCCAATTGAATAATTAACCAATTCACCAACCACTTCTTAAAACGCAATTCCATATTGGATTGAATATGAATCGTGTCAAATATCGATCTATTTGTATAATGAAATGAAAGAGCAAATGAAGTAAAAAAAGAGCAAAATTTATTAGAACACTAGTACTATTAGTATACAATAATAATTTCTAAGACATACCCTACTTATGTGTTACATTCATTTAAAAACGTTACTGACAAGAATTTTCCTTCTATGATAATGCACCTAAAATCACACCAAACACAAGCATTACAGTAAGAAAAAGTCGAAAGATTTACATTTGTACTAAAATTAAGAGCACACTATTGTTAGCATATTTCTAAAATTACTTACCCGTATCTGTGTCTGTCGATAAATCAGTACTTGTTACATTAATCTGTCAACAAATGTACAAAAACGATTCGAAATAATCAATGAAATGACTCTGAATAAACTTGCATAATATTTTGTGCAAACTTCCTTTCCATCACGACGGCATTCTCACACTTATCACTTTTATGTATAATTTTAGTGTCATTCAATAGCTGTGAATTATGTACAAACGATTATATTCTTTCCTTTTTACATTTTTACATTTTACTTAAACAGTGTAGAACATGTCAAGATCCCCTCAAAGATAGACCTATGATTTTATCACGGTTCCATTCAAACATCTGAGAGCTTTAACTGGTAACAATTCATCGACCAAACAGTGCATGTCTTAATTTCACATCGAAAGCGTTTTTGTACATGAAAGAAAAATTTTACGTTGCTTTACAATTACAACTAGTGCAAAATGTCGTTTCATTTCAATACAGGTATAAGGAAATAGCCAAGCTTACAATTAAACAGATCATTTTTAGACGTTCTTATTATATAAGAACACAATTTCCTGGTTGAAATTGAATGCGATCTTTATTGGTCAGTAAATTAAGCACACGATCCAGATAATAATAAGCAACGGGATGTTTCATACAACTACGAAGAGGAAAATATCCTTCAAACAAAAAAATCTTACAAATTGTACATCAAGTGATATGGAAGGTCTGTTACAAAACTTCAGTTCATTGATCAAAAAGGTTGCTTTTTTAACCGCCATAACACAGTATCCCTATTGAAACTTAACATTGCAAATTGACTAAAAAGAATGACCAACAGTGCAAGTGCTACATTTGGTACATTATACACTTTAAAAAGAAGGCCTAGTCTCTGTCCTATCACAGTTTTCTCTTTGAAAGAAAATATTAGCGTCTTTCCTTCTCTCAGAAGTGGCAATGTACATGGTGGTTCTCAATAACACTTCGTCGTGACATGTGCAATCATTTGAGAATACAAGATCAGTTAAAACCAAATACTTAGGTTGCGTACATTATTCAAAATAATTTCCTACATGTTTACAGTGAAGTTTGTAACGCATTTTAACTGTTAGATCGTCAAAAAAAAAGAGAAAAGAAAACAAATTCGACAAGGTTTGGTCGTCAAATCCCATAGTGACAGTTTTCTTTCACAAAGAACCACCGAGTAATAGTAATGATTAAACATGTCTGTATTGCACAATTAGTTCATTCAAACATATTTCTAAAATGTTCTAAAATGAAAAGATCAATTCATTTTTCAGCTTGGTGAAATGTATTTTAAATATTGGCTTTCAGTTAATAATTTGCAGAAAGTCTCATGACATATTGATTTCGATTCTTGTGTTTGTGACTGTTACAAAATTAAGTATATAGTTTAGATTACAAGAAAATCGCTACAGTATTAAAAAGAATGTATGTGCATTCATTTTGAAATGAATTGTTCTTACTTATTTAACTCACAACGAAACTTGATTCCATTGTAACTTACGTTCAAACAAATTGTTGTTGTTGTTGTTTTTTTTTTTTTAAGTAGACGGAGTAGACTTTTTATTTCCTTATTATGCATAAAAATCCCCACAACTCATAGAGTAAAAAATTGTGTCATTTTACGTAATAGCTGTTACAGAACACAACAATAGAAGAGTTCATTATTCTCATGATAGATTTACTTCTTTGGTTAATTTTTTTTTTTTTCTGTTCATTCGCTTATGCTTGTGGAACTGCGTCCAACAGATATATCTCAAACTCACAAACCGTTCCTTTTAGTACTTCGACTGAACACAGTAAACCTAAGGTCTATGCAAGTAGTAACTTACAAAATTTCCCCTATTGTTGATATTAACTCATAAATACCATAGATATAAAATAAAATACAAAATTACCTGAAGCTACCATGTGATATAAAGTCAATCAATTAAAAGTAAGAAAAGTCGAAGAAAATAGGAAAAGATGACTATTGTCAAAAAAAAAATGAAGGCACTGTATGGATAAATGAATCAGAGAATATAGTTGTTCATAAGTCCAATAAATTTTCCTCCAGGAAACTAGACAAAAAATATTGGGTTCTTCAAGCATATGGATGGGGGAAAAAGAACATCAGCTTTTAACTACCCAGGCATTTACTAAACTTAATACTTATAACTAATTAAGAAACTACAAGAATAATGAAAAGAGAAAATCAAGGTCACTAACTTAAAACTCTAAAATATTAAGTTTGGTCTGAGCAAAACTTCTACTTAAGTGATTAAATCAATTTTAAATAATACATCAACTCAAATGTTTATACGTTTTTCAACAGATACTCACCGGGTTGTTTAAAAAGAGCAAAGAGGATACCCATACCAGATAACAAAGACTTCTCTTTCGACACAACTTCATGGTTAACGCAAAGAGATTTCTAAGGTATTTGATCGTGTTCTTCTGTCAAGGGCAATGACGTGGAGTGACTGACTCTACATGAGCTTCAAGGATGCCTTATGTCGATTCCTTATGTCGATTCCGTTCTTACAACGCCATCACGGAAGCCCAAAGGTATCATTTGGTTTAGATATTACTATGGGTGTTTCCCATTCCAATTCCAACAAGGAAATTGCAGATTTCTTCCTTGAAATATGGGCTGACTGATTTTAACTTAATTATAACACTAGGTAGCAGACGACGTTACGATACTTTAGTGTATCACAAATAAGTTATCAACTAAAAATAACTAAACTAAAAACGAGAAAAAAACAAACCTGTAGTTTTACATTGTCAGAGGAATGTTAGCATGTAGTAGCTACAATCCACAGAGTGTAAAGTCATAAAAAAGCATTTTCGGAAAACTGCAATTCTCACCCTGATTTAAGTATGATTCTCAACAATATCCCTTCCTCCGAAAGCATACCACATAAATGCAAGCACAATAGATAACATACTTCAAAATTTCCCACGCACATCAGTGAAGTAAAGGCATTATTCCATTTCTAATTCTTGTCAGTTCATACCAAGCAACTTTACATATCATGTGCGTTACTAGTAATGGAATAATTTGTCTTGATAACGGGAGATACAACGGAATACAATACACCTTTCTAAGACATGAATGGGTAAAAATGTAGCCAATCATCCGTATTTGTGTTTGGACTTTCTATAAAGTTGAGTGCCTTAACTACATTCAGAATCATTTACACACTGCACACAGTGTGTCATTGGTGGTAAAGAATCCATAATTTTGCAAACAAATGCATAATGTCTTACATCTGCCAGTTTAGGGGTCTGACGACAGACGGTAAAAAAAAAAAAAAAAAACGGCATGTGCTCAGAGCGCGTTGAACTTTGGGTGCTGCTGTTGACATTATGAGAGAAACAATTCAAAATGAAATGCATACAATGTGAATTCTTTTGTTTCTTGCGTTATTCTTTTTTTCTGCATATCACCTCAGACATTATTAGGTTGTGACTGCTGTGAGCTACATCCAGAATCATTTACACACTGCACAAAGTGTGTCACACTGCACACAGTGTGTCATTGGTTGTAAATAATTCATAATTTGCAAAAAAATACATAATGTGTTAAAACTGCCATTGCAGCATTAAAACTGCATGGTTATAATAGCACAGGGGCAAATCACCACCACCTTTAAAAACTTCCGAACATTCCACTGTTACTACCGTGGTCCCGAGTAGGCGTTTAGAGATTCTTTTAAGTTTTTCATCTCGATTTTTTTCTGTTTCGATATGTCTATGTTTTGACTTTGTGGTTCCGATTTGTGGAATTTGCACGCGTTCCTCGGTTTGTTACTGACAGGAATGGATTGTCTTTAAAATATACACGCAGTTTTAGTAATTTACCATAGTAAAGCACGTCGCGAGATGTACTTTGTTTGACCAAATAAGGCCGGTTTCGCATTATGAATATGCAGACGCTACACAAAGATTGTGGCATAATGCTGGTAATGAACGGCAAATGAATAAAAGAAACTGTTTTGTCAAATAAAAATAGTGAAATTTGAGCTTGTGGTGCGAGCTCTTGTGACTGAGTTTATAATAAAACCTGGTGGTTTACAGATGGAAAGCGAGGAATGTCTGAGTTTTAGCATACCTCTGGGTAAGATGTGAATCATCAGAATGGGTATCATTTTGTTTAAAATGCATCATCCAATGCAAATATTACAAGTAATTGTTGGACGTGTGTTCTACCTGTTAACAACTTTTAGCAAACGAGAGGACACTTAGGGCACTGGTGGCGTCTTATGCAAAAGCCTCTCTGTGGATTCAGAGTGAAGCTCAAGGACGCTCTAAGTATGAGGTATCTCTGATTAAAAAAAATGAAATAAGCATTGGGACATATTCAGACACAAGGGTAATTGTAACATGAATAAAAACAGGATATAGGTATATTCATATGTATGTCATCCCACGGTACAGCTATAGTAGGGGACAAGTGAGATAACGCTTCTGAATGGGAAAAGTTTTCTCATCACACCTTCCTTGATTCTACCATTGGTGATACTTTGTCTATAAATATTCTTTATTTGTAGCTTGGATCTTTTCCTCTTCAATGGTAATCTGAATAGAGTAACAAAGATGAATGCAGCTATCGGTGCATAAAATATATCTCTGTGTGAATTCTGGTTGAATTAGCGAATGATATTCCTTTTGAAGAAAACCATATTTGATAAGGAAAACTGTTGCATGTTGCGCTTTTTCTCGCTAAGATTAAATAAACCTATTATTATTACGGTATTTGAATTCAAGAACAATCACTTGCCAGTCTGGATTTTTCCCTTCTGAGAAATGTTAGTAAGAGATGTTCAGCACAATGTTCTGAAAAGACAGAAGTTCATGGCTCCTCAATACACTCTGATAGGCACGTATTGATCTTTTTCTTTTCTTTTACTATTTTTGTAGTATTTTGTTGTAGACACGTATTATTTTGAAAACGTTACTCTATTAGCAAGCAACACAGACTGGACATGTGACAAAGCGTATTGGTATTGGTGGCAAAGACACGACTCAGTAAAAAATGTTCCTGTCTTTTGGCATTAATCGCATTTCGTGAACCGGTGGTATCTGAATGCACGCCCTGCATGTGATACCTAAACATATACAAAGAGTGGCGAACCGTCCAAAAAGAGGAAACATCTATTAGGAAAATACGAAATGTAGAAAAATAGAAAATTTTGAAACATGGAAACTAAAAAGTGGGAAAAAGTAAAATACGAAGAAATTGAAATTTCAAACCAAAAAAATTGAAATGGAAAATGTCGAAGAGTAGAATTATCGAAATCTGGAAACACTGAAATATCGAAACAGAACAGTAAAAGTACATAAATATCAGAACTTTGAAAGATCGAAGTATGAAATAAAAACGAGTGGAAATATAGATTTTTGAGACATTGTAATCTCGAACAAAGTGGAAAGCTGAAGTAACAAAACAAAAAGTCATAGTAACTATTGCAATCTAAAAGCATTCCCGTCATTCCTACATTACCAGATGCAGGTTTCTTATTTGTTGCCTTTGTCATCCCATCGATAAAAAATAATCCACTTAATTCGATTGATGTAGCACTTACTTAATCTGCATCTCGTTACCTTTATCGTGCCGATCGCACAGTCAAACAATCGTAACAACAGTGTTTCTACAAAGCCCCATCCCGATGATGAAAGCTAGTTCTCAACTGCCATTATTTTTGTCGTTAACAAATACCGCCCTGGTAGTAATTTTAACTAGAACTGGTACTTTAGTTAAATGAAGGTCATAATCTTTTCAGTCTATTCGAGAAATACTTTGTACATTTGTAATCTGATCTTTTTTTTTTTGGAATCAAAAGTCTGAATAAAAACCTGTAGATGTATTAATATGATTTCATGTAGTAATATGAATCTACACTTAAAGCAAAATTGCTGTTTCGTCCATCGTGTGCATGAATACACATTTATTTACATTTGTATGACATTTTTTTGTGTTGTTATTTCGTGTCACAATACCAACCAACATTGTGTTCATACCATGTTCAGTAGTAGCAGTACGACCTACCCCCCAGAACGCAACACAGCTCACGGTTGGGTGAAACTTGTCCCTAAAAATCTTTTTTTTTTTTCCGTAAATAGAGACGGTTCACGAAAGTATTGACATCATTAAATATAACGCTCAAGTTATCATTACGGAAATTAAACTTCAATGTGCCAACATTCAGGTAAACAAAACCACGCAAGCAGGGCTTATTACAAAGTAGTATGACCAGATGACACCCATCTTGAAAAGTTGAAGAGTCACGGACAACGAATGAAGCTTCGACGGAGCATTATAATTTGATGTGTAATGGATTGCCATCCTTTAAAAAAAAAAAAAAATCCTTCTCTTTAGTTTGAAACTTCTGAAAGAATACGGGGTGCAATCGATTCCGGCCCTGGCCCATACTTGCCAGGCAAGGTATTGAACTGGACCAACATATATAGGGCAATGTGTATAAATTCAACGCAACTCCGACACTTTCTGAGGCCCCTGAAAACATTCAGGTGCTTTCCCCGATTGACCTCGGCCTGTCCTTTCCCCTGCTCCTACTTATATGAAATAAAAAACCATAATGGCAAAAAGGAATCACAAACACACGTAATATTTTATTTTTTATCAGTCAAACATGAGCCGGTACTGTTTTTTTTTTTTTTTTGGTGACACATAGGCGGTGGTTCGATTGGTTAATTCGTTCGGTTAATTTGTCATGATCACTTTCGAATTTCCTTCCCAAAAGAGAAAAAAACTGTTCTACGGTTTATTATTCTGTTTCACTGCATCATGCACTGTTCCAATAATATATCTATCTTCTTGTCTTTCATCGCAAAATGGAGTGTCCTAGTTCCAGAAGCTTATCCTAATTATGGATCGCTAGCTTGTTTTTGGGTGGTTACCTCATACATATGTTCCCACTTCTTGGTCCTACTCGGTCCATCTCGCCAACTCCCGTTCTTGCTCTCAGTGAAAATAGGGGTAGGAAGCACTTGATAGTTGATTTCCGTACAGTTCAGAATCATGATCCTCTTACTATTGATAATTGTGCCATTGAGGTTGTGTCTGACTTCAAATATCTTGGGCTTACCTTCAGTCATACACTTACTTGGAATACTCATATTGCAAACATGTTAGCAAAAGCCAGGCAGAGGCTTTACTGTATTAGGAAACTTGCTGCTTTCGGTCTAGTTTTTGACAAACAACTTTGGCTTTTTCAGACAATGTTTTTTTCTTTCATGGTTTATTGTTCTCCAGTGTGGTTATCCTCCTGTTTCAGTGGTCAAGTAGATCTCATGAATAAGTATTTTAGGAAGTATACTCCAATTAATAGTGACTATATTGATCATGTTTGCTCCCAGTATGCATCTGACATTGTCTGTGATCCTGACCATCCTCTGCACAGGTTTTACCCCAAGACAAGGAGATTTTACACCCTGCCGCGTATCCGTACAGAACGTTTTAGGAATTCATTTTTACCCAGAAGTATTACGCTTTTAAACTGTAAGATTCAGAGATTATTTTTTTTTTATCCACTATATTAACAATTCATTTTTTTAGGCTTTTGTATTGTATTAAACTTTTAAATAGTTTTATACGAGATGCTTGTTATCCATTTTATTATACTGTCATTTTATGATCATTAGCAATAAATTTGAACTTGAACTTCAAGACTGGGGGGGTTGAACTTTGTTTCTAGTCGAAGTCCTGAGGGAGGGGTTACATGGGAATTGGTCGTCCACTCCTCTCTGGTATATCTTCGGATATTTGAGTGTCCTTAATTATAGATACAAATTGGTGCCTCATTTTGGACAAACTTTGAGGTAACTTACAGCATATTTTTTACATTTCGTAGCCCCTTGGAAAATTCGTTGACATTTGAAGGACCCTGGATGCAACTTCGTACATCATATTCTGCATCTTTGCAGGTAAATAAACTATAATGTGGAGGCAAACTTGTAGTTTTTGCCTCTTACAGAAGAGACAACTAAGGGGGTTATATGCTTGAACAGTGGACTGAAGCTTATTTCCGTCTACACAAATTTCGTCCTTGGTGTCAAATTTTTCACTATCGTGATCAATTGCTGCTTATTTACAATGAAAATGACGAACCTTGCAGGATCACGGTATTGAGTATGGTCATTATTTCTCTTCATAGAATATCATCAGCGGCTTGCACATTTTTGACTACCCGATATTCCATCCGGCACTTTGTTGGCTCACAACCATTGACAATAATAACGTGTGTTGTGAGCCACCTTGAAGATTTAAAACAGTATGCTACTAAAAGCGGAAGTCGTAACCTATGTTGGTGTGCTATAACACAGAAAATTTGTGTTATAACACAGAAAATTTGTATGCTTTTTATGTTAGAGAGTGGAAAAATTTGTAGCTGTAAATATGTTTGGCATGGGTGTTTTTTTTGTTTAGCGTTGTGGCCGGCTACCCTAGCTACTAGCCTAGTGTTACTGCGAAGCCTACACCCGAAGTCCATTCCAGACCTGTCACCAGTTACCAACCTACCAGAAACCAATATTGTATATCATTAATTCCAATTGCTAAGCCTATGCTACTTGAATACTGTAATATTTTATTATTGACAAATAGCTGTTCATTGAAGTTTTTTGAATTATGAACGAGAAATTATATAGGATGTAATTCAGGATGGAAGCAACTCTCCCATTCCATTGATCAGCTACTTGGGTTCACAAATCTTTTGTGTTCTTTTCTGTAGTTGCTACCAAGTGACACGATGCAAAAGACGAGCTATCAGCGTAAGTGAATTTACAATAAATTCTCGTTTGTATTGTGCATTATACAGTCTATGCACTCGAATGCATTAATGTATTTTCTTATGTGTTCGAAAATATGACAATGGTAGACTCAATTGTGGAAAAAGAATGGAATGTAAATATTACAATTTCTTTTGTGAATAAAAGAGACTGCGTAATAAATGACTGGTTATGCCGCATATATTCTGTGAAGATTTACGTTAAGCACTGCATATGCTTGATACAATCGATATACTGACAATTCTAGTGTGCCATTAATAACAACTGTTGATGAAATTACTGAGCAACGATCAATGAAACATTTGTGTCTCTACACGGGTCGTATTTTCATCTCTGTGTATTGTATTCCGAAATCGTATCCACTAAGACTATTCCATAAGATGTTGGTTGCTTGGGAAGAGCCGTCGTAGTCTCCATTGAGGTTGCAATCAGCACAGCTAGCGCAGCCGCAGCTGCCGGCACTGAAATAATCGCAGTAACCTTCACTACTGCTGCAGTAATAGCTGTAACAATAACGATAGTAGAACCACCATCCTCCTGTATGTCTCTGGGCGCAGTGGTAGCCGCTGTGAGCATCGTTGTCGTCATCACGTGTACTGAATTGTTTGTTGTTGTGGTAACCAAGAGCATTATAACCTACCCGTTAGGAAAAATAGCATAGAAGACACAAAGATAAGGTAGGATTTTTAATATTATGACGGCAGTAGAACATTTCAGAATATCTACTCCATTTTATATTCATAACTGTACCTTAAAGTTCAAGCGATTATTTTAGACTGTCTTTATCACTAAGAAAATGGTTTAACGATAAGGTTATCTTGCAACTATCCATTTGAGTATTGGCAATAACAAAAAATTAAATATTTGATAGAATTTTTATGATACATTCCACTCTAACTATTAAGTACTTCCGATGGCCAATACCTGCTTTTTACATTTTTCAACCAGTTTTCCAAATGTTTGTGAAATTAAGGATCTCCGTTTAATATTTTGTTCGAACAATTTCATTGTATCGAATATATTGGTAAACAAAGGGGTAGGTGTGTTGTAATTTACAGCGATTTAACTCGTTCTGTCTAAAAGTATCTTACATCTTGAGCATAACTTGATATTGTATTCCTGCTCCTATGGTTGAGACGGATGGCTATTCACCCTTATATGTGTTACAGTAGCACCTTTATATGTCCTACAATGACTGTAAATTTTCTAGACTCGATATGATGTGTAAAGTTCATTAACATAAACTTTAGCCTTTTGTGATTAAGATAATAAAACATTGCGATTACCAATAAAAGGTTTTAGTTAAATATCCCTGCCGATTATTTCAGCTCTCAAATAAGGGATAATCCTAGATTAAGATGTAGCATTTTAATTTGCTTTTCTTCTTCTTTAAGCGACATTTTATGCCCATCTACAGATCGGATAATGCGACAAACTGTTACAGAAGTTTTTGTGATGATAGCTGTCGCTATACTAAGAGAAGATTAGACCCTTTGAACTAGGTGAGACTTGGTATGTAAAACGTTAATAGTATTGCAAAATAAAATAAGAACTATATCAATAATGATGCCAGTAGATGTGCATCTAAAACATAGGGAAATATGTCTGTCTTTTTTTTTTAAATAGACATTTGGCACATTTTCAAAGTGCAAATGAGTTCTCAACACAAGTAATATGTGATAAGCTTTAATGTTTCTAACCTTGAATGAATTCGAAGACAAAGAAATGTAAAGAAAACCAAAACAGATATAGCTTTGGAAATAGTTTTTGAGAAGGTAAACTCGCCAAAATATGCAACACTTTATTGTGTCAAATAAACTGTGGGACCTACATTTTTATTTATTCGTTCTTACCTGCGTTTCCACTGTATGAACCTACTGACAAACGATATTTGTCTGTTTCGTCATTAATACTGAACGTGGAATAAATGGCGTGGTAGTTTGATGACCTGGAGTCCCTCACATCTATCCGCAACTGGTAGGTTTTCTGGTTGATCATGGTGTGAATGTACTTATTACCGAGCCAATGATTTTCACTAGGATTGCCAAATCCATTCTTATAGGCTAACCAATCACGATTAAAATCAACGGAGGCACTCAAACGTCGTTGGAAGATCTGAAAAAAAAAAAATAAGAAGCTTAGATCTGAAATGATATCAAAATGTCCAGCTCAAATACAAGTATCACTTTAAGACCATAGACTTGTCCTGTTTTTACATTTGGGAGAGAATATAACAGATTATAAGGAACTGTAATCCTTCCTAGTGAGACCGACTTGCCATTTATCTTCTTTTAACATTAGCACTATCCAAATTTATGTTCTTTACTGCAACCCACCGTCCATCCTCCGACGTTGGTTTCCATATCACAGCGAACCTGAACACCCTCAGGAAATCCGTCAGGGTAGATGGTGTAAACACCGTTACTCCTGTCATCATCAAAGAGCTCCTGACAACCCTTCGGAAGAAAATCACGAGTGCATGTTACCCGTTACCTTCGAATCCTTCGTTACAGTAACATCTGCGGACACTGTTTCTTTCATCACAGGTTGCATCGTCACTACATCGAAAATTTTCTTCTACATTAAGTCGGTTGTTACTGCAGTTCCATCGTCTTGTACAGTCAGAGTTAACGTATGAATTTCCGTTCCAAAATAAATGAATCAGTTAGTAAATAACAAACATGGATTTCATCAGCCGTCTGCGGAGATATTCACTTTCAGTGTCAAATAAAAAGTGCTAGATGAGAATGCTAGACGAGAAATTTTTCTTTGTTAATTCTGTACTTCTGACTCATTATTCACAATTTGTGAAATCTGTTCACCGAGGTCAATTAAACTAGCGACGAATGCAATAACAGAAAAGAAATAAAATCAGTAGGTACATACAGCTACTTACCGGCAACACGTTACCTATATCGGCAATGAAACAACTGCACTGGTTGTCAGATATGCAGATCCCGTTGTGAATTTTGTAATCACCAGTGCAAACACATTTCTCCACTTCTCCGGTAACAGTCCCAGAGATACAGTTTTCGGGATCATCACAAGTTCTTTCACATGTCTCGTTGGAGGAAACTTCATTCACTGGACACCATTCAATATGCGAGCCTGTATGTAAAACAAATATGCTACAGTTACACGAATGCGATGATTGGAAACTGATACAGAGGGCAACGTATCAAAATATTCAACTGAAATTAAAAGATAGTAGGCATAATATCCAAAAATTGGGAGTCTAATAATGATTATAAGTGTATCTTATGAGTTGAGCTTCGGGCATTTCGGCATCGCTGCTAAGTATAACATCATGTCTTTGATACGTGCTTTAGTGTATTCGATCGAGAAATGCTTCCATGCACTATTTTGGTTTTTGTCCTTTGCGAAATGTTGATGTAACTTAACTGAGTGATGAAAAACTCTCGAAGCAATAACACTTGCGCTGCTTTTCAATTTTACTAAAATTTGTGTTCTTGAAATATCATTTTGCTCAAACAGTAAGTATGTTAATTACTTACTTGCTGTTCCACGAAAAGATGAAATACTTTGGATTTCATATCCTCCCCATTCGTCTGAGATCCTGAAGTTGTTATAAGCTACGTAATAAGTCTGTCCTAAAGCATTCTGAAATTCCAGACGTAGTTGATAGTCTCTTTGATTCGTCAGAAAAGCTATTTTGTCATTACCCATCCAAAAGTCACTCCCAAGAAACCCAAAACCGTTTTTAAAGTCCTCCCATTTTCGATTAAAGCTGATATGGCCACTTGATCTTCGTTGTAATATCTGATGGATAAAACTAATAGTTAATGTTTTACCAATAATAAAAGCAACATTCAATATTTGTTATTTTTGGTAGTAGCGAAGGATGAACGTTTGTCCAGAATTCGTTGCACATAAAGTAAAACTTTATGTAGATTATTATTACCAAATAGGAATCGTTTGTAATCGAATGTATGTTCAGGCACAGGGTAAAACGTACCGTCCATCCGTTATTTTCAACGTCCTTTTCACAATAAACCTCAAAAGGCTCCGGGTATCCGTCAGGTTTTATCATGTACACTCCAGAGGTATTGTGAAAAGATGAACAACGTTTCAGAACTTCAGCACAATCTCTCGGATACTCGGATTGTGTGAACAGAACATACGAAGAATCTGGAATGAAAAGTGAAAAACAGAACCCATCAACGTATGATACATAATGAGATTTCACATACAAGTATATGGATTTAAAAAAAAAATATTGATTACAAAATAGCTCACTGCTTTTTTAGAAATCTGCGAAGTCAGATATTCACATTTACTTGAATATCCTTTGCACTTCTTATCTTTGGCTGTCCTAAAAAAACATTACAAGAGTTTCAGAAATGTCACTTGCATTTCTGTAATATTTTAAAGTAAGTTTACAATATACTATATCGACGTTTTTACTAGTGTCAATCTTCAATGCTGGATGAGGGCTTCATTAATAAGGAAAAAAAAAATCTTGCAGAATTTGTCTCTTTTACATGGTATTTTGGTAACATTGAGGTGACTGATTTTTTTTTTTTTTTCATATTGCAATATCTTTGAGGTAGGAACAAGTAAGTGGCATAAATTATGAAACATCTGCAGTAAAAAATCAAACATCGTTTTGCCATTTAGGAACCCATTGTCGGTAAAATATGCTTCTAAGATACTGAATAAAAACAAATAGTACTTTTTTTTTTGGTGAAAACGTAGCGAGATATAAAGTGGACGTGAAGCCAAAACATTGCTTTTTATTTGAAAAAAAAGGAAATAAATTAGTGACATCCTGCACCCAATGGGTTTCATTGAAGTAGGTTAGAACTTTAATTAGTTGCACGGTAATAACTAGCAAGCCCCTAGTTTAAAAACAATTAAAAATATGGAAAAAGAGTAAATAATGTGGAACTATCAACTGTTAACAAACACTTACCTGTTGAATAACTGATTACGTTTTTAATCATCTGTGTAGAAGAACAAATATTGGTGACATCACACATATGTCGCTCATTAAACTTATGTTAAACAAAATGAAATATGATCAAGCATTATGGGTACATCTTTTCCCTAAATTAAGTTGTCAAACAACTTAAGCCCCTGAAAGAATTTTAATTAATTTGATCAGAAACACAGAGACACAAGTATGTTTCTATTACGACGGATTTTCCACCTTCACAGTCCGTATTTGTAGAGAAGACAATTTACTTCGACTTTTGTTTTTTTAAATTTCATAAATCAATATTTTGCTTTTAACTCCGTGTTTTGTTGCTTCAAAAACAACAAAAACAAAAAATGCTGGGTCAAATCAAAATAGAATGAAGATCCCGTGAGATCTTTTGTACCACTGAATCCAAGAAATCATTGTACGATTACTGGAAGAAATAGACGAAAGCCCGCTTCGTGTTTGAATCTATTAGTAATGATATCAGGGAACATGATCGTGAGCAAAATAACATACAAGTTTACAAATTGAAATTGAGAGAACATGCAGATCTGAGATAACTCGAGACATAGATGCATTGATGAAGAGAAAGACTTTAGGAATCTTCAGGCACATCACCACTCACGGTATATGCATCTCGTAACATAAATAAAGCCATCATGTTTCAAGTTTCTTGTTGAAACTGTTTTAGGTATTGTCCCGTATTCACCTAAATTGAGCGTAATTGTAGCTGAAGGCATGGCATTTCAGCATTGCATGCATACTTTACTTTTTTTCTTCAAACAAGTTTAGGACGTGTTTATGAAATAACTTGGATAAACACTACTTTCATGGTCAAAGACATCATTGTGTGAATTTTATTCAGCATATCAAAGGATAATTTCTCCATGCACCAAACCCAACTCCTCGGCAGGGAAGAAAAAAATGTAGACATGCGTTCATGTGGACTAACGATTTGCATGCTAAGACTAAGTTACCTTCTTTGCACAATCATGTGCAATGTACCAAATCTATATTATTCCGTATGAGATCAGAAAAATTTTTCATACATATATTATAATATTTTACATGTCAATAACATCACCTTTGCTATTAACAATTCAACTGCCTTTGACAGCTGTAGTTGAAAGGATTAACATAAGATGATAAGAAACAAATCAATTTCTTAGTACAAAAAGGTGTGATATTGTTTAAATAATGAAATATTTATTCATATTCATTTGAATAAATATGTATACACTTGAATACACTTGAATAAAGAAGTAAAAAAGTAAAATAATAGTACAAAAGTGAACATATTGCTTGTTGAAACGTTATGTTGTATACGGTGTGTGGCTCGGTAACGAAACAGTATATCTGCTGTCCTTAATTTCCAAGACATTTTGAACGGTAGAAACCGTAATGAATTATATAGATTAAGTTAGACGATATTAGTGTATCTCATGATGTGTTGACACAGGCAACGAACTCTCGGCAGAGCTGTAAAAATAGGAGAGATGATAAGCTATCACTGATGCTAAATAGGACGAAGTGTTAAGATCAATCTTCAAGCATATTTAAAATTAGCATTGATGTTGGTAATTAATAGTAGCAAGAACAACGATTATAGCACATGCTATGTACTCATAAATCCCGTTAAACCTGTTCTTCCACATGTGTCCTTCTCCCTTCTCTCATTTTGTTTTTGCTTTTAACATTCTACTGAACACTAAGAAGACTATGCACACTATATTTCAAAATTTAGGCTATAATAGTGACAAAAAAGTTACCTCACTTCGACCAGATTGGAATAAGAAATGCTCAAATATCAACAATGACGCACTACATTTGATTTGATTTCAGAAAAGTGAGAGGATCATTTCAATTGTCGACGATAGTCTGAGAGCAAGGAAAGGAGATGAAATAAAACTAAGAAGTAAGAAATAATATAAACGGTCACAACAATCCTGTTACTATTGATGAGAAGGATGCTATCACACCTTTTGGTGATTATGCACCCTATGTTAACCGATATGCACAATCAGTCGTTTAGGTGAATTAGAAGGAAGGAAACTGTTTTTGGTAGTCAAAACAAATTCTGTCTAGACACAAATTGCTTCAATATGAGCGTGAGTTATCTGATGGCCTTATTTTCTTTTAATAGAATAATTCACTTGCTTACAAAACTGCATCATTAAGCCTTCTCTGAGTAATTTCGTGTGTACTTCCATGTAAACAGTCTCGTTCGTCGGTTGTAATTGTAACTCTTAAATATTTAAATAAGAAATCCACTTTTTTTTTTTAATTTTTAAATTGTTGCATACTATATATGTGGTATTGTTGTATTTTTGCTAGAGACTAGGAAAGTAACGAACATACTGCACTATGTTACATACCTAACATTTTGCGTAAGACTTGTTTTACTTAAGACAGCTGAAGAATTTATCTTAATCATATGTATCGGTGTTAGGCTCAGTTAAACGAATGGTGATTGAAAGACAACACACACATAAGAAAACACAGGTCATCTTTATAGTCTAATAACAAATTATAGTGAAAATATATGTATTTTCTTCTAAATACCTTTTACGAAAATGCAAAGTATTATCGGTAATTAGCATTGAATCTTTAGAATAAAGCAAGTAAAGTAAGTAGGCAACTTACAGTTTCAGAACTAAAACAAATTAAAAAAATCGAGACCATCCAGCAGCTTTGCCAACGTAGAGCCATTATCTTCGATTGTTTATGCCAATGACAGGACTAATAATGAAGAAATGCAGTGGCGGTGTCCCCAATGTCACTCAATATCTTCACTTAGTACGGATACCAGGTGGTCCATCATGTACTGATAATGAAACTCTTTTGTTAAAATGTTGACACAGTATTGAAGTTGCTGGCCGCCACATTTATCTGTAGAATACAGGAATTTTAGAAACTTCACAAAGTATGAAGATCTTAGTAGATTAATTGCAAAGCACTTTTTTTTTGTCGTGTTGAGATAGATGGAACTTGATTTAGAGAGCAACTTTCAGTCACAGTCTGCGTTTCTATTAAATTGATTTTATCATATATTTCGTTTCCCACTTTATACTTCATAGTAGCTCTGATGGCGCTGTCATTATGCTATCACTACAATGGACGAAAATGTTATGGCACTAATTGGAATTACCAGATATACCAGAGAATTTCTCTGACTTACGTTGTGAACAACATCATTTTAGGCATAAATATGTGACTAACATAATACTGTTTAAAGTAATTCTTAAGTGTACCTAAATTATGTGTAATATGTTCCCATGTTGCCAAGAGAGTTTTGGTAAGCATACATTCGAGGATATCACATTCATAGCAATGTTGATCTGCACACATTTCGCAACAACAGAATTTTCGGGGGCGTGATCACAGGGTCTGAAAATTTTCTTTAAAGTAACACATTATGAAAATTATTGAATTCGTTATGTTACATTACTTTTAACTGCAAGACGATGTATTAAATAAGTAATAGATTACCCAAAAAGAATAAACACAGAATTATCGTTCATTTTTTTTTTTCTGTATTGATTGAAACTTTTGGATTAATGAAGACGCATCGTAAAGGGACTAAAACTGGTAGGTAATAATAATACTTTAACATTAATGCTAAGAAAATAGCTAGCGAATATGTTATTAAATTGCCGTAAGAACAATACAGAAACGAACAAAACAGTTAAGAAAATGTCATCCGTGCAGTTAGTATTATGTAATATATGTAGTATTATGTATATAAAAAGTAATTGTTTGATTCCGACTGTATGAAATCTGTATTGATTCACCTATTATATGACCATGAGTGAGTAAAGTTTGCATTTCTTTCGAAGACACTGACCTGTATTAACCGACCATTTCAGACCGATGTCTTACGTATGAAGACGTTACTACTGTGTACCATACGCCCTTATTAATGATACAAATAACCTCTTATCGTATCATAGTAACTCTTTACAACGAAAGAAATATACTAAATATAAATGACGTCAGAAACGATTCTGTAAAATCAAATTTGCCTGTAGTTGATATAGCTAGTATCAGTTATTACTAGAGAAAGGATTCAGGTCTTGTAAGTGCTAAAAATACGGTATATTATGTATAGTTCCTGTTGGTCACAAATTGAAAAACTAAGGTCTCGCGTATTGGATATACAAGCAGTTATATAGTACTGTGCTAGGCAGAAAATGACAACAAAAAGTATACCTGCTACCATGCTACCTGACTATTGCTACTGCCGCAGCCACAAGTGTTAGAGTTTGCGATCCTGAACCATATTGTTTCTTATTTTGTTGCACGGTTACACTGTTACTTTAGGCTAGATATTGCAGTTTTGTAAAAAAAACCTGCACATCAAACTCTAGAGCGATGCTTTCTTATTGTGTATTTTTGTCCAAAATGAAGACACTTAACAATGGTAGTTCTCTTTTTTATTTAACGTACAAATAATCTAGTCAACTGGACGGATTGTACAAAATAATCTAGTCAACTTGTCGAGCACGCGGAATCGACTATGGGTCGCATATGAAACATCTACAGTTAAACATGCATATTGATAGGCTTAGGCTACATGTTAGATACGGATAAAAAATGATATGATATAGGCTTAGGCCCAACGCGATTTTTTTTTAATTTTTTATCTAGACTAGGTTTTCGATAAACGTCTGGGTTGAGGGTACGCATCCACCAACAGATCGACACTGAATAGCTTCTACTGTAGCTAGCCTAACAAGTTACGTCTGTAATATATACATATCTAATGGGCCTACGGACATACGTGTACATGAATATTGACACCCTAAACTCAGTAACTGTTCTCCCTTTTTTTTTTCTTTTTGCAATTTCGAACGGTCTTAAATAAAACAGATACCACTACATTCTCACTTAGTTTCGTCTCGTTGTTAAGTGATCAGCAATTTAATGACAAAAAGATCGGTAAAAATCGGTGCACTTTGCTACACCTAAGACAGCAAAATGAAAACGGAGGAATACAGGCCAGTAGCCAGGGGGGTCGGAGCGTTCGAACGGCCCACCCCAACTTGAGGGAGGTCCATTTTCCAGTCCTGTGTTTGAAGGGTCAGCTATGAAATATTTTTTATCTTGACATATTGAGGCCGAATTTCAGTTCTGTTTTAGCAGAAAGATAAAACCTTTCCACTTATGTCATAAAATGTAAATAGGCCCAAACTGACCACAATATCTCATCACTACATACATACACTATGTGAGGTGATGAGATAATAAACTAAAAAACGCGCATGTATTTTTATGTCATTGTGACCGTGGATATCATTGAACTAGATACAATACAAAGCCCGGGACACACTGCCATGACAAACTGCGACACGCTGGCGACCGCCCACCGCGTCTGCTGTGGTCTTGGCGATGTGACCGGTTCCACGACTAGAGTTCAGTTGTATCGTAGGCGGTCGCCGGGCCGGATTAAATGTGCTCAATAGTAGTCGGATGCAATCGGTGCATTTAAAGCCCTGTTCAAACCGCCACGACTACCAAAGAGTGTCTACTCAGTACTCAGGCGCGTAGCTAAGGAGGGGGAGAAAGAGGCGACCCACCTTTGACCATATTGTGGTATTTTTTTAGAACTTCGCCAGAGATACGCAGAAGCATATGCATAGCCAGGGAAAGGAGGGCGAATAGGGTGACCCTGCTTGATCTCATTTTCGCATTTTTCCCGCGATATCGCTAAATAGTAATTCCCTCAATTTATGCGGCAGGCCTACTATGGCAGGGGTGGAATGCAGGGTCGGGAGCATATATGTATGCATGTGAAACACCCAGTAAGGACCGTTTTCTACTATCTGAGTGGTTTGTAGAGTCAAACGTTTTTTGAATGCTCATCTCGGCATTGCATCATTTTTCACACACTAATTGTTTTCTCAGTAATTGAGAAATTGTATAAATGAGATCTATGTTTCAAGGATGGGTTCATGCAACTGGAAAGACTTGGAAAGGGCTATTTTCGGCAATCTGGGGTTTGAAAAATTCAAAATTTTCTTGTACGCTACGCGACAACTGATGGTGGCGCTCCGCTTAGATAGTCTTCACGAGTTCGCACCCCCCCCCCCTTCACATATTCTTGGCTACGCCCCTGTGTCTACTATTTATGTAATTTGTCTACAACAGAAGGGCTTTTGTAGTCTTCTAAAATGCTCCAGGTTGTGGTAAATCTGCAAATTCAAAAGTGCCCCCAGACCCCTAGCAACTGCATGCTTGCGGCACGCGCCAGCCGCTTCTGTACTTGGAAAAAGGTCCACACCTTTAAAAAAAAATGACCCACCCCTTCACATGGACTGACTACAGGCCTGGAATATAAATAATAATATGCATTGTACTGCGACGTTATAGTTCTGTAAATGACGTAATATGAGCGGATAGTGAAATATGTTTTGAGCGTTGGAAATAGGAGGATGTGTGAGAAGGAATTATTGCCATTCTGACTCCTCTTCAATCTCCCGTTAGCAACAATCAAACACAAAATCCCATTTATGAAAGGCAAACAGATGATATACTATCAAGTTGACGTAATCAAAAACAAACTCGTCTCTAAATCCATACACTTAGTGTCCAATCAGACATTAAAAAAAAATACACACAACCGAACATGTCTCTCTCCAAAGTACTACGAAATTCAAATACCCCACATTGAATATGTATTGTCCTCCAAACATAATAGAGCAAATGAGTTTCGATTCATCATAGTTTTCGTGGGCTTCCGTTTAGAGGCCTGTTCACATAGGATGCGTTGCGTTCCGATCCGGATACGACACGGCACGGCACTTTTATCGCTTTGCACGTAAACCAATGGAGCCGTCCACGTAGGATGCGTCGCGTTGCGTCACGATCGATGCGGAAAAAAAAAAAAAAAAGTTGACGCATCCTATTTCAGCAAAGTCCATGTGCGTTCAGAAACAGACTTGACGTACGGAAGAATGCGTCAACTTTGATTTCTTTCATGTTTTTCTTTCATAAAATACAATATAACGGGATATGGATGCAAAATCGTACTATGTTTGAGTTAAAAATCACAATGAAAGGCCTATGAAATAAGTAGAGAAGCTCATTTTGGGGGCATTTCCTCACAACATTGGCAATGTGTAAGTAGGCCTATGATTCTATGGGTACCCACTACCCTTGCGATATTAGTTCGGTTGTGAAAAAAACAGTTGTATTCATTGTTGGGACGGTAGCCAGGGGTCTGAACACTAGATATGGCTTCACAGGGACACTTCACGGCACACGAGAAAATATAAATATACAATGTCGTGTATATACTCAGTGGCGTAGCTTCCGGGGCTTATGTGATCGAGCCCTTCTACTCAATGGTTGCGCTCCAAGCGCCTCCACAAGCGATCTGGGCCAAAACAACGTCACTCGACTGGGCTACTCAACTTGATAATGATAGACTCTAACTGTAGACAATCTCCATTCCAATCAATCAGTGGCGTGACAGGGGAAGGCCGTTAGGGATTTGGTTTTGTTTCTAAAAATACGCAAACTTTTTAAAACAAATTTTACTTCAAAATGTAGCTAATGTGGCACCAGATTGCATGCTAGGACACGCTTACCAACGCCTTCAAAGGAGGAAGGTGGACAGCCCTTTACTAGGACACCTCCCCCAGGCCGGCGATCACGCGACATACTGCATGTCATTACACTTCCGTGAGAGAAATCCTGGCAACGCCACTGACTGAAATCCACCGAGATAAACCCACTTTGAATAATTCTGTACAGATTCGGATAAATTGTGACAAACTGGATGTGTTTAGGAATAAAACAAATCAAATTTTACATTTTTTTTTCTTCACAAAACTGCATTGTTATTGGAAACTACACACTGCATCTCAAAGTGACGCATCGAAATTGACGTAGTGTGAACTCATCCTGTACAGACAGGCATACGTCTTGACGTATCTGGAAGGATGCGAAAAAAAATGTGTCGTATCCGGAACGGAACGCAACGCGTCCTGTTTGGACAGGCCTTTAACTGAAAGAAGACCGAGTAACTCAGCCAAAGGCCTTCAGGTGAATGAAATCGAGATTAAAACATTTTGTCACTATTGAACACGCTATGTAGTAAGAAAACTGTGTGAGAATGGTGACAACATTTGTTGTACGAAGAAAGTAATTAAAGGAGTAGGAAAGGAAGCGTTTTATGACATTCATCTAACAAAATTCTTCTTCAATTCTTCTATCGCTAATGTGATGTTCTGCTGAAGTCCGGCACATTGGAATCTTGGCCGAGATTTCCTTCAGACCCCTTCCGTCATCCTTTTGTGGCAGGTATTGTCGATGTCAGCTCTAGGGTGGAGTCCTCCGTACATGTTCATTGCCTTGCGAGTCATTCTGTCCATTTGATCGAGTGCTGTCTGATTCCAGTCAATTATGCCTGCGATGTAGAATTGTGTTTTACTTCTTTCTCTTTGTTTTGCATGTTCTGTAGACTTTGCAGAGTCTTTCTCGGCGAATGAATTCCCCTCCTTTGATACATTCCTCACTGTTTGTGCTGCAACCTACTTACACCCAACCAAGGATATGTACCCATCTAGTAACCGCGTTTCCCTGTGATCGCCGTCCCCCGGAAAGACTTCCACACTCGATATAATTATGTACACAAGAATAGTCACGTTTGACCTTACGGTTAATACATATTAAAATACTACGCGTTGGTCTCATGAAATGAGCCAATAGCAGCGAACAAACAATGAGAGAAAATAATGGTGCCTAGCATAACTTTCACCCTATCACCAGATTTGCCTACGGCAGAAATAGGATATCGCTAAGAGAGACCTAAAACAGTTGAAAGAGAGTAGAATATGACCATGATATTTACGTAACTAATCAGTCGTAGATCTTTCCCCACCATCACTCTAACCGTTTCTCACGATGGCAGTGATTGGCTTCTACCGAATTCGGTAGCGAAAAACAATTGTTTTAGTTAAAAGTTGTGTGCATAATTAAAACGAGTGTCCAGAGTCTGCGAGGGCAGTTATCAATGAGGGGAGTAAACACTTTTCCGGAAGAGTAGTACACGATGGATGTTCCTTCAGAGGTAGCGGAACCAAGACTGCCGGGTTCTGGAATCCTTACATACTGCTTTATCTATGATAAGCTGGTCTTTGGTGCCTCTTCTCCGAGGCTTGATACAGGTGACTTCCCATTAGACATCTTCATATTTTCACCTTCATATTATTATTATTTTATTATTATTTTTTTTTTATCATTATTATTATTTCTTTTATTATTATTATTATTGTTTTTATTATTATTTGTAGTAGTAGTACTATTAGTAATATTATTTTTATAAGTATTAGTATTATTTTTATAAGTGTTGGTATTATTAGTAATATTAATATATATATTAATTGTAATATATAGTAATAGTAATATTTACAGTAATAGTAATAATAATCGTAATAGTAATAGTAACAGATATAGTAATAGCAATAGCAGTAGCAGTAGTAGAGGCACCATTGTTTACGTATCAGAGGAACCGCTGTGACTTTCTGAAGTTCTTCACTTATGATCAGACCCCATAAGAACTTCATTAGACACCCGACTAATGCACTTCTAGTCGCTTGAGCCCTTAAAATAACCCTTGTGACGCTACTTTTTACGAAGATTTGTCCGGAAATTCCAGTAATGTTAGGAACTGGACCGTTTCTACGTACTTGTTAGCTTATGTTAGTCAAAATAACATTCCCTAATGTTAGTCCAGCCTACAGTAGTTTAATTTGCTCAGTTTCGGCTGTAACATCTCCATTACCTATCTAGACACGCTGCTTATTCAGCAGTGGGGAACGCAACCATCGGAAGTCGTTTTCTACACTTAAACTTGCTCTCCAATGTCAAGCCATTGTGTCTCAGTACAGAGGTGATCGTTGTACTCCAACTTTTCCCCTTCGTTATCGTTATGAGTGTCGTCCTGCCTAGCTAGCCTACCTACAGTTTTCTCGGAATAGTTCGTAATTGGAATCTGTCCAAAATTCAAACCTGAAAGAGAAACTGCATATTTTATTGAACCTTGAGGCAACGCCTTCGATCCATCCGTCACTTTCTTGGTGCATATTTTTTATGCATTTTACTGGACGTAATTTATTGTATCTTCTTTGAAAATTGCGATAAATTCATTCTGCTCATACGCTTTGACAAGTAATTAAATGTAAGATATGTTTTTACACTACCTAATCAATGAAGTGTTCATCTCTATTTTAAGTTTTCCTCTGTTGGCGTTTTCTCTCAAATTGTTGGTATTCATGTGCTCTTATCCTTGAGTGTTGGAATAAACTTAACGTAAATGACACATCAATAAATACGGAGAGAAATTAACTGCTTCTTTTTAATTAGTTTTTAGTGTACTAATATTGAAAAAGAAACGACAACTTTCCCTACTATAATAAATAGTATGCAGCTGACCAGGATTATGGTAAATAATTTTATGCTTAATTTGTCTTTCTTTTCAATGATACACGGTCACACGAACACAGTTCTAATGTCACTGCATGAGAATTACAGACCTCATTGGAACTTAAACAACAGTCTCGATCTATATATCACCTGCTTGCCAATTTTCTATGGTACATGGGTTTAAAATCAAATATTGTGTAACCTTTGACATTGTTTGAAGTAAAATAATGCGTTTTTTTAGATTAACTTTATCTAATTACCCAAGGGTATTTATGAGCCCAGTTAAAATATCTTCTTGTCTGTTTTTCAGAATGTTTCATCTCATGTTATTATTAACATAATATTACTGGGTGTGGGACTGGACGTAACGTAAATGGCATTCCAACAAGAAAATAAGTTGACTTTTTAAATATCTCAAGTTGTTTAATTGTAGCTACAGATTCCATTTCTCCATTACTCATCAGATCGCTCATGTAAGGCAAAAATGAAACTTTCATCATATGACGTTTTTCTTGTTTAATGTTTTTCTACATTTGCAAGATGGAATTGGTGATTTCAAATTATCAATTAACAATCAACTATAAAGGGTTCACAAAATAAGACGTCTTTATTTATAAGAGGAGAAAAAATTACATAAGGTGATGTTACAATTGAATCGATTTCTCACCCCTTCGTACACAATTTATTATGTCATTACATCATGTCGTAATATAGTAAGTTAGTTTTTTTTTTTTTTTTTTTTTAACACAAACTATTATGATCGACGCAGAACAAAAAGTGACTCTATCCGTCAGGTTTCTTTTCCTGTACCCAGTCTGTTACTGACGTTCCTGCCAATAATCATCGTTTTACACAGGACGTATTTTCATTTCAACAAATTTGATGTTACAATCAGGTCCAGGCATATAATAACAGAAAATGCTTTGATGAATATCTCTGGGGGCGTTGTAGTCGCCGTTCAGGTTTGAATCAATACTACTCTCGTACCACCAGCCTCCGCGATAGAGATATGCATGGTTACTGGAAGTCGCGTCGTTGTCACAATCTCTAGTACTGAATTTCTGGTTGAAATAATTTCGGAGAAGATAATGACCGTCAGGGTTACTTCTCTCATCTGTTGAGACACAATCGATAAAAAGAAAGATTAAATGTCATCAGGAAATGGGAATTGTAAAGATAAAAGATTTAAAGAGTTTGCACATTCTTGGATTCCAGGTGATGTTGATATAGTTATTGTTAGATGTTGTGGTTCTTCCTACTAATGTTGATATCATTAGTTATCAACATGCAAACAGATATGAGAACAAAACAAGATAGGATACGGTAAGCAATAGAGCAAGTTACACTGGTTTACTTTCCAAGAGGTATAGGATTGTCAGAAAATGTTCATATTTCCAATAGTTCAATTATGTAATACATATTGTACATTCAGTTGTTACTGATTGCAGTTTAGTGCCATTAGTATAGAACACACATACTGTTTTGCAGTTACATCACCTTATCTTATCATTAAAAGTTGCAAGAGTTACATTAAGAAGTTTCATCATTTTCCTTTGGTCTAAAATGTTTGGCCAAAACGTAGATCAACTATTGTGATATTAATGAAATTGAAACATCGTTCTTTCTTAATGATATTATCTATTATACATTATTTATTATACATATAAACAATGGTGGTGACGGTTTTTAATTGTTTTGTCAAACAAAAGGAAAAAAAATGGAAAATATTTTAATGTCAAAACCTAGATTAATGATTGGGAATAGGTCGAACTCAATCTTAAGATGCGATAAATGATAGATGTTGAAGTATGCATGTATCGAAATTTGAAGTTCGTGGTTCATGAATAACCTAATAGTGTCAATACTAGGCAATGAATATTATGGAAGCTAAAAATAATACTCTTTTCCTGATATCTTGAAGTTATGCCTTGCAGATCTAGAAAGCAATGAACAATCTTCTTCTTTTTTTTTTTAAATTCAGATATGCCTGACCATAACTGACAGTTCTACAACCTGTAATATACAATCATTTTCTACAAAGTTCAATGTAGGATTACTTCGAGAATTTTGCTCATGCTTTTCTAAAAATATGTCGTTTCATATATTAAAAATTACATCTCGAAATAGTGGAAAGAACAATGAAAAAATCCGTTTAGGTTAACTCCGTTGTGGTTATTTAAAAGACAATTGCTCTAAAACTATAAAGAACACAAACCTGCTGTTCCGCTAAAAGTACCAAGGGCGGACATACGGTAGTGGTCATTCTCATCATTGATGCGAAATAAATCAAACCTTCCATTGTATGCATTATTCTCTCGGTTTATCAGGTCGATTTTGATTTCATAATTATTTTGGTTTGTCAAGTAGTACAGTTTCTCATTTCCAAGCCAAAATTCAGTCGAAAGATTTCCGAAACCGGCTTTGTAATCTTCCCAGTAGAGGTAAAAATCAACACTGCCATCTTTGCGACGCTGGAACACCTTAGAAAAGTGTTAAAACAAAGTTTTTTTTTCATTGAAAATTATCACAACATCGTCTAAATAAAAAAGATGTGTAACACTCATATATTTATGATGTAAATGCTAGTGAATGAACTTGTTAATTGTACATAATCATGTAAGTTCACAACAATTTGAAAATAAGACTTAGAAGAAACCGTGACCTCGCAAAAAGAAAACAACAAGTAGGACATTCACACAAAATAAAAATTTTTCAAACAAATGAATTCCAATATAACAAAGAAACGAGCAAACATAAAACAAACTATATAATATATAGGAAAGCTAAATACCGTCCAGCCGCCATCATGATCCATGTTACAATAGACATCAAACGCTTGACCGGGCCAATCGTGTGGTTTGATTTTGTAAATACCGCTGTCTGTCAAATTTGCGTTGTAAATATCCATACAATCAGCAGGAATCTTCGTACAGCTTTGGCCATTGCCAGCGTAATACTCATGACAGTAACATTGCCGTATTCCGTCTCTCTCCTCGCAACGTGCGTTAGAACCGCACGTCTATCTTTCACTCCACACGATACTCCCGTTGGTTCAAACACCTTTTATTTGACATCGATCGTCCACGTAAAATCCACCCTCCTGAAAAATAAAATGAGAACATTCAATTCGAAAAAATAGTCAGTTAATTTGGGACTTAGGACTATGCACTTTAATAATTACTACCTATCTTGTATTTTAACTTATTGTTTTTTCTTGTTTATTTTTTTCTCTTTTACTATCAGCATAATGTACTAAATAAATGTGGAAATAAGCATATGTAGACTTGGTATACACTTATCAGCTTATAGTTGTTACGGCAGTTCACAAATTTCAGATGGGTTCTCCATTTGGTTGTTATCTCGACTGACGACTACATATTTTGGTATTTGAAGCATTCACAGACTCTACTACTATAAGTTTAACCAGTAGCCGTGCAACATACATGCCGTTTTATTACATCTCATTCTATAAACAGAGTTACTAAATTATTCCTTATCAAAACCAATGGTCATTGTTTCATTGAGTTATATCAAGTAAACAACACATGAAATTAAAAATAAATATTGTGGAAGAAAGACGAAACAGCTGTTAGTACTGCTTTTGCTTACTGGTATCACTTTTTGTCCTTGTGATGTGTAGCATCCACATTGCTCTTGCGGTATGCAATCCGTCCCATTCATAAGAAAACCATCAGGGCAGGTACAACCTTCAAAGAGTTTATGACACACATCTGGGTAGTCACAGGTAAGAAGACAAGAATTTTGAATGTTTCCAAGAACCACGTTGCCTGGACACCACCTCAGTACGTCTGCAACGAAAGTTACGAAAAACAACACAGTACCAATGAGAAATGCTTGAATGTGGTCTGTGGTATTATTTTATGATATATGGCCCACATCAGGACTAAGTAAATATTTGTCGTCATGGATCATTTTCGAAAGGTGAAAGGAATGGACACAATATTAAAGAAATCTTAACGCTATGAACAAAGTACAATTTAAGCATTTGTCATTTTTAACAAGAAGGACTCTTACCAATGTTTCCAACGTACTTGTCTACGTCCAGACTATCTAGTGTGAAGTTACTAAATTCATCACGAATTCGGAAATTGTTGTAGGAAATGTGAATGGAAGTACCATTGAAAGTTGTCATCTCAATTAATGGTTGATAGTTCTTTTGATTAGTCAAGTAGGATATTTTTTCATTTCCAAGCCAAAAGTCCCTGAACAGGAATCCGAAACCAGATTTGTAGCTATTCCAGTCACAACCAAAGTGTATCGATGCACTGTGGCGACGATGTATAACCTAGATCATAGTTCACAGCAAGGAAAAGAAAACTCACTGATATAAATATAACTTTGTTAAGATCGATATAATCTTCACAATCTTGTAAAATTTCAGAATTATATAAGAAAAGGGCGTGAAAGAGATAAGAAGTTTACTTAAAGTTACATACTCCCTAAAAAACAAAAGAGTTAAATTATATCCTAAAAGAATGCCTACATAACCCACTTAAAGTAAGAGTGAATTTCACACAGGAATGAAAGTTCGTTTCAACTGGAGTGATATTTTATACCCATGGAATGTAATCTAATACATTCTTAAGTGAGTTTTTACTCCATTTCCGAGTAACCCTATATTAACTTACCACAAGTGATTCATTTCGGCTCTTTTTAAAATAAAACTAGCCCTATATTTCTTAGAGATTAAGCTAAAACAAGTATAAGATCAAAAAGACCAACCGTCCATCCTTTGGAAGTATCTGAAATGTCGCAGTAGACTTCGAATGGTTCCAAATAACCATCTGGTTTGATCAGATAGACACCACTTGTGTTATTTGACGAACACTGTGATTGAACTTCGTGGCAATCTTTGGGATAGTCATTTTGTTGATAGAAGAAATACTGTGAATCTAAGTGATAGTTAGTACAAAAGTAGAAATAGTAGAAAATTTCAAAGAATAAATAAATGTAAGTTTCATCAATGAACTATCAATATACAACGATAACCGGTAATTTTGTTTTCCATTGTAAAAAAAAATGTCATTATTATTACTACATTACATTAGTAGGCATTTCAATGACATTTTAAGAGCTTTTTTTATTTTATTTATATTTTTTGCGACTGGATCGGACACTTCATCTAACACATTTTTAAAACGATCAATGTAATTACACATTTTCATCTAGATTTGCAAAGAGATTCGTTTTTAGTCATCAACCTCTTACCCGAATCTTCGTCTTTTGGTAGGTCAGATCTGGTTACATCAATCTATCAAAACATATATATATATTAAAATTAATGGTAATTTATGACTAAATTCATGCTGAAGAGACTTGTAGGATATTTTCTGTAAAAGTGCCTTCTATAACGATAACATCCATCCAAATATAACCGTTCATCTTAGAATCGTAATACAAGTATAAATTTTGTAAACCGTCACGACTAATGTTCCATACTAACACTTTTCCCTTAACAACTTGGAAATGTGTCTTTAATCAATTAATATGGTATATCATTATTCTACACTAAACTGTGAGTTGGTAAAATAGACCCACCTTTCGAACCAAATGCATATCTCACATTTTTGAATCTCTAACCTCTCCTTTCCTCTTAGGCAAGAAAATAAATTACTCTTGCCTGCTTAATGTTTAAACAGTAACACGTTATTCACTTAACAAAGACCCTTTACTGCCAAAAGGTACTTTTAAAAAGTTAACCGTTCAGTCTGTGACTGTTTTTTTTTCTTAGTTATGAAAGCACACGATTTCCCTTTCGGCATGAATATGTTCCTTATTATTTGGCAATGATTTACAAGTTATGGAGATAAACTTTCTGTGCGAGGTTTCTTGCAACGACAACGAAAAATATATATTTCTTAAAAAATGTCCTAAACATAGTTTGGGATGTTAAAGTTTCTTTACCCTGGTTATTTTAGAAAGGTCTTAATTTCAGTGCTTAAGAGGTATATTTGTACTTCAGGGGAAATATTCCATGTATGAGTAGTGTGTGCCCGTGTTTGATCTTGGCAGTATCTATTAACTTAGGATTTTGATGGGAAATGATTTTTGGTCACATTGTTTTGTACTGTTTTATGCAACATTTAAAATATGAAAAAAGAAATATCATAATATACCCTTAAGAGGAAAGTTTAAATGAAAATATTGCCGAAACGTTTCGAGAAGTGAAAATCATTTTGTTTTGTCGTTAGTTTATATACTGTTGTTGTTTTCAAGTAAATAGGCAAAAACACGTCTGTATTTATGTTATATAATTTCCTTTTTATTTTACTTTAACAATTGCGTTACTATTTTACTAAATAAAAAAATAACCTCATCGCTGACTACAGCTGGTCTTTTTTCTTGTCCTTACTATATCGTGTAGTTATGAAATCTCTGCAATTAAGAAAATTTGTTTTTTTTTTTTTTTAGAAAGAGAGAGAGCGAGTTTCCCAATCTCTTCAAGTAAAATAATCAGGCTAATATCAAAATTTCTTCTGAGAGACTTTTAAAGTATTGTTTTCAATATCTCAGTTATCTTGGAAATATTTGACATACCTAACTTCTGGCAATCATGAAGTGAAATCGTGATGTATAAATTTTGAAAAGAACAATAACGCAGAAGAATACGTCTGGAAAGGGTAATTATAGATTAATTTTAAAAAGGGTTTACTTTTCACAGAAAAGATATCTTTGCAATAGCATATCGGAATTAGAAAGGATATTCTGGCATCTAGTTTATGATCAAACTTTCTGCAGGGAAAAAAAAAACTGATTTTCTAACTTCAACGAAGTTAGTTCACAACCTTTCGTTAATGAAAAGAAATGCTCAAACTATTCACATTTATTACATAAGGGACTAGAATAACTGTCCAATGAGAAAAAAAAAAATGAGCTATGTTACTTAAAATAAAATCACAGACTGGAAAATTATTAAAAGAGAAATCTACAGTAAAAAGATGCATATTTGTTTTAACAAATGTATTTTAAAATTGTCAGTATATTGTTAACAACAGAGGGAGCGGACTCACCATTTTGATTGAAATGCACAGAGTTGAAATCCAAACGAAACTACAAATTTTTCTGACTTCAAGGAACGCCATAGATGATTCTTATCGGTATCGCAGTACAATCGAAGTACTTTCTGGTGTTGTCCTTTAAGAGGTAATAACAAGGAATCACTGACTCAGAAATTAACATGTGAGACGTCTTATGTTGATCTTTTAAGTTCCCTACTGATCTAAATGGGTATCATTTATTCAGATATGAATATATTGATGAAACGTGATTCCTGCTTTAGTGACAAACAAGGAAGTTTCCGTTGGCTTAGGACGAATATCTACCGTGGACAAAAGTAGGTGTTTCATTTAGTCGTAGTCATTTCTTCAAAAGGATCAAGCACTTTACCCACCCCCCACCGAACATAAAGGAGTATACTGCCCTCACACAACTTTCTCTGCGGCTCCACCCCATGCAGTTAACAAAATTTCCATAGAGCCTCATTGAATACCCCACTACAATGCGTAAACAAGACATGGTAACCCCAGCTGACCTTCAAGTGGTCAGCAGTTGCTCGCCAGATATTCACATGGACAGTGAAATGAGAGCGAGGCTGAACTTAGGCAAGCCTCTGTAGTAGAATCTGGTATCAATGGACATACCAACTACCAACTGCCTGAACACACCAGGTATACAGTACATTACAAGCATCATGACATCGACCCAACGGTTATTCGCTTATACACTGACTACTTGTCGTGTGTAACTGCAACAACCTGTGCTTCAAGACCGTACACGGAGATGGACCGGTACTTGGCAACTGCGGCGTGAAGTTGTAGGGAAATTCACAAGTTGTGTCTTTTGACATATTTATGTTTATCATCAAATGTCAGCTCACTTATCTGAGGAAGAATGGTTCAATTGCTTGAAATGCTTTGTTTATAATGTGGGAAATGCCTTAGTCGAAACGGTGACCATATGTATTGCTTGTTCGTGAACACTAATTGCGTGAAGATTTTACACTATTGTGTTTAAGCCATCGATCAGGGAGTTACGGAGTTACCTTGCAAGGCCTACACAAACACGTGAACGAAAAAAAAAAAAGAAAAACCCCTCAAAAAAGGTTCACCCACTGGACATTCAGACTTGCAGATCATATTGTTTGTCCAAATTAGGAATTATTGATAAAAAGAAAATATGGCATTTTCAAGACAAAGTACACTAAAGAAGCAAAATTTCACACCATTTTCAATCGAAGGAATTTCAGAAAATAAAATGATCAAAGAGGAAGGGGCCTTTGGCATACTCCAGTGCTAAGGACACAATTGAAGACGATTAGTCGACTTTCCCCCGTGTGAGATAGAAATTATTATTCGTTTTTAGAGTGCCAGAAAATTTTCAGCAATTGAAATCAGTATCAAAGAAACAAACGATAGCGTCATTTCAACCAACCAGGGTTGGATGTTCCCGAGGTTCATTGTTTCCGAGGTAAATTGTTTACGAGGTTCGAGCAACGAACCGTAAGAATATCGTAAGAATAGGACGCCATGTCTTAGGGGTCTATGGGGAGGGGCATCCACCCCACCCCCCAATCATCATTAAAAACAGTCATTACTAAATTTTAGATCTTTTGCTCAAGTAGTTCTCAGGATTTTCTAGAAAACCAACTTCGGTGTTTTTGTGTCTCAGAAAAACAGCAAATTTGACTGATGTTTTCAAAAACCTAGTACACCTTGCATACCTTGCCCTCCAGTACAATTTTACTAAGTTTAAAGTTAAACGCACATATAATCTTCAAGGTATTCTGGAAAAAAAACATTTGAACAGATGTGGACACTGACGCACATTGACGAACATTGTCTCTGTGACTGAAAGTTCCCTTTCCCCGTAGTACACACACGTATATCCCCTGGCCTGTGTTAGCCTAACGCAGTGTGGGTGAAGCACATACTTATCATGACAAGAGGAAAGTCCCGCCAAGGAAGTAACTGGAATTCCCCTTTTTCGAGTAGCACAAGTTATCACGGGATTGCCGGTATAGAGGGTGGACTATAGGCTTTCATTTGAAAGACCCGCTGCGACAACTCCAATGTCCAAGTGACAACGACAACTCATCTGAGCCTCTACTTGGACGTTGAGATTACAACTTACATCTACAAGGGTAGGAAGGGGTGGTAGAAACGCATCATCCTCTCTTACCCTCTTACATCTGTATATCCCTACACAAACATTTTTGTATGCAAGTTAGTTAATATTTCACAAAATGAGGGAAACTAAATTATTTTAGTAAACATTCAAAGACCAAACCTGGTGATAGTACTAACAAGTCTAAGTAGACTGGGACCTGCAATTTGAAGTCCCGTAACACCCCCACTGGGACTTCCTCGCGAGACGGCCCCTAGGCCCCACGCACAGACCAGACAGATCAAGACGAGTACCGTTTGATAACTCAAACCTGAACGAAGTCCAGTTTCTTGACGTGGCATCGGTACGTTATTAGAAGTTTTGCAATCAACGTTTCACAGGTTGGAAGCCCTACTTTGAAAAAAAATCCTTGGTCTATAGTTCACAATGACGCCAAAGGATGTCACTCTAGAAGGTTACTTCATACATGAGATATATGTCCACGTCACCAAAAAAAAAAAAAAAAAGCTTTGACTCACACACGCTTTCATTAATGTACTTCCAACTTAAAACGTTTTTTGTGGATAGCAGACCATTTTCGCTGATCAGAAATGGTTGGTCTCAGGTCCCATATGGAAATTATCACTGGAACGTGGAGTTTGGCTGATCTTGGAGTACTTATATATACTGTATGTATTTGTGGTCACGTTTTTGAAAAAGTGCACAAAATATGAAAGTTATGAATGTGCTGACAACTAACTTTCCTATAAACATTCTTGAAAAAGCCTTTCCACAGCAAAATTACGAAAATAAATTTAAACAAAATGTATGCATATTTATATTTTATTTTAACTTTTCTCATTTTTTTCAATAAAGTGAGTCTATTGACACAAAGTTAAAAGTAGCTGTGTTAACTCGATTGTTCTTACTGTATACATTTGAAGATGACGTGCTAGATTTTACTGAATGTCACAATCTTTGGTCCATTACATTATGTACATTTGTCCCAAATCATTGCACAGGACGTATCTTCATTTCCGTATATCTGAGATTACCATCGGATCCAGGAATGTGATAGCAGTAAATATAACCACTACGACCTAAAGGGGCACTTTAGTCTCCGTTTAAGTTAGAATGATAGCAATTCTTGTACCACCAGCCTCCATGATAATCATAGGCACAGTTATTAGAATAAACGTCGTTATCTCTGTCCCTCGTGCTGAACTGGTAGTTGTAGTGATAACGAAGGAAATCACCGTCAGGATTGCTGCTTTCATCTGTGGAAAAAAGTCATTCATGCATACATCAAACGAAAATTAGTGAACTATAAATTTTTCACAGATTTTTAAGCATTAAAATGGTAAATGGTTTACTTTTAGTCACTGGTAAACTGAGAGCATTGTGTTAAGAAAAAACAACCTTTTTGTGGAAATAATTTAGCAATTCTTAAAGCTGTTCTTAAATCTGCCTATGTTATTATGGGAGCCTCTTGGTGACCTTTAATGATTTTAAGTTACCATTCCACTTCATTTGTCTACATACATTGGTTTTCATTTCGATATTTTGTAATAAAACAAAATGTTTTTCAGAGCACCATTCATTTACCCTGACGACATTGTGCATATTATGCCAAACATTGTAGTATTAGAATAAGCTCCCGTGAAGCAAAGTCACAGAATAGTATAGTGACATCACTCATTCCAAAAACGTCTTAATCCCCAACCAAAATGAAATGAGTAAAGAAAGAAAAGACAGAGAAAGCAATGTTTAACACTTGTTAATGTTAAACAAGTGTTAATTTAGGGTCTCATCATTCACTCATGGGAGTTTGGCGAAATAGTTCAACTATATTTTGTAACGACATAGCTACATATTGTATCGAGAAAACATAGATTTACAAACAATGAATGTATTGAAGATAGTTTTGCCACAATTGAATGCTAAGACAGACTACACCCAAACAAGATTTGGACCTAAAAGAAAAATGCTTCCTCAAGCTCAGAAAGTACTTGAGTACACTAAATAATAATATTTTAGCTATAAAATTTCTTCATTTATAAGTTAACCTAGTGTGATTCGTAACAAGGTGCACGTTCAGTTCGGATAGATAACTGCAGAATTAAATGCAATAATTTCCAAATTACTTTTAAACCTTGATCTGGTGTCACTGACTGATTTTGTTTTCTTCGAATAAAAACCTTTCAGGAGTAATGTATTTCGAATTTTGCTCTATGGCTCTCGTTATTACAAAATATCATCAAGTTTATGCATCGAATTATCGTTTTATTTCTGCAATACCAACCTACGGTTCCACTGTAAGTGCCAAGTCCTTTCAAGCGGTAGTTATCATTCTCGGCATTGATGCGGAAGAAATTGAATTTCCCATGGTCTGCGTTATTCTCTAAGTTCACAAGATCGATCCTGATTTCATATCTATCTTGGTTTGTCAAGTACTAGAGTTTCTAATTTCCCATCCAGAAGTCAGTGGAAAGATTTACAAACCCGGTTTTGTACTCGTCCCACAACCGGAAGAAGTTAACACTACCGTATTGTTGTCGCCGGAATACCTGGAAGAAAGAAGGTATTTAACAATATTAGTTAATATTAGTCAAACAGTGGGACACTTACATTACTTTTAAAGAAAATTAGAACATGAGACCTGATTTTTGTGCACGGTTTCTCCTTTTTTTAATCATTTTTGGGACAATTTGAAGGGATATAATTAAGGTGACACTTAATTGATATGACAGAAGTATTAATACATAACGTCCATCCACCGCCATCGCTCATATTACAATACACATCAAGTGCTTCACCGTGCCAATTTGGTGGTTGGATTTCGTAAATACCGATCTCGTTATACCCATTGCCATAAATATCCTTGCAATTAGCGGGTATCTTTGTACAGCTTTGGCCATCTCCAGTGTAATATTCATTTCAGTAGCATTGCCTTATTCCGTCTCTCTCCTCGCAACGTGCGTTAGAACTACATGCATATTTGTCGTTCCATAAGACACGGCCGTTTGTACAGACAGCTGTTCTGCGACATTGATTGTCCACATAAAATCCACCATCCTACAAAGAATGCAAAACAAGCAATAACGGTGAGATATTGTGCTTAGGTTCCTTTCTGAAAAATTTGTACAAACAATTGGTTTTGCTTTGAATAGTTTACTTACTATATCACTTTCCTTAATTACAAAACTCACGGTAAGCTTATTCAAGTAGGACTAAACTTTCACGCACAAGTCTTTAATTTTTACACTCCTGTTTTTATTTTTTTCTAGAAGAATCAAATCGCTAATGTTAAAGAATACTCTCTAATTTCTAGTAGATTATTAATTAGCTGTAAGTCAATGATGATGACTTTCCAAGAGTCTTACTTCTTCAGAGAGAACTTTAGAACCATTCATAATGGCGTGTTGCGGAGGTAAAGAGTAGCTTAACAATTCTGATTTTTTTTTTTGTTTTGTTTTTTAGTTTTCCTCCTACGCACGTATGATAGACTTATACCCTTAAGAAATGTTAACCACCTTACGGATACTTATTTCCAAAAACCAAAGATAGTACATACTTATGACTTCATAAACATTTAATAACTTTCTGCTTACTTTACTTATACATATGAGAGTAAAGTTTACACTGTGGAAAAAGAAAATGTGCTGAACATATTTCACTTTAAGGTAGTTGTGTCAACTTACTTTGATCACAAATTGTCCTTCTGATATGTAACATCCACATTGCTCTTGGGGAATGCACTTTGACCCTTTCATGTAGAAGCCCTCTGGACATGTACAGCCATCAAAGATCATATGACACTCATCGGGATTTTCACAGGTTCTCGGACAAGCGTTAGTAATATTTCCAAGAACTACATTGAAAGGGCACCACTCCACGGCATCTGAAGAAAAATGTTTAACATTTTTCTTTATGAAATTTAAGGGGACGTATTTTTGTAAGAACAATACTGTCTGCTAAAATGTAAGGAAAGACAAATGACGTCATACTTTTAAAACATATGACTTTTTTCTCGCTACCAAAAGTACACCATTTTTAATTACGACTTCGTTTTACTCACAAGGTTCTAACTTACCAGTGTTTCCAACGTACTCGCTCAAGCTTACTAATGTATAGTTACTAAATTCATCAATGATGCGGAAATTATCGTAAGTCGCTCGTATGGTAGAACCATTGGTTGTTGTTATGTCAATCGACAGTTGATACTTTTTCTGATTGGTCAAGTACGATATTTTTTTTCATTGCCAAATCCAAAATTTCCTAAACAGTAAGCCGAAACCAGTTTTGTCGCTTGACCAGTCACGTGGAAAATGGATCGATCCATCATTGCGACGGTGTATCACCTATGAAGATGTAGCAAACAAACACAAAGGGAAAGTTAGTGATATAAACATATTTACATGGAGTGAAATCATTTTCAACATTACCTCTCAAGTCAGGTAAGTGGAAAAGGGTTTATTGGTTAAAGTGGAGACAAAATAAAATTACATTAACTAACCGTCCATCCAGTGGAATTAGTTGAAATGTCGCAGTAGACCTCGAATGGTTCCCAATATCCGTCCGGCTTAATAAGGTAGACACCGCTTGCGTTATTGGAAGAACACTGAGATTGAACTTCATGGCAATCTTTGGGATAGTCATTTTGTTGATAGAAGAAGTACTGTGAATCTACACCTAATAAATTTACAATGAAAAAAATCCATGGTGCTAAGTTATCTTGCTTTCATTACTTAGTGAAGAATAAAAGTATCATTTTCAGACAGTCTTATGAAGTGTCAATTACACTATTTTGTTAAGTTTCTCCTTGTAAAAACTATATATAAATTTACAAGAAAGAAAGTTATTCTTTGTTTGAATTTTATATATGTTTCAACAATCCATACGTCAATCGGCTTTATATTAATACTAAAAATATTGAAATAAATAATATGTTGAAACAGAGTATAAAGCTTATCAATTGTCACTTGCCACTGATTAATATTCATTGTTTTATACCAAGCGTTTGTTTTTTGTACAATTTAGTGAAACGTATTTTTTTTTTTTTTTGATGAGCGTCAGTGTGCCACGTATGAATTTTGTACTGATAAAAAACATAAAGTTCAGGCAAATGACAAAGTGATAAATATGAATAAAAATAAAATTGTTAAATTTTAAACTAATGTCATTTACATATTTCTGTCTTATTGATACTTCTCAGTCTCTTACCCAAGTCTTTGTTCGTTGTGAAGTCAGAACTTGTTCCAGCAATCTGTTAACATGTAAGTGGACATGCGATTTTGTTTTCATGGAAACATTTTGCACAAAACATCTCGTATCATTACACTTGTTACTTTAAGCAATGCTTTTCAATCCACGGTTCTTTCGGCATGTAATCCAATATACCACAATTACCACAATCTCCTACCAACAAACTTTTCTCAACAAGTTTTACATCGTCAGTCCCTTAAGCCATCTCAAATATCTACTACAATTACAATATATTTTTCCTCATGAACCCAATTTGGTACACTATATTATGATAAAAAAGAAAAATGAAGAAAAGAAAAAAACAAATGAAAAAAAAACAAACAAACACAAAGAGAATTATCAGTGCGATACGTTTGCCAACTGCGAAGAGTAAACTATACTACGGCAGAATGCTTGGTAGTTTCTTCAAAGAGAATTGTGTGGCTCTCATTCTGTGCATGAAGAATTTGACTGATATGTCATATCTGCAACATACGTCCGTTGATCAAAAGACGATTTCCATTTCATATTCTCACCTAACACGAATTTTGTATGAAGTATTTCAACCAGGTAAACGAAATCAGCTATGATAAAACATTCTGCGAGGGATGGTAGTAGAGGTTATAAGTTTGCAAAGTTACTTGGGGTATAAAGTACGACGTTATTCAAAAATATCATTTCGTGCCAGTGATGTTTCGTGCTTGACTTTGCTCGGTTGAACATGAGGGTAATATCTGTAACCATATATGTATCCACCATTCCCATAGCAAATATTTACAATGAAAGTAATTTTTAAATAGTGCAAGTTACATACTTTAATTTTTGGTAACCCTGAGGTATAAATGAGACTTACGGACAAGGCCCAAAATATAAAAAAAAAAAAGTTGAAATTGAAAACAGAATACTTGAAGGCAACTGTTATAGACATTTTTTTTTTGTTTTTTACGTAATGCAGCCGTCAAAGACGTAATCAGTGCGAATACGGTAAATCGTAGCTGAAACTTACCCTATTCATTAAGGTGCTAAGATAAAGTAACTGTCATAGAAACAGGGACTAGCAACTGATGTATGGGAATATATATGAAATTATGCGAACTAATACGTCTAATGACTACCCATTAAAGCAAGAATGGCAGAATGATTTCAATGGGTTTTTATTGTGCATAAGGTACTTCACATATTAATCCTTTGCACTAAGACGTAGTCAGTGGCTAAAACAGTAAGTGTTTGATTGAACACAAATCCAACCACACGAATTGGGTGCAAACAACTCATTAACTTTCACTTTCGACTTTTCATACTTGAAACTTATTAACACACGAAATTGGTTCAACTATAAAGATGTACATACAGGTTGAGCCTGATGAATGAAGATGATGCATGCCTGGGATGTAAGATATACGGTTAGTACAACAAGTGAAGCCCATAGTCCATAAATAATATTCATCTGGAAGATGTGAACCTTTAGGAGTATTTATGTTGGCTTAACCTCCCTCCCCCCCCCCCCCACCAAAGGAAAGCAAATGTCCATGATCTTAATCTTCATCTCAACCGGTGATTCGCCTCTGAGCTAGAGTTTAAGCTGGTACTGTTGTGCCTGTTTAGCAGTAATCTATTGGTTTACAACTGAGCACAAAACTTTCAATAGGTTCTGATGTCTTGCCTGTAAAAATTTCAAATAGTGTCCTGCTTGATGATGATATTCTGAAAGCCACAAAATACAAACAAAATCAACAAAACTCAATAATCCTGGATAAATTGTTACTGATCCTCTCACTGACTCCCTGAGGAAGCCAACAGGCAGAGTAGCTTGTGGGTGTAACATATACGCCCAGAGAGTTGATATTGATATGCAGGCAGAGTTGCTTGAGGGCGTAATACATATGCCCAGAGTGTTGATAGAGTGTTATGAGTGTTAGAGTGTTATGTTGACTCATCTAAGTAATGAGTAGAGAAATGCCAGAATGTAATCAGTATCCACTACTACCAATATACTTCATGCATGGAATTCGTCCACCGCTTGTTAACCCTATATTTCCTCTGTGCCATCAATGTTGTAAAGTTACAAGAGAAAGTGGTCATTAATCACAAATTAAAAGACAAGTCAAATCAAGTTGTGGACTTTCTACCAAATTTAAATTACGTTTTATCAAATCCTTCACTGGTAGACTTACATCAACTGATAACTTTGGCATGCATGGAATATTGCCTAATATGGAAGTTAGAAGAAAATAAAAAAATGGTATAACTTAGAAAATCCATACATGATGTGGAAAACCATGAAACTAACATAACAGAGTTGATGAAGATAAAGGCGCCTGATGGACGGTATTGGGAGACCACCTTAAACATATCAATCGCACCTGCCAGTATATTTTCATTTCTGAAAGCTGTGGGCACACGAAACAAAAGAAAATGCAAGGCATGTGTTGTCTATAATGTATTAAACATAAATGGCATAAAGCTAAAAGAAATTCAATAATTAACTTTTTTCAACAACATAGTGAGGATAAGCGAAGGTAATGAATATCCTGAATTGAAAGAATAAAATATTATGTACACAGGCCTAATATTAATACAGTTTAACACATGACACTGAAGCTAGTACATACGTCTGTGATGAACCTCCCCATATGTCCATCACCTGACTATTATTTCACAAGCCATATTTGACAGCATTATCGGAGTGTAATAAGTTAAACTTGTACATATATATAATTAATAATCCCTTGTGGGATTACCTGTTAGGCTATTACTGTATGGGAACGATAAAAATTGAAAGAGAAAAGAAATTTGAAAATTGTTTGTCTGGATCTACTCCATCCATAACAAAATGTAGTGACTTCAAGGTTGTAAATAAACCTTTGTGGTTGAAGCTGAACAGCACATAACACCACTATTTCTGTGACTCAAGTTTGAATTATACAGTATGAAATTTTGACAAGCAAGTAGAACATAAAACATTTCCAGGGTATTGCAAGGACAGTTCATGGGTACATTCTTAAGAACTTAATGAAGCACTGTTAGTTTGAAAAAAAATATTATGCATGGATGCAAAGCTATTAACATGGCACAAATGATCTTATTCATCAAGTATAGTGTGATAAGAATTACACATTGTTCTCCATCACTTGCATGAAATGACAAATGAAAGCAATTTGCAAATAAGAGGGCAATCCACGGAATCGCATCGCATTGTTACCGTTGTCCATAATCATTCGCTCTTTTACATGAATGTATTATAGTAGATCCAGAGTTTCATCGAACACCCAGGGCTTAACATAATCTATAACATATAAGTACGCGTAACTAGACGCGGCGGAAGTGTATCTAGAAGTCACATGCACGTCAAAGTACATGTTTCATGCAGCTCGCGTACGGGTCGAAAAATCCTGTCTTTTCCTTTATTTCTCCAATCAGCAAGACGCCGTGTTTTTCAGTAGTTCTAAGAAGCACGTCACAATCATTTGTACTGTAATTCACTCAATTCCTTGGCTAGGGTGTACAGGACATCAAACAGTAAAAACATACTGAGTAGAGGTATTACGAAAACATGGAAAATGGCACTGTTGTTAGATATAATCGCTAAGTCCATGCATAGGTTGAAATGTTAGTTCACATTGTATGGAAAAGACAAGATCAAATTCGTTATGTTTCACCTTGTAATAACAGAACCTGTCGTCCTGTATTATGTCCCCTAGTGACATATGACGTCACCGATAGGATGAAAACTACATACCTTAATCAGGTACCTAACGACCAAGTTTCATTAGATTTACTCTCTGGAAGGAAATCGTGACACACTTTTAGAAAGCATTTTTCCGATTAGAGATTTGACCTGTAACCTTTGAATTACATTTTGACAGGAGACAAATTCAGATCATTGGTCACCTATCTACCACCTTTGACCCTCATTGGCTTTGTGGTCTAACAGGAGTTGCGGAAGCAAACTTTCGTAAACTTTGACTTCAAAACACATAAAAACCCGATTTTTAGATAAAATGTTGTACATCGCACATATATATATAAATATCCTATGAAGAGTAATTTTTATTAAGAAATACAGCAAAAGATTTTCAATAATTTCAACCAACTCTTCGGCTCTGCGGTCTAGTACGTGTTGCGGACCCAAACTTTTGAAATTGAAATTTTATTTCACACGCACGCACACACACACACACACACATTTTCACTCATTTTGACCCCTACCCTAATGGCCTGTCCCGGGTCGCCTTACCCACAATACAAGATTATACCACCATTTCTCAGATATTAACCGTACTTGATGTTTCAATGACAACTGTTGCTATGGTATCTGGGAGAGCCATAATACATTTCAGCGTCCTATAGCAATTACAATGTCTCATCCCATCTAGTACATGTAAAGGGATGGGATAATAAATCGTTTTCGTTTGTATGGTCAGGATTCACTCAATCACTTCTTTCTTCTTCAGTCACTTCTTTTGAGAGATGTTGAAACATCTTGAAGACGTCTCAGCAATTCATTACCAGCCCTTTTTCGGTCCATCATCATTGTCAAAATAAAAATAATTAACGAAATATTCTGCAACCATACAAAGCAGGGAGGACATCAAAGTAAAAACAAATGCAAAATTCATCCGAAAATTGTGGCGATAGAAAGTCAAGTTCTTTATTAGTTTCAACAGTTGAAACAACAACAAAAAAAACCCTTAGAAAATGAGTTTTGATTTTTACAAGATACAAATCAATTCATTGCGCTATTGTAGTTCATGTGATCACTACTTGAAAGGATAGAGGTAAATATTTCTAAGCTCGTTGCTGTTTAAATATGTTTATCCGTGCAGTAAATGTCCATTGTATTCGTGATTTTTAAGACTGTCGTTGTCTTGGGCGTATCTTCATTTCAGTATATTTGATGTTGTAATCCGGTCCAGGCATGTAATAGCAATAAATGCTTCTACTATTATCCCAGGGGCCATGGTAGTCACCGTTTAGGTTTGAATAATGACAACTGTTGTACCACCAGCCTCCACGATAAAAATAGGCACAGTTACTGGAATAAGCATCGTTGTCACTGTCTCTGGTGCTGAACTTATGGTTGAAGTGATATCGAAGAAAATAACCGTCAGGACTGCTCCTTTCATCTGTTGAAACAAATTTCGTAAAGTAATCAATGCATTCAAATATTATAGATTACATGAATTGTGGAAGGGAGATTTTGACAGACAAGAGTTGTTTTCCCACTTCAGATCGGTTTTGACATTGAATCTCTTTGAGTTGGTCAATTGAAAAAGATGCATTTTGAAGATATCAATAAATTTTGGACATTTTAATGAATTTGCAACCAAGCACCTTCATCAAATTAATAATTACGTGTTTAGTGCTCAAAAATATACCAACAGTTTCGAGAAGGTTTTAAAACGTAGAAATGGGGGGAAGTGGTATTAACCTAGATTTATCTTGTTCTAGTGTAGAGTATTCTCTTACCATGAATGTGTGACTGAAAAATGCTTACGTCGTATTTTCTTTCATATGGATAAAATTGTTTCTCAAATATATACTTTTTTTTCTTTTGAGCATACGAAGATTTAAAATACTCATGTTTAGTCAACTTCTTAGATTTAGAAATTGATTGTTGCTTTTTTCATATTTAATTTCTAGGGAGATAGATTTTAAGTTTTCCTTTCGATTTCAATCTAATAGACTGTGATGCTGCAATATTTAGAGCCATACCTTAACGAAAATTATATTTTGTGTTAATAGAACGGAAACAACCAGGCCTTCTAAGCCCTAAAAAAGGAAATTCTGAGAATTACCAAAAATTTGGTTTATGATGCAAATATCATAAAAATCATGGTTATAATGAAACATCTCAAAACGTACTTTAGTTCACTACTTAATACTGTGATAAAATATCGTTGTGGGTCATATTGTGATATATCACTAGCGAATTCAAATGAACTTATAACCCCACACTTTCTCTAAAAATTGAATTTAAATCATATGTAATTTTAAGTTCATTGAAATAAACCATCTAACCACATGTACATTAAGAAATTTTTCCGCCACTTAATCTTTCCATGCTACATGATGCAATGTTGTAGAAGAATTAAGGGACATAGAAAAAGATACATAAATATGATACTATTCACTTATTAATAGTAAAATTGAGAGGAAAAAAAATATACACGTAAGTTTTCTAGCATTACCCACCGACGTTTCCATCGTAAGTGCCTAGTTCTGATAAACGGTAGTAATCATCCTCACCACTGATGCGGAACAAAGTAAACCTTCCATTGTATGCGTTATCCTCTCTGTTTATTAAGTCGATCCTGATTTCATAATCGTTTTGTTGTGTCAAGTAATACAGTTTCTCATTTCCGAGCCAAAACTCAGTTGAAAGATTTCCAAAGCCGGTTTTGTAATCTTCCCAATAAAGGTAAAAATCAACGCTGCCATCCATACGACGCTGGAAAACCTAAGGGGGGAGATAAAATTAATACTATATTCAGAACAGCATACCGGTCAGCTGAAGTAAAAAAAAAAAACGCATGACAATTGAGTTGATGGTGTTGCCATTAGCCAATATTACAGGTTAATAACATTAATTAATGCCAGAAATTCAAATTAAAAACAAACATTACCATACTCTAATCACAAATAAAATGGAGATGACGTTATGCAAATACTGCCACGTACCGTCCACCCGCCATCAGTATCCATTTTACAGTAGACATCAAACGCTGGACCGGGCCAACCGTGGGGTTGGATTTTGTAAATACCGCTCGGAGGCTTAGGAGAAGTCATATTATAAATATCTTGACAATCAGCATGAATCTTCGTACAGTTTTGGCCATCTCCAGCTTAATATTCATTACAATAACATTGCCTTATTCCGTCTCTCTGCTCGCAACGTGCGTTGGTACCGCATGTATATCCGTCACTCCACTCGATACTTCCGTTTGTACAAACACCCTTCCTTTCACATCGATCGTCCACATACATTCCACCCTCCTGAAAAAAAAAGGACATTGACGGTTGTTTCGGGGGGTATATACTTTGTGAATTAAGGGGGATATTTATTTTTCAAGTCGGTAGGTTTACTTGTTATATTACTACCAACATAATTTAGTGAACAAATCTGTGAAAGGGTGTAAGTTTGGAACAAACTTGTTAAGCAATAGGGGTTGCAGTCGTTTCTCCACTTGGTGCTTGAAACATTCACACATCTAAGTAAACTATGTCAGCCATATACGATTGATCTTGAACTTCACACCTTTGCCTCTCAGCTTGTGTACCCGCTTAGATCATTTCAAGTGAATGACGTATACAGAGTGAATATCCTGTTTTTCACCTTATCAAAATCACTATCCATTTGCATTGAGTTATGTTAAGCAAAAAAAAAAAAATTAAACTAAAAATGCAAAATGACAATTTACATCAAGGAAGTTGTTTCTACTCACTGGTATTACCCTTTGTCCTTGTGCTGTGTAGCATCCACATTGCTCCTGCGGTACACAATTCGATTCGTGCATTAAGAATCCATCGGGGCACGTACAACCTTTAAAGTTTTCATGACACTCATCTGGATGTTCACAGGTCCGCAGACACGCATTCTGGATGTTTCCAGGAATCACGTTGCCTGGACACCAATTCAAGTCTTCTGACAGAGAGAAAAACATTACAGGGACAGTAATAAATAATTGTTTGAATGTCGACTGTGGTATCTTTTCGTGAAATATTCAACAAATGTGATAATATTCGTTGTCCGTACAGAACAATTCTCATCTCGTTCGAAGAAAAATCCAAACCAGGAATGAAAATGAGTACTATAATAGACTTATAATTGAATTGCGGTTTTATATGTAACAAGACGGATGCCTTACCAATGTTTCCAACGGATTCGTTTATGTCCATACTATCTATAGCGAAGTTACCAAATTCATCGCGGATGCGAAAATTGTCATAGGAGATTTTTACTGCTGTTCCATTGGACGTCGTCATGTCAATCAACAGTTGATAGTTCTTTTGATTGGTCAAGTACGATATTTTTTCGTTTCCCAGCCAAAAGTCCCTAAACAGGAACCCAAATCCAGCTTTGTAGCTATTCCAGTCACGACCAAATTTTATGGAACGACTATGGCGACGATGTATCACCTAGAAAGATTGACAATTATAGGAAGTGAGACTGATTGATTTGAAAACAAGTACAGGATTGATATCCCCATGATGAACATTGATACTTATCCTGGCGATGTTATTGATTACATTTTATAAGTGAGAACTAAATCAGAAAAGAAGTTGAAATTAGATAATTCGTAATTAGTCGAATAAGTGCGAGATTAATCAGACGAACCGTCCATCCTTTGGAAGTGGCTGAAATATCGCAGAATACTTCGAATGGTTCCCAATATCCATCTGGTTTAATCAAGTAGACACCGCTTGCGTTATTAGACGAACACTGTGTTTGAACTTCATAGCAATCCTTTGGATAGTCGTTTTGTTGATAAAAGAAGTACTGTGATTCTACATTAAAAGGAAAGAAGAAAAGTATTGTGCAGTTAAAATTAATTGCCCGGAGTTGTTTTGCTGTTTTCTTGTTTCTGTTTTGCTGGGGTTTTTTTTTTCAAGAAAATCCCATTTTCCCAATTTTTTGGGGTTTTTTTTTTCTTAGTGTAACAAACTTCTGACATTTTTTTCCTAGCATAGTCAACGACAATCGTCAAATAGCTTACCCGAGTCTTTGTCAGTTGTTAAATCAGAACTTGTGACTTCCATCTGTAAACAAAAGGGCGATAAAATACATTATGAAAAGTTACTGAATTCATTTTGAATGAATTTGTGTTTTTGTGTTGGTATGAATTCTGTGAATAAGGAACATCAGGAATGTTTCATAGTAGCGTTTTTATTTTAACAATATGATATCACTATTCGTCATAAAGTCTAAGATGTTGAACTAGTAACACTAATCCGACCAAACATTGCATGTCTGAATTCCAAATATTTAAATCAATTGTAATTGCACACACACACACACACACAAATCAACATCACCGAAAATAAATCCTAATCTTTACTTCGAAACACAGTTTAAAACAAACAAAAATATTTTCAATTATTTGGTGGACGTTTCTAGGCTATGAAAACATCATTCCCTGGTCGGCATGAATACGTTTTTTATCTTTCCTTTTTTTTAAACTAATAAATTTTAATACTTTAAAATTATCAGCCAAAGGCTTCCTGCAACGTGAAAGTGAGTGTGCACACGTATACATTACGACAATTTGCCATAAAATTGGTGTAAAGAGCTTCTTTGTTCAGATGTACTCAGGCTGATATGTACACATGATAAGTTTCACTGTCAGTATATTAAAGAAGATAATTTTCTGCTCATATTCTGCTTTCAGACCAGTCTTTCTTTCAAGACTAATCAATAAAAATATCGACAAGGCCAAAATGGTTGCTTTGATCTGTGACTGTTTGGAGTTGATGTTCGATTAGTTTGATGTGAATGGAAAGTGACTGTCAGTGGCGTTATTATACAATTATTTCCTCGTGCATACAATGGTTATACATATCGTAAAATCGCCTTGGAGAAGGAAACGCTAACAATAAAAATCGTTGTGGTAGCACCTTTATCCCTTTAATATAATTGCTGTTAAGTCTGTTTTTTTAATTACAGTCATGGAATTATTCTAAGTTAAATGTTTTAGTTCGGCAAATAAAATCCTAAGTTGTAGTTTTGTTATTATTAATTGTCTACCGAATGCGTGAAATGTATCTGAGAAAAAGATATAATGGTATCAGCGGTAATAAAAAAACGAGCACTGGGGTGATTTCTGATGATACTATTCGTGCATTAATTTTACTTACTTACTAGTGGAGTATGGCTTAGCTGCAAACAGGAATAAATTTTCTTAACAAATGAAAAATAACTTCATTTTGAAATGCATAGAAGTAATACAAGAGCTAGATAAAATCTCTATTTTCAATTCATTGTGTAAATTGATACTGATGGCATATACATTAACGTTTTAATTGGGTTAGCGACATGTTACTCATTTCAACAATCAACGTACAGAAAAAAAACAGTGTCTATTCTTTAATTGATCTATGCATTTTCTTTAAACTTTATTGTTTACTGGGTAACTGACAGGTACTTTTACCATTATTTTATTTAATTGGGTTAGCTACATGTGATTTATTTCAATCATCAACGTACAATAAAAGAGTACCTGTTTTGTTTTTTTTTCATTCCTGTATGCATCCTCTTTTAAATTTTATTGTTTACTGGGTAACTGACAATTACTTTCACAATCATGTCACTGCTCATTGCTCAATATGGTTACAGTCCCCCCCCCCCCCAGCGCAATGAAGAGTTGTACTTTCAAATTGTTCCTCACAACAGCATTAAAGGCGTACAGTTTTCTTTGGGACTTGAATTTCTTTGAGAAGGTTCATCAAAATTAACGAGCGATTTTAACAGACTGAGATCTTTTATCAACTTTTAAAATACATTTTGAATCATTCGACTTAGTTTGATGGAGTTTCAGACATCTAACATATGTGTTATCCTAAACTTGAAAAGCAAACCTTTAAGAATCTGTTAAAAGTAAAACTGTTGATTTTAGTATCAGAAATTCCAACAATTATTCTTTGGTCAATTTGAGATGTTCTTTGAACGATATGAAAGAAGACGGTTATAATTTCACACAGATACCTGTATACTGATGGTAAATAATAATACAGTTTAAGACTAGGAGAGCTTTGTTACATTATAGCATCCTATAAATTTCGAATTTCGAAGCGTGGTCGTATAGATATGTGTAATAGTGCTGCAGTAGAAGAAACGTCATGTTAGAATTAATCAAGTCTCCCTCATAACATTTTAGAAAAAGTTGAGAAATAAAAAGCATACAGTATTATTAAATTTAATTCTGAAATATTGATCAAATTGAGCCGAATACACTGAGTCACCTGGAACTGAAACGAAAAACAAAACATAACTTATCTACTAAAACTACGCTAAAATAATTTAACTTTTTAACACTAACATTTTGATTGTCCAATATATTGTTAAAACAGAGAGTGCAGACTCACCATGTTGATTGCAATGAACCAAGTTGAGATAAATAAGAAACTGCACATTCTTCTAATTTGTACCAACTCCATAGTAAGTGCAAATTAGGTCTTTTGTGGTGCTTTCTTGTGTCCTCCTTTCAAGGGTAATGTCGTATAGTGATTGACTCTAAGTTAGCTTGTAGGCTACCTAGCGTTGATTTTGTTTCTTTCCGCAATTCATTACGGATGAAAAGAGGTATCACATTTTGTTTCAGATCAAATTATATTTACAAGTAGAAATTTCCACGTCGTTACGGCTGAAGCAAGTTTCGATTAAAACTCGATGTTAGTTAATCCGTATTCTCTACCATAGATACAGGATGGCCTTTTATTTATAAACTTCTTATATTTTTGTAGTGGTGAAGAACGCTCGTCTTGCACTGTTACAACTATGGAAAGGGTATACTTCAATCTCTACTTAAATAAAGTTTCCTTCATATATGAAACACATTGCACCTAATTTGTGTCTTTTCCCCTTTACTTACGTGTTTCGTTACCAGAGGATTTACACAGTAAGTTTGTCCAAATAAACCCAATCTTTGGCAGGGGTTTATTCCAATCTGTACTCAAGGCCTGTTTGAGTACAATACAAACGTCATAATCATGTTTCATTTACTTGTTAAGTTTTGGGAAGGCACTACGATTTAACATATTCTATATATTGTAAACGCCTGAATAAAAATAAATCATAAATTACTATAATGAAGCATTTTCAAGTTATGTAAGACATTGTTACGTCACACTCATCATTGATCCCGTGTTAGCACGTTTTCTTTTCATAAAGAGAGGGAAAATAAACTACATTAATACATATTTAGTTCTTTAAATTATATAATTTACCTTTAAAGAAAAAGATACACGTTTTAGGCCAATACTTTGGACACATAATGATACATTATTCAGAATATGGCAGGATTGCTTTCTTTTCCTTTTTAAGACATAAAAATTCTCATCGTTCACTTATTTGTGCATCCAAAAAATTTAAAAAAATCAAAGGATGCATCTTTTGAAATTCATAAAGGAATTTTATATGTCTCATTTCGTAAGTCGTAAAGGAGTTCCAAACGTCGATCAGTTTTAAATTTCCTAATATTTTTTTAGCTCGTTTACGAGAGGTACCCTCTTGTAACACGTAAAATTTCTCCACCTTTAAAGCAAATGCTCTGCTTTATTGTAGAAGTAAAATATATTAGGCTTGATATTTTCTAATCCACGACTGAACAGACAATGTCGTCATTCACAAATTACGCAAAAAATAAAAACGAAAACACACAAAAATAAAACAAAATAACAAAAAAAAAAATCTTTCCATGATCTAAAGCAAATTTTATCCTAAGAAGAAATTTTTCTTTGAATGAATAAAAATGTCTTTGAAAAGACATTGTTCAGTGTTGAATTGTAAGAAAATTTGCTTAACACACGGAATGATTACTCAACTCCTACAGTACATAAAATACATAAAGGGCTGTCAACTATTTTTTAGAAGAAACAATAACTTCTTAATACCAATATTTCAATGAAGTAAAGTATTTTTTTTTTTGTTATGATAATGTTGACGAAGGTGTCTTAAAGGTAATCGAATCTTTGCCGGTAAAATCAAATTCTTTTTTTCTTCACAGATTTTGTGGGTAGCAGAAGTTGAGAGATCGATTTCGCATGAAATGCAAACTTCTGGTTAAAACTTTTATTTCTATCTTCTTCACCAATTTCACTCCCATGCGAATGATTTTTTCCCACTTTGAATTGAGGAAATCAATCAAACGTAATCGTTGTCAAATAATAACGTCCTCAAAACAAGGTAAGAGTAAATGGTTCATTGTTATTCTAAAAGAGATCCGGAACACCACCCCCCCCCCCCCCCTTCGCCTCAAACAGCTTTTTAAAACAAGAAACGATCTCACTCTTGATTTTAATAAAAGTACTGTTTCACAAGATTTGAGAGCTAAAATTTTGTGAAGGCAATGACAATCCATTGTACCCCAGTCACTACATATCGTTCGTAATGAATGTGTTACGAATATGCTCAAGTCATCTTTTGCATTCTGCATTCATCTACATTCAAATAAAAATTGAAAGTCCGAAGCTATGAAGATAATGATAACGAACAAGTTCAAAATGAAATCAGACTTTTCCTTATATCTCTCTATGTAAGTTATTTTCATTGACAAGTAGAAATGAAACGTCTTACATGGGAAATTTTTCAATCCCCGTAATGTTATCTACGACGTTGCAGAGCTTTCCAGACCAGATGAGGTTGAAAATACGACATTGAACCCCTTTGTAAAGTAATAAGGTAAGATTGGCCAGGCTTGAAACAAAACAAATAACTGCGAAAGTGCGAAGGATTTAACAATATTTTCTTTACGACAACGGTTAAATATCTAATTGACCAACCTTTAACGATAATTTTAAGCCTCGGTAGCGTCTGCAAATAATTTAACCTAAAAAGATTATCAAGGGTATTATTGAAGATAATCACAAGAAACTTCACTTGACCAAGGCATGGTATAATATCTAATCAGGAAGAAGACTGATACAAAATGAAACAAAAGAAACAAAATGTCTACCGCCGAGTGAGTACACATTCACTTCGACTCTCCAAACTATTGGATGCTATACCTTGGCTACGTAATATAGCAGTATATTTCTTGCATCTTCGACTTTATCCTATAACAACGATGAATAACACTCAGAGAGACAGCCTCCCAATGAAGGTAAAACAAAATAATAAGAGTAATTTTGACTGCCAACACAGCTTCTTCATCATCCAAGGTGGCTAGGCCTACGTTAGGCAGGAGCGGCGAAACAGACGGAGCTCGATCCGCCAGCCCAGCTGGACAAGGTGCTCCCCCGAAATCCTCTCAACTTCCAACACCAGAATCTATGGCCGACATTCCAACTACCACCCAGTACAAAGGAGATGAAATTACAGCTGAAAGGATTGCCCGCTATTTTCAGGAAACGACAAAGAACTTTGAAATGATGATTAAAAGAGCTGTGGAGTCCCTTCTTGATAATATAAAGCTAGTGGAATCTAAACTGGGGTCTGCTATTGAATTCGAGAGCAGAAGAATCACAGAGTTAGAGGAAAAAAATAAGCATATGGAGAAAGTGATGAAACAGCTTGAGACAGAAGTAACAGATCTCAGAGTGAAAGTGGCCAAACACACTTCGGATATCAACAAAAGTGAAAGATTCTCCCGACGGAACAATATTCGCATCGTGGGAATACCGGAATCCAGTGCGAATGAGGATTGCATTACCTTAGTGGAAGGCATACTGAAGGAAAAGTTCGCTTGCGACATTAAAGTTGAAAGGGCTCATCGCGACGGGAAGTTAATTCAAGGTACACCTAGACACATCCTATTCAAGACTCTATCTCACCGTCACAAGACTCACCTGATGAAAAACCAACGAGAAAAATTAGCCGGCGAACCGTATTATATGACGGACGATCTCACTCTAGACGATCTCGCAGAAAAAAAGAAATGGTCCAAGGACATACAAGAACTTTACATGAAGGACGTCAAACTTTTTTTTGCAGGGAAATGGCGAACACGTTCTGGAATGCCCTACAACTTCCAATCACGCAATTAGTTATCAGAATGTATGTATATTAAAATAACATTATTTTGATTAATATTACAACACCAGAATAAGGTATTTGTCTATTCCCTTCTTTTACCTTCTATCTGACATTATATTCTCTAGCAAACAATTCATAGGCTACCTTATTTGTAACAATTGTCGAACATGCGTATTTATACACACATAATACTACTATTTATCTTCTGCTTGTGCCTAAGGGACACCGGTATATCTTTCTAACCACTGCAAGTCATGGAGAATCGATGGTTTGCTGTGTTCTGTTGTGATTCTTAGCCTAAGTTCAAATTGCTGTATCTAGTTTTGATCAGTCTAGAACAAGCCTTTCTTATGTCTGCTCTTTTTTATACTTTTCTCTACATCACATTTTCGAAACAAATGCATTCCACATTTTTTGCTCCTTTTGCATCTTATAGACTCTTCACATATGTGTATCTGATAATTTTATATACATCCTGCTATGGATATGGATAATAATGTGAACATAGGTATAAACCATGAAAATTCATGCGATTACTACTTACCTGAAGAATTTTCAAAACGTTTCAGAAACATAACCAAGTTTAGTTTCTTACATTTGAACATTCGCAGTCTATCTAAGAATTTTGATTTGCTGGATACACTCCTTTCAACCCTTTCCCATTCCTTTTCAGTAATAGGCATAACCGAAACATGGTTTCATAATTTTTCACCTCCGATATTTGAAATTAGCAGTTATAGACTTCTTTGTAACAACAGCAAAAATGGCAAAGGAGGTGGTGTGGCTTTGTATGTAAATAATTCTCTGTCTTTCAAATTGAGACCTGACATTTGCCTTGATCAGGAAAGTGCAGAATCTTTATTCATTGAAATTGAAAATGTAAGTAGTAAAAATTATGTTATAGGAGTAGTATACAAACCACCTAATAGCAATAGTGATCTTTTTCTAGAAGAGTTTGATATATTTCTATCGAGGATACTTAGAGAGGGTAAAAGTGTTCACATATTAGGGGATTTCAATATAAATTTACTTTCAAATGATCGAATATCCTTTCACTTCATGAATATTCTCCGTTCCAATTCCTTTGAACCACTCATAGATAAAGCAACTAGAATCACGCCACCAACTGATACTCTCATTGACAATATATTTACTAACATTGACCACACTCTTTTCTCCTCAGGCATTATATACTCTGATATCTCAGACCACTTACCGGTTTTTACACTTTTGTCCGAAATGAAGCAGCAAACCAAACCACATAGTAAAAATGAAACTTACTTGAAACGACAATATACTCCTGGTAAAATAGCTAACCTCAACTTAGATCTTAGCTCTGAAAGCTGGGAAAATGTTTTTCTAGAAGAAAATGCTGAACAAGCCTTTAATATATTTATGTCCAAATTTAATTATTATTTCAACAAAAGCATTCCTAAGGCTAATCGAAAGCTAAAGCAAAATTGCTCCATCAAATCCTGGATTACTAAAGGAATACTGAAATCTATAAAAACAAGGAACAAATAGTATAAGAGCAGCCTCAAAGACCCCACCACAAATAATATTAACAGATACAACACGTATCGTAATAAGTTAACATCTATTATACGCTTATCAAAGAAAAAACACTATGGCACAAAAATAGAGAACTCAGATGGTGATGTCACTGCCACCTGGAAAATTATCAATGATATCCTTGGTCGATCAAAATTTCTACTCCTATACATAGGCTTACTCATAATAATTGTATTTATGACCAACCACATGATATCGTCAATGCTTTCAACACGTACTTTGTTAATATAGGACCTGAGCAAGTCTCATCGCTACAGGCTACTAATGTAAATTTTAAACATTTTCTCAAAACACCATGTGTTTCTTCCTTATATTTTACTCCATCTACACCATTTGAAATAATTCAGGTAGTAAAATCACTTAAATCTAGTGACTCAACCAGTCATGATGAAATCAGCAATAATCTTCTGAAGAAAATAATTGTGTTCATCGTCTCTCCTATTACACACATCATCAACTTGTCACTAAGTACTGGTACTTTCCCTACTAAAATGAAACTAGCCAAAGTGATACCCATTTATAAAAAGGATGATGCCTCTCTGATAAGCAATTATCGTCCCATATCTATCCTCTCTAGCTTCTCCAAAATCTTCGAAAGAGTTGTATATAATAGACTGTATTCTTTCTTTATGAAAAACAACTTACTCTTTCCATGTCAATATGGCTTTCAAAAACACAAATCTACAGATATTGCTCTTATTGAGCTTTGTGATAAGATTTCAATTTCATTATCCAAAAAAGAACATGTACTTGGTGTTAATATGGATGTTAGCAAAGCTTTCGATACTCTTGACCATCATATTTTACTAAACAAATTAAACTTTTATGGTATTAGAGGAATTCCTCGCTTATGGTTTGAAAACTACCTTTCCGACAGAAAACAGAACACTACTTATAATAATGTAAACTCTGATACTTCATTGATCAGATGTGGTGTCCCCCAAGGTTCTATCCTTGGACCCTTGTTATTTCTCATATATATCAATGATATTTGTAACTCATCTTCATTACTTCATTTCATCTTATTTGCTGACGATACGAATGTATTTTTATCTCACCATAATTTTGAGCATCTTATTGAAACTATGAATACGGAGTTACCCAAGGTCGCCACATGGTTCAGAAGTAACACGTTATCATTAAATGTAAATAAAACGAACTTTATGCTCTTCAAGAATCAAAGGTCAATTAACACTAACCCTTCCTTTAATATTTTTATTGACAATATGAAAATTGATCAAAAAGTAGGTACTAAATTCCTAGGTATTACTGTCGATGAGAAATTGAACTGGAATTCTCATATAGCTAACGTTATTACGTCTGTATCACGTGGAGTTGGTGCATTGTATACAGTAAGTTCTTATATTCCTTGACTAACTTTGATTACTGTTTATAATTCGATTACACTACCCTTCATTTCATACTGCAATATTGTTTGGGCTTGTCAAAAATCTAAAATTACCTCCTTGCTTCTTCTTCAGAAAAAAGCTGTCCGGATTTGTACGAACTCAGATTATCGGGCACATTCGAATCCATTATTTTATGAGCTACGCACACTTACTATACATGATATTCATTACCTCCAAATTGCTCTTTTTATGTACAGATTCCATACTCAAGACCTGCCCGCCAACCTGTTACACATGTTTCGCATCAACTCTGCTATCCACAATTATCCAACCCGAATTTCTTTAAATGTTCATCTGAAAAACCCCAAAACAGTTCTCGCCCATCGATCTATTAGACACACTGGCCCCGACCTTTGGAGTTCTTTACCTATGGATATTCGAATGTGCCCTACAAAAAATAGCTTTAAGAGACAAATCAAGAGTCTTATCTTGGATAAATGTACTATGCAATACTGATTTATTACAAGTGATGTAGAAAACCTTCTTCATCCCTTTTCCCTTTGTTTTAATACATCCACCCACCTCCCTCCTCCCCCCCCCTTTTTTTTCCTACTCCTAAGGTTCTTTTCTTATTCTTATTTATTTATTTCATTCACAATTTTTGTTGTAAATAACTATTGTATAGTTTTGTTGTTCTTAAGTTACCTGATCTTCATTCCCAATTAGTTTAACTTTGTTTATTTTCTGTTGGACGTCACCTCAAGCTCTCTCAGAGCTTATGACGTCCCTTTCATGTATGTGTATATAGTACTTAATAATTACGAAACAAGTAACCTATATAATTAAATCATTTGTATATATATACATGCGTGAATGAATAAACTCAAACTCAACTCAAACTCAAAATGAATGGGGGAAACAACGGGATTTGGGTTAATTACATTAATACATAACAAGAAGGAACTTATAGGGTATCGTTTCTTTCTGTACTAAAAAATAACAGCTGTGGAAAAACCGTCTAATCACACAAGGTAAGCATATTTTGTAAAAAAGTAAAGGATCTAACTCTTAAAGATATGCCATCAAAGCCGAATTTAAAATAATGTAGATTTTATGAATAACATTCCATTCAATAGAATCAAATTCTCTTTTTAAAATCAATTGTACAGATAAAGACTGCAATATAATTAATTTGGTATAACTGAACGGATCACAAACATAGAGGATAGTTTCAACCAAACACCGATTTTCTAGGAAGCCAGTCGGACTACGACTAGTTGCCTTAGTTTGCCTAAATTATTATTTAAACGAGTGACCAAAATCTTTGAGACAATCATAGTTCAGAAGTGAAGAGTCTGTTCTTGTTCAATAACAACGTTTCTTTATATTCCTCTACCTAAGTTAATGTAATTGTCCTGCCTCGGGGCTCATCTGATAGCTTATATTTGTCAAATGCATCGCTCTAAGAGTTGACAACAACGATAACAAAATAAATGAAAACAAATAAAACACAGTTACAAAGACTTTCAATAAATTACATTTTGTGAGATTTAAAAATTTACATCGTCTTATTCTAAAATTGAAGTCATTGTTTGCGTCTAGACAGAAAAAGCTGAGACATGACAAACGGGTAGTCATATTTCAACCATAAGAAGAAATTTGTGCAAAGTGATGCTGTTTTACAAACATTTATTTGGAGTAAAATTGTCACAATCGCAGACAAATAAACATCACACAGTCCAAAATATTGTTTTTGTAAAAAAGTTCTTTATTCTGCTTCATAAACATCATGACTACGAAAAAAAAAAATGTGGATTGCATTTTCTACATTTCAAACAAAGTCAAATAGTACATTTGTGCGAAGGAGATCTATCTTTTTCAAGAAATAACAGAAAGATGACATCTATAGGGAGTGTAATTAATACATTTGCAAATATTTTTCAATAATCAAATTGATGAAGCTAATTCTCAACAATTCATCAATATTTTGTTGTAAACGAGGATTGGAATCAATGTTCAGAGCAAAAAAACCTTTTTGCAGCATAAACTTTGATATATGTTACAAAAACTTTGATTTCATCAAAACACGCCTTTGTTTCAGGTTTTCCAATGTTGAAACATAAAGAAGGCATCACAATATGGAGCATCAATTCAACGAGCCTTCATAAACAATATAAATGACAATATTTGAGAATGAAAATGTAAAGGCAGCTGTGACCAAGAGAGGTACAGGCAAAGAACATACTTAGACAAAGCAATTAAAGGATGAATTTGAACATGAAAATTAAGTTTACACTGGCATTGAAGGGCAAAGGCAAAGAACCCTCATACATATACTACTGTACTGTTCTTTGGACTGAAAATATAAAAGTATGAGTTGCTATGAAGGGCAAAGGCAAAGAACCCTCATACATATAATACTGTACGGTCGTTTGGACTGAAAATATTAAAGTACAAGTTGCTATGAAGGGTATAATGGCAAAGAACCCTCATACAGATACTACTGTACTGTCTTTTGGACTGAAAATGTAAAAGTATGAGTTGCTATGAAGGGCAAAGGCAAAGAATCCTCATACATATACTACTATACGGTCGTTTGGACTGAAAATATAAAAGTGTGAGTTGCTATGAAGGGTAAAGGCAAAGAACCCTCATACAGATACTACTGTACTGTCTTTTGGACTGAAAATGTAAAAGTATGAGTTGTTATGAAGTGCAAAGGCAAAGAACCCTCATACATATACTACTGTACTGTCTTTTGGACTGAAAATATAAAAGTGTGAGTTGCTATGAAGGGTAAAGGCAAAGAACCCTCATACAGATACTACTGTACTGTCTTTTGGACTGAAAATGTAAAAGTACGAGTTGTTATGAAGGGCAAAGGCAAAGAACCCTCATACATATACTACTGTACTGCCTTTTGGACTGAAAATGTAAAAGTACGAGTTGCTATGAACGGCAAAGGCAAAGAACCCTTATAGACACTTCATGTAATAAATGGTCTTTTGGATGACGAAATATGAAAGAAGAGGTCTCTGTGAAGGGCAAAGCAAAGAACCCACACAGATCAAGCACTGAAATGATTTAATTAGACGCGTAGATTACATTTAGCACTGGCGGTGAGGAGTAAAGGCATTGAACCATCATAGACCAAACACTCTTTCAGTTGTAACAGTAACTACATACAATGAACAGACAAAACGACTTACAAACTTACATACAAAACCACCATTTTGAAAAACAAAGTCATTGAACACCAACCAGTACAACAAAACTAGGAATTTTCTGCCTGCTCATCAAGTTCTTCATATTTTCCTTTCAATTCTGAAATTGTCTTTGCTCTAAGTCTTCCTTTTGAGGTAAGAGTAAAATCCCAAAGGATCAATGACTTCACAGGAATGTGAGATGTATACCTCCTTTTCTTAACAACCCAGTGGCGCCAGATACCTTTCCATGAGCCTTTCAGCCACTCCACTTTTATCTCTCCATCACTGTTCTTCTCCACAACTTCCCCAACAAACGGTCTTCCTTCTCATCACAATGAACTGCTACTAACATTCCTGGTTTCACAGATGAGTAGTCATCCATGAAAGTGACTTGACCAGCCGTGGGTCTACCTTGTCTGCCAATGAATACCTAGGGAGCAACAAAACATTTCTGTTGATTGACAGGACAGCATGGATTCAGTTAAAAGTGACCTCACAGCAACTTACGGGTGATTTCCCAAATCATCACCTACAAAACTGACTATGCACTTCATGCATCCATTTTCCTCTGACAAAGAGTAAACAGCTGAGAAGTCATGCTAATCACATGCCCTATGGCACATTCACTCTTTGTTCCAAGGGGAAATGACACTAATGAAATGATGGAATGAGTTAACAGCAAAGAATGCTTTCCTATTATGTGCAGCTGTGAGGTCTCAAAGCTTATTTTTAATGAATAGGTCTTTATAATGTACCTAGTCTCTAACTACTAGGAAATAAATACAGAGAGGATACATAATTAACTTCATAGCTTAATCAGTTGATGAGAAAAAATGTTGAAATTCATCCAATTATAAAATTAGTCAATTCCAAAGGTAAATTAGACAATATTTGTGTTTTCCTCCTAATACACCTCACCCTATCTACTTCCATTTCTTATTGAAATATAATAATGTGTTTCACTTTGAAGCATTACTCTTTTATGGTAAAAGTAGGTAATGTTATGAAACATAAGAAAAAAGGAGAGACTAATTTGAGAAGTACAAGAGTGACATCGCAAATTATTGTGCACTCCACCACTTTTATTTCAATATGTAACTTTACATGTGATATCTCTGCATGAAGACTTAAACTGCACTATCCCACCACCATGCTTACATTGGGACACTCCATTTCAATGCATGCTTCTAGTCCTTGTAAATTCTCCATTTCCATCATCTCCCTGTTACAATCTCTCCTCCCATCTCCAAGCTGTTCAAGGAGTGAATGCTGGGCATCTGGAACCTTTATTGAAGAAGAAAGGAAGGAAACAGACATGAAACCATTATCACGAATTACCAGTTCTTGTATAATCGGACAGGTTGTCAAATGGACACACATTTTCCTCTGAAATGAAGAAACTATCCTTATGCCAAGTTCTGTTGGTGCTAAAAAGTGAAGCAGCTTTATAATTATGTTGTGATTCATTTTCTCTTCTGAGCTAATGCTATGAAAGAGAAACTTCAAGGGTGAGTGCAAGATGACTGAATAACTTGACATTCTGCTCATTGCCAAGACATCTCTTAACATTTACAAACAGATCACGACCACCATTTGCTGAAGCTACACTGTCAGTTTATATTAGAGAGTATGTCTTTAACCAGACTGCACAAATGCATTGTTGTTTCGCTGAAGTATTTCCAATTTTTTTTTTTAAGTATGTTGCAAGTTACTCAGTATGGTACACCACTACTAACATAACACATATGAGATCAGTGCAACCTTCCTTTCTTGGTATCATGTTTGAAAGGTTTTCACAATTTAACACATTTTGTTCTCTACCTTAACCTTTGAACTCCACCAGAACCAATAAGGTTCTTGTCATGAATATGGTACAACTACATACTAAAAATCAGATCTGTCCAAGCCTTCCCTCTTGAAATATTGTGTGACCTTAAATAACCTTTGATCTCAACCAGTACGAATTTTGTTCAAGTTTCCTATCTTAAGATATCATGTTAATAAGGTTTTAGGATTTTGACTACCAGTTCTCTTTGATGACCTCTGATCCTCACCAAAAACAATAAAATCCTTCCCCGTAAAGAATCTCCATACAAAGTATGAAATTAATACACGCTCACAAACTTGAGATATGTTAACAAGGTTTTTAGAGTTTGACCTCTGAAGATGCCAGATGACCTTTGATCCTCACCAAGAATAGATGGGTCCTTCCCCTTGCAATAAAGCATCAACATACCAACATGACATTTATCCAAGTTACTATCTTGAAAAAGTGTTAACAAGGCATTCAGAGTTTGACCCAAGATGACATTTGACTCCACCAAAAACAAGTTTGAGAATTGAAAAAAAAAAATGCCTCTTCTTGAGATATTGTGTTAACAACGACTGTATTACAAAAACACATACACAAACATACCCACACACATGCATACACACACAAACAATCATAACCTGCATAGGTTTCTCTGATCACCGAATCAAAGATGAAAATCTCACCTCTTGGTAGTTCTGTGGGAGCTCATTGATGAAATTCTCCCACCATTCTCTAGCAGCAAGGGGCAATCTGTTATTGTATGCAAAAGGCAGCTCTCTAGCAAGCTTGTCATAGTCCACTTTCTCCAAAGAAGGCTCTACCCATGGAATTATCTGAGTGAGATCTGGCAATGCCTGTTGCATAAAACAAAAAGGACAAACAAAATATAATGAGAAAAACTGTTTTTTTTTTTTTTTTTATTGCCAGTGATATCTGGCCCTGAGTAGATTGGCCCCTCACATAATCCACTTGGCCAACCAATTTACTCTGCTACACCACTTTACAAAGGAAGCCTGCATTGCTGTTCTAATACCTGCACAAATTTTGTTCAGCCTACCTACAGTATCCTTGCAGCTAGTTGTACAGATCATTACATATATGCAAGAAAATAAAATGATTTCTGGACGTTTGTGATTGGTTACTTTTAGAGAGTTACAAAAGCAGAGGCAGTTTACTATTTAGCAACCAAAAGTAAGACAAAATGTACTGCAAATCAATTTAAACATGTTATTAGACCTCATACTGATTATTTTTGGAGAAAATGAAAGCTCGGAAAAAATTGAATTAACCATACAGATTTTAAACTTGCAGTGACATTTGACCCTCTTGAATATCATTCACATACTGCATATACTTTCTCTACAAGGTTGATAGCAATGATCGTAACTAAAAGACTAGTACCTTCAAACAAGCAAGTCACAAACCTGTAAAAGTTGATGAGATACAGCATTTTGACCCCTGACCTAAAACGAGATCACCTGACAAAAACTAAAGTCATGTAGGCCTAGGCGTTGGGCGAACCGGCCTAGCGCGGCTACAGAGTTAGTGTCTGCGTTATACATGCAAAACCTCTGATCTGTTTGCCCTGACGAATGTGACAAGCACGAGTATCGAGCCAAATGAACCCACTTAAAGGTTTTGCTGGCCATGGGTGAAGAAACTTGTGGTGATCATTCTCGCAAACTTTGATGACGGAAGGTAACTTGTAGGAACGTGAATAGGCTCGAAGCCTGTTCAGCTAATCAGGTTGTCTAAGCTGCGCTGCCTAGGCCGTAGGTGAAGGGTTTTTGTGTAATTCGTTAGACGTTACGTTGTATACGCTGTTGGTGGGACAAGGCTAGGCCTAATCACCGGCGCCCCGCACGTAGTAACTAGTATGAGTAAGTCCCGGGTCCAACATTAGTATTAACTAGTACAACAGACAGGACACTCTTTCCATAGGGGTGGATAGTTAGCTTGGTGTTTAGAATGTCCGTCTTGAGAGCAAACTCGAAGGGTCCCCTCACTCCCCTGGTCAAATCCTGGTGAAAGGGACAGCAAACCTTTTTTTTACTCTCTGTATTGGAACTTTACTGAATGTTGCTGGAACAACTTTTGATCAGTCCATTGAAGTAGAGACAGAGTCAAATGTGAAGGGCTTCAAATGTAAGTACTGTAGTAGACCTAGGGCCTAAGCAGTGAAAAGAAAATGCTGGAAAGGAGGGAGAGGAGCTTGATGGGGAAGGGGTAGTAGGTCAGTTTTTGAGTGCCTGTGAGTTGTTATATTTATTATTATGAGTAATATCTCTGCCCTGTATACTGTACCACATACAGGCATGAGTTAACACAAATCTACAGGCCTGCAGAAAATCACCTCTTAAAGTTACCCCATAAAACAAAAAGGAAAAAAAAATAGGAAAACAGAAAGAAGTATAGAAACTTGTGTTGCATTATTTTGTGCAAGAAGATGTGGGGATTCAGTCTATTACATGAGCTTTTGGAGCTACTCTGCAAAAAGGACTGTGCTTATTTTCTTGCTTTGCAGATCTTTTTCCAGTCGGATAAGGAGCGTGCATTCAATGTTCAGAATTTTCTGTGGAATGCTTCAGATTTCAGTCTTCAACTCAAGCTGTTTGTGAAAGATGTCTCAGAATTTTCTAGAAAACTTAACTCACTCCTTGGCATGGCTCCCTTACATGAAGTTTCAGTTGAAGTTCACCATGCAGATGAAAATTCTGACTCAGCTACACAGTCTCCAGTCTCTGTTTATGAGTGGGACTTGTCAGAGGGTAGTGTACCAGTTGTTCAACAGACACCAGGCATTGGACACAGGTTTGTAAATTGCCTTTATGCCAGTCACTGTCACTTTCAACCAGCCAATGAAATCTTTCTCTGCATAGCATTTTGTCTCTTGAGGATACTTGTTTTTAAAGAAGTTAATTTTTGGAAATTGAGGTTAACTTATCTAGAATTCAAAAGATGTTCCGTTTTTACTTCTATGTATAGTCACATTTCTGTGTGACTTATATTGCACTATTTGTTGGTAGAGTTTTTCATTAGGTCTTCATGCCAAGATATTCAAACATTCCATTGATTAAAATCACTGAATCAAATTGTGCTTGAATTACTTGAGGCAGGACATGCTGGAAAAAAAGTCCTTGTGAAATATGTATTCCAAATCTTGTCATTCAGCCTTGGTTGTGAAAGTGAATTAGTGAGTTTGAGTTAGGTTTTAAGGAAGGTTTGAAATACCAACATTAATACATAGAAGATAAGGTTTTTGAACTGTTTCAGATTGTAAGTATCCCCACCATATAACTGACCATAATGTACAAAGTGCAAGGAAATACTGTACCAAAGTGTTGCTTACAACAATGCTGTTGAAGTGTTGACAATTTTCTAGAAAAACCTGTGACAACAAACACTGATTAGTACCTTTAAGGGTTTTTATTCTTTACAGGCACTGCGTAGCTTGAATATGCCCTGTTTACCATCGTAATGTCTTGAATCAGTTATGACATTTAAGAAGGTGATAGAGTATCAAAATAACCATCACAGACAGAGTTTAAAATTAAATTTTCTTTAATTTGATACCATTGAATATGACTTATTTTTGGTATAATTTTTGTTCAAAGACCCCCCATGGTTCTTTTACCCCATGGTAGAGTGCCCATGGGTACAGGAGGGTCCTGTTGGGTGGTATTAATGAAAATGTGCCTGTGCCAATGTGTGTGTGTGCCTGTGTGTGTCTGGACGTGTCTAAATTGTGGTTTTTCCAGAATAGTTTGAAAAGTATATGAGCGATTAGGTTTAAACTTGGTAAGGTTGTGCATGAGAGAGTAAACTTTGCTGATTTTTAGATAAAAAAAAAAAAACAATTTTGCCCCAAAATTTGTATTTCCAGCAAATCTTGAGAACTATTAGATCAATTCACTCACAGTTTTGTTAGGACTTACCTGAAAACACATTGTTCAACATTTTATTACTGTAATGGTAAATCCAGTGAAATTTGCTGATTTTTCCATGTTCTTTCATTTCTTTCAGTACTCCTGCAAGGCCCAGTTGTCGTAAAAGGACTGCAGTTACAGCTGATGTACCAGTTCTTTTCAAAAAAAGGACTAATTCCATGGATGCTGAAGCTGTCATCATAGAAGAAGTTAAAGGCGCCTTCTTAGGTAAGGGTCATTTCATATGAAATTAACAAATTGCTTTGCTGGTCACCTCTAGGAGTTTGCTAATGTTGGGAATTTTTTGATTAAGGAGGAAATCCCAAATTTGAGCATCATCTGTCATGGCCATTTAGAGTGCAGCTAAGTTGCCGCATCCACTTTTGCAGTCTGGTGAACGTCATTGATCTGGTGGCCCAACTTTAAGGCTGCTACCGTCTTTGTTGAAGCTAGCAAAAGCCTCAAGCTCATTCTCTACACCTGCAGTGCTGCCTGTAGATTTCAGTTAGGTTATTTGAGGTCAAGAAGGGTCAAACTGTGACAACTTTGAAATCATGATAAATCTCAAGACAGGAAGCTTGTAAAGATCTCATATTTCATATGAAGCATAGCAAGCTTGTGACACTTCTTAATGCTATAATGTCAGATTCAGACTAAAATTTGATACTTTGAAATGTCCTAGAACTATATAAGCCATCTACAGTGACAAATTCATCTTTAGCTCCTGATTAAAACATAAAAATTAAACACCTCAAAAGTAAGTGCTTTTAATTTTGAGTCCCCTGCATCTCCCATGTGGTTTGTGGATTTTTGGAAAAGCATTGTAGTGTGTTTCCTTAAACTAGCTGCGGACACATTTTTTTCTTTCCACCTAATACAACCCTGATGGTAGTGAACCCGTCTTTTATTTATCTTGCAGATATTTTCAAAGAATTTGATTGAGTTTGAATTGAAGTTTTTGTATGCCCAAAATAGAGCAGTAGTACAATAAAGGCTGCATGTATATGTTTTGTCCTTATCTATCTTAAAGGCTCAGCAAAAGTCCTAAATGGGAACCTTCATCTAGGTCCCCAGCTGAGAGAACTGAATGAATCATTTGTGGAGAACCTAATGCAGCAAATGAAGGCATTTCCTGGCCACTTCTACCAGCCGCTCTGTGTAATAATTGAAGCAAGAGATGTGCTGTGTTTCAGAGAGAGTAATGTGAGTATATTCTCATATGTATAGATCAACACTACCATCCATTAGTTCCTTAGGAATGGGGGTAAGACATGCTACGTTCTTTCGCAGAAAGTAATGTGAGTGTATGTCCAGATCTTATTATATTTGCATTAATTCTTTAGGGAATGGGGTTAAGTTGAATTCCTCTCTTTGAACATGTCTCAATGCAAATTCAGCGATTGTATTGGCTGATGTTCAGTAAGTATCCTGAAAATGTATGACAAATGATCCATGCCCATGATTGAAATGCATACCAGAGTGTGTGGTGGGTACTGTAGGATAGTTCCAAAATGACCGGCTGAAAAGCTGTTATTCTGTGAATATGGCATGTAGGTTGGCCCTGTCTAAAGTTTTGCATTATTGCTTTCATCACCCGTAACATGTGCAGTATTTGGAGGTAAAGGTTGCAATATCTCCATGCAGTTTTGGCTAAAATTTCACATTTAACAATGGGGTTACACTAATGGGTAGTTGTATATACTTCTGTGTAGTTTGTTACCTTCATTTAGACTTGTGGGATGTGTGACAAAGCTATACCCTAATTAAGACCATCCTTCATGTGGGTGGACTATGACTATCTCCACTGTAGTTTATGTCAAACCTTTAAACTCTCCTAGTTTAAATAGGAGGCTTTCAGTTTTTTTGGCCAATCTTACACCCTGAAATGGCCAGACTCGAATACCAGTTTTAAGCCTATCACAAACCCAGTTGTTTGTGTGTCCAGCAATATATTTCCAAACCTCCAGGTTTTTCTCTGAATCTCCCGATTTGTTTGCATTTTTTTTTCTTCAGGCCAATGCATTTCACTACAAAGTGATAGGTGGTTGTCACAATCTCACAGCTGCAAAAAAACTTGAAGAAACCGTACCAGATGAACATGTGTTCCAGTCAAGAATGTGCTGCGTGTACAAGGACACGCTAAGTGCAGAGGCTATCTTATGGTTGGCAAATCTTCACAACAAGTTTGGGGAATACAGACATTCTATGGTTCTAAAGGATAAGGTATGTGTGTTTGTGTTGAGCATGATGACATTTGGCAAAAGATGATAGCCAAAATCACTGAACAGGGTCCGTAGTATCTGGAAAAGTCTGTGAACTTTTTTAGTTTTTTGAAAATATGTGAATAGTCTGTGAATTTCATCAGTAAACTGAGCAGTCTTTGAAAAGTCTTTGAAGTTGTCCATTCTTACCATTTCATGTGTAAAGTGGCAGTTAAGAATGCAAAGTTTCTCATCAACTACTTTGAAAAGTCTGCGAAAAGTCTGTGAATTCATTTAACCAGTTTTGCTACGGACCCTGCTGAATCACAACTTCTACTTGATTCTGATGTGTGGTTGTAGAGATATCAACAGATAGAGTTTTTTAAACGTTATTCCTTATGTGAACTTGAAGCAAATTCAGGTGGCATAATATCCTCACAATGCATCGTTGCATTGAATACTGCAATTCCTGATACTGATCAAGGAGCTCTGACTTACGTATGACGTTTTTGATATGTACTGTTGCATATTCATTATGAAAGCACAGTCTACTTCTTGTAACAAGCACTGTTAATTTTTAAGTATGAATTCTGTTTTAATGCCATTTCCATTGCTTTGCAAAACTTTAGGCCATTAACCATTTGGTTCTCATATGAATTCATTAGTTGTACTCATTTTTTTCTAGATCCAGTTGTGTCGCAACTTGTATTTGTCAGCAGGAAATGATGCAGATAGTTCAGAGAAGTGGAAGAGCACAGCACGATTGGTCATTGGTGATGTAAGTACTTTATTTCATTTACTTCAGCAACATTTTCTTGAAGTTATGAAACGTAGTTAGATGGTCATTACAGGCAGTAGAGTGTAGAATCTTGTTTAAATTGACATACTTCATTGAAGATGAAGCAGCAGTTACTTCATTGGATTGCAAATTATCAAAAAACCAGAACAGCTCTAGAATAAAGATACAGGTATTGGCTAGCACAATGATCTGGATAATAATTTTAAGTTGGTTTTAAGTAGACTTGTCAAATAAGAAAGGAAGGCGAGGAAAGTTGTTGAAAGGTTATCAAATTTCTTCTCATAATTTTCAGAGATTTTTGTACCAGATAGTTCTGATTTTTTTTGGTTTTTGCAGGACCACTCCAAAGCTGTTATGAATGTGATTTTCAAGTTGGCTACAATGGAATCCAACACATACAAGAACCGTATGACCATGTTGACCATGTTTGGCAATGGGCAATTAAAAAATCAAAGACTTAAGCCTAGTGAGATAATCAATGGCCCAATCATGAAGCCCTTTACCCTATCAGACCTGCCAAATCTTCCTGCAGAGGCAGCAAATGTCCTTTTGCAAGATCTAATTGGACAAGTTGTCACACTATCAAACTTCCAGAAGGAAGCCAGGAACTTATACAAACTGCAGATCATCCAAAGAATGTTTATGGACTTGACAGGATGCAAAACATGGGAGAACGCCTGTGACAGATTTCCAGAACAAACAAAAAGATCATGTTTGGAACAGTTTTTAGGCAACCAATTGCGCTCAATTCCAGGGGAACTCCGGTCATTTTGCAAAAGTTTGTTGCAGGAACCAGTGGGCCATTTTAGAGGATGGATGCGCTCATCTGGGACCTTTATCGAAAACACTGAAATGCAGATTGAAGAAGATAGCATCAAGGAGAGAGTGCCCCAGTTTTCAGGAGTTGATTTGATCATACTGGACAAACCAGAGGTGAGACCTTAGTCGACTGCATTAATAACTTCATCAATAGCAAAATATTCAGAACATTAAATCAGAGGAGGTTCTTCGTTTTCTTTTCGTGAGCGAAGTGGACAACTGTATATATAGGTGGCATGCCTTATGCTGTATTTACCCTTCCTTGATACAGTAGCTTTTTTAATCTTTAAAATGACAGCAGTTTTTTGCTTTCACTTTGAGAAAGAGGTCTTATGTTATGAAAAAGAAATGATCATTTTTTTTTGTTTTTTATTTCAGACATGGGATGAGAGTGACATCAGGATGTGTCTGGCTGATATAACAGGCATCAACCTGAATCATGGACATGAGGAGTTCTCTGTGGCTGTTTTAAGTTCAACAGGTGATATGGCGATAGTGGCAGCTGCTATACGTGAGACTCGTCATTTTCAGGCTCCAATGGGGGCATTCTATATGGTGCCCAGTGCAGTCAAGAGTAAGTAACAGTTACCGAGTTCAAGACTTTGTATCAACTTCAGATTTAATGTCATTGTGTAACTGCCCTGCTTGCTCCATGAAGTACATCTTCCAACTCTGTGTTAAGCTGCTTTGATATGCCAATATATCGGGTGTATATATGGCATTGTGCCTATACTGACAGTATCAAAATTTACAGCTAACAAGTGTACTGAAAATACCAGGTATACATGGAAAACAGGATAATACCTGGTAAAAAGTAAAGTCATGTAACGATACCAATGTTGATACCATCTCGGGTACGACTGACACCTATTTCATTTGTTTGGTAATTCAACAAAACCACAATGAATGACAGCCAATCAGAGACAGAGCACCAGGTCAAAGTCCAACGTAACTTCATAAGGTATCGATCACATCAATGATGTGATCATTGATGAAAGATTAAATGAAAATATTAAATGAAATATTAAATCAAGTAGCAACATATACCTGGGTAAAAACAAATGCATAGAGAGAGAATGAGGAACTTTCCCAAATACTGTGGACAAGGACACCTTATTAATATTAAAAAAAAAATATCTTCAAAATGTATCAGTGTAAAGTGCATATTTGTTAAGTGAAGAACTTTAGTTCTGATGTGAACTTCAAAGAGATCCTTTTTTTTTCCTTCAAAGGTCCTACTCTGACAAGTTGTGTGTTTGGCTTAACGATTGCCAGGAGCATAGGATCACCCAACCAGCCTCTCGTTTGGACCAATGGATGTAGCCAGAACTTTTTGCAAGTTCCACCTGTTGAGTATTATAAGCATGATGACGAAGTAGTGGACAAACACCAAAAACCATTGGCTATCTATGCTGAACTGGTCAAGGCATTGTCATCACCAGGGCAGATGGTCTTTGACGTATTTTGTGGCACAGGTACATATTAGTTACTCCTTTCAATGTTACCTAATTTTGTTAGAGCGTAACTCCAAGTAAACAAAAATCATTTCAGTAAACACAATTTCTGAAACAATTTTTGGGGTAGTTAATGAGAAAATGCCACTAGCAACTGTGTGCTCATGGCCCGATCATTCCATTTAGGATTTCTGAGTTACCTTTAGTCAAATGCTGCAATCTTATCTTCATGTTTCAACAGGGAAAGTATTAGTAAGGACAGACAGAATGTGTTGTAAATCAGTGAAGATTTGTATAAGCTGGTTGTTTCATTTGTGATATGAATCTCATACAGTATTTCCAACTCAAAGATGTCAGCAAATTACAAACAGTTGTCAAAACGGTACATACCTTTATAAAGGGAAATGGGTCATGTAGCAAGTTTAGGAATATACATGCAGGTTTATGTTATTATGGCAGTACTAAGAAATGGTTATTTTCACCGTTGGATTGATAGTTTATTCTTTCAAACAATATGATAGGAAGACTGCTCTACTTTCTTTTTATCACTGTTTGTCGTTACAGGCACAGGGTTGGTTGCATCACTGCGTGAAGGCAGAAATGTGGTTGGATTTGATGTAGAGGAACAGTTACTGCCACACATCACGATGAGAGTGACAAAGGGAGTTGTAGGGTCTCAGACACAGCCCAGAGTAGAGGATGAGGAAGTGATAACAACAAAAGATTCTTACGAGGATGGGCAGGTATCGAGTGAAGAAGCTGATGAGGAAGAGGGCACGTAAGAAGGAATCTAGAAGTCCAGTGGCCTTCTTTTCAAGAAATAAAGTTTCTCACATGTAGAAATCATTTGTAGCTCAAGAATAGTTTGTTCACCCAAATTTTCAAAAATTCAAATGATGCATCTTCTGTAACTAATCTGATGTGTAATGTTTTGAGAAGTTGAAGCTTTTGCAGATGTAATTTGATGAGACTGAATGGTTTAACAATATCTGAAGCTGTTTTGTTTGTCTACCATGTTGATGCATATGGTAAACGTTTTCTTTGCTTTTAATACTTTGTCTGTAAGGGTTCCTTGCCTTTACTCTTCATCGCCAGTGCTAAATGTGATCTACACGTCTAATTAAATCATTTAAAAGCTTGATCTGTGTGGGTTCTCTGCTTTTGCCCTTCACAGTGACCTCTTCTTTTATATTCTCATTGTCCAAAAGACCATTTATTACATTAAGTGTCTTTAAGGGTTCTTTGCCTTTGCCCTTCATAGCAACTCGTACTTTTATATTTTCAGTCCAAATGAAAGTACAGTAGTATATATATGAGGGTTCTTTGCCTTTGCCCTTCATAGCAACTCGTACTTTTATATTTTCAGTCCAAACGACCGTACAGTAGTATATGTATAAGGGTTCTTTGCCTTCATAGCAAGTACTACCTTTGTATTGTTATTGCCCAAAAGACTTTACACTAAGTGTCTGTGAGGGTTCCCTTCATAGCCAACGCTACATTTTAAATAACTTCATGTAGATTTTGATTATTTAAGTGCTTGTCTATGAGGGTTCTATACCTTTACCCTTCATAGCAAGTTCTACAGAGAGTACCTTTATATTTTTATTGCACAAAAGACTGTTTACGCTGAGTGTCTATGAGAGTTCCTTGCCTTTGTCCTTCATAGCGAGTATAGTAAAATCATAGTTGATTTTCATACAGTAGTGTATGTGTGAGGGTTCCTTGCTTTAACCCTTGATAACCAGTGCTAAATGTTATTGAGTTTTCATGTTCAGTTACATCTTTTAAGTCCCTCGTCTATGAAGGTTCTCTTATACAGTATATGCGGAGAATTAGATTGTTCGGTTCTTAAAAGTTTAAAACTGTGACATTTTTTTAAGAAAATGCATCTTCAGATATGTTGTGATGAATTACATGTGATCTAATGTATGTAATTACAGTGATTTGCTTATAATACAATGATCTGCGCACTGATATTACTTTATTTGTCCAAATCTCTGTTTCTTGTTTTCTTCAGATTGCAACGTTATACTATTTCTCCATGTCCTTTCCAAACTGCTAACCAAGACTTCGCAAAGACCGCATCTGCTAACTATTTAAGCAACAATTGAACAAATAGAGTTAGAAGACACAACTATCTCATTTTCTTGCAAAAATTGATGCGGCATGTTCTGGTTAACCCTACAGAATGTACATTAAATTTTTTACATCTGCAATATGTGACTTTTTGAAAATCGTTGTAACTGTGTTATAACAAAATACCCCCTAAAGGTATACAAATCAGAGGCAACCCTTCGCTACTAGTTTTATTTGCCACTTTCTATAGCAAAAAAAAATCACCTTTCTTCATCCATCACATGTACGAAAACCTTCATAGATTGAAACTAATGTCGAAATAACACCGACGAAGTGGGTCAAGAAAAACGCTCTACGAGTTTCGGGGAAATGAGTGTAAACACGTGCAAAGAACGAACGTCATGAAGACTATCACTAGAGACACATTTCCCTCATTAGTCTTGACTTTTGTAAATAGTAAACATCCGCATGTTGAGTCTCAGTTTTCAGATTTAACAAACATTTTGAATTGAATTCCCCTTCTTCAATAAATCTAGCACTCGATCTTTCTACAATACCTCATACCGCTTTGTTTTTACAGAATGTATAGCCCATCCACTGCATCTTTCAGTTCTTTTGGGCAGTAGTCCTCCCGTAAACGTCTGCCAATTTACTGACACGGAAAATTCTTCCATAATTAGGGCATTGTGTAAGCTTACGTTACTATAAAAATGGATTCATCAAGAATGTTAATCTTAAAGGTTTCTAAAAAAAAAGACTGAGAAAAAAAATAATGAAATAATAAAGTTTAAAAATTTATTTGTGCTTTTTTTTTTTTTTTAAGATTCAAACAATACATGAATTGAAGCAGTGCGTGATCAGTGTTCCACACAAGTGAGTTCTTAAACTTGCAGTATTCTTTCCTGTTAGCCTGTGTGTCGGATAAACCCCTTAAACAATGATTAAATATCTGCTCGCGTAGTGGGTTGAACCAAACTATCAATGACTTTGACAGATAGGTGACGCCAGATACAGGAAAAAAACATAGCATTAGCAATATTTGAATTCGAAGTGAAAAATTGAGGATTCTTTTCTCTTCAAATATCAATAGGTCTGGATTGTATTTTACCATCAATTTTGACAGACAGATCTAGCATTAACGCCTGTTGTCCTAGCAACGTAGCCCCCACCCTCTTGTTTAAAACGAAATTAAAGAGAGAATTCAAATCGAAATCGAAGATTATATTGCCACAAAGAAAGTCTGAAAGAGATGTTATCATATAGTCGAAGGAAGTAGCATTGTCAATGTTTGGTCGTAGACACAAACTAAGATAATGATATACACGATGTGATCTCTCCAAAGCACAGTGGCGGATCCAAGGGGCTGAGCATGCCGGAATTTGCCCGCAGTCAGAACGTTTGCCCCAGTTGCCCATCACACTCAGCTGAAATTACATAAGAAATCCATACATGTCTTTGTCTATTCCCTGTTTATTCATTATTTTGCATTTACCTGTCTGTTCTAGTAAGTCAATGGGTTTTAATTTTCCACCCGGAGATATGCTAAAACCGCAAGACCACAACAGACTTTGCTTCTGTACCCTACAATGGACTGTGCGTTTTCATAAATACAATACCCCAAAACTTAATTCTCACGCAGAAATATGCTAATGATTCACATATATTCACCGAGACTTTGCCAATGGATCTCATGGTGGGATCCTATGTTCTGGTCTTGTCAACTTAGAGGAGACAAATAGCCAAAATAAATCTTTTGGAAACTCTGCGTATAGAGATGCATTTTGAACAAAAAAATATATCCAAGGACTTTTTTTCACCCAGCAATACGCTAAAGCTTACCGCTCCTGGGGGCTTCGACCCTTGGAGCTCTGAAAGGTGCTTTGCCTCACTATGAGTACTAAGACGCTTAATTGATTGTTTCTTTTGCCATTTATCCTCCATCCCCCACCTCTTCTCTTCCAATCCTCCATCCTAGTCCCGCCTCTGTGAAAGCACCTGCATGAGAAGAAAGCGTCTCAGCTTTAAAATTTGACATACAGACGAAAGGCAGTCAGCAACAGCACCTCTTCCAATAAATGATTTAATTTTGCAATCTGGTTCTGATTTAGATATTCTGTTTTAGATATTTTAAACGCTACATTTTCTTTTTCGGTTGTTACATGTTTCACGTATTAGTACACGTAATACCTCAAACTAACGTAAGTACTGGTCATCAAATAATTAATTTTTATTTTTCATTTTATTCTTATCCCTACCTTGAATAAAGAATTTTGTTTGGTAAAAGGCCTTTATGTCTATCTTAACTCTGCAGGTGAACACTGATGACCTTAAAGGAAGTATCTCACCACCCTCAGGTACATTATGACTTCCGAAAAACAAGATTCTCAACTGGTTCTAAGTTACAATTCTCTTTGATTCACGGCAATTTCGAAAGATGCAGAGTAGCTCATCTTAAACAGCGTACACGGGAATCTATTGTTTAATTACACATTTGGAGCAAATTTTAGACAGGCTGTGGGATGGATGGGAGAATTGAAACTGTCTTTGTTGATGAGTTTTTTGTCTTTAAACTAGCAACATTGCATCTTCAAATCTCAGAGAAAGAAATAAAACACGTCTTAATGAATACTACCTAGGCGACGTGACGTTCGGGAAAAAAAATAATAATAATTAAAAGTGCTTTTTCTCTGCTGTGGCATTTTCTGAGAGGATTTGCCATGTGGAAATCGATTTTTTTTATTCACACAAATCTGTTAAGTGTAGGCTATTATTCTTATACCGGATTTGGAGAAAGAAGGATCTAACATTTATGAAAAATTTACGTCCCAACTGCCTATTCTCCTTTTACATATGAGTGTCTCAGAAAGTGTCAGGGACGGTATTGCTGGCGTAATCTAACATTCGTAATAAGGACAATAATTTCCATAACGACTCAAGTTTATACATTTTACCTCCTTTGTATAAGTTTAAGAAATTATCTTTACTTTTGGTTATTTACATTTTCTAAGTCAGGAATGCACAGCTGCTCCATTGAGGTATTGCAGAAAAAATATAAACATAACATGAAGGGAAATGTCGATGTGTTTAGTTTCTTTAATCTCATAATTGTCATCAAGTAAAGGTGCTTCTTTTTTCACACAGTAAGTGGACAGAGCATACAAGACAACCGAAACTCACAGCGCAGCCGTCACAATTCATTAAATCATAATAGTTTATAGCGCCATCGGTTTCCGCCGTGACTACGTTTCTCTTTACGTTTCCCTTAGTGCATGTATCGCGAGAATGATTATTCAATGAATTTAATTATTATGAATTATTACTTTATTTCCATGTGCAGTATTCGAGGAGGAGACGCTGTCACATGTCAAAGATTTTAATCGTCAAAACGACGCTTGAGGGCATCTAAACCCACATAACATGCCTGAAACTAGAGACTGATACAGTGGGTTGTGCATTGTGTTTAGTTGACCTCTTACTACATGCTCTTCCTGCAATGTGACACAGTACAGACAACCTGTCAAACTATATATTTGGTTGAGAGGATATGTCTGATAGCAAGGTAGTAATCATACAGGTACATCTCATTGTGGTCATCTACAGGTTATTCACCAACGTCACTGCGCTGTTCATTTCTCTGTTACGTTGCGCAACAATTGTAACTACAGCCGTGTCGTGCATGTTTTTCGATTACCCACTCCTTGTGCACTTGAACGATGACGGCATTTTTCAATTGACAAATTGAAGTAAGATGTTTCTTTAATTGTGATAAGAAACTGCAGGATCACATACATGACGCCCTGCTGGGATAGTATTTCACAATACTCAGAGTAACAGCTCACATGGATCTTTTGAATACCTTGATATACTCGCGATTTGCAGATGCAAATGCGATTCATTTCACCCGTCGGTTTACAATAAGCTCAATCACTAAATTCAGTGACCCACCTTCGAAGAAAAGTCATTGAACATACCAGACTGAACGGCTATTTTAAGCCCATAAACACAGAGCAAAATTGTTCATTATGTCAGTACCATTGGTATAACTAATGGTTTGTATTTCGTCAGTCACCAATAACAGGTAAACCAGAGCTTTATGATAGTAAGCCAGGTGGAACCTGGAAAAATGAATGCTTGGAGTCTTCAGTATATTTACTTCTTTTGTAAGTAATCAAAATTTTGGTAACATGCGATATTTCAACAGGCCTGTCTTCCCACCTTATGCATTGTGAAACACACACGCCAAGTTTCTTTTGCTATTCAGCAGTACAATTATCATTTTTAATGCTTGAATGACGTGAAATTGTTTTTGTTATTGCCTGTGTTAATTACTGAACATGTTCAAAGTAGCGACAAATGCCTTCAAAAACTATTGAATAATGACAAATTTACATGCAAACTTCTGTCTTATACCTTCATCATGAATAAACATTGAAAATTTGCAAATTGAAAATTTTACAAAATGATGATGCCAAGACAGATATTCGCATGATATGTCTCATGTCAGACAATGTCTGCCTAATCTTTATTTTAAGGACTATTAAGCATATTTGAGTGAGAACGTATTTTCCATACAAATATTGTAATCACTTAACAATGTAAAACCAAGTAAATCAAAAAGTGAGATATGATATATAGGACAAAAAAAAAAAAAACGACACTGCACCGCACTTACTTCATCATATTTGCGTTTTAATCAAACTTGAAAAGCCATACCCCCAAAACGGTAATAGATACGAAGTTAATCTCAACGGATTTTCATGCAGTGTTTCAGTCTGCAACCTTTGAGTGAAACCAGTATTTTAAAGATGCATGTGAAAGAAGATAACGATCAGATTACATTCTGCACGTATGTTTGGTGGTAAGTAAAGCTGTTAAATTAACGGATAAATCGTGGAATGTAAATATTCCAGGAAAAATGGAAAAAATGCCACAGCTATTTAACGAATGTGTACATTTACTGCAAAAAAATTAAATTAATCCTGTGATCTGCGGAATTTTCAAAGATGAATAATATTGCTTGAAAAAAATCTTCATATACTTTTTACACTTCAATCATGGTCGGGTAATTTCCAGCTACATATAAATATTCTCATACCGCAATAAAAAGATAAAATATTTTCGATATGCCCATAGTATTACATAATTTTTGTAGTAAAAGAAAATTTCCTAGAAAATCAAAGAAGATCCTATAATATGATTTTGTCAATTTAAAGAAAACAGTGTTTAAAGCAATGAACTAATTACGTTGACTTAATGAAGTATGTTTATTATTATTTTTAAACAATGTTTCATTTTTGTCCTTTATGCACCAAGGCAGCGAGCTGTTGTTGGGAGATTGGAAGGAAAACTTTATTACTGGTAATACATTACGAACCACCAAATCGCGCGAAGATGATCAAGAAGCCTAGGGTATATCATTCCTCTATTGGGCGATCCATTTCAATGTTGTTCACATCGACCTTATTTCGGCAACTTAATCGTTCAATAGTAAGCTAGCCCAGAACATTGCTTTCATTCCACGTGTTTAGCCGCAAACATTTTCAGAGAAGGTGGCACATCATTCAAAATGGCTGTTTACTTGACATAAATGAATACATTTCAACTTTTTTTTTTTATCAAAGAATCGCATGCAAATGGGTTAAAGAAATAGAAGTCTTATAATTTGGCAGCTAAATGAGAAGCTTCCTGAAGTTTCTTGAAGTAGCCAGGAATAGAATATTTTTCGTATTTTGAAGTACAACCTCATTGTTATATTGTCATACGTGACACGGGGTTACACGTAGGCAAATTATTATTTTTTTTTTCCTTTTGAATACTGTCAATGATGTTTCAGTACAGAAATCCCCCTCATTCAAACTGTTACCATACCATATTGTGTTTACTTATTCTTGTTAAAGATTTATTGAAATGTGAAGAACAGCTAGTTCAAAGGACAGAGTACTGTTTAATCTGGTTGCTTGTACACATGACTTCAAAGCGTTACGTATACTTCTAACAACAGCTTTCCAATCAAATTTTAGCCATCAACCATTCACACCACCTCACATTGGTTGTTTTATCACAGAAATGAATGGTGTGGTTTTTTTTTCTCATATTATTAGACACTTTTTTTTTTTCGTAATCTGTAAAACTATCACGACAGTATGGTTTTCAGTTACAGTCGACTTTCATTCCCAGCACATAGTCTATATTGTTTCCAAGTAAATGCATTGAGTCTATGTGTGGTTTACGTATGACAATAAATATTGAGGGATATTACCTGCTGCGCTATTATTTTCTTTAACTACTGAACGCAATGGTTTTCTAAGAACCACATATTGAAATGAAGAACTTATCAAGGGTTTCCTTTTTTTGCTTGATTTTGAAAAAGCGTTTGATACCCTTGAGTGGAATTTCATTCATGCCACACTTCATTATTTTAAGTTTGGTAACAACTTTAGAGCTTGGGTCCGTACATTTTATAATAATTCCTATTCATGCATATTTAATAATGGCTTTTCTACTGTATATTTTCAGGTCAACAGAGGAGTGCGTCAAGGACGTCCTTTAAGCCCATATCTTTTCATTTTATGCACTGAAATTTTAGCTAGAATGTTCTTAAATAATGCTCAGATTCCAGGCATCACCATATGCGGCCGGGAGACTAAAGTACATACGCTGATTGTACAGTTTTGTTCCTTAACGGTGACCGTAATTCCCTTAAAACATCCATTCGTCTTTTGCATTGCTTTCGACGTGCTTCTGGTCTAAAAATTAATCTTCAAAAATCCCACCTTTTTCCACTTGGTCCCTTTGTTAGGAATCACCCTAATTTCATTTCCGATTTTAATCTTTCACTCCAATTTGGTCCTATACAGTTTCTGGGAATTCGTTTTACACATAATGGTGATTAAATTATGTTACTAAGTTATCTCGTCTTATAAAGAATTTAAATGTTTGATCGAGTAGAGACCTTATCCCAATCGGCATAAATATCATTGTTAAATCTTTTGCCCTTTCCCAACTTGTCTTTCTCTTTCCAGTACTCCCTGATCCTTCGGATTCTTTTGTTAATGAAGTTCAAAGTACTATTTTCGATTTCATTTGGTCTAAAAATCCAGATAAGATTAGAAGGAAAACAATGTACAATGATTATGGTAAAGGAGGACTTAAAGTTACACACGTTAAAAGTTTCATTAGCTCTCTTAAAATATCTTGGGTAAAACGTTATATTACCGGGGATGATGCTCTTTGGAAAGTTTTCTTCGACCACTATTTATCTCCTTTCGGACAAAAATTTATTTTTCAATGTAATTTTGCTGCGGCCGATATCTCATCTGTGGATAATATTTTTCTAGAACAATTTGTCAGGCTTGGAGTACATTACATTTCATCATTCCCACTAATAAGTATAGTAAACAAGTTCTCTGGAACAACCATTTTATTAAGATTGATAAAAAAAAAAAACCGTGTATACTAAAAAGTTACATGATGCCGGTGTTATATACGTTAAAGATCTTTTTAATGACGATGGTGCTGTGATGTCATAAGTTGATTTCTGTACTAAGTTTACCATTACCCGTTACCCTTTTACCCTTTTTTACGGTTTGTTGGCCGCAATTCCTGTAGATTGGAAATTACACCTTTTTATCTCGAATAACAACTTCTTTCCTTTATATAGCGTTACCCTCAACTCCCCGAGGATTACGAATTTTGCCTATTGTAAGATCGTTGATAAAATAGCCTTGCCCCCAATTTCTACTGTTAAGTGGAATGCTTCTTTTAATTTCACTGAGGACGACTGGCAATTTTTTTTTACAATTCCTCGCACCACTTTTTCTGACAGTAAGATTATTCACTTCCAGTTTCGTATTCTACACAGAAATCTTGCAACTAACAAATTGCTGTTTGCCATGAAGAAAGTTGAGTCACCCAATTGTGAGTTTTGTAAAGTTAAAATTGAAACTATTGAACATCTTTTATAATATTGAGATATAATGAAGTTGTAAATGCTCTTTCCTTTTGCTTAAATTCTTCTTAGTTTTTCTTCGTTTTTCTTTTCCTTTTGTTTACCTCTTTTCGTCCACATCCATTGCAAACATGATTTTTTATATATCTTTTGACTAAGATTGACTGTCGATTTCTTAATGTTTTTCTGATCATTTTCGTGGAATATTTTGCATAAAAAAGATGTGTACATAGGTAAATGATAACGTTTTTCCTACAGAAACCAATTGATATTCTTAAGTAACATTTTGGAATTATATATGCTACATGTCATGTATGATCTTCACGAAGAAAAATAAACTATGGATGGAAAAAAAAGAGTTTGTTAAAGCAATTAAGGAAAATAATGTCTTCTTTTCAAACGTTTACTCTGTCGCACTTCTATTCTTTGATCGACAAACCACTTTCAAGGTGTTACACACCATAAAAAGGCGACAGCATACTTATCGGGAGTGCTGCCATTTTACAAATATGGCTTGTTTAAAACAAGAACGTTTATTGATAAAAGCGCATCCTCTATGTGAGGCGTATCATTCGCTTGGTTCGTTTACGTCTACTCATGATTTTCGAATACGACCATAGGCATTACTTCAGACTGTATTTACATTGCACGTGTCGTTCTATCAATCTCCGATGAGGGTGTGGCACATTCAGTTTGAAAGGGGATAAATATTGCATTTACATGCTTAACTTTATATTTGTCATTATCTTACACAAGATTCTTTTGAATTGTCTTTCACATAACGTACATTAAAAGCTTAAGAAATGTTTAAATCCAACGAGACCTTTTCTTCCGAATCGGAAGCTTAGAGAACGCTCCTCTGAATTCGGTGTTTCTATCTACCGCTTGGATATCCTTCGTAACGTTCGCATATCAAAAGTGGTTAAGAACTATTCTACCTGGCTTTCAACAGTTTAATTGGCCAGCAATTTACACTTTAAATATACATTTTTTCCCCCAATATTTAATAACAAGAGATCTTCAATTGGTGATATTCTGAAGGAATTTGCAACATAGACCACTACTCAAGGGATACCATTAAGGTACATCATTGATCGACCTAAGATTCTTTCGAAACTCCTTTGGTCGATTCTGATGGCCATTGCTCTTTTAGTGTTTATCATTCCAACGTCTAATGTTGTGGATAATTACCACGTGTTCGATACAAAATTTAAATTAATTACCAACAAATCGGTAGAATTTCCTCCAGTTACTGTCTGCAACTTAAATAGGCTTATACGCTCTCTCTCTCTCCTGGTAACAATGAATTCTCATTTGGTATTCTCTATATGAACTGATGAGTAATAATTGCTAAAAACATGCAACCACGTCAGTCTTGACAATAGCTGTCTCTATTTACAGTAAACAGTGATGTTGACATTGTATCATTTGTTGTACAATCAATAAGCAAAATATCAGTTGTTCTCGATTGTACCTACCAGCAAGACCCAAAATTCCACAATTGTCGGAATTGTTCCATTACATTATCTTTCTTCATAATGTAGATACTGTGAGGTTGAATTTATAAAATTTGTGTAATGTCAGTTGCCTATAGATATTACTATCTGGCATACTACCTGTAACATGTGTGGAAAGTAACGGTAGACAATACTAACTTAGCATGGAGTAATAATTTCAACTTTTTTTTTCATTTTCTCTTCTTGCCTGCATGTATAACATGTTCCATAGAAATCGTTATTTTCAATGAAATATGAACATGCAGTCTTCTGGTTTCCCTTTTTTAATGGTCAAACCCAACACCGATCGTTGGTCTTGTATTAAGAATAACGAACCCCCACCATTTTCACATGGATACAGCAAAGAACTGAAACGAAGCAAACGTGAATATGAGGCAAGGTGGGTTCAAATCCCCGTTAATGTTGTGATCAACCTCCAGTGTTATACCAATTGTAAATATTATAAAATTGAACATTAGCTGTAATAAACGTCCCACCATCAACACAAAGGTTCACACGTAAAACACGGTTTTAAATGTTGACAAAAGTGAAAATTAAAGTTATTGAAGTTACCACAATTTCAATCATAATCCATAATTCATAAACGTCTACAATGATTTCCTGTAGCGTGATTGTCTGAAAGAAAAAATATGTTAAAAGAAAGAATTTCAGTAAAAAGAACACCAACGTGATCAAGCGCCACACTAGTAATAGTTCATTCATGGTGTACTTACATCTTGTACCATGGATGATGTCACAAAATTGATTTCCAATTTTTTTTTTTTTTTCACTGTCAATAAAGTTTTAGGGTCATGAACAAATTAAGGCAGCCAAGTGAATTGATTTTTATGATAACAGATATAGAGGTTAATGTGCATCATGAAAGGAAAAACGTGTGTCCGAAATCCTATTTCATCAATCAAATAGAAACTCCAGCTAAAAGAAAATTGAAAAAAACATTAAGAAAAGGAAATATTTCAAGATAAAAACATACATGACATGAAACGGTATTATTTCGTTTTGGAAATTACACCTCCACGATGGCGTAATTATCTTTGTCTTAATGGTAATATATGCCCAACGTATTAATTCTGAGACATTTTGAAAGACGGCAAATTATTCGCCACAATTGTGCATTTGAAAATGCGATTATTCCAAAATTGATTCGCGGATATCCAGTTCTAAGGACATTCTAATGCGTAATGGTTTATACGACATTTCGGAGATTCATGTACGTGAAAAACGGACAAAGGTTTGCAAATTTTGTACCAAATGTTAATCTAGTCTGTTTTACCATTTCTGAGGGAGCCCCTCTTGTGGAAGGCTTATTACAGAGTCTGCTCAGCAGTCTACCTACTTGGCTGGACTGATTCTGTTTCGAACATCGTAAAATCAGGGAGATCTAAATCACACCTCCCTGGTATAACTTTCTATTTGAAGCTAGGTCTCACATATTCTCAGAATTGAAGGTTAAAGGTCAACTTGTATGGCAATCGATACCTAACTACAGGAGGAAACATTTGTATTCACTGTATTTGTATTCCCTATTATATCATATATTGATTTTGTTGTTGGTTTTTTTTTTTTTTAATTGGGTGTCAAAATATTTTTAGTTATGTGCAAATATTAAGATAATTATACTGTTCAAAGATCGCAGCCTCCCTCCCTTCAAAAGTGCATATTTTGGGAAAGAAGTGTTTATTTTTTCAGTGAACTTTGGGAATACGTTTGTCAAACAATGTTGCTTTATAATTCAATGGAGATATTTCAAAGGTTTGTTTCTCCTGTTCAATAAGTCGAAGATAATAAGACACTTCTCGAAAATGTAAATTTTCAAATATGCCAAGAAACAATTCACTAAATAAGATGACACCTAGCAATTAAAACAACAGATACAATAGAAAGACTCGAGCATGTAGATTTAATCCTTCGTCGTCACATACGCCAGGCAAAATTGCTTCAATATTGTAGAAATCAGTATTGACGATATAATGCATCTGTATCAAATTTCTACCATCTTCACACACAACTACAATAAGAAGACATATTCAGTGTACGCTTCAGTGATTATAGTTTATTATCAGTTTTATGATTATGCGATTAGCAGCACAAACATCTTGATAATATGAATTATTTCCTCCAACATCGTTGCATTTGTTTGTCACTGTGCTTGGTGAGTAGATATTTCCTATGCAGTATTTTGCCTGAAAAGGAGTGTCGTGATCCGGGGGGGGGGGGGGGATTTATGACATAGGAAGATGCACCAGATTCGTGCAGTACTCTGTCTCATATCTGTCATATCTCAGTCTAGCTCACTTTATGGCATAACAACATGCTAAATCCCGCACGAAATATTTTTTAAGGTTACTTGGTAATTCAAACATTTAATCTGAAATACCATTTGCATTTCTTATATTTGAATAGAAAAGCTGCTATAGTCCGAAGTTCTGAAATACCACTTTGAATTTTTCATATTTAAGTCTAGCACATTTTACGATATATAAAGATGTCGAGTATTTGCAGGGTTACCTGGAATTTAGGAAATTTTCTCAACAAATTTAGAGTAATAATTTCCCTTGTTAAAGAGTAGAAGCTATAACAGTAGGAGAATCTGAAATACCGGTTCGAATTTTTTATGCAGTAGACCATTTTGTGACATAGAAAGATGCCAAATTGCACTAGATTGTGTTTAACGTTATCTGGGTATTTACAAAATTCTTCTTAACTCTGTAATTCCAGTTGAACGTTGATATATTTCAGCCTAGCATCTCACATCTCAGCCTAGTACATTTTATGATTTCTAAAGATATTAGACCTTTGCGTGCAAGGTTACCCAGTAGTGACCTTTTTATCTAAAGGAAATTTCAGACATCTCTCTTGCTTTCCCTACTTATCTTTTTGCTTTACTTTTTTATATTTTGCTTTATCTTTTGTTTTACTTATATTTTTGCTTTACTTTCTATATTGCATGACTTTTTTTTCTCATCAAGTTGGCTATCATTTGCAAAATATCTGCGCAAGAACTAGCTTTATGATGCCACCATCGACGGTTGTAGAAAAGTAGTAAAAAGATCGGTAGAGTTAAAATTGTTGGAACATTACTGGGTCTATGATTTCTCTGAAAAAAAAATGACAATAACTTACATAATAACCCCTGACATTGACTACTGGCTACTGGCTATTCTCATACTTCTGTAACAGAAAATATATAAAGGGAGCGCTATTGTTAGCTGGAATGAGAGGTTCCTGGAGGATTGTAACAAAAATCACCGTCTATATCACTTTTTTTTTTTATTATTCACTTTTCGTTACTCCAATATATAAATATAGTTTCTAACAGGCTCCCCAAGTTTCAAGTGCACAAACAGCAAAAGGAAAACAAGTGTCTTTCCTATTTCGTAATATCCGTATATAAGTGTCTACATAAAGTAGGAGTGCGCCACCATTGAGTACAATATAGCGAGGCTGCATTTAATTTGTCTTCTATCACGACGTGTCATACCTCGCAATACACCGAAGTCACAGTAATAAACACCTTTGCTACTAAAGTATCTCAACCAGTCTACCTTACATCATCCTTTTATCAACTTATTTTACATCTTATACGATATTCCTAGTAAATATATAAAACAGTCGTTGATTTGTTTTCTGGTTATTGTTTGTCAGTTTCTAGTATTGTTTTCCATTGATTTTCTCATGAATTTGTAGGGAAGGAAACAGAGACATTTTGGGATATATAATACGTTTGTTGTTATTCCCCACTCATTTTGTTCTCTTTCAAGTTAATATTTCGTCCTTTTCTGGATTTGAGTTACCACTAAACCTCACTAATATACCAGGTGTGGTTCTCATTAAATTCTTTCTATTGACATTATGAGTAGTACAATACGTTAATGTCCTAGGTAATTTTCAGCCAGCTACACGTATCCTTTTTAATAGTCTTCTTATCGGTCATCCATGTATTCTCCTAATGTTGTAGTTAACTCGGTTTTCTCCAGTGATTCCCTGTGAAGATTTTATGTTCAACACACAGAATCTCCACATTTTCGTATTCGTTTTTTTTTTCTTCTTTTTTTTCGACTTTCATTCCTCAGTCATTGGTACTCTCATCCGTCCAGTTCATTTCTTTGACTTAACTTTATACTTATGCTGTTTTCCTAGCTAACTTTCTTATCACCTTGACTACATCGACTGTCAGGATGTGACTGAAGTATGGGACTTATCAATTATTAAACAGGCACCTATTGCACTTACTTCTTTGATGAATGCTATGGCGTTAACAGGATACAAAATACAAGTCTCATCTCACATACATATTTGAACTTTGATCTCTGTTGAAAATTTGGCCTAACGTCATAGCACTGTCAGAGTTAAAATTAATTGTGGGAGGTGTCATAAACCCTGTGTTAGAATGATTGGCATGATAATATTCATTCTGATTGGCAGAAACAGTAGTAGCGTGATGTTTTTGTAGAAGTATTGGCACTTTGACAATTACGCCTTTCATGTATTTCCTGGATTTGTTTTCGAAAGGTGAAACTCAGAAATAGCAAAGTAAGATTGTAACTCCAAAATAAGACTGTTGGAAACTTTACGGCAACTGTGAAGGTGAAATATAATGGAACAACAGTGTACAAATAAAATGAATGTTGCGTAAAGTGTTTCACTGTTTACTTTGTTCAAATTGCCGAACATATGAACAATAATGGGTGACTAGTCTATGCAACATAGAAAGTTATTCTTGCCTTATTGTGTTGTAAAGTTGGATTCAAACTTAAACATCTCCATAAACTGTAAGAGAAAGAACGTGCAACTTTGTCTCTCTCTCTCTCTCTCTCGAATAGCGTGAATAACATAAGTTATGAAATATTTACTGCACTGCTTGGTGTAATATGTCAATGTTAGTTTAAAGTTATGTTGTTTTTTTTTTATTTAAGAAATAAACTGCAGTAAGTTATCAAAAAGAACCTATTCCCTGTACGTCCTAGCAACACTCTCCACAACAACTGTAAGGGTAAAAAATAAAGACTGATGCTTACAGTCGTAAAGTTTGGCTCTATACAATGCTGTCATAAAATTTTACATCATTCAGCTACTAATCACGTCATTTAATACTAAACAGGTTACAATTTTTTACCATCATAGATGTCCATCGATACAGTGCGTGATGTATAACTACTGAATATAGAAGTATGACCCTGTTAAACCAGATTAACTTTCAGTTTCCATCTTTACAAATTGTATATCATATTTCAACGCGTGTGTTATTCTAATAAATGGCTGCCTTTATTTCTCTTACCTTTATTTGCAAACAGTGCAAATGTAGACCACAATGTTTGCAATCGTCCCAACGATTTTTGGAGGATATCCTTGTAGGATACATTCTGTGTTATTATTTTTCTGCTTTGCAGTAAGTTAATTAAGGTTCGTGTCAACTACATGGTACACTCTTAATTCACTGTGTTCAAAGTTGATCATGGGCATGTTAACTTAATTTAAGTGTAACAACTTGACCATATTTTGGGTCTGTGCATAGGTAACCATAAATGCAGAGCGTAGTGAGTTCTTATAAGCCAGACATGACATCAACATTTTAATATCAGCCATATAAATTGTAGAAATATTGCAATTACAATCAGGAATGAAAATTTGAGAAGTCACCAAAGTGCGTGGATGCAATCTGTACATTATGTGAACGCATGTTGTTACACATACTTAAGACACCTGATCAGGAAATGGGACGTACAGAAAGTAAGATGAAAGTAAAAAAATCGAATAGGGAGAATAAACAATAAGTGTTATTGTTTTGTGATCAAGTATAGCTGACAACCAAGAATTTTTCTTCTTTTTTTTTTACTTTTTTTTCATTAAAGCAACGATGAATACATCTGCCATCACAAGGACCTTATCTGTGATCGTTCAACAAAATAATCACTGCAGCTGCTTGTACAAGAATACAAAATGTACACAATTCTCTACATAGTGTGACCCAAACTGATAATTATAAGCCATTGTAAGAAGAGAGAGTACGTTACAGAGCAGTTACTTTGTGCAGTGTAATACTTAAAATCATGTCGTCATTGGTAACATAGGAGGAGACAGCATAATATTGTGTCTTTGGAAAACATAAATGTTCTCAAGAAAGTACACAAATCTCTCACCACAGCGCTGTAATTGAGATACACATACAACACTTTGAAGTATGGTCCATGAGGCCGGGGTGGCAGTGGCGGACTTCTTCATCGTTCTTAGCATAGAGCGTCTACGTTATAAGAGAGCAAACGCAATGTGGTAACGATCGCCTGTTGTAGTTAAAATAGACAAAGAGGCTTTCTGCACTCTTATTGTCAGACGTTAGCTAAATATGTAATCACTCGGCTTTTCGACCAGCGGTAATACATCTTAACAATATATCATTAAGGTGTGTGTTAACACAGGGAAATAAATATGTACATAGCTGTAATAGGAAACAAAACATTATTCTGTGCCAGCTGTTTTTTTTTTTTCATTATTATTACCTGACTAAAAACTGACACTGCCTGTTGTAGATGACATTCAACTGCAGCAACAGAATAAGGCTAACTGCATAGCTTGTCTGTGTTTTATAAGGTGGACCTTACATTATTAAATGTTGTTATTAGTCAAACTTGCCGATCTCCACCCCATTAAAGACTCACTCCTGTCACACTATTGTGAAAATTTAACCAAATATATAAAAGAAGCTCTACAAAGGACAACCCGACAGTTATCTACACACACACACACACACAATAACTACACAAAAGTCAAATGATCTGCATGACACTCAAATATTTCTATCTAAAGCTTGTGCACAATTAATGTTGGCTTGAGAGTGCTAAATGATGCATTGTTGTCAGGGCGTATTGTCACATACTTCATGAACAATAAGATGTCAGAATAGTCTCTCTCAAATATGTTTCTAGAACAATCTATCTTTCCCGAGTCAGGTCACTCGATTCAATATTTGTTTTACTTTTCTCGCTTACATCCTGTTATGATGAAATGTGTGGGCAATAGTTTTCCTAAGACTTGGCTGAACAAATAAAAAATAGTTAATGCATCCTGAACAATTTTAAAGAAAATAACTAAAATAACTCTGGCCTTGCTCCAATATTTCCCAGTCGTTTTTTTTTTTTTTTTTCTCTCTCTCTCTATCTTCTGTATATGCTGACCAGTCAATCCGGATAAACTAATTGCATGTGAAAATATTGAGATGTAAAAAATATTGACAAGGAATTTTTGTTGGCTGTCTGTTCCATAATTGTTGAAAGAATATTGCAGCATACAAGTTTAGTTTGGCCACCCCATTATTAGCTTATAAGAATACAACCTGATTTTACTTTAGAGTGACCACTACTTTTCCTCAAATAAACATATAAATATTTTTTTTACTTTTGTCGCAAGGCACCTTGAATTTTTTTTTCTAAAATATCAGACTGTGATTTGCTACTGAAACGTTCTTGATAAAGTATTCTGCGTTTACAAAACACAATGTATTCAGTGTTACACTTAACACTAATATAATGTGCAGGAAATGGAGACAAGACGAGTGTTTAACAATCTGCTAAGAGAATGAGCAACCAATCCTCACATGATATCATACATGATAAGGTTCCATCTAAGGAACAAACCCTAACCACGATGCCATCTCTCGATTTCACCTCATGTTCTATCATTCAGAAAATGTCATTCTTGAGACATGATTTTAGCACATTATGGAAACTCTGTGAGAACAAGGTAAATGAGACTTTTATGTGCGGGAGGATACACTTTAATAAATAATTTAAGAAAATGTCTTTAGCACGCGACATTGGGTTAATTTTATTACTCAGGATGATTCATGGATTAAGCGATATTTGAACATTATATGATGCAGGAATACGTAGCATATCTGACTTAAGATGGTGGAAAATATCCCACCCATTTGCCAGAACGAAGATGGTGGGAAAATCTGAAATACCAGTTGGAATATTCAAATTTCAGCTGTAATTACCTGGTTACTGAAAATTTTCAATAAATCTAAACTACCATTTTAATTTTTCATATTTTAGTTTGGGAGGGACAATAGTCAAAATCTGAAAAAAAAAAAAACAGTTGAAATGCCTCAAATTGAGCACAATTTACGACCTCAAAAGACACAAAATATTGCATAAGATTGCATGTAAGGTTACCTAGGAGGTGAAAAGTTTCTTAAATGGGGACTGGTGACCACTAATTCCTTAAAACACACTCAAAGGCCAACCATCTCGTATCTCATGCATTCCAAACCTGCCAAAATATTATTGTATATGACATATTATTCTAATCAAGGTGACTATCTTTTAGAAAAGAGGTCTAGTTGTGTTAGAATGGACTACTTTGATCCCCACAATGATTTCTTTAATAGAGCACTAAACGATATCTCCATAAGTAAGTTTACATATAATCACCAGTTAAATCGTGTATCTGTTACACCTACATCGAGAAAAAAGTGGCAGGATAATTTAATTACTTTTACAGACAAGGAATGGCGTAAGATTTTCACTAGGCCAGTTAACACAGTGTCTGAACTCAAACTTCAATACTTCCAATGTAAATTCCTACACAGATTAATTGCCACCAACAAACTTTTAAAATCTATGGGAAAATGTGAGTCTGATCTCTGCTCCTTTTGCTTTATCGAAACAGAAAGCTTGGAACATTTATTTTGGGAATACAGTATTGTTGCAAATTTTATTTTAAACGTCGAATGGCGTTTCTTAAGAGAACAGTTCTTCTTCTCAAAAACTGATATATTCTTTAGTTATAGTAAAGCACCTAGCCATCCATACGACTTTTTAATTTTTCATTTGAAGTATTATGTTTACGAGTGTAAAAGAAGTGAACGCAACCCAAGTGTTAACGATTTTTTCTTCAAATTCAAATTTGCCTTAAGCAGAGAACGATACAACAATCTTCGAATTAAGAGAAATACGAAGCGTAAAGTAAAATACACTGAATTACAGTCTGTCTTTGCTGTTTGTCCAGATTTATCCGATAGAATTTTTAATTACTAGTTTGTTAATAGTAGATTTGTTTCTCTTAATCCATTATGACATTTCTGCAAACAGTATTCCTATACTTGCTTTCATTTCTTCCATCACCTTAATCACAGTAATATGTGTACTGCATATCCTTTTTACATTCTTGAATGTGTCAATCAGAGTTATTGAATAATTTAAGCTTAAAAGTCTACCATGTTTGTAAATATTGTATATATGGCAAAAACACTATTCGTAATTTCAACTATTGTTGAACACCGATTTATGAAATATACGGAGGAAAAAAAAAATCTTTTAGAAAATTTGTCGGTGCAAGAAATACCCCTATCTCGTTATGCAATCATCAACGATTGTAGCAAACTATTAGATAAGCTGTAATGGTCGGAGGGCAGAAATTGTTGGAATAACTTTTCTGAAGCTATCATTTCCTTAGAAAAGAATTGACTGCAATAAATGCAAATATTTTACCAGATTTTGTCGAAGTTACCTGGTAGTCGAAAACCTTAAAAAAGAAAAACAGCGTTTTAATCGTTAGAAAGTAAAATCTGTTGAACTAAAATTTTTGTACATTACAATAGTATAGTCTAGATATGAGCAATCAAAATTACTGCCATGTTTCCTTAGAATGATATTTTTCTTTTATTGATTGAGAAATTTGCAGACATAAAGTCACTATTCCTAAATTGAGTACATGCAGCCCAGGACACCCGGGAAGTCCAGTTTCGTCCATCTGTGGAGTTTGGTAAGCCAACAAAATGTTCTGATATGCAAAGCTGAAAGCGATGATGGCGCTCAACTTAGTACTACTGGCTCGGTGCTCGTAAAGGGCTACGTCCTCAGGCCAGGTCGTCACCAACTTTTTTTTTTTTCACTTAAGATTTTGAGCTACTCTCCGTGACGTGTTTTGAAGGAAATATGTCCCTAATGTCCTCTACATGAGCTATCATATTCAATAGATTGGTTTTGAAATTGGAGACATGATGTAATTGTTAAAGAACTGGTTACACCTAGTGTAAAATTCCATCTGCCATTGTACGCTGCTGATGGTGGAACTCCGCCAAGATAGGAATTAATTCGGGAAAAATCTCTTCTGGCCAAAATTTCTAGAAGGGCGTACGCCAGCGTGATCCCCAGCATCCCCTCACAAAAACAAAGTATAGCGCGAGTGCTCAATTTTTAATCAGGATGTCAAATATGTTACTTTAACACGTGGTTTCACCAAACTAAATTCTGAAATATCATTTTTACAAGCTACTCGTCACTACAAAAACATCAACATACATAGCGACATATAGGAAACCACAAACAATGCACAGAGATAAAAGAACTGAATGTGTAATTTACCTCCACCAAGATTTTCAAGAACTGCTTTCTAAAAGTTCACACACAAACACACACGACACGATCATGAAGATTTTACATCTGCAAAGATTTAAGTTACATGGGATGATACGGTGGCATCAATATGTCTTAATGCAATATAAGATTACTGCAAAACAGAACATATACTATGATTGTATGAGACATATTTTACACACAAAATGTTAGTAAAGACAAGTGAAACAATCTTAAAGCACAACAGTTTATTCTCTAATGAGAAATCACATGTGCAACATTGACGTAACTATGACGTATGCATTCTACTGATAGAGTGTGACCCACAATGCAGAATATCTTGGTAAGACCTTGCTGTTTTGTAAATTTGGTGCACGCTTTGACGCTTTTACAAAACTCTATATATCAATAGTGACATTGCACATGGCTTGAAAGATAAAAGATCATTTCCACTGCTGAAAATGATCTTTTTGAAAAAGAAAAGAGAAATGTTATGTATCTTTCTTCCTTTTGACATTAAACGACTTTTAGGTACAAATTCCATCTACATGAGCAAAATGTCAAGTAAGAAACGATATTACTTCAACATGCTATCATTTATTTTGGCTAATTACAAGAATAACTGTGTCTTATCACGGTTTTGCCCATACTACTGTTGACATATATTCTTAATCTATTCTTTGAAATAGTCAAGGGAAAATCAGAAAGTATCGAATTTTAAGGAAGTAACTAAACAAACTCTTGACCCACCGGTAGGATTTTTATTATCAATTTGTATTTTTCAGACAATTCTGATGCAGCCGCCGTATTCTTTGCCGTATCACCATGGTTTGTGACTTACCTTAAGTTGTCTATTGATAAGTTGACAGAGAGGTAGCCTATCATTAAGATAATAGGCATGCAAATCAGATGTAAAAAAAAAACCATCGTGTGATTTCTAAAATTCTGTTCTAAATGATGAGATTGATGTTAAATGAAAGTTGATATGGGATGAAAGCGCAATTATTTCCCATACATGTGATAAATAGAGATCAGCAACTTTTATTTTCAAACTACTATTTTTCCCAGTATGCTATAACGATACACGCAAACACCGAAAACATATGTTTAGATGGTTATTGTGATTGATTGAGATGAGTACATTCATAGCATAATTTATGTAAGTCGACCTCACACTGGAGTGAGTGTAAATCTAAATCATTAAGTATCTCCTTCACTACAGTGTATTCACCATAATCGCTTTCTTTTTTGTTGTGTCTGCAAGCATTTGGAGGTGATCGCACTTGATTCATGCAATAATGAATGGTTGGAAAGACTATGTTAAAGGGGCATAGTTGATTATGCACCTAATAAAATTGTGACAATAAGCTTTGTGTGGGAAAACTATGCAGCCAGTTGTAGAATGAACAGGTATGTATTCAGCAAACGTATCAACCCACTGTGTGAGACATTAGCACACGGTGGGTTGATACGTTTGGTTACGTTGTTATACGTTATTAGTCTTATGTGGAACAGCATAGTGCATGCAAGTATAGCAGTGTAAAAACTTACTTCAGCACTAATATGCACAACGTGTCGTACTGCATAAATCATTTTTACATGTTTGCGGTGGAGCTTAAAATGTCATTTGAGGTCACCATTAATTAAACTGGGAAAACCTTCATGCACTATCCCAATATTTGTAACAGTGGGGCATCCCATATTGAACATGTGGGTTGTCCATATTAAGTAGATGATACCTGCTGATTTGGTGGAGGTCTTATGTCATTTTGAGTCACCAGAGGTCAAAGGGTCAGCATAATATCGAGCCCTATATCTCAAAAGAGACACTGTGAGTGATCTCATACTTTGCATGTCTATCGCTCATATTCAGGATTTCAATATTTAGCAGTAACAATCTGTTATCACTATCTCGAGAATTTTAACTGTGAGTGATTTCATACTTAGTATGTGTATCGCCAAAGTCAAATAAATAATTTTTACCAAATTTTCAGAGAAGGTGGAAGGTCATTTTGAGTGAAAGACCTCTTAATGCGGAAATTCAAGAGCAACATGTGTAGTTGATCTAATACATGTCCTGTGGGTAATTCATGGTTGTTACAATATAACAATATGACAAGGAATCACCAATACCTTCTGCTGTCTGGTTCTAAATATTTTTGTGTTGACGTCCCACGGATAATATTCATGAATATGTGTTTTATGCTTTTTCGTAACTTTGCAAAAAATAATTTGTTATTCGAAATCCATCAGGTATTGAAGTCATTGGTCGTGAATGCGAACCTTGTTTTGCAGGTCTACGCTAAGCAACCACAAACGTGTATCAAAAGCCTGCGTCATATATATTATAACCTCAAGTTTGGATCACATTCGGTACCTTTTTTCTGTTTCACAATTTAAGTTGAAAACCTTACATGCCGTCTTGGAAGAACATCCCATCCTACTGTTTACAGTGCAGGGATCGAGGTCACAACGTCCTAGTTGCTAAGGCTTATTGCTTCGACTGCCTTCACCTTTATTCACTCGGCCACAGAATTACTGTTTATCTGCAAAATGAAGATCAGCATTGATGAATTTTCAAAGTATAACATATCTTATATAAAGTAGGGGAAGGCATAAAACACATACATAAACATTCTATGAGGTCAGTATCGCTAGAAAGAGGAAAAAATTATTTCCTCCCTCTTCTGCGGTCATTTGTGATAAAATTTATTGCACGCGATTCATTTTTTTAAACAATCATGCTTATACTCGATTTTGAGTAAGAAAGCACCAAACGTTATGTCAAATGTATGTGACAACTGCCTATCTTCCTTCAGATAGGCAGTTAGCTCGCGTTAAGAGACAAGCATTACAGAGTTGTTGTTTTTTTTTTTTTTTTTTAGCCTAACTACCCCATATATTTTTTTGGGGGGGCCGTTTTACCAATATTTTCTATCAAAAATGCCCATCGTGTGGCTATTTAGCTTCGTGGAGGACACTGATCTATAGCAATGTATCACAGACGCACTGTGGAGTCCTTTTCCGTGCTTTTTCTATGATGATCTGTGCTTTGTATACCTCTACGAATCTTCCTGGAATGACAAGCCTGTATCTTTCTGGAGACCTGCCAGCGCATCACCTCTGCCAAAATCTGCAATGAAATTGTCATACAGTTGTTACACCACTTGTAGAATTCCTTAAGTGTTACATGACATTCATAGTGCAAGATTACTAATAGGAGGTGAGATACTGCAAGCTTGTCTATTACACTGCATTGAATTGTTTCATTGAACACATCACCTACTTGAGCTGCGCTCAGAATACTCTGGGCTCTTGTTAATCAAATTTTGCAAGTAACTTACAAACATTTCGCTCTGCGTTACAGAAGATGATACATTTAAAGCTTGTCAAGTGGTGTAATGTCACACCATAGTAAGCCTTTTAAAACACCAAGCAGAGATTCTTCCTTTCCATGCTCACTAAGGCTTGAAGAAGATCTTCATATGGCATGTCATCTTGGAACCTTTTCGTTAACTGTAAAAATAACAAATGAAAACATGTCTGGCAGCAAGAAATGCTTAGATTCCTCAAATCGCTGCAAAGTTAATAATTGCAACAAGTATACGCAGTGATTGATGCCATATTTAGTGACACTTTCATTGAAAACCTCGACATTCACTCTGAGTCTTCGGTGCACTCTCTGATCTCAAATGACAGGAATATAAAATATATGTTGTGCAAATAACATGCATGCTCTGTGCGCTCGTTGTACATATAACGCCGATGCGCTCCTTACAAACCTTAGATTGTCATAGTGTTGCAGTTGAGCGCGGTAAGAGTTTTCATTTTTGCTTACTATTATCTGTCTGCGTGAATTTCCCTCTCTCTGTCCGCAAGAGGCTAAGGGCCTTTGGACTAACAAAAGCTGCTTGACTGGTGTAAGTTGGTCTAGCCAGAGTTTATTACCAGACTTTTTCACACATCGATAATTGATACTTAGTCCAGTAGGCAAAACTTGATTCTCAACGTTTTCTGCCCTATTTTCTCCACTTTTTAAATCATTAGCGCAGGATTGTCTAATCCACACCACAGATGCGACTGCCGTTTATCTAGTCGGGAATACCAGACTAGCACTCAACGTCACTCTAGCACTCAAACTAGCACTCAACTTCAAGATTAGTTGGTAGAACGCGTGACTAGTTGAGGTATTGATTGATTTAAGGTTCCACTGTTCTTTAAAGTTCAGGTAAACGTCCATGACATTTGACCAAACAACATATTTCCTGTTCAAGAAGAAGAAAAAAAAACGATAACTGACCTTTTCAATACCGGGACAATTTTTCACATTATTCCTTATTTTAGATCACTTTTTATTACAGGTATGTTTCTACCCAATTTGGAAGAAGGTGTAAAAAGATATAAAAAATCAACGTCACAACTACCATCATCCTTTAATGTACGCTTTCTGATCATGTTCATGTGAAAATAAAACGTACTTTCCAACACACAATTTAGGCATTTGAAGATTCTTACAGGATTACATGGACAACCATCCTAGACACTGATATATTAGCAGATAGGTACATGAGCCTATCAGTCACCAAGCTCACTGTCACATCGTGAGACTGATGCAGCTTGTTAGCAAAAGGAAAATTACAACTGACAGAACTGAAAAAAATGGGGGGAAAACAAAAGTGTCATGACACTTTGAATACAACTATTTTGAAAAAGCTACGCTTTCACGTGTGGGGGGCTTGTCTTGTGAATCAGACATGCTACTGACGCTCGATATCTAGTGAAAGAATTCGCTTGTAGCCTGTAGGAGAAACGTGTGTACATTCACCTCAATTGAAATTTGTCTGCAGTAAATTTCCCCGGTGTTGTCGTAGTATGTCTATGTTCTCTTCGTATTTGAAGATTGGAATAATCTTTATGAAATGTTCATTGCTGATTACGTGAAATATTTGTTGTATTATGTCACTAGGAATCACGTTTCCTCAGAAATTGTCATCATTTCTTCAACCCAGAACTGCACATAACTACCACGATATTCCAGTATTTGACATGCCTGGTGGTTCAATTAACATTTTCTACGTTTTACGATTTGCTTTCTAAGTTAAATTGACGACCCAACTACTCTTGCTTGTTGAATAGTGCAAAGGTCAAATAAACGTGTATGTGTACTTCCTCCATCGGTAATACACTGTTCAGATGATATTAGACGGTCCCACCAACAAAATGCAATAAACCAGATATCCATGACTACAAGTGCAATATGACAAATCTTTAAAGGTAACAACTTGAAAGGAGCATTAATTTAAAAACCGTCATATGATTTCTTTTTTATTTTTGTTATAGTTCTTGGTTGACCTTTGACTTATTTTTCTTTTTACTTTGTGTTTTTTGTATTCTACCCGTTGCAATCAACATCTTGTTTTGTCTTTCTAAGTGACACTGTGCGTGTAAGACAGTAGGTTATTGTTTCGGTCTTATTTCCGTGTTTTCTTAGTAATATTTGAAATAACGGATGAAGCAATTTTACCTCAGTTTTAAATCTGTAATGATCAAGTTGAAATGTCATTCCAGTGCAATGTTACAAACATATATTTAAAAGGTTTGACCCTCTTGTGAAGTTAACAATGTGTTGATATCCCCTCATTAAAAAAGATACATGATGGCGGTGTTATATACGTTAAAGATCTTTTTAATGACGATGGTGGTGTGATGTCATACGTTGATTTCTGTACTAAGTTCACCATTACTCGTTATCCTTTTTTACGCTTTGTTGGCGGCAATTCCTGTAGATTGGAAATTACGCCCTTTTATCTCGAATAACAACACCTTTCCTTTACATAGCGTTACCTTCAACTCCCCGAGGATTACGAATTTTGCCTATTGTAAGCTCGCTGATAAAATAGCCTCGCCCCAGTTTCTACTGTTAAGTGGAATGCTTCTTTTAATTTCACTGAGGACGACTGGCAATTTTTTTTTTTTTTATAATTCCTCGCACCACTTTTTCTGACAGTAAGATTATTTACTTCTAATTTCGTTTTTACACAGAATTCTTGCAACTAACAAAATGCTGTTTGCCATGAAGAAATTTGAGTCACCCAATTGTGAGTTTTGTAAAGTTAAAATTGAAGCTATTGAACATCTTTTCTGGGGCTGTCCTTATACGTCCACTTTCCTTTTAGACACTGAACAACACCTTTTTGGCAGACAATTTATTTTATCTAAATCTGACTTTTTCTTTGGCTATAATCTCCTGCTGCATCACCCGTACAATTTTGTTTTTCTTTATTGTAAATACTTTATTTATTGTTGTCAACTTAAAATATCCCTGATGTTTTGCCCTTTTTTCATAAGCTTAAATCTGTACTAGTAGTCGAAAACCATATTTGCTCTAAGTCCAGCTGCCCTCGAAGAAGAATATTGAGATATAATGAAGTTATAAATGCTCTTTCCTTTTGCTTAATTTCCTCTTAGTTTTTCTTCGTTTTTCTTTTCCTTTTGTTTTCCTCTTTTCGTCCCATCCATTGCAAACTTGATTTTTTTCATATATCCTTTAATTAAGATTGACTGTGGATTTCTTAATGTTTTTCTGATCATTTTCTTGGAATATTTTGCATAAAAAAGATATCTATATTGGTAAATGTTAATGTTTTTCTTACAGAAACCAATTGATATTCCTAAGTAACATTTTGGAATTATATACTATTATGCTACATGTCATGTATGATCTTCACGAAGAGAAAAATAAACTATGGATGAAAAAAAAAAAGAAGATATCCCCTCATTAAGAAAACAATTAACCTAGGAAAATGTCTCCTCTAAAAAATGCCAGTAATAATAGATAAAAAGGTAGGTTCTTATCAATGGGTGATGGAATACCCAAGTTCATTGTACTCATTTCGAGAAGGATTTATACAAATGTCCTGGACTGTTGTTTAAAAGCACCAACTCAAGTTCTTCAAATTCATGTGTCTTTTCGTGTCGCCAGGTACACAGTTTGGAAGAGGAATATCATCTTCAGTGAATCAATTTATGCTATATAGAGAGCGGGATACACGGGATAACACTACTATGTGGTATACGCTCGCTCGGACCTGGGTCACCAAAATTGCTTTACGCTGTAGTTCTACAAATATCATGGTACATGTTTATGCAGTGTGCGCCAATGGTTGTCATACAGTATGTTTGATACAAATCTATAAGATACACTATGTTTTTAATAAGGACAATACTTCAGATCATTTAGTGAGCTTATGATCTAACTAGGTCTTTTTCTAAGTTTAATTCCAATCACCAGCCCTCCCATCATCTCCCACCCCTCAGACGAGCTATTTATAAAATTTACTTAGATTAGTCTGGTCGACATATGTTATCATCCAGGAAGTCTCCCAAGTTCTTTTTTTTATGTCTGTTAAATGTCTAATATATAATATGTTAGTCGTACTCGTTTATATCTGAACGATTGATCATAACAAAATGCTATCGATAATACTGTAATAAGACTACAATGTTGTTCCACTTGAATGCATACCCACAATGGAATTTGCGTGCTTATAAAATGAAAAAAAAATCCAAGAAACAGTTACGAGGTCTTTTAAAGTGATAGGTAGCCTGGAATGCGATTCCGCATACGCATTAATTACCAAACGTTGGTTACATATCATATACAATTGTTTAACACCTAATTTTCAGTTGGACAATCCATTACAAGTCATCAACAAATTCAGACTCAAACCTGTGTAGAGGACACATCAGCTGATTCGTGGGAAATTGAACTTGCGAAGTGCTCATCGTTTAAAAGAAAAACCAATAAGCTCTCTAATAATCAATAGTTTAAAAATAATAATGATCACCAGACGTCTATAATCTGATAAGCAATTCGTTTTAAAAGAATGGCAAGTGAAATCACTATTATATATTGCCACAGCACATACTGCATATATATCAGAAGTGTTAAAACAGTTTACTTTTTCCTAAGATTGATACACATTTCTAAATTCGCAAATAGTTTGCATAGGGTAAAAAATTTACGACAATTGTTTCATATCTGGCATATCTGCGTAATGAAATGATAATGATCAGGCAGTCTGATTAACATTTTTTTTTTCTAATAGAACTAACTTTTTACTAATTTTCCACCAGCACTAATCATAACTCTTAAATGTACATATACTTTCTTTGTAATTCACTTTTCTCAGAAAATGTCTCTCACAATTCCAGTAAAGAGTATTGTTTGAAAATATTCTTGAGAACACGTTGTACTCAACAATAATGCGCCAGCGATAAGAAAAGATAGGAATACACTCGCGATAAAACATGTATTTTTTTAGAGAGTATTACAAAAATTGTAAATAACAAAACCAGAATTTTTTTGTTCTAAACAAAGAAAAAGAATTTGTAAGAAAGTAAAGTTTTTTTTGTTTTTTAAATTATAAATTTCAAGAGAGTGACCATTCAAAAAAACTTTTAAAAAGAATTAGAAGCTGAAGAATACTTCACTACACACAGTTCTATTATTTTGATTGTCATTTTCTCTCCTCTTCGTTACAAGCCAGACATTACATATGCCTTCCATTTCTTCTTCAGAGGCAATCAAATTTGTATTTTCACTTTTTAGCTTCATTTAAAAAAAAATAACATTTAGTTTTTAGCTTTTATCTTGAGCTAATTGCTCTGGTATTTTTTTCCCTTTACTGTTATTTCTATATTCCATTTCAAAATTAACAAGAGATATGACATTAAATGAGGAACATATTATATTACACGTAAGGATAAAATGGGCAGCAGACCATAACACATTATAATGGGAATAGAGGAACCAGAAAAAGCAGCAGTTTTCGAGTCTGATCCCTTTCTGAAGATACAAAATAAAAGATTGAAGGAAAAAAAGAAATAAAAAGAAAAGAATGACAAGTAAAAAAATAACAAATCATAAGCAAAATATTACACGATTACAAATCACATTGAATTGTTTCTTAATGGGAATTTTTTAGTTTTTTTCTTGAATATGAAATACTTGGGGACTTCCAGAAGTGAATTCCAGAAGTGTAAACCTGTGCTTCTTAGTTGAGAGTGGGCAGGACTAGTTCTGGTATGTGGCGGATTTAAAAAGATTTCTCGATCTAGTATTGCAGTTGTGGCACTTGAAGTTGTAGATATAAAAGTAATCAAAAGGTGACAGAAAGAGGTCATAACGATATTTAAAGACAAAAATGCCAAGTTGGTACGTAAATAAGTAGTAATAAGTAATAATAAATTGAAAATAATTTTAATTATTTGAAAAGAGCTGCACTGGGCACTCTGTAGGGTGCATTACATATGATTCGAACAACTCTTTTTTTTTTTTTTTTGTAACTTGTACAACTCATTGAGTGATGAAGTGTTGGTTTTTCCCCACAGTAACATACTGTAGTTAAAATGTGGAAGAAATATTACATTATGTAAGAGTAAAAGTATGTACGTGGGTAAAAAAAAATGTATAAGTCTATTTATGATTCCATTCGATCTGACTGACAGGGTGTAGTAATAACGCATTTGGTTACATTCTCGTGCTATTGGAGCAGTCATTTATAAAAGATTTTCAAAAAAATCATTGCACTGTTGTAAAATGTCTCCCCACCACCACTTTCAATGAAATCAATCAAATGGATTCCTAGATCATATAATTATCCGTGTTTCTGCGCAGATCGGTAATGTTTATGCACTCCAAAGTTCTAAAACTAAAACAATCCTCAGATGCCAGTTCAACTATGCCTCATGCACCAATGCAGAACAAATACCATTTCGAAGAGGAAAGCGGACACTAAAGAAGACATCAAAGCCACTCAAAATTCTAAAATACTGCCTCATGAGGATATGAACCTCTGGTTCTGATGTGTCGACCTACATCTCATGCGGTGACTCGCTAATTTAACTTCTTTTTTCAATTTTATTGATAAATGAAAATGAAATAGAGCTTTCAATTTTTCTCCATGTTTAGAACGAAGAAGATATACAATGAAAAGCAAGACGATTGAAACATTGAATTTTAGCATAAACATTCATCAGTTTGATCCCTGTTAGCAAATAAAGACACTCAAGCTCAAGATCTAGCTCATAATGAAATTGAAACTATATGTTTGCATAATAGACAAAGCAAATGTGGGAGAACAAAGGAAATTTCTCGTGTTATACATCTTCCCACAAGTTAATAATATGTGGACAATCAAAGAAAAATAGCATCAGGATATTCTCAGCCAAATTAAAAAACGTGCACAAACGTGATCAACAATTTTCAAATGTCAAATAGTTGCTGAGTCAATTGTAATTGTTTATAAATCTTCCTTAAATTACATGTGACGTAAAAAAAGATACACATTTTTTAGCAAAATTAATCACAGACAATTTTCACGTTAACAATCAAACATTGACCATAACACAAGTAAATTCCCTTTTTTTCAATAACATTATGAATCAACATATTAAGCTTAATATTCAAATTTGTCACAGGGAGGGACTTACATGATATGCGTTATCTAATCCATTTCGTTTAATCACCCTATAAATTACTCAGGGACGTTGAGAATGTTATATGCATCTGGGGATTTTATTTTGAAGCATATATTGTCTTCATTTAAACTATTGATATCACTTACACATGTGAAAAGCAGTAATTAAAGAAAGTATAAAAGATAAACGTCTAACAAAAGAAATGCTTACACTGTGCAACACTTTACATCATCTGTTTGATATCAACATTGGAAAGCCATATCTTGAAATAAAAATGTAATAGATATCAGAAGAATTTCAACAGATAATCAGTCAGGATTGCACTCTACAACTTTTTCTTAAACTTTACTCGTCATTGTAATACGACTTAGACTATTAGGTTTTTATTCTAAAATTTTCAGTATATGAAAAGGTCTAATTGTTTTTAGCTGTTTAGGTATTCGACTCTGCATAATTAGTTTGGACATCCGCCATATTTTTATTTCTGACACTCGCCATATAAATTTACTTTAACTAGCTTTCTGCCAATTTGTAAAAATAATCGCTGCAAAAAGTTACACTAACGAATTCCAATGCGATTTATTTGTAACAGGAAATAAATAATCTATTAATTATATCGCAGAGTTGTGGCAATAACATGTGAACGTTTTCCTTTTAAGCCCTTTGTAGGATAATGCTGGGCTATCTGCCAAAGTTGTAGAGAAATAAAAGGTGATAGCGTGGTGGCGCTATCCTTATTTCCTACTCGATTCATGATCAGAATAGAAAAGATCAGCGTTGTGTTTTATAATGCTGTCTTTACTTGGGGCGAGGATCGTGGACATTAGGAAAAACCTATGCGACTATTCCGGTATTTTACATGAAGTAATGGTAATGTTTAAAAAAATAATTTAATAACTTAACAAATTTTAAGTTTGTATGGAAAAGTCTCGTGAATTCCTTGTTTCATTTTATAATTGCTTTCTTCTAGGTTTACATTCAACTAAAATTTAATTCCTAAAAAAAAATATATTTTGTAATAAAGAATTCGTGGCCAAAAAAAAACAGAAAACGCTCATGGTGAACTAAAAAAATTGTTGTATCTCCCTCCCCATTCATACACGAGTAAATTTCAACCCATCCAAATTATGTTGGTGCTCATGTAGTTGAATGAATTGTCAATATACACCAAGGACCGTCGTAAGGATAGCCCCCTCCCCTTCCTAAAGAAAAAGGAAAAACAAAGTCATTGCGACGACAGTCAGAAAATCTGAAGTGCCATTGGAAGATTTAATGTCTCTATCTAGCAAATTGTGTGACGTAAAAAGATGCCAAATATTGCAAGAAATTGTAAGGTTACCTGGTAATTTGAAAAATATTCAATACAAATGAAATTCCAGTTGAATTTTTAATATATACGTCTAGGAGTGACGATAGTCAGTAAATCTGATATGCCTGTTGGAATTTTTCATATCTCAATCTACCACATTTTATGACTTCATATGAAGCGAAGTGCTGCACTAGATTGTATGTAAGTTTACATAGTATGTGACAAATTTCTCACAAGATGATAGAGACACTTCCCTTACAATTATTTCAAAAATCTAGACCATCCATCACTGTCCTCATGCTTTCCATATCTATCAATATACTATTGCATGACATTTTTCTTTCTCTTTAATGGAGATATCATTTTCAAAAGTTTTTGATACAAGAATAAGTTTTACATTGTCATAGAATCATTCACGGTTGAACCAAACTAATTAACAACTGCAATCGATGAGGGTAAACAAATTGTCGTGATAACTATTTTGGAACCATAATCTCTGTAGGAAAAGTTGAAAAACTGAAATGCATGCACAATGTTGCATCAAATTTTGTTTAAAATCACCTGTTTGTTAAAAAATTCTCAAAAAATAGAAAAAAAAATAGTTAGAAAATGACACTCTTGAATGAATTTTTCAGAAAATATTTATAGCATAGCTATTACCGTATTACGTATTATATTAATAATTACGAAATTACGATAGAATAAATATCCTAGATTGGAACAATCCAAATTACTAACCAGGTTACATAGAATGACGTTTTTCTCATTAATTGGGAAATTGCAGACATTAGAGCCCCATCCCAAGGCTTCTGCAAGTGAAGCCCAGGACACGAAGGGAAGTGCTGTTTCCGACCATATGCGGGATTGCAAAGCCCATTTTTTTATATGCAAGTTCCGTGCCAACAGATGGTGGCGCTCTGTTTAAACAGGCCTGGGTGCGAGCAAAAGGGTTTCACCCTCCGGTCAGGTCCCCACCCCTCCTGAAAACCCTAGGGGATCGGCTACGTATGTCATACACATGACATATATGTGCCCCAATCAATAGACTCTAATCATTTCTGTTAACATTCTATTCACGTTAACATCCTATTCTGCATCACCGACGAAAGTTTTTTGTATTATTATTATTATTATTTAAATTTCACCTAGGATTTTTCACAACTCTCCGTGAAGCACTTTGCTTGAAATTCCCCTATTATGTATTGCCACTTTTCAGAGGGTGGTTTTCAAACTGTAAAAATGATATCCCTCTTTTATGTCTGGGTACATGACGTCTAGAACACCCGGGAAACGTTGAACTATATGGCAAGTTTGCAAAGCATCAAACTTCCTTGTAGGCTACGTGCTAACTTACGTGCTTATATAGCAATCCTGCTCAGCAACTAGTAGGAAACACAATTGGGGCAAAAAGTTTTCCTCCCCCCCCCCAAAAAAAAATCTTAGAAATTCCTATGAGACCCTACACCTATGTGCTTCAGCTATTGCAAAATACTGCACTTAAAGAATATTAAAGATGATGCATGTTTCATTGTGATTCTTGTATCACCTCAACCCCTCCTGATATGTAAGCCTATTACCCTAACATTTCTATGGAATTTATTTTTTTTATGTACATGAATTACGAAATTGCAAACATGATATCCCTATTTCAAGGATAGGTATATTCAGCTTAGGACGGTATGAAAATTACATTTCCGGCCGTCTGAGAGGTTGGCCATCTGAAGAGCCAAAAAGTTCTTTTACCAATTGATGGTGGTGCTTTGCTTGTATAGTCCTGCTTAACAAGCCCTCAGGCCAGCCTCCGTCCCGGTTAAAAAGCCTGGACACGCGCCCCGAATTGTCCATTTATAGATTTTTGACGCTGTGTGCCTTCAGTAACTATTCCTGCCCCCCCCCCCCCTTCACTTGCCAATCATCAATGTGATCGTTTGTCTCAAACTATGCAATATCTGACCAGTTTCGCCCTTTCAATTAAAGTTCACCACTAGGCTACTTTACTGTATATACTTGATTGAATTGTAGTGTAATCTCCAAAAGCAATCCATGGAGGTGGCTCACTGATACAGAGTGCTGAGAGTTCATTCTGTATCCTTTATACTGGCAGAATATTGTACTGGGTTTTTCATCGACAATACTCGTGAGGATGGTACACATTGCCTTGTTTAAAGTGTTTCATTTGCTAGTCATTGATGTGACAGACATCCACGTAAAATTCATTCCTACATAGAGCCCTTATATCCAAACATTTGGAAATTTACTAATTGATCCTGCAATTCACAAAATGCTTGAAATAAGTTCCCTAGCTATAACATATCCAAACGTTGTAAAATACTACAATTTTTCAAATGCAATATATGACATTGTTCATTAATTGGTGAGCAGTTTCTTCGATAAAACTTCCTGGATTAGTGTGAATTAGTTCCTCAAAAACCATTAAGTATCATTTCAGGAAACGGTTTATGAGACAGTATTTACATAGCTGACTGACAAAGATTCTGAACCGACCTTAAAAGTATTACTATTATTTAAATGATGTAGAAGATATGGTTAATTGAACATTGTTTTTGCCGTAATTTGTAACATGTCAATACCGAGAATGCTTGTATCACCTTTGAAGTATGGTTAAATGTTCTTTGGTGACAATTTCATGTCAGAAACATTACATTACATGACTATAACGTTTATTCTATTCATAAATTATACATAATGGACAGGTATAGATTTTATCTAATTAATTTGTGACATTGAACATGCAGTTACTATACAACGAAATTCACCTGTTGCGTATGAGTACGGTCTACCGAAGTATAGATTTATACTTGAAATCATGTTCCAGACAATCATTGTCAATCATTAGAAGGATTCTAAAGTTCCGTTTTTATGGATGTACAAGAACAATGAACATTAATAATATGTAGGATTTGCGTGATAGTTATAACTCAAGTTGCCTAAGCTAGTCATTTTGTTACTACCTTTTTTGTAACTGATGATAATTTAACCGCCACTGGAGTTAAAGAAGAAAATGAGCTAATACTACATTTGTTGTTTGTTACAAACAGGGAAATACATATGTAAACAATGAATGCGATGATAACAGACAGAAGTGTAAACGATGGGAGAAATCCAGGATAATCGAAGGAATATTTAATGTATCGTATCATGTACTACTGTCAAATATTCCTTTAACTTTTCAAATGTGATGGCTAGTTTAGCAGTTCCACATATTATGTTAAAGTGACGGTACCACTGTTTGTTGGAAACAGGAATATGCATCTGTAAACACCGAATGCGATAATAACGAACAGTAATGAAAACGATGGGAGAAAGGGCAATCAAAGGACTATTTAATGCATGAAGTTCTACTGTCCAATATTCCTTTAAGTTTTCATATGTGATGGCTAGTTTAACAGTTCAACATATTTTGTTAAAGTAACGATACCACAACTATTGAAATGAAAACGGAATGACGCCATGTGATCTACACTAAGGTCACGACTTTGACAGAAGAACGGGCATAGTAAATACACAAAGTTATGAGACTTTTAAGTCTCTTAAGAAACTTAAAAGTGTGTCCATGTCAATATTATTTTCACATGTGAGTCTTGTTAGGGTAATGCCCAGTATTTAATTTCATAAAGTAAGTTACAATCTTGGACCACAAGCAATGATGTAGTGACGACTTACGAGGTTCGAATACCGTGCTGTACACGTTTGGGTCTAACTTGAAGATGAATCGCTTAACTACTAGAGCATTCAACGAACTATATAATACGTACATGCTAGATACGTGGCTCTTTTGTATTGTTTAGCATTATACCATTCAGCATCTGCTCCCTACGGTAGCATACCCTATATGGAAGTTGGAGATCCTTCCGCATCTTGTTCGGTGAAAGTCCCTATTAGGGACATTTCATCAACTTTTTTGAGTATTTTATTCTTTACGATAGGTCCTTTTGTGGATTGAATATTGAAGTGGGCGAGTTAAAGTATATATGGTGTGAAAATGGGGGATATTGAAGCAATTATAGAAAAGTTATGGAATCTTAGGTGGCGGAGCATCATCGTCGGAGGCGATGTGTGATTTGGTCCCAGTGACAAGGTGTGCTAACTTCGACGGCCTCTAGCAGAAAATCTAACCTCTTAAGGTACGGAAAATTGAAAAAGCCATGAATGGCCAGTGTGTCAGCTTTCCATAGAGTGGCATCTTATATCTGTTGAAAACTTCTACCAGGCTTTAAAAACCATATTACTTTTGCGATTTAGTGTGTAAGTCAATGGGGAAATTTATAGGGGTATGCTACCCTACGTACAGGTTTGAAGCTTCCAGACCTTTGCCCTCTTATATGTAAAGTATTATGCTATTCAGTACCTATCTATCTGGAAAATTCTGTTTCGAAACTTCGAGTAACATTAGGAAAATATACCCTTGTAGATTGAGAGCACTCCGAAGAGGAATTTTCATACCATTTGAAGTTACATCCATCTCTGAAGACAATGCCATCCTTATTTCTTTTTCTTTATGTATGTACTATACAAGTTAACTCTGTCGTGAAGTTACTGTCCTGCGCAGTACTCAATGCCTCTTAATTTATATCCATACGTACTTAGAAAGAATTCTCAACTCCTATTGGCCCATTTCAATCAGGCGACCGTGGGTTAATCTCTGATAACCCAACTCTATTAAACCAAGGTCAATCAGCGGCGGATGAATACAAGATCGAGAGTGTGTTTTCATTCCGCTGTATCTCACACAAAACAATGACTAATACAATATTACTAGCAATAGGCCTACTGTACTAGTACTAGTGAAATAAGGTTCCATTTGAAGTTCGTAGATCTAACAATCCCCAAGCCGTGCCTATAGCCTAATCCTGCTCAAAAGTAAGATGTAAATCTACGTAACAACAACACAGTATACTGTCAGTGGTAATTCTTCTGACGTACGGTAATCTTACCTAAATATCAAAATCGTGTAGTGAAAGCTTCTTTAGTTCATTTTAAACATCATAAAAGTTTGACAGCCTACCGGAATTAGCTTTCCTTCTTCGTAGAATTCCGCTGAGATGCTCAAAAATAATTCCCTATTCCTAATTCCTTACAAATCCCCAATAAAATCCTAAAGAGGATTAAGGACTGCAATACATCGCCATCTTGAAGGGTCTCCATACAACTACCGGATAATAATAATATTCTGAAAGACAGGGAACTCTATAGCACAAATAAGTTAGGCTTATTGATCCTGGATAGGCCTAGGCCCTATATGGTGAAAAAAAAAATAAACACGGAAGGCTTTGACGTAAGTTATCCCAAACCAGCCATAAAGTGTTCTTACAGCAATGTTTTGACAGTAAGGTTTTGGCCATGTGCAATCCGTCCTTTTTGTTGAACTAACTTAGGCCTAGTTCCGCAATTTTGCATAGCCTACTGAGAACTCTCACACTCACAGGAAAATTAGGGTCAGCACGCAACAAGTCTTCCACTTACTGCTGCTGTTAGGACTGAGAGTAAGACATCAAGCATGTCTGAGTTTTTCTCGACATGTATGAATAAATCTGTCACTGTTTTATCCAAAATCAGTAATCAGACCCTGTGGGCGTACAACGCTCTGTAGCACAGTGAATACACGTACAGTGAACCACATGTCCACAACTCCTACTAGACCTCAAAGTCGACGAGGATCAAAGTTGGTACATAGGAGACCCATGGTTTGAAATTAAGTCTTACGTCAAAATTAAGGTCAGATGTCAACGTCAAATAATAAATTAGTGAAAATATTTAAATCACTGTATTTCTAAATAAAACATGCCTATTTACATGGGACCTTCAAATATATGACCGGTATATAACATTTTATCAGAAAATCATTTCTGTACGGGTGTAAAGGACAAAGGTCAAGTTCAGGGTTCAAAGGTCAAATATGACACCAAACAGGTTATATCGACAAGTTCTTCTAGACCGCAAAGCCGATGAGGATCACAATTGGTAGACAGGTAAGCCATGGTGTGAAATTGTGTCTCTCGTCAAAATTTAAGGTCAAAGGTCAAAAGTCAGCGGTCAAAGAACGAATAAGGGAAATATTATTTTTGCTGTATTTATTAATCCAGAATGGGATAGTCACATGACACCTTCACAAATAAGACCCGTATACAATATTTTAAAATCATACTTGTATGTGTTTTGAGGTCGAAGGTCAAGTTCAGAGGTCAAACGTCAAGAGTCAAATTTGACACCGAAAAGTTTGCGTCAGCAACACCTTCTAGACCACAAAACGGGTGAGAATGAAAGTTGGTCTAAAATTATGTCTCCCATCAATATTTTAGGTCAGGGGTCAAAGGTCACAGGTCAAAGTTTTAATCGTAGAAATGCTTTGAAAAGCATTAGGTACCTGATTACTATTTATACTGTTCACTCGATTATTAAATTCATAGGTCAATAATGCACATAATACAGTAAGGTATGTTCTGCTAGCACTAAGTGAAATAGAACTTACATACTTATATCTATATTATTATTTATATTATTATATCTATGTTTTTCATACAATGAGACTTAATATTTCAACCTATGCAACCACGTTTGGACTGAGCGATTATATCTTATAAGTTGACATTTTCCATGCTTTTGGTAATACCCCTCAGTATGTTTTTGCTGCTACATGTCCTTTTGACACTAGCAAAGAAATTGAGTGGTTTATACTTCTTGGCGTTAAATTGAGAAATGCAAAATTGAGTGATGCAAATGATTGTGACGTGCTACTGACGAACTATGACAAACACGCAAAGTGGTGGTGCGCTGATCTGAGCGATAAAGGAAATCAAGGAGTACTTTGACGCACAAGCGATCTGAAGGGAATATGTACTTTGACGTGCACGCCTGACTGCTACATTTACACAACAATTGTTCTTTGTTGGCAAATTAGTCTCCTATTTACCTGTGCCGGACCTGATTCTGCTAAAATTACTGTTCGAATGAACAATAACGTTCTCATATTTGGCTTGAATTTTCAAACACATTACCCACAGCGATCAGTTCTGCTAAAATTGTTTTGGTTAAAGTTTAAAGGTGGTGTATGTCGACCCGAATACCGGGTGTATGTTTTCTTTTACCAAACAATTATCAAACTTTGCTAACTTATTATAGGAGTAATATACTGTATCTTCATTAATGTGTTCATAGGAAGAGCCTTGAGAAATTTTGCCTCGAATGCTCAATTATCCCCCAAGATATGGTGGAAATCCAAATTTTGAGACAAAATTGGCTTTCTCAAAATCAGCACTGAGATTTCACTGAATTTGCCAATGCAATGATATTACTTTGAATAATGTGTTCTCGAGTAAGTTATCACGAAGCTTCAAATTAATTGGTCGAATAGTTCCCAAGATATGCTGGAAATACAAATTTTGGCGTGCAATTGGCTTTTTCCCTAAAAAATCAGCTAATTTCACTCAATTCACTGTACAAACTCTTTGTCATCATGCGCAAGCTTACCAAGTTTAAACGTAATCTCTCATATACATTTCAAGGTATTCTGGAAAAACCATAATTTGGACAGGTGCTCCGGCACACCCCTCTTCCCTCCACACACACACGCGCACACACATCGGCACGGAAACGTTTTCATTTATACCACCCAAAAGGACCCGACTGCATCCGTGGTCATGTTACCATGAAGTGTCGCTAACATAAAATTCAAACGTTTCCATGACAACCGTCCTCCCACGGGTGCACAGTACAATGTAGAGCTCCAATTGCCAAGTGACTACAATAGCTCATCTTAGCCCCTACAGAGCGATGAGATAATAATGAGATGAACATATAATCCAACATCAAACCAATCGTTTATCCCATTCATTGCCATGTTCAAAGCTCTATCGTGATTTCGGAATGAACGTTGGTACGTACCACGTGACCTTTAATTGTAGACAATGACCTAAACCATACATACTTACAACCGAAAACCTCAGTTTTTAAAGATTTGGTGATATACATAGTAACCTATAAAAAGTCGAATGGTCACTGGTACTAATGAACATCCGTAAGGTCATGTGCCAATTTAACACCAGGTGGCAAGTGAAACTGAAATATTAAACCATTGCCATTCGGTTTTTCATTTAAAATTAATTCCTCTGAAATTAACCGTTCCTTTCAAAGAGAATGGAGAGACATCAAGAGTTCTATTTATGGTCAAATTTATTGCTGCTGTTTCTCATTTCTTGTGGAACCAAACTGGTAAGTTTTGTCTTAATTTTAGACAAAATGTAAGTAAACTTTCAAATTTCACATTGGGACTTTTTATTTTTGTGCTGGTTTGTTAAAGAAAAATGTATGTGTTTGTCTTATATAAAAAATATGGTTGTTAAAGTAATCTTTAAGGATTATTTATGAATTATTCTATTATGAGGAAGGGTTTTACCTTAATTTTGGAAAAATAAGTATCTCACAGATAATTGTTGTTTTTTTTTTTTTTTAATTGCTTAAAAATAGTTTTTTCCCCAAACTTTGAAAACTCAAATGACGCACTTTCCGTAACACATGAATAAACTATCGCGGAGATATTGCAGAAGCTTGTTGAGGAGACTGAATATATTAACAACACCTGCAGCTGTTTCGTTTCTTTGTCATGTTAGTTCATTTTAACATAATATTTCAAAGTATTTAGCTTGTTAATTCTACTAAGCCACTCACAGATTTGCGACACTTTTATGACTAAAGTTATTTTTTTAATCTATCCTAGAGTAGAAACTATGAATATGAAAAAGATTCCGATATATGATGTTTCTAATTATACCATTGTTATATGCCCATGTTTCTATACATCTAAGACTTTATCCGTAGTAATTCCTAGAGAGTATAGCGTTTGTGAAATGAGTTCCGACAGTTTAACATAATTGTTGCATAAAATTCCTGTCATTGTCCAAGCATGGAAAACTCATATGCAGTGGACAGGAGTTGTCTATATTACTACATCTTGCTAAAATACGACATAAACGGAACCCCTATTTGAGAGTTTATTTAATCGCAATGTACTAACTAGCTGATACTCAAAATGCACTCCGTCGTGCCGTGGTGTCTGTGGTCAGTCTATTCCGTGGTGGGCTCCTTTTCCCTTTCACTCTGTTGCTATTACCAAATAACTATATCTTAATCCTTTAGTGATGTCGATAATTAGCAACGTCCACAAGTTTACGAATACTGCCGAAATTTCATATCTTAAGATGAAAAAAATACCTTCGAGTAAACTGCTTTAAAAAGGACAGTCGCATTTGGAAGTATGTCAGCTCTATTACTCCAATTTTTAGGATTGGAGTTGTATTTTTTTCTAGTTTTTGTTCGTGTATTTATTTTTGTTTGTTTTTATTGTCACTATTGGAATTGAGAGTCTTGGATTCTACTTTCACATTGATGTATTTTCTGGATAGGAAGAATTGTTGCTTTGACGTTTTTGGAAATGATTTGATAGTAATGATTGTTCGATGGCAGTATAGGCAACTATGATTTGAGCAAAATGACACGGATCACCGTTTCTCAATACCAAAATACGTATTTCCTTTCTTTGCACATTTAACAAAGTGTGTGAGGAGAAAGTGTACATCCATACAACAAGGTGTAAGTGTGGATCGACAAACTTTATTGAAATAGATGGTCTTGTATTTCTGAACCATTCCGTATGCATCTAAGTCTCTAATCAGACCTTAACCGCGACAGTTATTTCTTTTGCCTGATCCATGCGAACTAAGAAGTCCAGATGATAAAACTACAATCACTAAATACACCACTGATTTGATTAAGAAAAAATATATATATTTGCAACTTGCTTTTATCACGTAATGTTTCTGAAAGTCAACCTCATCATCAGATCAGGGAAGTTTTTATTAAGGGGAATAGGCGACTTTCTGGTGATAGGTCATGACAAGAACATTGAACATGACGTAACAAGTAGTTGAAAATACGAAATAATGGACATTTCAGTTGTTGTTTTGTTTTATAGATTAGGCTTATTCCAGTTAATGTTTCGTGTTTCATGAAGGTATATTGCGACGGAGGTTACTCTCATGTTCTATTAACAAACTAAATATTATTTAGCGGCGTGTTTCTTCAAACTTCATCAAGTCGTCATCTGTAAATACAATGGCCAAGCAAGCTAAAATTAAAACTATTGTTTTTAAATTTAAAGTTTTGTTTTACCTTTATATAGGCCTAAATATATTTAACAAAACAAAACAAATATAGTTCATTTTTTCGCCTCTTCAGCTGAGATAAATTAAATAGAGTTATTTTTGTCTTTGTGTTTCTAGAATTGTTACTGAAGTAATGAAAACAAAAAAACATTTATTTTAACCGTAACTCTATATGTTTCTCAAAATCGATGAATGTTTAACTGGAAAAGATATACTTAAACCTGAGTTGATATACAACCTCAGTTCGATCATTTTTTTAATTAAGTAATTTTATTAAGTTCTTCTGTACAGTACATATGGATAAATAGGTTACCGCAAACGTCTAATTTAAATGTCTTACATGCTACATGGACACTATCTTGGTTTACACCCGCGAGCTCACAACTTTCTCACAACTCATATGTGTAGAAAAAGTGTTATTCTATTCTGTTTTAAATAACACTGCGTCAAGTTTAAACTGTAAACGTCACCAGACAAGCGGAAACACTGCTTTTTCCTTACAAGAAAATCGGAAAGCGAAACCGTTTCTTTTGAAACTAAAACGTACAATAAAATATACAAATATAAAATTTTCTTGTCTTGTTCGTTTGCAGCCCGTTATCGATGGCCATAGCATATCATTGTAAAATCTAAACTTCTTACTTGGCACAAGCGAATTAAAAATAAAATAGTGAACTTAAAGGGGCTCATTGAGTTGGTTCACAAAATTCCAGATATTTTGTCACATCTGTTGGGTTTAAGTCATATGTTGATGGCAAATGCTCAAACTAAAAGATTCTAAACATCTGACATACAACTGAAGCAGCAGAGATCGGGTAATTAAGTATTGAAATCACTTCTTGAAAATCTGTGACCAGACACTTTTTGCCACACAGTACTAAGCATAGGCAACTCCTGTTCATAAAAAAAATACAATTTCTCACATTTTCAAGAAAAGCAGGGATAGATAAATGACTGAGGAGGCTAATTAGAAGTATTGGCATGCAATTGTTTCCTTCAAACTTGTCACAAAATGAACAATATCAGCTCAATGAGCCTCTTTAAATGTGAATATTTCAACTTTAAACAAGTAAAAAACGAAGACGATAAAAGCAAACATTTTTTATATAGGTTAAAGAGAATCTGAATATAAACAATTGCTACAACAAATAGAGAAATAAATCAAAGAATGACCTGCGAAATCGAACTATCATCAAACTGAGGTATGAAGGCATTATTTGACATGATGACATCTGGGTTGCATATACAGCATTGATCAAGCTGAACATTTTAATCAATTTAGCAGCTTGAGTACTCCATGTATCGTTAAATGAGTTTAGCAATCTGGATTGAAATGAGAAGCAACAATGGGAACGTGGTCTATTTTCACGAAAATAAATGATTATGCAATTAATTTGTGTTATTTAAAATGTAGCTATCAGAAATAAACCAGCTGCAACTAATCCTTTGGGGTACGCAAAAACGTTTTAAGAAGCAAACGTTACATGATGTTACAGGTCATTGACAATACAAGCGGTTAAGCATCCCGTACCTTCGTGGAGTATCATTTAACGTCAATTGAATCAATAACTGAATAAGAAAGGTTAATAGAGTTTGTCTACTTCATTGTACCTTGATACTGAATATTCTCATATTTATATATTACATATATTCTTTTATTCTTTTACTGTTCTTGCCGACACATACTCCTACAGGTGTATGCCGGGGACGGAAGTTTATTATCAGGTAAAGACATTTTTACTTCCTCCGAAAGTTTTTGTTTTAAGCAATATGCTTAACAATGTAATGTGTTCAATGTACGGTTCTTTCTGGTCGTGGATCACTGCCATACAATAATCACATGTCATCCTAAGCTCGATTTTATAAATAATTAGGAAAATCAAGGACGTTTGAAGCAAAAATTCTTCCTCTCACTACATTCTTCTTTATGTAATTAGCAACTTCGTTGATCCTTCATCACCAATCCGAATACCCGAGAGATTGCAGTGAAGTATTACGTACCTGTTCGTCCACCCATAATTCTTCTGGAGTGTACATAATTAAACCGGACGGATACCCAGAAGCATTTGAAGTTTATTGTGACAATGACTTGAATGCTGGTGGATGGACTGTAAGCCTCTTGAAACTATGCAAAATGTTACGCAACATTAGAGTAACGATGTAGTTGATACCGGCTGCTTTAAATACACAAAGAATCGAAATAATGCTTTACCACTTGCATGACTCTAGAAGCTTGAATAGTTAGTTTTTGTAACCATAATTAAATATTTCATGAACGTGTACGTTTGAAGAATAAAATATATATATATATATATATATATATATATATATATATATATATATATATATATATATATATATATATATATATATATATATATATATATATATTGAGTTAGTACAGCATTGAGGCAATTGAAAAATCAATATGTGTGCTATTTTCTTTATTTAAAGGAAGCAATTTAGGCAGAGCAGTGTTGCACATTTTTACTTTATATTTTTATTATACTTGTTCGTAGTTTGTGATTGAAACAAAATGTCGAAATATCTCAAAAATTGATATTACGTGTTTTTTATTTTACACTAATAAATTCCTACAAAAATCCTTGTGTACAAACAAAAACAAAATATGACGAGTATTATAAAACACGACAGGAAATAAACAATCATGGAAGCAAATCGTTTTTTTTTTTTTTTAAGTTTGCAACCAACCATGTGAAACTCATGAAAAAGATTACTTAGCTTTACAAGTTCAGTGACCCTACATAAATTTGATTTTTTTTTTCAGGTATTACAAAGGCGACACACTGGACTAGTTAAAGTTACTCGGCCATGGGACGAGTCAAAAACAGGTTTTGGTTTCCTGGGAAGTGAATTTTGGATAGGAAATGAGAAACTTTCGTACTTAACAAATCAAAAACAATACCAAATCCGGATTGATTTTACGAATACAGTGGGAAAAACGTGCTACGTTACCTACGATAGGTTTCGTATCTCGGATGAATGGGGAAACTATACACTCTTAAGTGTAGGTAGTTTTGATGGACGAACAGGTAAGAAAGTTTTAAGTTTCATCAGCTAAAACTGGAATTCTAGTTTCACTTTAGTCTCGTGAAGTCATGTATGTATGATAATATCTATGTTAACTTTCACTTTTTGGGCAATATGTAATCAACTTGAAAAGTAAAAAAAAAAAAATGTGAGTGAAAAGTGAAAAAAAAAATGTGTATAATGCAGCAATTCAAGTTAACATAGGCGTTAATAATACTGTTATATGTCTCTGAAATGTGCTCAACGTTGCATCGTTGCTGTTTTTCTACCAAATTTTGTGCATTTGTGAGTTTAACTTCTATGAAGTACGTCGAAGTCAAGAAGTTTAAATCAGCCTTCCATACCTTGTTTAACTCAGAGAAAGAAGTTGCTTTCTTCTCTTTCTTTAAGAATCATGCGTAGAACTGTGTCTGCCTAATACGGTGCTCTCCAGAGAGACATGTGAATATTCCTGTGATGATCCACAAACCTGCATTTCTTCATCCGGTATGTTAGAAGAAAGATGTGCGTGTATCGGTGATAACAAGATACATCGGGGCAACTGCATTCCCCAGGAACAATGTGGTTGCTATGACGCTGTGATGGGGGCTGTCATAAGGGTTAGTGCAGCACTATTGGTTCATGTCCCTAAGGCTGTTACAGATAACTCTTTTTACGTTTGTTCTGGTTTCAGGTATACACGGTGTCTACAATCGGTTCAAGTGATTGATATTGCTTAATCTACGCGGATTTCCAATAAGCGTGAATGGTTACTAGTGGTCATCTTTGATACACCGTTTACTGGAACTTGTACGTGATAATAATCAAAAAGAACTATTATTATACTATGTATGAATATAACAGTTTTCGCGTTTTTATTCAAACAATATAGAATGGTGATTCGTTTATCAATGCTGACTGTGGGAGGCGTTCACACTGCGTTAATAATCAGCTAACTGTAGATGAAAATTACCGATGTATTGCCGGATCAACATGTGGTGAAGTAGACGGTGTCAGTACTTGTATTCCCGTCGTGCCCACTACCACCAAGATTCCTGATGGAAAAGACTGCTATGAGCTTTATCTTGCCGGTGTAGATACTGATGGTGTATACACCATCTACCCTGATGGTTATCCTAGCGGTGTTCAGGTTAATTGTAAGATGGAAAGTAATGGCGGAGGTTGGACGGTAAGTTCATTAACTTAGCCTCATGATGGCTGTCTCACGTTCCATATGAAGAGTTGCCATGGTTGTATAAATGTACGGTTAATATTTGATACATGGAGGTCTAACCTGGCACACTATCTAAGGCGGCCAAGAAAAAAATAGTGAAATCTTTTTTTCTTTTTTTTTTTGGCTGTATTAAGCGTATAGGCGTACCACCAGTGTACAAAATTTTATCTGAATGTCATGTCTACATGTGTTTTGAGATCAAACGTCTAAGTCAGAGGTCAATTTGAGTATAAAAAGGTTTGTACCGCAACTCCTCCACACAGCAGCGCCAGTGTGAGTCAACGTTGGTAGATAGGTGACCAATGGTCTGAATGTGTGTCTCAAGTCGGAATTTAGGTTGAAAGATGAAAGGTCAAAGGTCAGGCTATGAAATTTATTTTTGTTGCATTAATTGATCCAAAATGTTTCTTTTCATCCAACCTTCAAATAACCATCCGTTTACACGATTTTCTCTGAAACGCACGTTTTTATGTGTCAAATTTGACCCTGAAAAGGATACGTAAGCAACTCCTCCGAGAGCACTGTGGCGATGTAGGTCAAAGTTTGCAAATAGGTGACCCTTGACCTGAATCATGTCAGAATCCTCACTTACGTTCCACTGACCTTTCTTCAAAGCCACTGTCTTTCGAAGCATGTTTGAAAGACAAATTGTTTGCAGTGAATAGGTACTTGGCCACCTTTGCCTTCTCTGTGAACCAAGATTTACTCCATCACGCCCCCAAAAGTGGTCTCGTTTGTTTTATTGTATGTCACGAAATGATACTTGGGTGATTGTTTTAGGGATCATTTATACCTTATTAAATGTTTGAAGTTTGTCAATTTGATGTGGAATTTATGAAAATAATAACTTTAACAGCTAGATCTTTGAAAAAAAGACTTGCAACTATTGTATCAAAGGAAAGGAATGTGATTTGTGGTATTAAAATTTCACCTAATTTTTACTGTAACCTTGGTGAGTCAGTCAGGCAATGGAAATCAAAGTGGTAGTAAGCTCAAAGGGCGCCTTTTGTCATGTTGTTTCTGGGGTAGAAGTGTAGGGTCAGAGGTCAAAGCTCAGAGTTCCAAGTTCAAATTAGTGAACATATTCACTTTTGATTCGAAATAGCTATTACCATGGAAACATGAAATATATCATTAGGCTGCAAGGTGATTTCGGAAATATCATGTTTATAGTGTTTTGTTGTAAAACGTCAAGCCCGCTGGTGACATTGACACGGAAAAGTTGTTTTCACAACTCATCATACACTACAGAGTCTATAAAGATAAAAAGTAGGTGAATCATGGTCTGAAGTTATATCTCAAAGTTTAAGGTCAAATAAATGAAAATCTTCTTCAGCTGTGTTTCTTTATCCAAAGTGGCTATTTTCATTGAATCATCTGATATATCGCCAGTATTTAAGATATCATCTTCAAGTCATGTTTGAAAGGGTTTTATAATCAAAGGTCAAAGTCAGAATTCAAAAGTTTCTTTTGCACCTCCTCCTAGACCGTAGTTCCAATGGAGGTCAAATTCGGTAAACATGTTACCCATAATCTGGACTAGTATCTCAAGTCAAAGTTTAAAATCAAAGTTCAAATTAATAAATGTTCTCATTTTCTAATCCAATAGCTATTTTTATGCGACCTAAAAATATAACCAGTACACAAGAGATTCTCTAAAACTCATGTTTATATGTTTCTTTAGGTCATAGGTCAAAGTCAGACATGTAAGGTTTGATTTGATCCTGAATTGCTTGCTTCAACTGCTTTATTTGCCTCAACTCTCAGACTGCAATATCGATGAAGATCAAATCTGGTACATAGGAAGCACATGGTCTAAAGTTGTGTCTTGTGTCAAAAGTAAGGTTAGATGGCCAATTTTGACAGTCGATAAAGGCTTAGAAAATATGTCACGATTGCTACCTGGTCAGTGAGCCGAATAAACGTCAAACTTGGTCGGTATCGATCATAAGATGTAGTGTTCACAAATCGTTGCCTCATAGATCAAACCAAGTTCTCACGGCACATAATAAAGTACACAAGCTTCTAGTGCAACATCGTGTCACCATAACTTATGACATCTTTGCTTTTCATGCCATGTGACTTAGTATTTCAACGCACGCAGCCATATTTGACGCTGACCGATTGTGGCTGGCAACAACTTATTTTTCCATGCTTTGGTAGTATCTACATTTTGCATTTTCAGATTAATCGTACATGCTAGATACGTAGTTGGGATATTTACAGAACGGTACGTTTTAACGAGAATATATAAATTAATCACGCTTATGAGCATGAGGCACTTGTTGGAACTGTCACAAAACGCCTAGATTCGCGCGTCGACGATCCAAGAAATAAAGAATTTCCAAGTATTACTTTTTATGCGAGTTCTGCAGTTAATGTGAAGAATCAGGAGATGTCTACACACGTACCCATAGCCGTACACACATATACCCGTTTAGGGCTTCCGATCGGCGACATGGACTTTTCCTCACGTAATCCGGGATATCCCACTGCACTTTGCAGATGATACCCCTAGTTTACTGGCATTTAGTCTTGCATGTTTTTTTTTTCATCTTTTTTATAGACCTGCACCCGTAAAACAGGTGTAGATCAATATAATAGGCAATTGGGGAAAAAGCCAGGTCGACCTACGATGATGAGGGCGCATATCTGATACATCAAATGAACTTCTGGTTAAATATCCAGAAACGGGCATATCCCCATTGTTTCTGGGTATCCCCAGTAACAAGCTTGAAAATCTTGTCTGTGCCCCCGTTCGGCGCCCTTTACAAACCCACATCACTTGCGCGTCATTTAAATCAGCATGACCAGGTATAGTGTGGGTCTATCAGCATCAGTCTGTTTATGTAGCAGACCTTTACGATTACCCTCGAACATAATTTACGTGGTTAGCGACGTTTACACACGAAGTCATAGCCTGTGTGGATGGGTGGTTTACTTTATTAACAACGCAAACGACATTTGGTTGAACTCGTTGAGGATTTATCAGGAACGATTTTATCGTCATCGTTATATCGTTCGGTGTGACTGTAGTTTTAGAGAGAGAATGGTTACGGAACTGATGAGATATGCAACTGCGTGGATTACTCTCTTTTATCGATTTTTTAAATTTTCTTTCTAATTTGCAGTAGTTATACATCGATCAGTGTTCGTGTTATCATAAAGTGATTTTTTTTTTTTTTGTATTTGAAAGGTCATTCAGCGACGATCAGGGTCCTCAGTTGACTTCTATCGGAGATGGAATGATTATAGAAACGGGTTCGAACATCCCAGTAGAGATCACTGGTTAGGAAATGATTACATCCACTCTATAACGACACAAAAAACTTACAGTCTGCGTGTTGATCTTACCGATCGAAACGATGAATCGTACTACGCCCTCTATTCCTCCTTTAGCATAAGTGATGCAACAGACAAGTACCGACTGTCTATTAGTGGATACAGCGGCAACGCAGGTTAGTGTTTTTTATTTAATATCCTATCCTAACTTTTGTTTTAAGAAAGCACACATGCTTTAAATTCAGTCTGCCATGCTTACAGAGAATTCACAATATCCTGCCGTAATTTTTAAATTTAATCGAAATACATATGCAAACGCAGCCCATCATGGTTGTACAAGAGTCACAGTAACAACTGATAGCAGGTGGTTACTCAGAACTTTTACAATTATGTAGCAAAATGAATACCTCCTTCCGTGGACTACATTTACATCTAGGCAATGTATATATTGAGTGCTTCAGTAAGTGGGAGGTGTTTATATTGACCTAAAGATTGTATTTGGTAAACTGGAAAGAAATAATTTAGTGAATTCGCATTGTCACGATCTGTATTTTCCCAAAACAATAAGAAACATCATTAGTTTTGTGTATGATATCTTAAACCTAAACTAATTATAGTATATAGTCCTGACTAAATGTTGGGACTTCTGTGGTTGTTTTGTCCAACATCTACGTGTATAGTCATGCGCTGATGCCATAACTCTTAAAACAAAATGAAAAAGTAATTAAAACGTACTCTCTCATACTACTTTTTATCAACTAAAATTAACAACGCACTTAATGTGACTGAGTTACCTGTCAACATGCATCTCAGTCTTTAACTAAAATAATACTACTGTTGCTGTCATGATCTTAATTTTTGGTTTTATTCATTGAGTTAAAATTGCTTCATTTGTCACAAGACGGAAGAAACCCTTTACATGCTCATACCTCTAATTGCCTTCTCTACCATGTATCTAATCTTACATTTGTACGAATGTGACAAATCGAATCTTGTATGAACCGTGGAAAGTTATGGGTTTATAAACTATGGTAAAACATGTCTTGGAAAAGAATTTCAATAAGTGATTTGCATCGTTTTATTATCCTTGCTGATTCACTTGTGTTGATTCACTTGTGTGTCAGCAAACTGAGAATTACTCAGTTTGACCATATCGATGTATAAGTAGCATTCATCGGGTGTGACAAAATATCATGAATATTTTGAATCAAGTCAATCAGGCAGTTTCCTACTTTATTACCGCCAAGGACATTTCGGAGGTTACCATTAAGTTCCGCAATAAAATATGACACCAATTTTGAAAAGTGAATTACCAAGCACTAACGGTCATATTTAAAGCATAAAAAACAATCAAAATATAATTTCATATTTGGTTTAATGTTTATCAGAAAAAAATCATGTTGTCGCTATATCATTTCATCCACAAGTAACAGATTATATTTAATTACATACAAATTGTCCTCCGCAAGGAAAAGTTGGAATTTGGACAATGGTGGTTGGGACATATGTGGATGACCTAATAATTGATGGCATGACAGGAAGGAAACACAGTTTGATTTCTTTATCGTTAACGTGACCTTTTTCAAGTATGGGATTCTTCATATTCTAAGCAAATAATGATAATAGGCTTCTATGCCATCAAAATGTGTAGTAGTTCATATTTAATCAAAATCTGGTAATTATTCCTAGTTAACTTTCCCACTCTCACAAAATTTGTTTTTAATGTATTCCAACGTTAAACAGTTTTTTAAACAGGTTTTTCTGTAATATTTCGATAATACATATTTTTTTTTTTTAACCCGTTTCTAGGAAATGATGCCATGCGAGGACAAAATGGCAAACAGTTTAGCACACGCGACCAGGACAACGACCAAAGCACCACCTGGGACTGTGCAGAAAGGCATCGAGGAGCATGGTGGTTCGGTTATTATTACATTTATTATATTTACTATTGTTATTCCATATGTCAGACGAGCGATGACCACTGTGAGTTTTTCCCCGAAGGAAATTGTTGCCATGCCTGTACAGCTTCCTACCTCAATGGAGACTACGACGGAACTACTCGAGGTACGAACATCTTCTGGCATAGTTTCAGTGGATACGACTGTGGTTTAAAATATGTTGAAATGAAAATAAAACCGAACGCTTGAAGCATATCATACAAAAAGGACATAGAGGAAACTAATAAAGAGTTGGTTACAATTTACCTTCAGTATCTGTTGGATATTGTCCTCATACTCTTTTGAGTGTTTACACAAATCTATTGACTTTAAGGCTATGTTGTAAAGTCGTCAAGTGACCAAACCCCCTAACTTAAAGTAAATGTGTCTGTCACAAAGGTGGGATTTATTTCCCTTGTGGCATAGCAGCGTCGTGGAATGTGTTTGAAATGTTGAACATATTTTCGTTGTTTATCTCTTTCCTGTGTTTGTTTTAAATATATAATAAAAAGAGTAGAAAGAGACGGGATGATAATAAAGATATGTACAGTAATATAATGGTGTAATATAAAGGTACAAATTGAAACAGAAACGAAGTAAGATTTATTTGTGATCGGGTATGCATTTAGCACACATCATTTAACACACATCTAAGACATAATTAATGAAAATGTAAATTCTCTGTTTTCTAATACGTCATATTGACTTATCATAATGCTACACAGTGACGTCATTAAACAATTTACTGCAATGAGTCACAATTTAACAAACGTTTCACGAACCCTGACGTGACGTATGCGTTCTTGCTCCACTCACAATAACCAAATTATCAGCAATAATAAGAAGAGACATCTGATTCACTACCTTTTACTTTCACCGCTACAACTTATGGAAGACTGTAGAATAAGCAACAAATTTGTTGGGCAAAGTACAAAAAAAAATTTACATTTTCAAAACAATTTTCAGCGACAATGTCAGTGCACCAGAAGGGTAGACTGGTTGCATTTAAATTTAAGAATTATAACAGTAATCATTTGACATCTATAAAGGTCTTCAGCTAATAGATTTAGATCATTTTCCATTATCAGTTCTTGATAGACTGCACTTGTGATTGAACTGTACCATAATGAATTTTCCGTTAGATTTCCATCTACTGGCATGTAATTTATTCTTTCATTTCGACACATGATTTCTTCAACATAATGAAATTCACGACACTCACTTACAAGATCCTTATAATAGCAAACCATGAAACATGGAACAGTTAGTACAACAAAACATATTTTTTCTATAAAAAAAACATATATTCTTTCTAGAAACTAAGAAACCCCTCCCCCAGCAAATAGTAGTTACTAACCAAAACAGAAGATAAGGATTGTGGATATATCAAGGAAGTTTTACGTGATACTTCTTAAATGGATCACTTTCAAAAAGAGTAGAAATAAAGGCTTTTACTCAAGAAAATCGTCCCATATAACACCTATACTTCGTGATCTTCACTGGCTTCCTATTTCTTATAGGATTATCTACAAAATTCTACTCATTGTTTTTAAGTCACTTAATAATATGGCTCCTATTTATGTTTCGGAATTACTCCAACTGTACTCTCCATCACGGAATCTTCGTTCAAGTAGCACATTTAACATCCAGGAACACTGCTTACAGTGCTGTAAAGGCATTTATAAAGAAGGTCGTGATTGGTTCAAATAAGCCTCGTTCTCGAGTAATTGAAGTACGTTTACAGGCCAGATTATTTGCAAATGGATAAACAATGTAAAGTTTTGACAGTGGGGACAATCAGATTTTACTTCAGTATAACATTTTCATAACTATTCATCTTAAATTGAGTGGTAGTCAACATTATGGCACGGAATGGAACAAAACTGATTGGTACTTCCCACGGTCTATTAGTAACTTACTTAATGAAATTAAATATTGGGAACTACCCTCACAAGAGGATCACTTCACTGAAACAATAATATTGTTGATGAAAGTCGATTTTTCTTTCCAGAATTTACTTTATCTAAAATATAATAGCAATGAGTAAGCATTACAGTATGGTAGTACCATTAGTCACATACAGTCGTTGCAGAGAAGACACATGGGACTAACTTTATTGGGCAATTGGAGGAGTCAAATCGGGTTTTTGTTTTCTGGGAAGTGAATTTGGTTCCTGAAATGAAAACCGTGCGTTTTTTACAAATTAAACACAATATCAACTACGAACCGATCTTACTAACAAGGAAGGTGAAAAATTATACATACTGCAATAATTAACTCCAGCAAGAAATACAGTTTGGAGGATAAGAATTATGAAACATGATCTACATTATGAAAAACAAACAAATGCCTGCTGATAAAAAAAACAGTATGAGTACTTTATTGTTGAGATTCATTTTATCAAGTGATCGATCATTGTCTTAAATTACTCCCGATACCTCAGTATTGCTAAACATTTTTTTTTAAATGCCACAAGATAATATTGCAATATGCCATCAAAGATTAAAGACATTTTAATTTTTCTTATAAAAATTAAGTAACTTAATTTGCTCTTATTTTCAACTTTAAAAGTGCGTGATATTCCTCTCTTCTACCCCGTTATGATGCTATGGTATGTTACAAAAACAGACATGTCACCACACATGACAAGGACAACAATGGAAGTGGCTATAACTGCGCAAAAGAGCACCGTGGAACCCGCTTTCGCTATTATTATTATTATTTTTGTTTCATTGCTATAGCAGTGACGACTACTGTGATAATTTCCCCTATGAAAGCTGTTGTAGATCATCCGCTGGAATGATCTAACTGGGTGCATCTGTGGTCTACAATTTACAGAAATAAATGTAAAACCTAGTACTTAAATCACACTTTGTATTAAAGGTAGAGCCGATATGAAAATTAAGTTAGCCATCATACAATCGGTCAGTGAATCCAAACAGTGATCACTATTTGTTTTTTTTTTTTATTGATCATATTGCTTTGTTATTGCATTTCATCAATAAACGAAATTTACTGTAACCTATACTTAGACCTGTGTAAAGTGAATATGCAATACCTATAATTTTCAATAAAGCTTCATAACTTTTTTAAACGCTTTCTGTTTCTTTTTCTTTGGGCGCGGCGGTTGGCAATGTTTAGTAGCGTAGGAAAATGGAAGAAGTATCGAGTAAAATGATAGTTCAGTTTATAACACACGCATGTATAGATGCCTAGTAAAGTATAAAAAAAATTTCTTAGGCAAAGATCTTGACGTTTCATTGAAGTGATTCACTGTAGACCTACAAGTTTTATGCAATATGAAAATTCCGTGTAGAGGGCAATGTATTTCAAAATGTTCTGTTTTTTCTCTTTCAAATAACATAAAGTACTATATAACGTATACCATGGTTTCCTGACAAAAACAGAAAATGCTTCAAACAGAAAATGCATTAAGCAGAAATACCTAATATATTTACTGAAATAAATAATAATATAATAAAAAAGTAATGGAAAATAACCCAAAATATAACTTCAGAAAAAAATTAACATTTAGCATTCCATAGAGAAGCAGAGATGAAATAACGCATGTTAAAACTATGCACTTCAGGTACCTAAAATGCATATTGCCATATTGTGTGCTATAGCGCCGGCGACAATTCACCTAAGACATCTCACGTCCATGCAGTTACAACAATAGAAATTGAAGTTTACCCCACTAACCGTCTACGAGAAAGTCACTAATCCTGTTTACAAATAAAGTTGAGTTTTCAGTTTTCTTTTAAAATTCTTCAAGTGTTTGATGCGTTGCACATAATCAGGAAGAGAGTCTCAAATATGTACCCCTAGGTATCTTACACTGTTTGGGGAGTATTTTCAACTAACAAAGTACCAAATGCTAATCGAGTGTACAATGTTCCAACTTAAAATGTTGCAAAGAGGGGGTTGTGGTGTCAATAATCGGGTTTGTTCATGGTATGGTTCATGGTTTTGTAGAGCAAAAACGAGTTTTGATCAGGCACGTAGCTAAGGACTGCCAGAAAGGAGTACGTACACCCGGAGGAGGGAAACTACTTGAGAAACGCAATCGTCGTCCTGGGGAACCTGAATCTAAGTGTGCGATCCTTCCTCAGTGGAATGAATTTTTGTCCTCTACATGCAAACTGCATCTATTTTCTTAAATGACAGGTGCATTTTTGCAAGTGCCGTCGGATCGTGATTCTTGTTTCACAGATAGATAAATGTTTGAGACGGCATTGGCTGGTAAAAACCGATAATATATAGGAGGTGTTCTGGGACAGTCAATTAATGGGATTGGTCGAGGAATCAGAAACTTCAATTCACTGATCTCTTCAATGATGCCCATATGTATAACAGCTTAAAGTTAATGAAGAAATCTGTGACATTACACCAACTGAAATTAAACTTGGTTTCATTTCCCGTTTTGTCATTTCCTGATAGGAAACACACGGCCTCCGTGGCCACTTTTGTCTTCAGATCTACGTTGAATATTTGTTTTCAGAGCACTGCCCCAGACAATATTACAATAGCACAAACGTGGAAGTACAAGAACATGGGCACAGTAAGAGAAAAACTTGACGTTGTTATACATAACATAAGGCCAGTTACCTTATCTACTGCATTACTCACTGCGTGATCTAACCAACTTGAATGTTGACCACTGATAACCCCTAGAAACGTGACATTAGTAAATAAAAATTCTAGTCTTAACATCACACAAGTCAAAGCATTGAATAATTGCATTATATGAATTACCCCGTAACCTGAAAGCAAAAATCTCTTAAAACATTTTGGAGATAATTTATTCACATAAACCCAATCTCCCTCTTTATCTCACTCTTTAACAAATTCAGAATAGTTCTATAAACACGATTTGGGACAAAAGAGGTTTTTGTCTTCGGCAAAAGGAATTACGTCTACTTTATCGTTGAATTCATGCCAATCCTTGACATTGACAATGATTAATAATAACGGTCCCGGAATAGAACCTCCCGCAAAGACCCATTAAATAGGCTTTAAATTAGAACAGATGTTTGTAACTTTAACATTTTGTTTTCTATTAGTGAGGTAGCTGTTATATCATTTAAGGGCATAATCCCTTATTCCATAATACTCAAGTCTACTCAGTATAGTGTTATAATCTAAAAGTAACAAATGCCTGTGGAAGAAAGGCTCCATATACTATACTGATTCTTCTCAAATGAATTAATGTTTAGATTAGATAAAGAAACCAGAGCATGTGAAGTTGAACACAAACACTTTTTTTTCACAAAACGTCTCAAATCAACACATGCAGAGGATTAAAGAAACCGAATGTATCGGTATTATTGTACATAAATTCAGGTTAGATGTGTGATTTCATCTGGATAACATCAGATATTTTGATACTTTCTGAGGTCGAGCTGAGAATATCATATTATTTGCTGTAATATGTAACTCACTTTACGTTATTTTGTAATTATGAATGTTTCCAATCTTTTTATTTATGCAGTGGTCAGTTTTTTGGCGTTTTGGGTCTGTTATTAGTGCCCTTAGACTGAAACTTGTGCAATAGTTCTCACAAGTATTTACATTTAGATAAAGGAAAGAAAAAAAGAGAACAGGGCCGACATGAATAAAGCAATGAATAAAAGTGGCTGTATGCTGTGGACTTGATACTATTTTATGTCATAACACTAGCTACATCTTACTGCAGAAGATAAAGTAGCGTCTCGTTGCCTTGTGGTTATACTTTCTATTCAACCTTTAACAATACATGACATCCACCTCAAATGCTGCTTCACATAAAGGATTCATCCCGCAAACACACAGAATATCAATAAAAATCCGTTAAAAAGTTTCTACTATTCTTAAAATGTGTTTTCTATTTGAATAAATACCTAGAAAAAAAATATATATATATACACAATAACAACGTGGGATTACGTTTAGTCACTACCGCAAACACACAGAATAGGTAGTGACTAAACGTAATCCCACGTTGTTATTGTGTTATACCAGCTCTACTTTCACCAAGTATTGAGCACTCTACACCGGGAACGCAAATCACTTGCATGTATGTATATATATATATATATATATATATATATATATATATATATATATATATATATATATATATATATATATATATATATATATATATATATATATATATATCTATATATATATATCAAGATATAAGTATATATAAGCTATATAATTATACTATCACATATAGTCACTATATCACTATTTATCTCTCGGGGACTACTCCCAAGTGTAGTAATATCTTACGTTAGTGTATATATTCTGTATATTATATAGTCTAATATTCTTTATATATATGTATTATATTATAATGTATATATATATGAGCGCTTACAGTCAGTCCACATTGTATGACCACTCCAAAAATTGGACTTTTTTACGTCAGTGTGAAGTGAAAGTAGATGCGTCCCACGTGATTCATACATGTAGAATATAACCCAACCTCCAATTACTACCCAAGACAGGAACGGGCATAATGACTACATTTTGTCGACAAGTATAGTATCCTGTACTTATTCGAATAGTTACTGGTATTACTGGACATCCGTAAGCTTAGGAAAGCTCTAAAATACCAAATGGAGACCTGAAATGAGGTAATCTGCCATTGACATTTCGCTTTTCATCGACGAACAATTTATTTCAAGTACAGTATTTTATTTTTTGTCTTACGAACATGGACAAACAGCAAGAGTTCTATTTATTGCCATAATTATTGCTGTTATTGTTTCTTATTTCTAGTGGAACAAAACTGGTGAGTCTCAAGGGTCATTCCTTTTATTGCATGTAACTCAACATCTCCATTCCATTCTATTTATTCTTTTAACCTTAAAAAAACTTTATTCATTCTGAAAATGTATTTTTAATCATCGATTAAAAAACAAAAATACAACAATATTTTACTGCACTTTTTCTGTACATCTTAAAATCTGTATAAAAACTTAAATGCGGTTCTGTAACTTGTATTATACAACGCGTATAGTAGTAGACAAGAAGAAATTAAAAGTGCAATATCGTATGCAAAAGCATTTTTGAAGTGGTCATATTTCAATGAGTTGCATTCTAACATATATTCTCCTAGATAGATAGACTTTTTATATACTGCGTTGTCTGCCCTCAAAATATTTCGCTCGCTCTTTTACTTGTTACCGTTGTTACCGTGAACCCGTTGTTAACATGATAATGATGCTATTAAAACCATGTGGCCTACACCGTCATGGAAGAAAACTTTTTCTTTCCTTGTTGTGTAGTAAGCCTTGGACTGTACTTTCACATTGATGTAATTTTTGGATTTGTTTATGGCATACTTAATGAAGCAAGACAATCACCGTCAATCTTTATTTATTGACATCGTCTGTATTCTGACCATAATATTTATTGTTTGCTTGCAGTAAAGGAGATGCTATCCTTTTAACAGTGTGAGCTAAACATTTTGAATTTTAACAAAAGTATTAACAACTTGTACATTTAAAAAAACAACTACATCACTAGAAAATGTTAGTGTAGTTTGCCAAACAGTAAATGACATATATAAAGTTACATTTCAGAATTATTGTTTTGATACATATCTTAAAGGGAAATAGGGCGTTTGGTTTACAGAAAACACCCATGTTATTAAAACCAACGTTTGTGGACGCAGAATGATAGATTATTCAAAATAAGGAAGGACAGTAGCCTTCTTTTCAAGAAATAAGTTTCTCACAGATAGAAACTCAGTTATTTGTTACTCAATACCAATTTGTTCACCCAAACTTTTCAAAACTCAAATGATGCATATTCCGTTACTCATCACATGCATAATGTTTTGAGGAGATGAAGCTTTGGCAGGTGTTTGTTGATGAGACTGAATTGTTTAACAATGACTAAAGCTATTTCTTTTGTATGTCATGTTGGTGTATTCTAAATGCCCTATTTCCCTTTAAATTTAAGTTCAAAAATTTAAATCACTTATTTTGTCAGATGTCCCAGAATATTTACAAAATTCTATATAGTTTGATATAGGTGCTCTAAATATATTACAACAAAAATTTAGTACTTGCACAAATTAAACTAAAACAAATTAGTAAACTCAAGGTTTACATTCAATCAACTAGGTAAATATCAGTTATTAGTGGATTCTTAGCTCAATTTCCTATTTTTTTTAATACAATTCTTCAACACATAAAAATACAAGTTGCAAACATATTTGTATTCACCATTATTTGAAGGGAATTTTTAATTACACAGGTAAGGTATGAAGAATACGATAGACTTTAAAGGTGACTTATTTTTGTTTTGTGATATTAACCAAGTAAGACAAATAAAATTTAAAAAATTGAGTTCATCTGAGAAATATGATTAGCGTTTCAAAGGCAAAATGTTTTAAACAGGATATCAGGGAGTTGTAAGTTCAAAATAAATTCACATTAAGAAATTTGTTCTGTTACGCCTCGTATAATTGGGTTATAAGTATGTAACTGAAGATTGATATCTGAACTAATGTAAATTTCTCATATGATACTTAGACGTTATGATATTTTCACACTTGTCCCTCACAATGTTGAACAATATTTGAGTTTCCTATGCTTTAAGATATTGAATCATCATTCTTCAACTTCATATTTCTGGCATCGTAGTCTTAAACACATAAAAAATACAAGTTGCCAATAACTTTGATTAACCATTCTTTGAAGGGAATTTTGAATTACAAAGACAAGATATGAAGAATATGATTAACTTAAAAGGCGACGTATTATTGTTTTGTGATATTACCCCAAGTAAAGAAAATAAAATTAAAAACTTGGGTTTATCTGTGAAGTATGATTAATTAAAACGTTAAAAAAGCAAAGTGTTTTACACTGGATATCAGGAAGGTGTAAGTTCAAAATAAACTCACACTAAGAAATTTGTTCTGTTACGCCTCATACAATTTAGTTTGAAATATCTAACCGAAGACTGACATCTGAACTAATGTAAAGTTCTCATATGATACTTAGATCTTATGTTATTTTCACTCTTGTTCCTTACAATGTTGAACAATATTTGAGTTTTCTATACTTTAATATATTAAATCACCATTATTCCACTGCGCATTTTATAACTTTACGCCAGCTATCAACGGGGAACCTCAAAAGACAAATTTTATCCAACATTTCCTCAATACGAGACAATCATAAAACAAGGCTTTACGTTTGGAACTGAAACGATGTGGGGTAAAGTTCAAGGCAAACATCTGTTTAAAAGGAAATCACATTCTTTGTGAATGAAATAATTTGTTTTCATAGAAGTACTCCTTCATTTCTTCTTTGCTTTGCTCTTATCCCGTCGTTATTGAAACAACTGTTTGTACTGAGGGTTACGAAGGAATATCTGACTTCAGTCTAAAACAAGAGTTTGGCACAAATTAAGCCAACCGAAGTAAGGCAGACATATTGGAACTTTTACTATCTAAAATAATTGAAAAAGATAAACAAATAAGTCAAGATACGTAAATAACACAAACAAGCCTTTAATAGTATAAAAAACACTGACTGTACCACATTTGTCCAACCATTTAGAAAGTGAATAAGTGACAAGTGAATTGTTCCATGTCTCTTTCAAAATCAACATTTTATCGCTGCGGTTCCGTTCACGTAGGAATTTTCCTGATGTTGATATCATACGTATCAGCAGAAAAAGTAAATATATCAATTATTTTATATTAATATTTCTGTTTCTTCATTTTTCTCTCTCCGAGTCTCTCTCTCTCTTTCATCATAACTTTTTTTGTAGACAAAAAAGAAATACGTATCTTTACGGAAAAACGGCGATTAACACAGAAAAGATATCTCCCGTTTGGACAATGTTAATCTTAGATTTGCTCACAAATAGAGATCTAAGTAACATAATGATTAAACTTACGCAATGACGGGACTATCGATAGCTGTATTGTGAATTAAGCGTATGATCCTGTTTGTTTTTTTTTATTTCGTACTCGTTACTATCTTTTATAGATGATTCAATCTTTTAAAATATTTGCTGCCTTAAAAAAAAGTAATGTAGACTTGGCCAACCTGTATACTAATGTCTATAAAGTCCTTGAGTAATCTTGAGAAAAGTGAAATAAAAGTTAGAATCTGCAGGGAGAGGAGAGCCGACAATGGGAGAATAGGGTAACAACGTCTAATTTCTGGGGGATAATCTAATGGACGAAACATTTCCTCTATGTTGTATTTCATTCAAGTTTTAGAAGTATTTTACACGGTAATTAGAACTACACATTTGTCATAAGTTTAGTTGTTGCTTTAGTCCATTAAATTCCGATTACAGTTTCCATTGAAAGTTGTTTACTATATTTTTTTGACATATTCGCAAACGAGAGAGCCTTAGGACGCGGGCTGATGTAATTCTATGAAAACTTCTCCTCACCTACCTTAAACAAATCAAACATAATGTATCAGCTAGCGCCGTAGGTAGTCATCTGGTCTATGCAAGAAATCGGGTTGTAGCGAGTAAAATGTCGTAAATGTGTTTTTACACTTTTTTATGCATGTATTTGTTATTACTGATCGTTACTTTAGTATATCGGCATCCATTTGTTAAGTAATTCCAATAACATTCCACATAAAATTGACGTTAAATTTGAACTTAACATTCTTTTTTTAACCCAAAATCTTACTTCTCTTCTCACTTCTTCAGACCCTTAGGTAAATGCCGGTGAAGGCAGTTTATCATCAGGTAATATGTCATTTTAATTCTGTAAATTTTAATTGACATTTTAATTTTCTTTACAAACGCCATGCAAACGTTGGTGAAATCATTTTAAATGAATGAACTAGTTTGAATGTGTTATTATTGTAAGGTTTTAAGACAAATGTTTGTCAGATTTTTTACCCATTTGTTTTAAAGTCTTCACTTATCTTCTGTAAAACAGACACAGTTTCACATTTATTGCATGTATTCCATTTTGCTTTGCAAAATAAATTATAAAAACGTTTGCATTTTTTTTTCTCTCTCTTTATGATTTAAATTTGCTTTTTCATCAAACAGGAACTTCATATTTTTTTTATCAACAATCCCAATACCCAAGAGATTGCAATGAAGTGGTTAGTGGCTGTCCATCTTCACAGAATACATCTGGTGTGTACGTGATTAAACCTAACGGATACCCAGAACCATTTGAAGTTTACTGTGACAATAACTTGGATTCTGGTGGGTGGACGGTAAGCCATGGGAATTGATTTACGATTTCTTGCAAACGTCCAGTATCAAAAGGTTGGAGACACTGTCTTTCAAACACAAATCAAACCGAAATAACTCTAAAACAAGTCATATGATTGAAAACATCTTACAGGACCATAGTTATTATTAGTGCATCTATTTATTACTAGCAGTATTCCCTTGTGGTAATTTTATTACAAATTTAATGAAAACAACTTCAGACTTCGATTAAGTGAAATTTACATCGCCCAAGTGGATTATTTGCACCAAGGTTAACACAAAACGAGTTTGTCGATTTGTGTAAACAGAAATCTCAGCGGAAATGCATTAAATACTTCTAATTGTCTCGAAGATATGTTGTCATATTTTATGACTGTGACAAAATATTAGCAGGGTATACAAATTACAAGTATGACTTCATCCTACAACAATATCGTACGTTGTCGTGTGTAAGTATATTACAGATAGGCGGGACGTACGACTACCAAAAATCTAGAGCAATGAACTGTCAAAGGAAAGAAGTTTCTGTTTAGAAAAAACGCACAGATCAAAAAAGTAAAATGCCGTAACATCAGTTTGCATTGCATAACTTTCATCCAATTATTACCCAGGTATTGCATCGACGACACATGGGACAAATAAACTTTACTCGGCAATGGGATGAGTATAAAACAGGTTTTGGTTTTCTGGGAAGTGAATTTTGGATCGGGAATGAGAAACTTGCTCTTCTAACAAATCAAAAGCAATACCAACTTAGAATTGATTTTACGAATACAGAAGGAGAAACATGCTACGTCACTTACGATGGATTTCGTATATCAGATGAATGGGGAGATTATTCTCTTTTAAGTGTTGGTTATTTTGATGGCACTACAGGTGAGTACGTTTTCAATATCCCAGTGTATAATCTCAAATGTAGTTTTACTGTAATTATTTTAAATCGTTTTAATGTCGGATAAATAATATTTTCGTTACCTTTACACTGTTCTCAGTTTGAAATGTACTTGAAATTCGGGTACATGAACTTATCATATTTTATTTAATTTACCTGTTGCGGTCAATTTGATGTCGATGGACAATGTCTAAGTCTATCATACGATGGTCAATTCTGAAAGAGTTTTACAGTGTTTCTTTTTTCATTACCAAGTTCACCAAAAATTCTGGGTTTTAGTAAACTAAAATCTTATGCAGTCATTTATGTGGGTTTCTCCTATTTTCTTTTAACCTAAACACTTACTATTCTTGTTTTATCAGAATCTTGTGTTCAGTGGTGTCCAAATAACACAGTTTACTCCAGCGAGACATGTGAATATTCTTGTGATGATCCAGAGACCTGCATCTCTCCATCCCCTGGTGTAGAAGAAATATGTGCATGTATCGGTCATAATAAGATCCATCAGGGCAACTGCATTCCCCAGGAACAATGTGATTGTTATGACTCTGTAAAGAAAGCCGTCATAGGGGTTAGTGCACTATTTTTATTGATAAAACGAAACCGATGGAAGTTTTATTTTGCTTCCAAGTCTATTTTGATTATTTTATCTTAACATTATGTCTGGAATAATTGCATGTGATATTATGACCATTTAATCTAAATTGGTGTGAAAAACTATGCAACTTACAATGCAAAGTTAGTATGATATAATCTTATCTACTACTTCCTTAGATATTATAATCAGATACAACTTTTGTTTTAATCAAAAGCAAATTTCATTTTCCGCCATAGAATGGTGACTTTTACATCAACGATGACTGTACCAGGCGTTCATACTGTAGTGACAACCAGTTAAGTGTTGATGAAATGTTCCAATGTCCTACCGGCTCAACCTGTGGTGAAACAGACGGGGACACAATTTGTATTCCTGTAGTACCTACAACTACCGATATGCCGGCTGCAAAAGACTGCAATGAGCTTTTTCTTAGAGGTGAAAATACTGATGATGTGTACACCATCTATCCTGATGGGTATCCTGGTGGTATTCGGGTTAAATGTGACATGGAAAGTAATGGTGGAGGATGGACGGTAAGCACAGCAACTTTAAATACCCTTCACAAGCAACATGTTTTCTTCTGAAGAGTAAGATTCTTAGTGGCCATTGTATCAACTTTTTTTGGTTTCTACAGGTCATTCAGAGGCGATCAAGTGCCGATATTGACTTCTATCAAGCCTGGAATGACTACAAGAACGGCTTTGAAGATCCTATTGGAGATCACTGGCTAGGGAACGACTATATTCATGCAATAACCAATCAAAAGAACTACAGTCTACGCATAGATCTTACTGATCTAAATGGTGCAAAGTACTATGCCCTCTATTCATTGTTTAGTATAAATGATGAAACAGACAAGTATCGACTTTCTATCAGTGGGTACAGTGGTGATGCAGGTTAGTGATCTCTTTACTGTCAGCATTGAGTCTTTAAGAGCTTATAAGTTGTCATGTTAAATATAAATATATGTTAAAATTGAACCTCCCATTCGTGTAGATGATTTATATAAAATACTACATCTGATAGGCATGTAGTAACTCCTAAGACGCCATACATAGTAAATACCCACCTACCTGCCATTAATTATTTCAAATTACGTTACATTGACTACATGTTGAGTCACTAAACAAGTGAGAAATATTTGCATGGTTGAGCGTTTCCTTCGTTAGGCAAAAATTAATCATGTAATGAATTTATAATATCACCTTCTACGTTCACTCATATCAATAAGAGAAACATTCTCTCATTGATATAAGAGAACATCTTTCTCATTCTTTCTTTCACTGATATGAGAGAGAACTTATATCAATGAAACGCCATTATATTTTCTCACTAATAACATCTTACACCTTATTGAAACCATGACTAAAACGTTGTTCTCAATTGTTGCAAATTTGACGACTGACCTTTTCTTTATAAGTATCGGTATTAATTTCGTAGCCTCCTCCTTCCATGAGTTATGATGTGAAATGAAAATAAGGTCCGGATTTTCTCTCATATAATTGTTCATCAGTTAGTACTACACAACAAACGTCAACTAATATGATCATTATCCTCGTGGCTGGTTTCATTCAAGACGATGTTGCCGTCTTGTGACATCACGAGGATTCACCATACAATGTTACAAAAATATTAGAAATATTAATAACTTCAGTACCTTCTATAGTTATGTCACACATAAATCATAATCAAATTACAAGGAATGCGATGTACATGATATAGACAATAGAGAAAAAAATGGGAACGAGAAATACAGTTTGGCCTTATACAGTTGACATTTTTCAAATACCCTTTATTCATTTTACAAGTATTCCAGTCCTCAAGTATTGACAATTGCGAAATGATGTTATGAGATGGTAGGACCATCTGTACATGTGAATATTACTTAAAATGCAGTTTCATAGTTCACCCGTACTTTAAACTTACTAAGCGTGATCTCACTCCATGTCGATTGTGTTTTGCCCGGATTCTCAGGTTATGATGCTATGGCATGGCACAACAACAGACAGTTCAGCACACATGACCAGGACAACGATGGATGGAGCAGTTTTAACTGCGCGGAACGCCATCACGGAGCCTGGTGGTTTCGTTATTATTATTATTATTATTATTATTATCATTATTATTATTATTATTATTATTATTGTTATTGTTATTCTTATTGCCGGACTAGTGAGGGTTATTGCGATTTTTTCCCAGATGGAAGCTGTTGCTATATTTGTGCTTATTCTCACCTAAATGGAGACTACGACGGATCTACACGAGGAACAAACATTCACTGGAGTAGTCTTGATGGATACGACTGCGGACTACAATTCGCAGAAATGAAAATAAGACCGAGCTAGTATTAAAACAACTTTCCTTTTAAAATAAGAACGGAGATAATTTAAAACATGAAAAAGTGTCATCATGTGAAGCATATCGGAAACTGATCTATAAAACTGTTTTGTGTCTATTATATTCTATGGTTATTGCCTTCTGTATAAACAAAATAAACAAAACCACCCTAAAAGGACAACAAAATGACATTTGCTTAACATTACCTATATGTCTAGGGCACCAAAAACATAAGTGACAAAACAAGTGACATCACAAATGAATTTGTGAGAATTCGAATTTTCAATAAATTTTCTTGTACAATAACTTTTGCAAATGTTTTTGGTTGTTTATTTGCATTTGTTGGGAAGCTTAATGGACGTTTTGTTTTGCTGTGGTATTCCTTTTTTAGGTTTAAAAGGAAAATGAATATATGTAGTGAGTAAAATGATAGCCATCAGCACCATTTGATAGGACATGTCGTTTCACGCACAACAAAATGCTGCTAGGTTAAAGTTCTTGATGTTTGATTAAACGTGTGTAGTGTGGACGGACAAGTCTGTTGCAATACCTAAAATCAGTACGGGAGATCCTGCATGTAAAATTGCCTTTTACAAATAGTATTAACTATATATGATATTATATCATGGTACTATTTGTAGCATGCAGAGAAAAATATATTTGCAACCTATCATGCATTATTTAAAACAAAATGATAAAAAAGATGAAAGAAAAAGGCGAAGTCTTGCAAGTGTGCTCAAAATCGCGTACCATGAGGGTCACGAGTATTCTCAGAAATTCATCATTTAAAAACGCACCGCCACCTTGTTTATTTTGTTATACCCCCCTGAAAAGCGCAACGTCCGATATTCAATTGATTTACTACAAATGAGTTGACATCTCAGCTCCTTCTGTACAGTTTACCCTGTTAACTTAGTGCCCTTCATATGTATACATATATTTTAATCTACATCACTTAATTTGTACATACTTTGTAAAACATATGAGAAATAAATTTGAAATTGAAATCGGTATACAATACTGAGTTAGTGTACTTCCGCATCCATGCAAAGAAAATTACATTGTTACCAGACATGACCTCTCAGCTAAAACACATGGTTTCGTAGGTTGAAAATGTTATATTGATACCATGCACTACCAGCACATACCAGGCTACCATGATGTATTTAAGGAACAAAATGCATTTAGGGCACTTTTAATGGTGAATAAACAGTAGAGACTCCAAATTTGGCAGAATAACGGACAAGGCGTAGTCGAGACTGAGGCTGTTTACTAACCACTTAAAGTCTGCTTAATGTAGTCTATTCCTATTCTACAACAACAACAAATATAGAAATAAACTGAAAAAAATGTTTTTATAATTTTACTATGCGAAGTTGTTAACATTGTCCAACCTAATGGTGCTTGTAGCAAGTGCAATAACAGGTCACCTTTAAACCAATCAATCGCCTATAATTTGACGATTTCTAGACCCCAATCACTGGTATTTATTTCTGTGATCAAAATAATCCTTACTTTCATTGCAAGATTACACACTGCATGTACTACGTAAACAGGCAGGTCAAAGTTCGCAAAGAGGGGCAAAACGTTTACTTCTGCTAAAGATATACAAAAAAGGAAATTTTGTTGATATGGACGTGGGGGCGTTATAGCCTTACGACCAACATGCCAAACGACATGAAGAGGTCTCACTTTCCAGTGGTCGCTGACCTAAGTTACAGGTTAAGTACGGCTAAGTTAGTACTGACGTACAGCTAATGCTGTTGGACGAAGGGTGTAAACTAACGTTGCTAGACCTTGCATTATTTTATTAAACCTTTCAATCGTGGAATTGCTTCCAGATGACATTGAGAATATAAACTTCGATTATTCACGATATTCACGTTGCACTGGTAAGGCGTTCCAGGGGGTGGGAGCCCAATAGTTGGGAACATTGTATTAGCATTTATTTGTCCTCGAGGCCGAGACCCAACAGATGAGACTCAACTCATCCTTAGGCCTCAACTCTGAAACTGTCGGGCAGACACACTTACGCTTAGGCTCTATTTGCATATTTGCAGAGATTTGAATATATGACTTTCTGACACTAGAGTGGGAGTTTGCCTTACAATTTACAAATAGCCAGTAACATGTTGATCTCATTCGTGTGCATGACCAGCTTGGGCAGCTTCAGCAATAAGTCGGCGAGTCCGTTAGTGTGTGAAATGTTTGCTTTGTTTATCAGTGCTTTTTTGGGCGTTTTTTGCTTTTTTTTTACTCTTAGGCCTTTATGTTCTGTAAGTACATGTGTAGGTCTATTTCTTTCAGCAAAGATGTTCCACATCTCAGTTATTGTCTAAGCTACTCAGCATGAGTATCGTTGCCTAGCAACAGCACACAGTTTCAAGTATCTCTAACTGTAATGTTTTTTGCATACTAATTAGAATTACTGATCATTTTTTGAGGAATAATTAGTCACCTCTTAACCAATCACAGCGCAGTATCTCAATAACAGATAGCTAAAGGTTGTAGAATATGTGTTATAACGACAATGACCTTTGACTTTTGTCATTAACAGTCGGGTGAACACTAGATCCCATACTTTGTTATCTGCGACCACCATGTTCCTAGCAGGGATTATTTTTTTCCCTAGAATATATGACTGTACAAATAATTTATGTAATTGAAATTACAAATAATCTTGACATTTGCTAAGATACATGCAATCGGATGATATCAGTCCATGTTTACATGAAACTATAAACCTGCCAAGTTATGTTCTTTGCAACAGCCAATACAGAAAAAAGTAATATTCACCAATATTATCCAACTCCCTCTGTCTTGTTCCATGCCTGGAACAGACCATAATATTAAATACATTCTTCTTTTGAAAATTCTTCAGAAATCCACGACTTATACTAACCCCCATGAATAGAGGACATGTGATAGAGCTCAAACTTGACTGGAGGTTTTCAGAGCATTTTGACTTACTGCGGTACGTATGGAGTGCCATGGGAAGTCTGTTTAAGAATGTTCATGTAAAACTTTGCCATTCTGAAATGTACTCAAAAGCCTTTTTTTTTTTTCTCTCATTCGTCTCAGCTAATAAAGATTCTGGAATTCCCAGATTTCACGACCCTTGGAATGAGGTTCTCACTCAAATGGACATTTAACGTAACTTTACAAAGCTACAAGTCTGCACGGCTGTAAAACCTAATGCAACAGATTACAGTTTTGAAGTATGCCTTCTGTTGTAATTGACTCTGAGAATTCACAAATTTAACTCATGCAAGTCGTTCATCAATGCACCGTTTAAATCACAGCTAGTTTACTGTCTGGCCTATGGGTTATCAATCCGTATAACATCCATCCATTCAAATTTAGCAAGAATCCTCGACTTTTAGTAACCCATCAATGTTAGGTTGAAAACTTGACAACGTCCTTTGAAACAAGCTGGCGAATGTTGCCTATATTTTACCATTTTTTTCATAGACAAAAATATTTTGAAGTGTCACGTAAAGAAAGTATTTTTAAGGAATTTTTTATACCTTGCTTTCTGGATTTGTTAGGACACTATTTTTAAACTAAACTATTGTATAGATCTCAAGTTGAAACAAATAAAAAAAATTCTCATTGAACAGTTTCAATACTGCATAAACGCTATACCTTCTTTGCAATCAAGGAACATATGAGTTACCACAATTAACATGAAAAACTTTGCACAAACCAGCTAGATAGTTATGTCAAGATTTGAAACCAATATTTGGTCAGCAAGGAATCAGTAAGACTTTTGGCCTTGCTGATCTTCACATCTGCAGAAGCTTACAAATCACATACGGGCAACGTCAAGTATTCACCAAGTTTGCCCACGAAAAACCGCCAGATTAGACTCTGTGGGAACATAGGCGAAATGTTGGAAAGAAGATTAAGAAAATACCTCATGTCCACTTTCCAAGGGGTTATTATTGATATCAAACCGTTTGGTATTGGTCTTTGGAAAAGTAACCGAGAAATGTAGTTTACATTTTTATCCCAAGTCATCAAGTCATTCAGCAACCATTCATTTCAACATAACGTCATTTATAAGCTCCTGCTATCAACTGGTATTTAGCTCGACGTTACTGCCAAAATACGATATTTAGCTGCTGGACCTCTGCCTATTGACAATCTCCCCTAGAGTATCTCTGCCCACCAATTTCCAATATAATATAAGTTTCCTTTACATTGACGTTTCTCCTTGTTCTGTGTTTAATCTGTGTTCTTCTTCAGTCGATTGGTGTTCATCTCTAGGAGTATTATTTTGACTGAAGTGTAACTTCACACAACAAACGATTGCAACAGCATTGACGACCAACGATATAGCGAGAAGGACTGATTCAATACTAATGACAATCTTCCAATTCTTCCCCTCTCCATGGGCAGAGCATTCACATGTTGAGATAATTCAAAGAAGGAAAAAAACATTTGCCAAAAGTATTTGGAAAATCGAATGAAATGGTTCTTCGCAGGACCATTTTCAGATTGCACTCAAGGGAGCCATCCCCCCACAAAAAAAAAATGTCTGATGATGTTTTGGCACATATGGCCTTACGTTTACTGTCTTGGAATTTCAGCAGTGGAGGTCTTACCCCGAAGGCGATGTAGTTTGGTGCCCCCGCTCCTGAGGTACTGTTTAAGGGGAGCACCACAATAACTTTGTGCACAAGAACACTTTTGGCTTTATAAACTGCCCAGATGGTCGTAAATGGCACTTCCAGTGTTTCCTAACCTGCATGTAACCAACATTGAAAGGTAGACATCATGTCTGCATTGTTTGTTTTTTTTTTGTTTTTTTTAATAAAACAATCTTTTATCTAGAATGTTTCTCGTTCGTCACCACCGAGTTTACCGCTACAAATATCTCTTAAGTCGGTGTTAGCAAAATTCTCACCAATGCTTGCTTCTAGGCTATCTACAAGGAGCGGAACAACCACTGGACGCGGCTATTTTAATTTGCGTATATAACGTCTGTTTACTAATTCATTTTCTTCCATAAGTTTAAGTATACATGTATTTTGATTGTTGTCCCATGATTCCTAGGTGCATCGTCACACTTACCATCGAGATGACTTACCTTAATGTCATACACAAAAAAAAAAAATTACAGCCTCCTTTCAGAGGATGTGAGTTTTGCATAGTTACTGCTATTGCACGTTTGAGTTAAAGGCAAATAGGGCGTTTGTGTTAGAGAAGACATCCATATTTTTGAAAGCAATGGTTGTGGATGAAGAATGATAGATTATTCAAAATTTGGAAGGAAAGTAGCCTCCTCTTAAGGAAATAAGCTCCTCACAGATACAAATACAGGTATTTGTTGCTCAACACTAATTTGTTTACCCAAACTTTTCAAAATTCAAAGGATGCATCTTCCAGTACTCATCACATGCATAATTTTTTTTGAGGAGACGAAGCTTTGGTAGACGTTTATTGGTGAGACTGAATGGTTTAACAATGATTACTGCTATTTTCTTCATTATGTCAGGTTGGTGTATTCTAAACGCCCTATTTCACTTTAAAACTTACTTTGCAGGTTTGCAGTAGTATCTTTAAAACATTTATGCAAAAGTGTGATTACATGAATAAATTAACATTAACGTTGTTACACTAACCTTCATCCTATCTTATTCAAAGTATTTCTTTCTAACCCATCATTTTAAAATGGAATATTTTGATTCTAATTTATTTTGGTAAAAACCGCAACTAAATGAATATACCAAGAAAACGATTGATCAACCACTCTGATATTAGGGGAAAAAAAGAGAAATATGCTATGTGTAAATGTTGTAGTTTTTATTGCTGTTGTTGTTGTTGTTGCTTCAACAGACCCAGTTACACTCAGTTTAATAATTCTAACAAATGCCATGGAGGTCAGTGGAATTTTCTATGAACACAGTCATGTGGGTTAATTAGAAAATTGACTGAAGTTATTGCTATGATAGCATTATCACAGCTCTAAAATGTTGACCACGTTATAGTTAGTACAAATGGTGAGTATACTTGCAAAGCCTATGGTTGGACCTTCGCGGCCCCTTCCCCATAAAGCATTTGTAAACACACGTGTATTTTATGATTTCATAGTTATCCACCCTGACATTTCGATAATAGTGTTTGTAGAAGTGCAGGTTTCAATTATTTATCCGCAAGCCGCCATATCCCTAGATCGTTTCTCCAAGTATTTTGCAGCCCCCAAACCGAAATTGTTTACTTAACACTGAAAACGTGCATTTGAGGGCCATATTGGCGAGAATGGAGACACCACCGATCATATGACGTACACCCAAATGTAGCCATTGCACAGTGCAATAAACAAGGCTGATGGGCTGATAATTGTAGTAAAGTATTTGTGTTTTTAATCGTCGCAAAACTCAGCAAATACATTTTATGTATAAAAGAAACAGCATACACTATTTCAATCGATGAAACCACTATTCTTCTGGAAATACTTTTTTATTCAACTATTCATCGAAGACTTTGTGTGTTTTTTGTGTTTTTTTTTTTTTTTCGAAACTCTATTATCGTAAGTGACATCAGGAACCACCATCATCATTAGTGACTAGTTTCGCGATGGTTTTCAGAAGAGTAGTCGGTGGCCATTTAAAGAGACAAATCGTTGCCACTATTCTATCACAGTGCAGTACAGCGTTGTAGGTCTCCATTCGGTCCTTGGCAAATGAAAAACCATAGCGCGTCCAAACAGTGGAAATCCGTAAAGCGCACTTTGTGTTAAATCAGGCTTACCAAACAAAAACTTCCCATCAACAGTAGGCATATACAGGAAGTAGACACAGATCCCTTGTACGTATATTGTACCATTTGCATACTTTTGTTATTATTCTCTAGTTGAAGTGAATGCAATGAACAAAACGTTTCCTGGGCTTACTACTTCACGCGCGCAACAAAAATGTGGACAAAAGAAGCAATGCTGTGGTCACTCCATCTCATAACAAGCCATAGTGTAAGCATTTCTTCAGGAAAGTTTGATAACGTTAACCTTACCTTCCAGTAATGCTTGCTGGTAATTAGCTTATGTAACTCAACGGATCTTTTTCTTGTTCCCTTTCGTATAAAGTGAGCATGTTTGCTAAATTTACCATGCTATATAGTATGTAACATCCGCGTAAAGTTTAACGAAGTGAATTAATAACGAAGTTACCAAGACGTTCACCGCATTGGTATCATCAATGTGTTAACAGTGATCGCACTATATGGCAACAAGAACAACTTAATCGCAAGTAGTATGTTTATGACTAGTTTGATATATAACAACGGTAAAGGCCCTGGGTAAATACAAAGCAACATAAGAAGAAAAAAGTCTACTGCAATTGTTTATTACCTTTATCGGTACTGTTTTCCCTTTTGTTTTCCTCTGATTCTATGGTTTGTTAGATTTTTGATAATGTCGTTGTTGTAACTGTAGAGGAGTTCACCACAGATATCCTTGATATTTGTAGTGTTGCTATTGTAGCATCGGCAGAACAGTTGGGCGGATTTAATTGGACCAAAAAAATTGAATTTGAAGTTACTAAACCTTTTACTAAACCTGCAAGTAAATACAGCACTTGCTGAAACATGTTTGTTTGAACGAGACCATTTTCCAGTAAACTGCGTTTCAAACAACAGGATTGGCAACATTTTTCTTCCAATAATGTGGTCAATAGCACAATGTACTTAATAGTATCTAGTCAGAATGATGCTTCTGCTGACTAATTTTACTGACTAGGATGTAATTAGTCTGATTAGTCTAGATTAGTTATATTCACGAACTGCTCAGTTGAATAGTCGTGACTTCATGGATTATTCAGCTGACTAGATTGTGACCCCCGACTAATCATCCAACTAATTTATACTCTAGTCAATCAAATTCGTCATTAGAGACAACATCGTTAACACTTTATGTTTTATACTGTTTTGTACAAAATTCCAAAAATAGACAATTGTATTTGACTTGAAGGAACATTGGTTACAATAAATACAGTATTTTGCATTGCTCTAATGGCATCTTGTCAAAATGATATAGCCAAAGATACTCTTTCCTACAATGACATTTAAAGTAGCTCATTGAGTTGATATCAATACGTTGGTGGTGATTTGGAAGGATATAAACACATGACAATACTTATAATTAGTCAAGTTTCACATAGAATAGCTAGAAACTGTCATTTTTTTTTCAAGTTAGATCCTCACTTGTTTTGGTTTTGCGCATGTGAATATAGTACTAATACTAATCGTGTTTGTTTCTTTTTTAAAAAACCAAATGAAATAGTTAATAACTCACTCATTAATGTTTGTTGTAGGTGACACATGGGAATTCTCTTAGTTTGACCATTTGTCACTAGTATGTGAACAAAACTTGACAGCTTTAGAAACATTTAGTGAATTTCACGAAACAACTAAATGAGTCATCTTTGATCTAATTTGCTGCTGTAGTTTCGTCATAGAATATCATGTCTCACCTTGTTTTGTTCTATTTGGCGTTGCATCTGGTAATTCTTTCAATCAACAGGTGATACCTTTGGTTTTTCAAAGATCATTTTATTGCTTTACAGAGAAACATTTCTCAGCGCCGAAATTTTCAGCCCAAATGCCATATGCTCGTGGGGTAGCTCAATCGGACAGTCTCTTACTATTTTTTTTTATATCATTTACAACAAATAGAGTGAATTCATCGTGTGCAAGGTAAATGGAATTTTGGAACGTTTTAAATTACAAAGGGCTTATTTGTACTACTTTAGATTTACTGGCCATGTGCCAAGCTATTGCATTTCTTGCAATATGTAAATTCGTTGTAACTTACCAATGAGGATTACTTTAATGTGGAATGTATCGACGGAGTTAAAAATCACTTTCTACGTTTGTTCATTTGATGATGTGGTATTATGTATAACGAGGGAGCCATCTGGAAGAATATTATATTCCCCAGATTTTTACCCTCTACCGTCGACATATCTTTTGTTTTCCAACCTAATCAACGGTCCATCTTCGTTTGATTTATCAAACCAATATATATTCGAAAAATTCAACTCGAAGCAACAAGGTATGATACCAACGTTTCCTGTGTAAACTCGAACGACATCTGGACAGTGGTTTGCTGCAGAAAGAAATGACCAACGTTAGTTTAGGTTTTAACACCATTTGTTGGTTTTGAGATCAGTGTGTAGTACAGCTTTAACGATTGCAATTTCAAGTAAACGGACTATTTTAATTATAGGATGTGATTACGTAACGATCATTCGACTAGAAAAACACATTCCCTCGTATATTGACCCAATAACTTATGTAAATGATATAATAATAATGAAAATAATGATAATGATGATGATAATATAATAATAATAATAATGAAGATGAAGATGATGATGATGATGATAATAATAATAACAATAATGATAATAGTGCAATCTACGGAGTTGCGTATGTCATCGCCAACATGCACATTGATTTCAATACAGGGCCTGCTCATAGGACTTGGTTATAGTTTATTGCGAAGTACTTACAAAACTTTAAGTTAATTGGTTTAATCGTTCTCAAGATATGCTAGAAATACAAATTTTGGGGCAAAATTGGATTTTTTCTCAAAAATCAGCAAATTTCACTCTCTTTACTACAAAAGTGATATACCTTGAATATTTCATTCCCATGAAAGTTTTTGCAAAATTTTCCATTAATTGCTCGAATACTTCTCAAGATATGCTGGAAATACCAATATTGGGGCAAAACTTTTTCTTTTTTTTTCCAAAAATCAGCAAATTTGATTCAATTTACCATAACAGTAATATTATGTTGAAAATGTGTTCTCAGGTAAGTACTTACAAAACTGTTAGTTAATTGATCTAATAGTTCTCAAGATATGCTGGAAATACAAATTTTGGGGCAAAATTAGCTTTTTTCCAAAAAAATCAGCAAAGTTCACTTTTTTTTACCACAAAAGTGATATACCTTGAAATTTTTCATTGTCAGGTAAGTTTTGCAAAATTTTCCATTAAATGCTCAAATACTTCTCAAGATATGCTGGAAATAGCAATTTTGGGGCAAAATAGACTCTTTTTCTCAAAAATCAGCAAATTTGACTCGATTTAACATACAACTAATACATCTTGCACTTATCGGCATCATGCACAACCTTACCAAGTTTCAACTTAATCGCTCATATGCTTTTGCAACTATTCTGGAAAAACCACACGCACACACACACGCAAGCACGCACGCACACACATTGGCAGGGACACGTTTTCATTTATACCACCCGTCAGGACCATCCTGTACCGATGGTCACTCTACCATGGTACCCCTGGGGTGTCGCAACTCATCCACTCCAAGCATTTCCATGGCAACTATTCTCCCATGGGTGCCCCGTACAATATATAGCTCCACTAGCCAAGTGACTACAATATCTCATCTAGCCCCTATAGGGCGATGAGATTTTTACAGTTTTTACAGTTTAGTACTACAAGGAGGTATCACTTCGATTGGCACGGTTCAGTGGTTTTTGTTTGTGTGTGTTTCCATGCCTACACGTGGGGTTGAACACTGTCCTGCCATTGAATTTAGACTAGTCTGCTTGAACGGTTTATTTCTACCTTCTTTTCTATGCATAGATTGCAGAGGTGCCACCTACATAAACGCCTCTGCAATCCATGCATCAAAGACAACATATGAATAGTCGGTATATATATATATATATATATATATATATATATATATATATATATATATATATATATATATATATATATACATCTAAAGCACCTTCTGATTACAGTTTGGAAAAGTGTGAAACTACGAGTAGAGGGTTCCGGCTGTTGCGTAATGCGTAACATATATGTTATGCTCTTTATCGAATTGAGCACTCGTTTTTGTTCCACTAAGGGATTTCTACTTACCCCACGAAAGAGTAGGAAATCGAACTAGTGCAAATGCAGTTAATGCAAATACTGTCACACATGCCATTTTTTTTTTTATCCTGCATCAAGGTAACAACGAAAAACAAAGCAATATGTTGTGATGACTACTATCTTGTCGATCTAAAGTTATAGCTATCACCTTGCTGTCAATGACGGTATGACAACGATATTGTCTATGGAACTGAATGTTTCTTTGGGAAGTTTTTATTAAAGCATTTGCATTAAGGAGACACTGCGCACCATGGACATTCTAATGAACAAGGTGCCCAGCCCCGTAAACAAATTATGGAGAAGTTCTCATTATCAGTAAATCTTGCTTACAGCTCCAATAAATGTTACAGATATACAAATTGCTTTGTTGCTATAAACATCGAGGTATGCAGACCGCCGTGTAAAAAAATGTGTATTCCATCTGCAGTCAGGAAATATTTGAATCTTGGGGCATGTACTTCAAGAAATTCTGAAACATGTTACATTCAACTGAAGACGATTAAGATTTGTATATTTTAAGACCTGATTCTTTGAATGAAAAATCCGCCCGGCTCCGCTTTACATACTCTATCCATAACACTCTTCTTTGTAAAACAGTTTTGGCACGACTCTTCAAAGATTGTAGGACAGTGGGACACACCTATGTCTTGTGGTTTCATTGGCCCTGCATCCACAAAAGTGTTATAAATATTTTATATATTTGGCCTTTTTTGTCTTTGCATTTACGTGACTGAATCTGTCCGCCTAGTGCCGACGATAAAATCAAAATGTTTCTGACAAGCGTTACTGTAGACGCGGAGTCAATAAGTGAATAAAATGAGTGATTTTAGTGCTTGCTTGTCAACTACAAATTCGCAAACAGATTCCACACTATAGACCACTACATCCACATTCCCTAAACTGGAAATAACGTAATGTTACATACTGGTATATTAATGAAGGAGACAATAGAGAAATCGAATATCATTAACAACTACTTCTTTTGGTATAAATGTTACTTTATTTAAGTTACAAGTTATTTCACCTGAGTTACAACTAATTTACTTACCTGACTGTAACGTTGAACTTAATCAGGTCTATACAAAGCAAAGTAAATGATACTATTTTATACTTAATTTTTGTTCAAGAACTGAACCTTGAACAGAAAAGCAAATGAAATCACTTCAGTGCTTTCTGCTTAAGTATGTACATAACTTATAAGGATGTATTTACATTTGATAAGAGGCACCTGAAGATTATTGACCTTATGTTTTATAGTCCTTTGTCAGAATATACATATACTCTTCCAGACTCTTGCCAGACTATGCTCTTCATTCACCATTATTATTTGCATTGAAACCGTGGGAGGACTTACTGCATAGAAAGTTCTTACATTATTTCAAGATAACTAGCTATACCGAAAATGAAAGGTTCTTGTTGATTTATCTATTTATGTCAGGAAACTCGACAGACTATACGATTTAAGATTAAATTTGTTATTTATTTTCTGCTTAAAAGGTCACTTAAGGTGAGAAAATTTCTGATTACTATTGGTTGTAAAACGCTGAAGACTGAAACTCGACCATCCGGATGATCAGATTCTTTGCTTAAAATGCTACCACTTGTATCTACTCGACCACGTGAATCGGTCCTTTGAGTAAAATTAGTGGTATCAGGCGTCGCACTGGGGGAGCAGTGTAGCTGCAAAAAGACGTACCCTTCTCGATGAAGAGGTCATTTGGGGTAAGTTGGTCGAACGGCAGTCGCACAACATTGCTGTCAGAACAGGCTTGTGTGTGACATACTTTGCTGCGCTGTCGCTAAATATTTGTCACAATTTTAATTCCCACTGTTTGTGGCGATGTAGACATCGCGTTCATGAGCGATCGTGTATGCAATTGCGATTTCGATTGCAATAAAGTGCTACGTAGCTGTCCATCTCCCCCCCCCCCCCCAAATATATCTGTACGTGATTAAACTTTACGGATACCCAGAACCATTTGAAGTTTACAGTGACAATGATTTGAATACTGGTGGGTGTTAAGCACTGAAAAATCTACATTTCCTACAACCATGCAGTAACAACGGGTTGGGTGCAGAGACTTCTTTGTCAAACTAAAAAAAAGGACTCAAAACAAACAAAAAATTCAAAACAAGCAAAATTGGTTGTTGTTTATGTTTGAGAAAATGGAGAAAGACTCGAACATATAGAAATCACTTTGTCTTGGTGCAACAACAAACCCTGTTCTTTATGTATATATTGATACGAACACTCTGGAGTATCACTGAAACGGTCAGGTGTTGATAAAAGCAGACGTTTTGGGACATTTTATAGTTCTACAACGGCAAAAAGTAGGGCAACAAATAGTTTATATTACAGTTTTATAATACCATTCATTACACGAGGGTATTGCAGCAAATACAAATGCGAATTCTTAATTTTACTCGGCAATGGAATGAATCAAAAACAGGTTTTGGCTTTTTGCAATTGAATTTTGGATTTGAAATGAGATTCATTCATTCATTTATTTTGGCTCTAAAACGCCAATCTCAGTTTCACATAACCTTCGGGAAATGAAATATTTTCTTCTATATATCCTTTTTGTTGCATAGCAAGTCCACGACTATACTTTCACATCCATGTACTTTGAGAGCTATTTTTGAAGAGATAATAAAAGAAGCAATGGTTGGATATATTTATTTACAATTGATTGTTGACGTTTCTGATATTGATATCGTGTTGCCCGTAGAATTGGGTAAGCTATTGTCTGGACAGTGTATGCCAAAGTGCTTTAATAATATATGTATATTTGGGAATTCCATCAAAAGAAAAGTGGAAGTGTGTACTGACAAACATTATTGAAGAGATAATATGATTTTACTGAGTCATTTCGTTTGTATCTATATAAACAATCGATAGACCTTACTTTGTCTGACATATGTAACACTGTCACAAAATTCTACATAGTTTTATATGAGCTAATTAAAAAGCATTCACTAAATATTTAGTACCTAAACAACTTAAGACGGAGCTCATACAAGGCCACTCACATGTTCTATCAACAAAGTATTTTTTATTAAAAATGGATTCGGTAGCGCAATGCTCAATTTCTTCAATTAATGATTCGTCCTACACAATTTCCAAAGACACGCCTACGTCATGCCAACATACCTTAATGAACCATTATTTAAGGAGAAAGAGCCGTTAACTTTACAAACGGTAGACCATGTACAACGTAATTTTGTACCCATTTGAGGAAGTAAACTTAAGTGGAAATATTGCCTTTACGTTCAATTAAAATGACAAAAAACTTTTGTTGAACAATTCAGGTATATCTATCACTATTCTGAAAAATTACATTTCTCAAAAGCATTGTGCATACTGGATGAGTTGGGAAAGATGCAACACTTAAATTCTCCAATTTTGTATGAACAAGTTATTTTTATGCAAACAAATATGTCGTTGAATTTCTATTTCAAAGAAATTAATGTCTTGAATGTGAAAATAGAAACGGCACTATCTTTATTTCGAATAAAATATTATTCTGCATCCACAAATATCGTTCCTAAAAATACAATTTTTTTCTGTACAACTAACAACTTATTTCACTTTGAGTAGTTTCTTTTTTGGGAGTTGAATGAAACTCGAGAAAATATACTTTCTCTGTGACTCCCTCTTCCTCTATGACTTCCTCTTTCTCTGTGACTTCCTCTTCCTCTGTAACTTCATCTGCGAAAAACTTTCAAGCAGAAGTGGATATCGACAAGATCTAATTAACGAGAAAAAATAAAATTGAATATTTCCCTTGCAACGATTGATATAAAATAATCGTAAATATGCAACAGATAAATTACATTCTTAATGAATGAAATTTGTCAAATATGATATTAAAATTAAGTCAGTTAACACCCTGTTTGCACAATACTTTCAACAACATCGACCTTTTCTTATTTTATTTACGTTCTTATTCCCACTACACTATGCATTCCATAACATTACACCAACAATTAACAGGGAATGTCGTTAGAAAAAGTTCACAATACACTAGAAAATCATAAAACACGCTATGCGTTTTTAACGTTGAAAGAGCCATGCTACATTTGTAATGGAACATTGATATAACAGAAGAACATTTTCATTCAACTAAATGGATTTGTTTTCATTAAACTATGGTTCTCTTCAGTTTTATTTCTGGTCGTTTGTGAAATAACTGCTTGCATTGGCATTATCAAAGAATCATTTTACAAAATTTCAAACAACATCTGGGCAAGTATTAAGTGAGGATAAACGATCGAGACAATTTTAAAAATTGTAGGGTGAACAAACAAGAAGGTTTCTGAATGAAGTTAGAATGAACTGAATTGAAATGACAGTTGTCATTTGCAAACGGTGATTATGTTTCTTGGGGCGTTTTGGGGAAATAAGACAGCCTTGGTAATCTAACTGCTATCATTCTAGAACATCTCAGGGTAATATTCCATCAAGCAGGATGTTAGGTTGTTTTAATTTGTATCCCTATTAAGTATATGAAATTTAAGCCAATTCTCGTCTAAACGATGTTTTACACCGAATATTCCTATTTTTTCTCTTACGTTTGTGGCCACTATTCATGTAGGTGTGCACCTTTGAAGACAGTTTATCATCAGGTAAGATGTTAAGAGGTTCACTCAATGTAATTAATATTGTACATTTAGGCAACAAAGTTGTTTCCGGAGTTTTATTTATGTATTTGATGTACGGTTCTTGCAGACATAATTTTACAATTATTTTATGTGAAACATCACTGCATAAAAATATATTTGCAGAAATAGTTTCTAGATCTAGTTTTGTCTTCTCGTTAATCAAAATCTACGTTTTTCCTTTATCAACAATCCCAGTACCCGAAAGATTGCAGTGAAGTGGTTAGTAGCTGCCCATCTACCAAAAACATGTCTGATGTGTACATGATTGAAGCTAAAACGGAACCATTTGAAGTTTACTGTGAAATGAAATACATTGCAATTAATAATGACAAGTAAATTGAAGTACTGAAATATCGACACCCAAAAGATACCGCAAACGTAGTGGACATTGTTAAAGAACGGATCTATTTTGTGATATGAATTACGTAATGCTTTAGGGAGAAGAAGACTATAGTCTTACTTTATTTCTTTCATTGTACCTTTGTGCATTGAGGTACCATTGTACCTCCATTGACCTTTTATACAAATTTCACATCGAACTGTGTTATCTGTTTTCAAAAGCTTTTACTTCCCCCTCACTTACAGTTTATTTACTTTTATCATTTAAATCATCATGTAAATGAAGAGTAAAGTTCTAAGTGACAATGATAAGTACCAATATGTACAGATTCAGGCACTCCTGCTCAAATAACCTTCAAATGTGAACAGAATGTCAGAAGAACACTTTATTGAACAATAGCAATTAAAAACAAAGAATAATAATAACATTCAAAAGTTAAACACTTGCTTGGATCACACGTGACCTAAGAGAGAAACTCCATAACATAGCTCAGAAGAGTTAATGAATGAGAGCTGAAAATTTTCTTTTTTCTCTATCTCTCACTGTTACAATGTTATGTTGATGTTGAAAAAATAAAAGTGTGCAAGCAGTATAGACAACACTATCTTTGACCAATGTGAAACGTATCAAATGTTCTTATCTCATCGCCCTATAGTAGCTAAGATGAGATATTGTACTCACTTGACTAGTAGAACTATGCCTTAAACCCATGGGAGAATGGTTGCTATGGAGTGTATAAGTAGGGACACCGCAGGGGCACCCGATGGTAAAATGACTATGGGCACAGCTTCTTCTTTTTTAAATTAAAAAAGAACCCAATTTTCCCCTAAAATTGGTATTTCCAGCATATCTTGAGAAGTGTGTCAGCATATTAGGCAAAGTTTTGCAAGTACTTACATGAGAATGACTATTCAAGGTCTGGTGTCAATTTTATAATAAAGACATTGAAATTTTCTTACTGTTTTGGGAAAAAAAGCTAATTTTGCCTCATTTGTTTAAATTTCCAGCATACTTTTAGAACTAACGTTAGATCAATTAACTTAAAGCTTTGTAAGGACTTACCAGAGAACACATTATCCAATGTATTATTTCTATAATGGTCCATTCAGTGACATTTGTTGATTTATAAGGAAAAAGCCAATTTTACCCCAAAATTGGTATTTCCAGGATATCTTAAGAAGTATTTGAGCATTTAATGCAATATTGTGCAAGGACCTACGTGAGGATGTGAAATTCAAGGTATGTTACTTGTAAAGTAAAGAGAGTGAAATTTGCTGATTTTTTAGAAAAATAAAGGCAAATTGTGCCCCAAAAATTGTATTTCTAGCATATCCAGAATAAAACCAATTAACTCAGAGTTTTGTAAGGACTTACCTGAGAACACATTGATGTCATCGGTGGAGTCGAATGGACACTACACCTCATACTCGGGCACCAAACCACCAAGTTTGAGGGTCAACAGATTTACCATCTAGGAGGAGATCGTGAAATAGTTTTTTTGCACGAACACACTCGAACACACATTTGGACACTATTCGTCAGTGTTGGGTCAATGCATTCATGGAACGTTCGCAGAACTAGTACTGTCTGCGGTAATTTGAATACGGTGTGGGTGTAAGCGTTGCAACAGTAAACGGTCACAATCCAAGAGGAGCGTCACCGTTATTAACAATTACCCAAACTCTAACACTTTTTCTTTGACGGTTAAACACGGAAATACTTTGTGGCTAAACACATAGAAACACCAACACCTATTTATTATTTTTTTTTTCCTGAGAGAGAGAGAATTGGGGCAGAGATTGTTTGAATTATATTTGTGAATAATCAGCGACGTTACTATATAAGAGAGCGCCACCAACTAGTTAGCCCAGAGCATACTAAAAAGTTTTTGAGGTGATACAAGACTTTTAATGAGCTACACATCCGCTTTCATTGTTTTTCTTTTCTTTGTTTCTTAGTTCTTGACAAATATTTTTTGATGGATACATTGGCGCACCGGCGCCTACAGCTTATTGAGAGGCAGAGATTGTTTAAACTATGTTTGGTTCTAAGTAGGCGAATAACTATCAAAACAGAGTGCCACCATTGGTTGGCGAGGAGCCTACATGAAAATCTGACTTTTCAAAAGCTCCACATGTCGGGAAAATGTACCTCCCGAATGTACTTGAGCTTAAAATAGAATATTATATGTGCAAATTTCTTTTGAAGTCATAAAATGTGCTAGACGCAGATATGGAAAATTCCACCTAGTATTTTACATTTTCCGATTGTCGTCGCACCTTTGCTAAAATATGAAAAATTCAAAGTGGCATTACAAAGTTATTCAGAATTTATTTTCAATTACGGGATAACTTTAAATACAATCTGCTGCAATAGTAGGCATCTTTCAGTATGCCATAAAATGAGCTAGATTGAGATATGAAAAATTCCAACTGGTATTTCAGATTTTACGACTATCATCTCTAATTCACTTCAATATGAACAATTCCATCTGTTTTTCAGATTTATTGAGAAATTTTTCAATCATCAGGTAACTTTAGACACAATCTGCTGCAATATTTGGCATATATTTATACGATAAGATGAGCTGTTAGTAGACTGAGAAATGAAAAATTCCAACTAGTATTTCAGATTTTCCGACTACGGTCGCTCAGACAGATTTCGGGGGTGCAAGACACCCCCACACCACAGCCCCCCAACCCACCGGTCTCGAAGGCCGTACTCATACGTTGTAATAAAAGGTGAGTTTGTAAAGGAGCAGTGTTAGGTTACCTTCTTTGTACATAGTAAAACACATAAATTGTCCGCACATGTGCTTATGTAGTGGGGTTCCTTGTACTTCGTTGTCACTTTATTGTACGCGTAATTTTAAATACGTCTTGATTGGAAATACAAACACCAATGAGCCCGAAGTGTAATGAACTCCGTTTGACGGACAGTTATTTGAGTTACCAGTTGAAGCATGCTGCCATTACAATATCGGCTTGTGTGTTGGTATGTTTGTCTTTGTGAATGATCACTCTGTTTTACTCTATACGTACGTAATGTTGAAAACATGAACTCCTGCAGAGAGTTATCAAGAAATGCTGTAAATAGCAAGAATAACACCCACACCTGATACTACATGCGCCCTAGTAGTCATTCTCTTGGTAGCGTTTACGGTCTCTTCATTTGGAGCTTGTGTCTTTACAATATATTGACAAGTAAAATCCGGCAAGGAATGATGTATCTTTACATTTCTTTGTCTGAGAAAACATATGGCGATCACGCCTAACAGTCACAAGTAAGAGCCACGTTTACAAGTAACAAGAAACGTTACCAACATAGGTATGTAACATGCATGTGTAATGTATACAACACGGTACAAGACAGAGGTATCAGGGCACATTGGTTCCCCTTGGCACAACTTCCATTTGGAAAAAAACGCATCACCGTACTGAGTCAACATACGTTACGTAAGCATTTCAACGACTTAAAAAGGATAGACAAGTAAGGGAGTCAATGAAATGGCTTTATGTTGTAAGTTACGTAAGCATTTCCAGGGCCTGCATAGAAAGGCTGTAGTGAAGGAGTCAGCGAAATGGCTGTATGATGTGAACTGTAAATCCGCGTGGTTACCAAAGTTGATACAATTACACGTCATTAAACTAGCTACATCTTACTGCGAAGGATAATATACATGCGCATTGCCTTTTACCCATAATTTCTATCCAGTAATAATAATAGTAACATATGACATCCACCTCAAATACTGCTCCACACAGAGGATTCATACAGCAAACACACATGATATCAAAGAAAATTTATTAAAACGTTTACATTGTTACTGTTAAAATGTGTTTTCTATTTGATAAATAGCTGGTAGAGTTTACATGACCCGGTCTTTACATTTAGTCCACATTGTATGATTTCAAAAAGTAAACAAATATATATATACTTCACTTTAAAACTACTGTATACCTCATTATATCGCTTCTCTGAGCTTTTTTTACGTCCGTATGAAATGACGTCGATACGTTACACGTGACTCATAATTGTAGAAAATAACCCACCCTCCAATTTCAACAGAATACAGGAATAGGCATAATTACTACATTTTGTAAATGGATATACTTATTCGACCAGTTGATGGTATTACTGGGCATCCTTAACTTTAGGTGCCATCTAAAGCACCAAATGGACGCCTGAAAATGAGATACTGTGCCATTCACATTTCGTTTTTCATCGACGATTAATTCATTTCAAGTGAAATCCTTTTTTTTTTCTTACGAACATGCAGAAACAGCAAGAGTTCAATTTACTGCCAAGTTAATTACTGCTCTTGTTTCTTATTTCTTGTGGAACAAACCTGGTGAGTCTCTAGCTTTATTCCTTTTAATGAATGTAGCTCAACGTGTTGATTAAATTATATTTATTTTTTTACCTGATAAAACTGTATTCATTCTGGAAATGTTACATTCATAGGTGATCAAATAGTAAAAAATTACAACAGTTAAATTAATTAATTAACAATCACTCGCTGTTTTACTTAACTTCTTTATCATGTCAAAAACTTTAAACCCATTGTAGACATAATTAATATTTGCATGAAGGTTGATATGAAGTTTAAAGACTAAAATATGTCAAATTTCTGTAAACTTAAAGAAACGCTTTGAAAAAACGCTTTGAATAATAACATGCGGCACTAAATAGTCAAGCGCAATTACACAAAACCGTCAGGAAAGAAACTATTTTGTATTTTTATTGTATAGCAAGCGTTAGAACGTAATATCACATTGATCTTTTCTGGATTTGTTTATGAAAGAGTTAATGAAACAAGACAACCAACGTTATTCTCTGTTTATTTACTTGCTTTGTGTCCACAAGGATTTCAAAAAATAGTATATGTTGTTAGCTTGCAGCAAAGGAATGTCATTCTTTTAACAGTGTCAGCCAAATCTTCTGAGTTTTATTAAATGTGTAAATTATTTGCACATAGAAATAAAGCAACTACATCAATAGAAAAGAGTATGTGTAGTTTGCCAAACAGGATATGACAGATATCTATTTATTTTTTTGGTTCCTGAATTATTGTTTGGATACATACCTTCAATGAAACTTCAACGATTCAAATAACTAATTCTGTCTGATACACCCAGAATATTCACAAAATACCATGTAGTTTGATAATAAGTACATCAAATACATTACATCAAACATTTGGTGGTTGAAAATCAAACAACACAAATTGATAAACGAAACGTTCACATTCTATGATCAAAGTAAACATCATGAATTTTTAGTTTAAACACATAGAAAATACAACTTGCCAACGTTCTTTGATTAGGCATTACTTACAAACGAATTTTGAATTACATTAATGTAAGACATATAGTACATGATAAATACAAGTTATTTTTCATTTGTGATGTTACCCAAGTAAAAAATATAATTAAAAATCTTGACTTTATTTGTGAAATATAATTCAGTCAAAGAAGAAATGAATACTTTTAACGGGATATCAGGCAGATGTAAGTTCAAAATAAATTCACAGTAAGAAGTTCTATCTTTTACAGTTCTTTCAATTTAGTTATAAGAATGTAACTGAAGGCTGATGTCCAAATTAATGTTAAAGTTCTCATTTTCTACTTCAGCATTATGTTATTTACACACTGTTTCCTAGTACAACGTTCAACAAAATTTGAGTTCCCTATACTTTTATGTGTTGAATCGCTATTACTCCACTGTGCATTTTATAACATAACGCCAGCTGTCAAAGGGAAAAGTCAACTAGCAAATCTTATCCACCGTTTCCTCCATACTAGACAATCATAAAACAAGACCGTAAACATTTAAAAGTAAACAATTTGAAGTAAAGGAGAACGCGACAATTTGTTTAAAACAAAAGTACATTCTTTGTGAACGTAATAATTTGTTTTCATAGAAGCATTATTTTCCTTCTTTTTTGTGTGTGTTTCTTTTCTGGTCGTTATTAAAATAACTCTTTGTACTGAGGATTAAGAAGGTATAAATGACTGCAATCTGAAACTATATCTTGGCACAAATTAAGTCAGCCTAAGTTATCAAGTCAAAGATATTGTAGCTTAAAAGGAAAACGAAAAACAAAGAAGTCAAAATAAGAGTATAAAACAAACCTAGTATAAAAACATACCGAATGTATTGCATTTTTTAACTAATTAAGAAGTGAATAGCTGAAGTGTAAATTGTTCCCTATCTCTTTCAAAAACAATATATATATCTTTCCAAATAAATCAATAATACTACAAAGGTATCTCCTATTTAAACAATGGTTGTATTAATTCGCCAATAAAAGCAATCACTGATTAAACTAGTGTATGAAACTCGTAGTACACGAAATGATGTTGTCATCGATAAGCGTCGGGAGTATAACCATTGTTTTACTCCCGATCATAACTTTGTCTTGCTTTATTGATTTTTGTTTATTCATTTCACTCTCCACATCTCTCCCTGACATCATGACTATTTTGCAAAAAAGAAAGAAGAAAAAACATATCTTAAGAGACGAACGGTGATTAATACAGAAAAGATATTTCCCGTTTATAGACAATGTTAATCTAAGTTTTGCATGCAAATAGAGATCTCAGTAAGATAGCGAACAAAAGTCAAAGTTCACACAATAATGGTGATGTCATTTTTTTTTTACTTATTTCCTTATTTTTTTCTCTGGTTTCTCTATTTCTCTCGATGATTCAGTCTTTAGATATTGTTTGTAAAATCAAACGTAATATAAGTTTGGCCAAACTGAACATTCTTATCGATTAAGTCCTTGAGTGTTCTTTGCGAATCGTGGAATAAACGGTAAAATCTGCAAGGAGAGGAGAAGAACAATGGAGAAGGGGGATAGGGGATAACTTTTACGTCGTCTACTTAATCATGGATAATATAATGGACGTTATATTTCTAGGTGCTGTATTTCATTCAAGTTCTAGACGTATTTTACACGGTTCTTAGTGCCTCATATTTGTCATCAGTTTAGTATTTACATTAGTTCATAACATTCGGGTTGCAATTTGCATTGGAAGATAGTTGTTATGTTCTTTGGAGATTGACGCAATAATAAGACAGCCTTAGGAAGCTACCTAATGTATCAGACAACAAAAGATAGCCAAGATTAATGTACCAAATTGTTGATATTTGAAACAAATTAGTTAACATAGAAATAACCATAACAATTCAAACATAATAATACATCAGGGAGCTCTGTAGCTTACTATCTTCACAATGCCCGAAAACAGGTTTTATCGAGCAAAACACGTCACTGTTACCCTTTTCAATTTAGTCATATATTTGTTACTTTACGTCTCAACGTACCATTTGTTAAGCTATTTCAATAACATTCCACATGAAATTGACGTTAAATTTAAGGTTAAATTAACATTATTTTTTAGCCAAATATCTTATTTCTCTCCTCACTTCTTCTGACCATGTAGGTGCATGCCGGTGAAGGCAGTTTATATTCAGGTAAAATGTCATTTTACTCTCCTAAAATTCAAATGTCCTTTCAATTTTTTAACAAACGCGATGACCACGTTGGCAAAATACTGTAAAATGAATGAACTAGTTTGTTCATTAGTGTAAGTTTTAAGAAATGGTCTCTGAGATTTGTTTTATGTATTTGATGTCAGGTTTTCACTTCTCTATGGCATAGAAGACACAGTTCCACGTTTATTGCATGCATTTCATTTTACTTTTTATTTGTTCTACATACAAAATAAATTTTAAAACAGTTTACAGAAACAGTTCTCTATATGATTTAATTTTGCTTTCTCATCAAACAGGAATCTCATATTTTCTTTATCAACAATCCGAATACCCGAAAGATTGCAATGAAGTGCTTAGTAGCTGTCCGTCTAACCAGAATACATCTGGCGTATACGTGATTAAACCTAGTGGATATGCAGAACCATTTGAAGTTTACTGTGACAATAACTTGGATTCTGGTGGATGGACGGTAAGCCATGGGAATTTATCTACGATTTCTCGCAAAAGTGCAGTAACAAAAGGTTGGATACAATGTCTTTTCAAATACAAATCAAACGAAAATGAGTCTGATTCAAAAACCCTACTAGTGTATCATAGTTATTATTGGTAATATTTCCTTATTGTAGTTTAATTACAAATTTAATGGAATTAAACTTCAGACTTGACGGTGAAATTTACATCGACCACATAGAGTATTTGCGCCAAGTCAAATACATAAGGTATGTTTCGATTTATGTAAACAGAAACACTCTGAGCAGAATTGCGCAGAATATTTCTGATTGCCTCAATGATATCTGCTCATATTCTATGACTGTAACAAAACATAAAAACTAAACAGTGTGACTTAATCTTACAGCAATATCATACGTAGTCATGTGCAAGTATACTACAGCAAGACAGGACGAGTGACATGTGATTATGTGTCAATGGAAGAAAGCGTGTTTTTAGAAATGTCAAGATCAACTAAAGGAAAAATGGGATCACTTTACTTTCCGTCATGTGTTAAATGACTTTCATGCAACTCTTCTCTAGGTATTGGAGCGACGACATATGGGACTACTAAACTTTACTCGGCAATGGGATGAGTATAAAACAGGTTTTGGTTTTCTGGGAAGTGAATTTTGGATCGGAAATGAGAAACATGCTTTTCTAACAAATCAAAAGCAATACCAACTTAGAATTGATTTTACGAATACAGAAGGAGAAACATGCTACGTCACTTACGATGGGTTTCGTATATCAGATGAATGGGGAGATTATTCTCTCGTAAGTGTTGCCAATTTTGATGGCAGAACAGGTGAGTAACTTTTTAATATCGCAGTGTATAATTTCAAACTTAGCGTCAGTGTAATTACTTTCAAATCGGTTAATCTCCGGTAAATTATACTTTCGTTACCTTTATACAGTTGGAAATTTGAAATGAAAATGAAATTCGGGTACACAGTAAAGCTAATGAATTTACCATACTGTATTTAATTATACCTATTTCATTCAATTTGACCTCGATGCAAAATGTGTACGTTCATCATATGATGGTCAAATCTGAAAGAGTTGTATACTTTCTTCTTCTTTTTTTTTCATTATCAAATTCACCAAATGCTCTGTGTTTTAGCAAATTAAAATCTTATGCAGTCTTTTCAGGCGGTTTTTCCTATTTATTTTCTTTTAACCTGCTTTTAAACTTACTTACTATTCTTGTTTTATCGGCATCATGTGTTCAATGGTGTCCTAATAACACAGTTTACTCCAGCGAGACATGTGAATATTCTTGTGATGATCCAGAGACCTGCATCTCTCCATCTCCTGGTGTAGAAGAAAGATGTGCAAGTATCGGTGAGAATAAGATACATCAGGACAACTGTATTCCCCAGGAACAATGTGGTTGTTATGACAATGTAAAAAAGGCTCTCATAAGGGTAAGTGTTTAATTTTAATTAATATTGCTAAAGGTATTGCAAAGAATTGTGTTTTTTTTTTTGTTCTTACGTTTGCTTAAGGTTTACCTTGTGTCTGTTTCGGTTGATGTTATGGTGCACAAGTTTTAGCTTAATAAAAGTAAATGACTGGCATTTTCAAGAGAATATAGTATTTTGTGAACTATGTTACATCATTGTCTGCTATTGTAGTTAACGTAATCAGAAAGTCGTCGTTTTCACTTTTACGACAAAATAATCTATTTGTTCTTGTAGAATGGTGACTCTTGTCTTAATGATGATTGCACAAGGCTTTCACAATGTAGTAATAACCAGTTAAGCGTCGATGCAAGTTACCGATGTAGCCCCGGTTCAATCTGTGGTGAAAAAGACGGTGTTAGTGCTTTTATTGAAGTAGTGTCCACTACTACCGACCCGCTTCCTGCGAGGGACTGCTATGATCTTTATCTTACCGGTGTCAGTGTTTACACCATCTATCCAGATGGATACCCTGGTGGTATTCAGGTTTTTTGTGAGATGGAAAGGAATGGAGGAGGATGGACGGTAAGATCATGTGACTTAGATTTTCAGTTTAATGAGTGTATTTTTTTTTTCAAATTTACTAATTACAACATCTAATAGAAGTAATGTTGCCATTTATTTTCTGTTTATATCTTTTTGATTGTTTAAGGTTTTTCAGCATCGATCAAGCGCCTCCGTTGACTTCTATCGAACCTGGAATGAATACAAGGACGGGTTTGGAAATCTCCTTAAAGACCATTGGCTAGGGAATGACTATATCCATGCTATATCTGCCCAACAGACTTACACTCTACGTGTGGATATTATTGATCGAAACGATGCACCGTTCTATGCAATGTACGACTCGTTTAGTGTAACTGATGAAACAGACAAATATCGACTTTCTATCGGTTCATACACTGGCGATGCAGGTAAGTGTATTCTGCATTAGGTGCTCGGAAGTAAAGTACCCAACAAGACGTTTTTCAAGCAGAAAAAGATATATTTGTTTTTACCTTTTCTAGAAATGCAAATCAGCTTATACCTATGACTGACATGTAGTAGCTAATGACTTACACAGCAAATATTGAAATGATTTAGGCAATACTTAATCTTTCTTTAATTTTACCCATGAGTAAAAAATAGCCTTCTAATTTTTATGAATCAAGTTTGACAATCATCTTTGTTTATTCTATTTTGTTGTAATTTGTTTTCCTACTTAAAATAAAGTTTGAATACACTGACAATTACCTAACTAGTCAGTCAAAGTTAATAATACCTATAAACTTGACAATGTTACCTTTGATCGCTACTTGCTCACTAACATACTGATAGTGATAGTTTTTGTATCCATGTGACAGGATTGATTTATATCGTGTATAATTTGGGTCAAGTGTTTAAGATAAACCATAAGGTAACACGATAGAAAAATATGCAATCTTTAAAGTAGAATTAACACCAGTATCTAAAATTGTCAAAGCAAATGAAAAAAGGAGTTATGTGCACCTGCTCAGATGTAGTACACAACAATTATTTTGGGTTTCGCTATCGGTTTATCAACAATTCAAATATTACACAACAGAGAAAACAAATTGTATGAAAATAAAAAGAAAAACACTTAGTCTTGTGCAATTCCAAGGAAGATAACCATTTCAAATGGCATTAAGGATTCAAACAAACAATAAGTGGACAAAGGCACAATACTTTAGATTTTTTATGGTGAACTTTCATAAATACTCGAGTACCCATCCATTTCAACAGTATTTATGTTTCTGCAATGCTACACAAAATTGTCAAATAATCGTATCAGAGGGTAAGTCCAACTGAGTCAAAGATGTATAATAGTTCGTTCTGCAGAACTTCTGAGAACAACTTTACGCAAGGTTCCTTTGATTCTCTAAACTATGCTGTTTGATAATTCACATGTATTTCAAATAATAAAAAAAAGTTGATCTTCTGGTTGTCGATATGTATTGTCTTTGATTCTGATTCGCAGGTTATAATGCTATGAGTAACAACAACGGACGGCAATTCAGTACGCACGACCAGGACAACGATGCTAGTAGCTATAACTGCGCAGAGAGACATCGAGGAACCTGGTGGTTTCGTTATCATTATTATTATTATTGTTATTATTGTTATTGTTATTATTATTATTATTATTATTGCCAGACTAGTGAGAGTGGTTGCGATAACTTTCCTGTTGAAAGTTGCTGTCGTGTTTGCTATTATTCTCACCTCAACGGAGACTACGACGGGACCACCCGCGGAACCAACATCTTCTGGAATAGTCTCGATGGATACGATTGTGGTCTCAAATATGCTGATATGAAAATAAAGCCTAGCACTTAAAAATATTTTTCCCTACCAGAAAAAAAAAGAAAGAAAAAGAACCTAATTCTAGATATGGTATAAGCGTCGTCAGTATTTATCAGATAATGTCCTTATACACGGTTGAAATTTACCACACACACTCAAAGACTTTTACCGTGCATTAAGTGAGACCACCTTGCAGTTAACTTTACATTACCTGTGTTAAACATGAAAGAAACATATACAATTTAATGTACTTACTTTGTAAGATTTGTAATAAAGGCTAGTGACTTGTTCAGATGTGTTTTCAAATCTTATTTGTTTTTATTTCTCATGTGTCTTTGTGAAAGAAAATGACTAGTGGGTAATCCACTGAGTTGCAAATTTCTCCTTATCGTTTTGCATGGTTACTCAATGCACATACCATCATTCCATGTACTCTAGAAATGCACTGGACTGTGTATTTTGATTGTTCGTTAATAGAAGTGTTTACTATCCTAGTTCCTCGGTGATCTAGTACTGTAGTACTAAGCACATGCGTGTGAACATGAGTGCTTAAATACCGAGTGTGCGTCTGAAAAACTCCCAGAAATGTGTGCGCATCCAAGTATTCTCCGCTCCCGCCGTCACTCTGCATGAGTGACGTGGCGTGGTGAAATATGCTGAGGAAAGGTATGATCAATGCATAGGAAATGACACTGCTACCTGACGTATGCACTCAGCCTAGAACATGGTTGCATGGGTTGAAATAAATGTCACATTCATGGAAAGGCAAAGATGCAAAAGTCATGTTGACAACATCTACCACCAACACCTAACGCATTGTATTATGCGTTAAGGTAACCGCGAATTTTGACCATGAACTTATGACGTCATCGGTCGAGGGACACTACATCTTATACTCAGTCACCTGCTTACCAAGTTTGAAATTCATCCTACTTACCCTCCTAGGAGGATCTCGTGAAACGCTTTTTTCAGAGCATTTCGCCAATTTGTCATTTAACCTGCATGACTTTTGACTCTGTGATATCAATAATGTAGTTTCTTTTTTTTTAAATATCGTATTCTCTACTTCTATATGTGGTAGTTTTATAACTCTATTATATTGACACATAGAGGTATCGCTATAAACGTGTTTTTCGGTTTCATGATCTGTGGCCCTTCACCTATGACGCCATTGGGGGACACTATACCACATACCCAGGCACCTACCCACCAGCTTGACATTTAAGTTGATCTGAAGTGCCATCTATGATAACATCCTGACATTGCTTTAGAGCATTTTTGCCGTTTTGACCCATTACCACGTGAGCTTTGACCTTCTGGGCGTCATCAATATTTAAAAAGTCTTATATCATCTCCTTTTTATATCGTCACACTTCTACACACGAACGCACACACACGCATCGTCACGGACAAGTTTCAATTATGACTTGCGTGGCATCGTTTGCGTTTGCATTGATGCTATGACAAGCTTAGGGGACATACCTATGTTCCGACATCTCTATGTTTCGACAGCGCTGTATTGAGACGACTCTGTGTTTCGACAGTCCTGTATCCCGACGTCTCTATGTTCCGACAACCCTATATTTCCACGTTTCAATATTCCGACCTCTTTATGTTTTGACGTCTCTATATTCCGTCAAAAATTTACTTTGGCGCCGAAAATAATATACTTTGCCGCCGGAAATAATGTACTTGGGCGCCCGAAAAGTACTTTGGCACCTACAAAAAATGTACATTGGCGCCGACAAAAATGTACATTGGCGCCGAGAAAAAAGTACATTTTTACGGCGTCAAAGTACATTCTTTACCGGCGCCAGAGTACGTATTAATCGGTTCCAAATACACTTTTATCTGGTCCATAATACATTTTTGGGGTGGCGCCAAATTACACTTTTCATTGGCACCGAAGCACGAATGTACATCTGGCGTTGAAGAACCCTTTTTATCGGCCCCAATGTTCATTCGAACTGCTCCGAAGTACAATTTTTGGATTGCGCCAAAGTACATTTTCTATCGACGCTAAAGTACACGTTGGTTTCGGCCTCAAAGTACATTTTTAGGGCTCCTCTAGTACCCTCTTCATCGACGCCAAAGCGCTAATGTACATTTGGCGCTGAAGTATCACTTATCTTATCTCTTCCAAAGTAAATCATATGTTGAAGCAAAGAGATGCCGGAACATAGAGAAGTCGGTATATAGAGTTGTCGGTATATGGGGATGTCGAAAAATAGATACGTAAATGAAGTCTCTATATTCCGACGTCTCTAAGTTCCTACAAAAATGTACTTTGGTGCCGGTTTGTTGAAACATAGAGATGTCGGAACATAGAGATGTCGAAACATAGAGATATAACTTGACGAAGAAGCTGCGTAGGTCACCTCACTACTAAATTTTGGGTCACAAAATATGGCGATGAAGAATTCCTTCATACGATTGCACTTTGTCCTCAGTATATGCCCATGTAGAAAGTTCTATCGGTAGTTCTGACGTGCAATAGATCTTTAGTTCTATACACAGTTCTCCTTTTTTGATCTGCTCGTACAATTGTAGCCGTTCTTTATGATCCTGTCTTCATGGTTATATAACGGCATGGGATCTAATTTTTTGCATCTTGTTAAAGTCTTTGACCTCACGGCACAAGTTCTTTTGGTTAAAATGTGTTGTACATAAACAATTCTAACGTTTTGTTAAAGAATATAAATTCTGTCGAGACACTTTTAGAGGAACAGTATCCTTGCTCATTAGTATCAGTAAAGACATGCTCTCAGTAATTTCAAAGTGAATGTACCTTGATCAGATGACCTTTACAACACGACCCTCTATCCGATATGCTCATGCAAGATCAACTTCTTCCAGTTACATCTCCACAGCGTCTCTCTACATCATTAGATCTCCATTTGTTTGATTTGTATGTATCGTCCCATCACAATGTATTGCGGCGTCAATTCCGGCAGGCAAGTTAATGAAATTGCTTTGTCAGTTGGTCGGTTAAACTGAGTAAGGCAGGTGAAAACTATTGCAGGTAAGAGGCCTTGTGGTAAGCTTTGGAACACGCTGCAATAAAAAAAAAATACGCAGAATCAGACGTTCCTTACACAAAGTTTTCTTAAGTCATTATAAAGGATCCCAACAGTGTCAACGATATAATCAATCTTAAAAGATCAAGCAAGTGCAGCTTACCCCCATCTTATCAAATTCTAAAATCCTTTTGAGTAAACTCTGTTGCCTTTCAAAATGTCATTTTTTGCGATGATGTGGCAAGTATAATTTGGTCACATTTCCTTTTACGCTACGCTCCAACAGATGATGGCGTTTCTCTTAGTTTGGTTGTCCTCTTCTCTATATAGACCCCTTTTAGTGTCAAATGGAGCTCATTGTGAAGCTATCAGTTGGGACTGTTAATCATTGTGTATTAACCATTACACTAATAATCACAAATCTTAATGAATAGGAATTCATGAACCATTACAGTCTCCCATCTCGGTCTGTATGACCATTCGATTAGCAAACCATTGAAATCCATCAGTTCACCCACTTAGGTTGAATAATTCTAGCTAAATTCTCAATTCCAAACCAATTGTTCTCTCCCCTTCACTCACGACTACGTATTGACCTCCGCAATCAATTTCATCAATTTTGCTTGTGTTCCATGACCGTACCGACTTCAAGGGAAATCAAGCGAAGTTAGGTTTGTTTACGCCCACTTTTATCAGACTTTAAGCCTCTTCAGAGCGTGGGAAAGAAACAAAACAGGTCCTACAAACGTAACTTTCTTACTATTCATAATAGTGATCATTTGCATGAAATAAATCCAATGCTCCAATACCCCACGTAAAACACATACGTGGTGTCACATGAAGGTAACTACGTTTGCACACACACAGAGACTAGAATATCCTTTATGCATGTCTAAATTAAGGTTCCGCTGTAAAGAGGGTTGCGACAAGACCTGTTTAAAAAAAAATCCAGTCACGTGACACATGGAGTCATTTTGCCTCCAACTACCAAATAGCCACTTCGTCGCATAACTACGTAATAACGTTGTCATAGTTAGAAGCAACTATGGTGACTAGCATCCCAGACCAAAATTCATTTAAAACAGATGACAAAATGGTACTTTGATGTGCTACATTGGTTGTAGCAAACGTCACTCCGAAATTGTAACAAAACTAGGGTTCCGCTGTAAAGAGGGTTGCGACATGACGTGTTGAAAAAAAAATCCAGTCACGTGACACATGGAGCCATTTTGCCTCCAACTACCAAATAGCTACTTCGTTGCATAACCACGTAATAACGTTGTCATAGTTTTAAGCAACTATGGTGAGTAGCATCCCGGACCAAAATTCATTTGAAACTGGTGACAAGTGTGCTACATTGGTTGTAGCAAACGTCACTCCGAAATTGTTACAAAATGTTAAGAATTCCCAGAAATAAGACGCGAGTAAGATATGTCAGGTTAAAGTCTACGGAAGCTCTTGGGCACCGAGACCGTCATCCGGTTACTTAGGCCTACAGTAGCTATACCGTAACGAGGCGTTAACTGATGTACAGAGTAACGTTATTTGTAAATTTAAATTCGGTACTCTGTAGTGTTGGTGTGTCAGTAACTTAGGCCTCTCCCAATATACTGGCTAACTGACGTAACGGCACAGGAATTACCGTTGTAGCGTTTAATTTTCTGTTATAGGTATACTGTATTCACTACCTCTTAAAGACAAAAACTCATAACCCCAGACAGTTTCAATTCTCTCAACCACCAACGTCTAGTCCCTCCCTCAGCCTGTCTTAAATTCCTCCACATGTGAAATCAAATCAAAGGATCCCTGTTTAGGCTGTGTAATATGAGCTACTCTGCATTGAGCTACTTGAAGTTGCTGTCAATCAAGAGTAATGTAACTCAGAACCAGTTGAGAGTTTTGCTTTCCGGAAAGTAAAAATATAGCTTAGGGTGATGAGTTACGGCCTTTAATGTTTACATTTGAGTTGACCACCTAAGGAGATGCTGAGCATTTCCTTTCTGTGTGTCGGGTTAATTTTATTATTAGAAACAAAGCCTGTTGAGTTTCGTCCGCGCACACATCTCGCTTAGATGTATTTGATTGTTCAGTTTATGGTAGACTGGGCGTGGTTTACCGTTCGTATAAGTTAAAGTGTAGTTTTACAAGTTATAAGTATGGAAATTGTTTTCATATAAAAGTCTCCCTGCAAATGAGACAACAGAGGTTCCGAAGGTTCCGCTTGTGGGGTCCGAAAAGCCTGTTTTATGTAGTAGAGTAAGTTCCGAGGGGGCTGATATCGGCAGAAGGGTCCGGAACCAACTGCACCGAGGTTAAACTTCGCCGCCATTCAACTGCGATGAGGTTCAATTACACTAAGGTTCAACTGCACTGAGATTCAACTGCCCTGTCATTACCTGCGCTTCTGTTCAACTGCCCTGAGGTTCAACTGCACCACCGTTCAATTTATAATATAACAATGTAGCAAGGAATCACATAGCCTTTTGGCTTTCTGGTTTGGTTTACGATTATTTTCTCTCCCCTTTGGATCTTCTGAGCTTGAAGCTACCCACACAGTCCCAGCCCGTTCTGTAAATAGCGACCGTACATGGTGTAATCAGGCTAACAGTGAAGGTCTGCGCGGAGATGGAACTGACTGTGCATTAAGAAAAAAACAAAAGAACGAAGGGAAAACCATGCAAAAAAAGCAGAAGAGAATTCACGTTTGGCTAAACATAGAGGAAAAAGGACGTCCACGGTCTAAACATGGAAAAACTGGTCGACTAGAGAGATTTTGCAAGTCCTCCGACGTAACCGATATATCATATAGTGCTGAACATCAAACATCACCGAGCAAAGCCTGATGCTAGCCGGGATGCCGCCCCAAAAAATTCTCATCTGATTCTTCATTCTTAGACGAGAAAAAAAAATGGACAACTAGTCTAGAAACTCCCATACACAAATATACCACACGGGTTGGATTTTGCTAGTTTGTGAAGAGTTTTATAGGAAGTAACTTATTTTCTTTGACACTGCGCCGATGTACAACTGTGCCGCCGTTCAGCTGCGCCCAGGTTCAACTGCGCCCAGGTTCAACTGCGCCCAGGTTCAACTGCGTCGATATCGCAAGCCGCACTGGTCAGAAGTCGCATTGGTTTCAACACTTAGAGAAATGGACCAATCAAATACACGGAAATGTAATTATTCTATTACGCATTGGGGGAGAGTGTTTGTCTACGAGGACAGTTGTTAGATAATCTTGCTTCCATGTGTCGTGTTTTGTTTCACATGCACAGAGTGCAAGAAGCAGCTATGTATATGTATTTATAGCTGGTGCTTTTACTTGCCTTCACGAAATGCTAGGTAAAAGAACGTTTTTATTTCTTTTCAACCTAGTTTCTGGGGAGTAACTCCTTTAGAAATGGCTAAACTTACCTGAGGTCTCCTTTACAATTACGAAAATATATAAAGGACAAAATGTATACCATAAATTAATGAACGAGTATAAAAGACATTACAAATTACAAGAAAACAATTCAATAATTTCAGATAGAACATGGCAACATTTTAAGAAAATAAAACTGAGAACTGTAAGATTGAAAACAAATGATGTATGGAATCTTTAACTAGACGCTTAAAAGTACTATCACAGAAAATAAGCACCATTGGGACCCAACTGGGCTATACCTTTGATGGCTGGACTTAATTGTGGTTAGGATAAAGGTAAGAGCATTAGGAGTCTTATAGGGTCCCAACTGGGCGTAAATGAAAAATCTTGAAACTCAGTTTTGAAGCAAGGTCTTAAAGTGAAAGTTTAAGTGTTTTTCTTCACATAACAGAAAGAGAAATAGAGCTACAAAACAAAAGGAGTAAATACATTTATTTTCGACCTGCGTTGGATTACTACTATTTGTGTTCCAATTGAGACCTAAACGAAGTCCAACATGGCTTTTCTCTTCTTATCAGTTAATTTCATACATTTAAAAATATTTAAAGTCATACGAATTACAAAAATAAAACAGAATGCGTGCTTGTTGTTACTGGGTTTCAGTTGGGCTTTGCTCTATTTGGTTCCAACTGGGGTCTCGTAGGTGCCGAATTGATCTGTTTTTAAAAGTCTTGCAAAGGGACTGTGAGTAATTTTTTTATCGTGAGAAGAGTTTTAACCTTGAAAACTGTGGTCCTAAATGCACCAAATAAGTACCAAACTAAAGTGGGGTTTGATTAGGTCTGACTTGGGCCATACAATTTACTTGCTTTGAGGGGCGTAATTAGTTCACAATTGGCTATCATCACAGAAGATTACAAAACATTAAGACATTTCTATGATTTAAATTAATCATTAGCCTACCTTTATATACATTGGTCGAAAGAACTAGAAATGAAATAAATACCGTGACTGTAGGGGGATTTTTCTTGGTCGTGGGTTGAGCTGTGCACTCCTTGGTCAGGAACCGGGCCGCCGTGTTGGTACCTAGCTGGACTCTCTCTAATTTGGTGTAAGTAGTTTTAACGCAAATTGATTGTATTTGTGTACCGAAGATTACTTTAACCTGTCCAAGTGATTTCTGCCGGGTCATAAACAGACCGCAAATAAATACTAGATCCAAACTAAATACAGAAGATAAGAGTATTGGACAAAAATTGGGTCATGCACTTAAACGTCCCAAAAGGGCCTCTCTGAGGCTCGTTGGGCATAACATCATAAGTATTCGAAAAAATTATGGGCTAGGACAATTATGGACCCGAGATTCGGGAAAATTAAAAGTAAATGAAACACTAATAAACAAAATCTTGGACGCTTTTTTGTATCATATTTTCAATTTTTACTTGTTATTTTGCATATCCTCATTTTTTCGTATTGCATTAAACATTTTATTGCAAATGAAAGCGCAAAATAATGACTGCTTACATTTTCGTTACCAGTCTGGAGAATGCCATTTCAGGCTATCTGATAGGCTCTGATTCTCCATAATTATATTTGCGCCTCGATCAGCTAGCCTCCCAGATAAATTTCCCTCCACGTATTCACTTAGCAACCCTGTGATTGCTCTCCCTCTTCCCCGCCCGCCCATTCCAGAAAATCATGCGTATGCCACTCGGATCAGTCCAGCTGTTGCCCTCAATGACAACGCCAGGTTTTTAGACAGACAAATAGAGGGCAAAAGAAACTGTTGGGGGAGGACCAAAATTTCTCCGTCTTTTGGGCACCATGTGGGGTTCAGAGACAAAACGCGGTGGAGCTCCCAGGGGTGAAGCTACCGGAAGATCTGACGTTGTGGTATATCTCTGGGTGAAAATTTAAATCTCAGAATAGGTATAATTTTGTTCAAAGAGCATTATTACATGCAAACATTCCAAACGATTTTAATTACTTCGCATATTCTTCTCCTCTCAGTTGACAACATGAGAATTTAGTACAACTCATGGGTTCCACGGACAAAGCCCCAGTTTGAGTCCAGGGGAAAAGTTCCCCCCCCCCCCCTCGAAACTCTGAGCTTTTGGCATATTTCTAGGTGAAAATTAAGTGTAGGGATATTATATTTGAAATATGAAAACTTACGACCCCTTATGTGGTCCAGAGGTAAAGTCTGTTCCGGGTTCATGGGACGAAGCTCCTGGAAGCTCCGAGGTTTCAGCGTATCTTTGGTTGAAAAGTTTCATGGAATTCTTACCACGTGAAGGTAAATTCAAAATTATGAATATAAACAGGAAATACACATATACATGTATGAATTTCTCAGGTCATTTCAACTGAGTGGGGACAGATGGAGAAAAGTTTCTGACTAGAGGACTCCATCCATGCCAGGCTCATTTTCCGGATCAAGCAAGACCCACGTTATCTTGAAAACATTTTGGAGAAATTTCATATCTTTGCCACTTCCCCCACCTGGAAAATATCCGAGCTACGCCTCTGTCTGATACCTCAACCATCGTCGGTACCCGTAGCGCTTTAACTACCACTAACTTTAACTACCATTTACTGTAGATTAAAATGACATATTACATTCTCCCTTTTCTCACTGATTTTCTAGAATTAATTTGAATTAAAAATAATAACTATACGGGGCAAAGATGTATATGGAGCACTTAGCATAATATTGAAGCAATCGATTCATTCTGTTCTGGAATTTGGAGGACGATGAATTCTTTGTGTACAAACTTTATCTCTAAAGAAAAAAATTACATCAATGTCGTCAACTTGATACTCTCTTCTTCTTATAAATTGTGTTTTTGCCAGTGGATAACGAGATCCCCCCCCCCCCTTTCTTCCATCTTTATCCTTACGAAAAGCTTTATCAGTAACTGGTATTGAGCTTTCGTGATCATTATGACCTACATTGACGTCTATCGTCATAGGTGAGAATAGTTTCAAGTTGGTCACTTTTTGAAGGTAGGTGTCAGGGAACTATATGGAGGACCTTTACAATTGGCTTAATGTTTATCATATGACATGTGAATGGAATATAGGCATATTCACCGGCTTAATAACCCCACTGAGAAAAACGCTTACCGAATAAAATGATAGTTCAGTATATAACACATGCATGTATAGATGCCCATTAAAGTATGTATAAAAATATTTCTCGTTAAAAGATCTTGACGTTTGATTGAGGTAATTCACTCTAGACCTATACGTTTTATGCAATGTATAAATTCAGTGTACAAATTAATGTATTTCAAAATGGTCTGTTTTTCTTGTCTTTCAAATAACATGAAGTATATGGTTTCCTGATACTGCTTGTTTCGAGCAGAAAATGCATTAAACAAAACTGAAGCTACTATATACACTACTGAAATAAACAGTAGAATAATAATAAAAAAGTAAAACAAAATAGTCCAAACTACAACTTCAGAAAATCATTCCCGTTTCACATTGCATGGACAAGGAGAGATGACATAATATATGTTAATTGTATACATTACCCGCACGTAAAATGCATGCTACCTTTTTACGTCCTATAATGACGGTGACATTTCACTTATTAAATCTCATATCTCGACAGTTATGCTAATAAAAAATGAAATTTACCCCACTTACCGTCTGCGAGGAGTTTGCGACACACTTTTCGCAACCTTTGTTGACCATGACATTTTCAAATTATGAATATATCCTGAAAACTGTCTATCTCATTTAATTTATAAATATGATATATTCTAATACCTTGGACATTCCGCATGCAGATAATGCAGGTATTGACATTTGCGATTTCGTGCTATTTAAAGTAGGATATCGTCGGTCGAAAGGACACTTCATCCCATAAACTGGCAGCTATCTACCAAGTTCATTTACACGTGCAACTTACCAATGTTCTTTTTCCTTTATTTATTTATTTTTTTTTTTTGCAGTAAATTTTACCAGGCTAAGAGATCAACGACACACATTCAGGCAAGATGTTTGCGATTTGACTCATCAGCACGTGTCATTTGACCTTTGCACTTCTTTTTACTTATGTCTTCAACCGTTTGCATATTTTTACTCATGCAAATAATTCTTCTTTTTTTTTTATAAAATGACGTGATACTTTTAACCATTGTTCTTTAATGTCATCATTCGGGAAGACAGTAAATCTCTTATCTGTGCACCCCTCAAAATGATTTTCCATCATCGATGAGCTCGTGACACACTTTTTGAGGCACACAGAATGACACTCAAATCCTCTAACGCACACTTACTCATATTGAATCGCTCTACAATCTTGGACAAAATTGTTGGGACACGTTGTCATACGTTGTAAATATAATACTGAATTTTAGGTGAGAGGATAACGTGAAACCCCGCCCCTTTTTCCAATGTTGCGCTATAGAAGTGAATGGACCCTTTGAACAGCAATCCTATAGCCAACACTGAACGGGGGCGCGGAGTGTCGCAAGGAATTTTGTCCAAGATAGTAGATCTGAAGTCGCCTTCTGAACTCATGTAATGAAATCTAGGCTAAGCGTCAGATATTTCCTGTTTGAAATAAAGCAGGAAGTGCATAAACCGGTGAAAGACTGTAAACTTCCCGAAGAGAGGGAAAACAGAATTTTCAGTTTTAAAAACGAGGAAATGAATGACACGTAGGACTAGCCAGTGTTACAGTTCTTCAAACTAAAGCTCCTGGAAGAATGAAATCCTACATGTAGTGTTTATTTTGAGCGAAACAAGACATAAACAAGGGATGAAAGGTTACACATACAGATGCGAGATGGTTAAGTTCGTTTTAGGTACTAGGAAAACATCGTTGGCTGATGGCATCAGTGGATGTGTAAAAGAAGCTGTCAAAATGAAGGAAATGGCACAAGTCGAAAAGTGCTGTTGAAACCTAAAAGCTAAGAGTTTTACTGATCATTACCCATCATTAATCTGATGATGATGACGATAATGATGATGACGATGATGATGATGATGATGATGATGATGATGATGATGATGATGATGATGATGGTGATGATGATTATGATTATGATTATAATCCACGGCGCCACAGGTTATGTATTACATTTGTCACTTGTGAGAATCGTCTACACGTGCAGCTTAGCTATGTTTTCCTTCTATTCTCTTTTTTTGTAATGAACCAAATTTGTAAGAGCTTTAATAGTCTAACACTCTAGCTTTAAGAGCTTTAATAGTTTAACACTCTAAAACAGATAGACTTGTAGAACTCGAGTCCGTACTGGCACTCACACTCGTTCCCGAGTACTCTTTTCTGTACACGTACTCGTACTCATGGCTTTGGACACGAACTGGTACTCGTACTCAGAAGATTTGAAAATCAAGCACTCGCACTCGTAGCTTTGTACTTGTACTCATACTCGTACTCAGGCCTTTGTAATCGTAGTCATGATTACGCAATTGCAGCCCATGACGTGAATGTTTGTAACGTTCACTGATCGTTCACTTGTGAGCTTTCTGTGCTGATTAATATATCAACTATCTCAACTGAGTAGCTGACCATCTCAACAACAGCACCGTTTGTTGCAAAGGGTTAAAAGGAACCGATTTTTTTAACAAACTGAAGAAGTTACTGCATCATTAATTGCTTATGGGTATTAAATACTGTCTAAGAGTATCGTCTTCTTGTGCATTTAAGGATTTCAGCCTCATCTTCAAAAACAAAACATCTTGCCTTGATGTATTTTAGAACTGCAGTGTTTGAAATTATCTTTGATCACCAACAGAACCTACAAACTTTCAAAAGTTTAAAACTCAGCATACGTTACTTTTAGTTGTTGCTAAGTGTGCACTTGCAACAACAAAGACTTAGGATCGACTGGCGTCTTTGCATTTGGAGAGTGTGCCTCACTGTACATCTTAACAATTGAAATGACAAATAGCTGACAAGCCTTTGAATACTTTTGGACCAATTCTAAAGCCTTTGAGAGTGACAAAACCAAGCAAAATCAAGCAAAGATTCACTGACAACTACACTTGTGTATTTAGTCTAATTACAGGGTGGAATAGATCTTAAGTACAGCTTCTTTTTCTTAGTATATTCCAGTTGTTATCGCTCCACTGAATTTCAAAACCTTGATATCAATATTGCCATCTTATGTTCGGTTCTGCTTACCTCCATTTTATGTTTGAAGAATGTTTGGCACTAATTCATAATGAGTGCCAGGATCAAGGTTTCTGTGAGATGTGGATGCAAACTATTACAAATCCCCATTTGCATGCCCTGTAAGTTGAAGTCAATGCATGTTGGCGATGAAATACGCAACTCCGTGAAAAATTGTAATACATACCAGGTGGGTTGAGATGATACAAGAATCGTAATGAATTAGTACGCAACCTTTGACAATTTTGCAAATACTGCTGTGGCTGTTCATATAGGAACACCGTGACATAGACTTTTTTTTTGGAGGGGGTCAGAGATTGCCTAAATTATGTTTGCGAATAATCAGCGACATTACTATCTAAGCGGAAGGCCACCAGTGGTTTGTGCAGGGCATCCAAGTAAAAGTTTGGCCTTTCAAAACCCCCAGATGGCAGGAAACCGCACTTCCCGAGTGTACTTCACATTAATGTACCCAGCCTTCAAATATGGATATGTCTGCGATTACTCAACTCATGTAAAAAGAAAAATCAATGTATTGCAAGTGATCTTACATATCATGGATTTTGAAGTGTTACAAAATCGTAATGAGTTACGCATCCTTTTTTTTTTATTTATTTATTTTTAGTATTTGACAAATACTTTGTTGTTAAACACATTGAGGGCATCGGTGGCTAGAAGTTTTTTGGGTGGATTGCGTTCCGGGATTATGATGTTTGTGACTAACTAAAGGGATCACTGTCTAAGTGGAGCGCCACCTTTATTAATAATTACCCAAACTATTCCACTTTTTCTTTGAGAGTTTTGCAAAAACTTTGTGGCTGAACACATGGAAACACTAACACCTAGATATTTTTTGGACAGGTAGGGGGCAGAGACTGAATTGTATATATAATTTATATATATATATAATTATCGACATTACTACATACGCAGAGCTCCACCCCGGGTTGGCGAGGAGCGTACAAAAAATTTTGGCTTTTCGAAACGGCATTTTCCGGGTACATTTCAACTCCATGCACCCAAACTTGAAATATGGATCGTATGTCTGTAACTAATCATTTCGTGCGACAAGAAAAATCAATTCCTTAAAAATGATAATACAAATCAGTGTTTTGGGAGGATACATGAATCTTAATAAGCTACGCATTGTAGCTACTTCGTAAGCTACGTGTGGTGATATCAGCAGTCGAAACGCGCAAAACAGACAACGACCAACAATGTTCTTCTGCTCTTTAGTGTTTATTGGATTATACGTGTCTCAACTCAGCAACATTTGCGGAATTAAACGGTTTACTGCAAACATAAAAATTAAGAATAAAGAAAGTAAAAATAGCTACTGCATGCATTCCATGAATATCACAGACTAGTTTTAAGACATTCTGCAATAGCCCCCTCTTTAGGGAAATCCCCTGATCGTGACCCGATCGTGACCCCTGTGCCCTCCGGCTGCCTAGCACAAAATGTCCTACAACCATAACACGCCTTATTTAGTCACAGGGCTCGAACACCTCCCTTGTCGCTTGCAAATGCAACCCTTCTTTGTGACTGATTACTGCTCTTAACATACTTATACATGAACGAACAGGAGCGTACACATGGGCGCTGTTCGTCTAACTACACGGTAATACATATAACTCATTCATGCCGAACGATTTAGCCAAGAAACAGGCCAAGAAAATATGCAAGAAACTCAGAATATAAATGGGCCTCCCTACATGCTTAATAGATTACGTACAAATATCTGATACGCAATATGATTTGTCTATGAGGGCCCCGCATGAATGTCAGACTTTTTACTTCAAAGTTTAAGAGTAATAACATGCAGTAGTGTGCTAATCATTTGTAGGTAATAAAGTTAGAGACATTGGTAGACTCACCAACTGTCTGATAACCAAGGAGGCAAGGTAAAATCAGGTGAAATCTTCAAACTATTTTGGAACTTCTTTTGACGTGACTTATGTCGTAATCGTTCTTATCGAGAGAAACAAAAATGGTGGCGCTGCGCGAACTATCATGCCGCTATAGCATCCTCTTTCTTTTTTTCTTTTTTTGTAGTTCGTGACAAATATTTTTTTTGATGGACAAATTGGTGCACCGGCACCTACAGCTTGTTCAGAGGTTGAGATTGTTTGAACTATGTTTGTTACTAAGTAGGAGAATTACGATCTAAGCGGAGCGCGACGATTAGTTGAAGAGGAGCGCACAGGCAAATCTGTCTTTCAAAACCTCCAGATGGTGGGAAATGCTTAAAATAGAATCTTGTATCTGCAATTTCTTTTTGAAGTCATAAAATGTGCTGGACTCAGATATGGGAAATTCCAACTAATATTTTACATTTTGCGATTATTGTCGTACCTTTGCTGAAATGTGAAAAATTCAAAATGCAATTTCAAAGTTATTGAGACTTTTCTAAATTAAGAGATAACCTTAAAAACAATCTTCTGCAATAGTAGGCATCTTTCAGGGTGTCATAAAATGAGCTAGATGGATGTCAGACCAATTCCAACTTGTATTTCAGATTTTCTGACTATCATCGATTATTCACTTTAATATGAAGAATTCCATCTGGTATTTTAGATTTATTGAGAAATGTCCCAATTACCAAGTAACTTTAGACACAATGTGGTGCAATATTTGGCATTCATTTATACTATAAGCTGTTAGTAGACTGAGATATCAAAAATTTCAACTAGTATTTCAGATTTTCCGACTACCGTCTCTCAGACAGAATTCGGGGGTGCAGACACCCCCACACCAGCCCAACACCCACCCACCCACAGGTGTCGAAGACCATGCTCATACGTCGTAATAAAAGGCGAGTTTGTGAAGGAGAAGTGGTAGGTTACCTTATTTGTATATAGTAAAACACATAAATCTTCTACCCACGTGCCTGTGTACAAATGGGGCTCCTTGTAGTTCGTTGTCACTTCATTGTACACGTAACATTAAATACGTCTTGATCCGAAATACAAACACCAATGAGCCGAAGTGTAATGAACACCGTTTGACAGACAGTTATTTGAGTTACCAATTGCAGCATGTAGCCATTACAATACCGGCTTATGTGTTGGAATGTTTGTGTTGGTGAATGATCACTCTTTACAATTGTCATATACTCCATACGTACGTAATGTTGAAAACATGAACTCCTGAAGAGAATTATTAAGAAATGCTGTAGATAGCAAGAATAACTCCCAAACCTGATACTATATACATACGCCCTAGCAGTAATTCTCTTAGCGTTTACAGTCTCTTCATTTGGAGCTTGTGTCTTGACAAGTTATATATATTGACAAGTAAAGTCCGGCAAGGAATGACCATGTATGCTTACATTTCTTTAACGGTAAAATTGCCAAGTTGTCTGAGAAAACATATAGCGATCACGCCTAACAGCCACATGTAAGAGCTACACTTACAAGTAACAAGTAACGGTACCTAGATGGGTATATTAGATGCATGCATAATGTATACCACACGGTACAAGACAGAGGTATCAGGGCACCTTGGTTGCCCTTGGCACATCTTTCACGTAGTGTTCCCGTCCACAAAAAACAACACATCACCATACGGAGTCAACATGTGTACGTAAGTATCTCAACGACTTTAAAGGGAGAAACGGGTGAAGGAGTTAATGAAATGGCTTTATGTTGTAGGTTACGAGAGCATTTCTAGGACCTACAAAGAGAGGCTGCTGTGAAGGAGTTAGCGAAATGGCTGTATGATGTGAAATGTAAAACCGCCAGATTACCAAAGTTGATACTATTACACGTCATAACACTAGCTACATCTTACTGCAGAGGAAAATTTACAGACGCGTTGCCTTGTTCCCATAATTTCAATCCAGTAATGATAATATAAGATAAGATAAGATCAACTTTGTTGAACCCCACAGGGGTAACTGAGTGCTAGCAAAAAAAATCAAAAACATAAAGCAGCAAAAACATATAAAACAGACAACATTGCACAAGTACAAATTACAAAGTAAGAAAAACAGAAAAATATACACAGAAATAAGATATCAAAACACTAAAAATACAAGGCAAAAGAAAGAAATAAGACAAAGGGAAAAAAGGGTCAAAAAGGTCCCAATGGCAAGCTTTAAGAACGTTTAAAATTCAAATTGTGAAGTTTAATACATTGTGGTATAAATGATGAGGGGTGTCTAATTGTTTTAGCCAAAGGCAACCTCATCCTACCACTTCGGGGTATCACTGCCCTATCAAGGTATATACGTCGAGGGTGTTCATCGTTACGCAGAATATTGTCGAGTTTGTCCCCAAGAAGTTCTTTGTAGGATGTGCCCATAGATGGCTGACTTATTCCAATTACACGACCTGCTTGTATTATCATTGCATCAATACGTTGTTCATCTTCTTTTGTAACATTACCACCCCATGATACCAAATTATATTTCCAGACCCCACAGATAACAGATTTGTAAAACATGGCAAGAATTTTGCCTTGAACATTAAACCTGTTCATTGCACGTAGACAATACATCCTAGAATTACGTTTTTTCATTATCATGTCAATGTGATCGTGCCAGGAAAGGCGACTATCTAAAAGAACCCCGAGATATTTATAATTGTCTACTCTTTCCACAACACTCCCCTTAATAATAACCTCATTAGAAACAACATGGCACTTACGAAAATCAATAACCATTTCTTTTGTCTTGTTAACATTAAGTTCTAAAAAGTTTTGATCACACTAGTTTGTAAAATGATTAATCTGGTCCAAATAAGCGGTATCATTATCGTTTTTAATCAAACCTAGCAAAGCAGTGTCATATGCAAATTTTACAAGTGCACAATTACTATTGGTTGACCTTGCATCAGATGTATATAAGGTAAAAAGGAATGGAGCTAAAACTGTTCACTGTGGCGCGCCGGTGTTTGAAGTAATGCTGTCTGAAACATTATTGGATGAACGGATTTTAACATATTGAGACCTGTTAGTAAGATAATTAAAAATCCATAGGATAAAATCATGGCGAACATTCATTTCTAATAACTAAAATGTGGGGTTGAATAGTATTAAAAGCAGATGAAAAGTCAAAAAACATAATTCTAGAAGAATAACCCAATTTTGAATACTCAAGATGAGAGTATAAGTTTTCCAGAGTGCATAAAATAGCATCTTCAGTGCTACGCTTGGACCGGTAAGCAAACTGTAATGGATCTAGATAATTATTGACCATGGGTTTCAGAAACTTAAGAGCAAATCGTTCGCATATTTCCATTGCTACAGATGTCAATGCCACAGGTCTTAGATCATTAAAACATGATATAATAGGTTTTTTTGGGAACTGGAATTATGCAAGACTGTTTCCAAACAGTTGGTACAGTCTGAGTTCTAAATGAGAGATTAAAAATACTGACAAATATGTAGGCAAGTTCATTGGCACAATTTTTAACAACACAAGGTAGTAATCCATCGGGACCAGCCGCATTTGAAGGATTTAATTTCGAAAATTCTTCACGAACTTCATCTACCGATACAGTTAGGAATGAGTGAGAATTTGTCTCAGATCTAGATAGAATATTCTGTAAATCAGCGGCTTCTCTAGAAAAATCATGATAGTCAAACCTATTATAAAACACATTCAGTTTATTTGCATACTCAACCGTAGTATCTGATAATTCAGATGATTTACTTGTAGCATTCATGTAGTCACTCATCATTCTCATGCCAGCCCAGACTTGTTTCCTATTATTTTTTGTGAAATTTTGCTCTATTTTTTGTTTATACAATTCCTTTTCCTTTTTTAACACCTCATCCAGTTCTTTTTGAACTAATTTCAGCTCATCCTTGCTTCCTTGTCCAAAAATTCCCTTCTTCCTATTTAATACTGATTTAACTTCTTTGGTAATCCATGGCTTATTATTTGGGTAGACTTTAATTTGTTTAGTAGGCACAATACATTCAACACAAAAGTTAATACAATCAGTGATTGTTTGTGTTAGTTCGTCAATCTCTTGAATGGTATTGAGGAACAAGTTCCAGTCCGTACGTTCTAAAGAATCCCGTAGGTCGTTTATCGCCTCACGATTCCAGTGCTTCACGTTAAGTAGCTTAGGTTCCTGTGTCTGGACAGTGGACCGGTATTTCGGTGATAGGATAATCAAATCATGATCGGATCTACCCAGCTTGGTAATTGGTGATGCAGTACAGGCCTCCTTTACATTCGAGTAACAAAGATCCAGGAATATGACATCCAGATATATGACATCCACCTAAAATATTGCTCCACACAGAGGATTCATACAGCAAACACACATGATATCAACGAAAGTTCATTAAAACATTTACATTATTACTGTTAAATGTGTTTTCTATTTGATAAATAGCTGGTAGAGTTTATATATGACCGGGTCTGTACATTCAGTCTACATTGACTTCAACAAGTCAAAAAGTATTGTATACCTCATTATATATGTTCGTTGAGCTTTTTTTACATCCGTATAAAATGGCGTCGATATGTTTCACGTGACGCATAAATGTAGACGATAACCCAAACTCCAAATTAGGAACAGGTATAATGATTACATTTAATTAACAGATATTTATTCGACCAGTTAATGGTATTACTGGGCATCCGTAAGCTTATGGGCAATCGAAAGTACCAAATGGACGCTTGAAAATGAGACAATGTGCCATTCGCATTTCGTTTTTCTTCGACGATTAATTCATTTCAAGTAAAATCGTTTTTTTTTTTCTTAAGAAAATGGAGAAACAGCAAGAGTTCAAGTTATTGCCAAGTTTATTGATGCTCTTGTTTCTTATTTCTTGTGGAACAAATCTGGTGAGTCTCTAGCTTTATTACTTTTAATAAATGTAACTCAACGTGTTGATTAAATTATACTTATCTTTTACCTTATAAACCTTTATTCATTCTGAAAATTTTATGTTCATAGATGATCAAAAAAAGTAAAAAAATTACAATTATCATTTTCGAGTAGTTAATTAATAATCACTCGCTATTTTACTGAACTTCTTTATTATCATGTCAATATTTTAAACCCATTGGGAACATAGTTGTTAGTAAGATGAATGTTGATATGAAGTTTTAAGACTCAAATAAGTCAAATTCCAATAAACTTCAAAAAAACGCTTGAATAATAACATTCGGCACTAAAACGTCAAGCGCAATAACACCAAACCGTCAGGAAAGAAAACTATTTTCTTTTTTTATTGTATAGCAGGCGTTGGAACGTAATTTGACATTGATGTTTTCTGGATTTGTTTATGGAAGAGATAATGAAACAAGACAACCAACCTTATTCTCTGTTTATTTACTTGCTTTGTGTCCACAATTACTTCAAATAACAGTATATGTTGTTAGCTTGCAGCAAAGGAAATGTTATTCTTTTAACAGAGTGAGCCAAAGGTTCTGAATTTTAATAAATGTATCAATTATTTGCACAAAGAAACAAAGCAACTACATCAATAGAAAAGAGTATGTGTAGTTTGGGGAACGGGATATGACAGATATATTTGTTTTGTTATTTCTGAATAGTTGTTTGAATACGTACCTTCAATTAAACTTCAACGATTAAAATAAATATTTTTGTCTGATGCACCCAGAATATTCACAAAATACCATGTAGTTTGATATAAGTACATTAAATACATAACAAAAAACATTTAGCGTTTGAAAATCAAACAACACAAATTGATAAACGCAACGTTCCCATTCTGTGAACAAGGTAAACATCATGATTTTTTAGCTCAATTTTCTCAATCAATAATTTGTCCGATTCAATTTTTAAACACATAGAAGATACAACTTGCCAACGTACTTTGATAAGGGATTACTTAAAAAGGAATTTTGAATTACATTAATGTAAGACATATAGAATATGATAAATTTTAAAGAAGAGTTATTTTTGATTTGTGATATTACCAAAGTAGAGAACTTTGACTTTATCTATGAAATATAATTCAGTCAAAGCGGCAAAGTATCCTTTTACTGGATATCAGGGAGATGAAAGTTCAAAATAAATTCACAGTAAGAAGTTCTGTCTGTTACACTTCCTTTAATTTAGTTATAGGTATGTAACTGAAGACTTACGTCTGAATTAATGTGAAGTGCTCATATTTTACTTCAGCATTTTGTTTTTTACACGCTGTTTCCTTAGAACGTTCAACAAAATTTGAGTTTCCTGTACTTTTATGTCTTAAATCACTGTGACTCCACTGTGCATTTGATAACATAACGCCAGCTATCAAAGGGAAACTTCGACGAGCAAATCTTATCCACCTTTTCCTCCATACTAGACAATCATAAAACAAGACCGTAAACATTTGGAAGTAAACAATCTGAGGTAAAGATTAAGGCACCAATCTATTTAAAACAAAAGTACATTCTTTGTGAACGTAATCATTTGTTTTCATAGAGGTTTTCTTTTCCTTTTTTTTTTTGGTTTCTTTTGTGGTTGTTATTAAAGTAACTCTTTGTACTGAGGATTAAGACAGTATATATGACTGCAATCTGAAAGAAAACCTTAGAAAATTAAGTAAGCCCTAATTATCAAGGCAAAGATATTGCAGCTTAAAAGGAAAACGAAAAACACAGAAGTAAAGATACGAGAACACAAACAAGCCTAGTACAAAAACACACCGTATTTCGGAAGTGAATTGCTGAAGTGTAAATTGTTCCATGTCTCTTTCAAAAGCGTCACTTTAAGCCTGCCTTTTTCTGTTTACATAGCGATTTCGCTGATGTTTTATCAGAAAAAGTAAAACAATGTACGTATATCTTTTCAAATAAATCGACTTATACAAAGGTATCTTCTATTTAAACAATGCTTGTATTATTTGGCCAATAAAAACAATCACTGATGAAACTAGTGTACGAAACTCGTAGTACACGAAATAATGGTGTTATCGATAACCATACTTTGTCTTGTTATATTGTGTTTTGTTTATTTCCCTCTCCAAATCTATCTCTCTCGCATCATGACCATTTTGCATTAAAAAAAAGAAAAGAACATATCTTAACAGAAGATCGGTGATTAATACAGAAAAGATATCTCCCGTTTAGAGACAATGTTAATCTTTGTTTTGCTTACAAATAGAAATCTCAGTAACACAGCGATTAAAACAAAAAGTTCACACAGTGATGGTGATATCGATTATTTTCTTCATTTTTTTCTGGTTTCTTAATTTCTCTAAACGATGATTCAGTCTTTAGCTATTTTTTGTTAAACAAAAGTAATATAGATTTGGCCAAACCGAACATTATTATCGGTTAAGTCCTTCAGTATTCTTTGGAATACGTTAAAATCTGCGGGGAGAGAAGAAAAACAATGGGGGGATAGGGGAAAACTTTTTATGTTAATTTCTAATTGATAATATAATGGACAGAATATTTCTAGATGTTATATTTCATTCAAGTTCTAGACGTATTTTATACGGTTGTTAGTACCTCATATTTGTTTAGTTTAGTATTTACATTAGTTCATAACATTCGGGTTGCAATTTGCATTGGGAGATAGTTGTTACGTTCTTTGGAGATTGACGCAAAAATTAGACAGCCTTTAGAAGCTAACTGATGTAACTCTATGAAAAGTTCTCATCACAGGCCTTAAAAGCTAGCCAAGGTTAACTTACTAAATTGGTGACATTTGAAAAAAATAATTGCTCATAGAAATGCCCATAGCAAAGCAAGCATAATAATACATAAGGGAGCGTTGTAGTTTACTATCTTCACAATGCACGAAAACAGGTTGTTGCCAGCAATACAAGGCACTGTACTCTTTTCATTTAAGTTATATATATATATTTGTTACTTTACATCTCAACGTGCCATTTGCTAAGTATTTAAATAAACATTCAACATAAAATTGACGTCAAATTTAAGGTTAACTTAACGTTATTTTTAGCCAAAAATCCTATTTCTCTCCTCACTTCTTCTGACCGTGTAGGTGTATGCCGGTGAAGGCAGTTTATCTTCAGGTAAAATGTCATGTTACTTTCCTGAAATTCAAATGTCCTTTAATTTTTTTTTAACAAACGCGATGACCACGTTCGTAACATAATCTTAAAAGAATGAGCTAGTTGAAAATTGTTCATTAGTGTAAGCTTTAAGACTATGGTCTCTGATTTTTTTTTTATATATATTTAATGTCAAGTTTTCACTTTTCTTTTTTAAAGCAGACACAGTTTCACATTTATTGCGCGCATTTCATTTTACTTTTTATTTGTTCTACGTACAAAATAAATTTTAAAACCGTTGACAGAAACAGTTCTCTCTATGATTTAATTTTGCTTTCTCATCAAACAGGAACTTCATATTTTTTTTATCAACAATCCGAATACCCGAAAGATTGCAATGAAGTGCTTAGTAACTGTCCTTCTACCCATAATACGTCTGGCGTGTACGTGATCAAACCTTACGGATACCCAGAACCATTTGAAGTTTACTGCGACAATAACGTACATTCTGGTGGATGGACGGTAAATCATGAGAATTTATCTAAGATTTCTCGCAAAAAGTGCAGCAACGAAGGGTTGGATACACTGTCTTTTCAAATACAAATCAAACGAAAATAAATTGGATTCAAAAACCTTTCAAAAGACCATAATTACTACTAATGCATCATAGTTAGTATTGGTAATATTACCTTATTGTAATTTAATTACAAATTTAATGGAATCAAACGTCAGACTTGAAAGTGAAATTTACATCGACCACGTAGAGTATTTGCGCCAAGTCAAATACATAATGTATGTTTCGATTTATGTAAACAGAGACACTCTGAGTAGAATTGCAATGAATATTTTTTATTGTCTCGATGATATCTGCTCATATTCTATGACTGTAGCAAAACATTGAAACTAATGAGTGTGACATAATCTTACAATATCATACGTAGTCATGTGCAAGTATACTACAGCAAGACAGGACCAGTGCCATGTGATTATGTGTCAATGGGAGAAAGCGTGTTTTAGAAACGTCCAGATCAACCAAAGTAAAAATGGGATCACTTTACTTTCTTTCATGTGTTAAATGACTTTCATGCAACTCTTCTCTAGGTATTGGAGCGACGACAAATGGGACTACTAAACTTTACTCGGCAATGGGATGAGTATAAAACAGGTTTTGGTTTTCTGGGAAGTGAATTTTGGATCGGAAATGAGAAACTTGCGTTTCTAACAAATCAAAAGCAATACCAACTTAGAATTGATTTTACGAATACAGAAGGAGAAACATGCTACGTCACTTACGATGGATTTCGTATATCAGATGAATGGGGAGATTATTCTCTTTTAAGTGTTGGCAATTTTGATGGCAGAACAGGTGAGTAACTTTTTAATATCACAGTGTATAATTTCAAACTTAGCGTTAGTGTAATTACTTTCAAATCGTTTCATGACGGATAAATAATACTTTCGTTACCTTTATACAGTTGGCAATTTGAAATGAAATTGAAATTCGGGTACATAGTAAAGCTAATGAATTTGTCATACTGTATTTAATTATACCTATTTCATTCAATTTGACCTCGATGCAAAATGTGTACGTTTATCATATGATGATCAAATTTAAATTTTTCATTATCAAATTCACCAAATGCTCTGCGTTTTAGCAAATTAAAATCTTATGCAGTCTCTTCAGGTGTTGATTCTGCTTTCCTTTAACCTAAATACTTACTATTCTTGTTTTGTCAGAATCTTGTGTTCAATGGTGTCCTAATAACACAGTTTACTCCAGCGAGACATGTGAATATTCTTGTGATGATCCAGAGACCTGCATCTCTCCATCTCCTGGTGTAGAAGAAAGATGTGTATGTATCGGTGAGAACAAGATTCATCAGGGCAAATGCATTGCCCAGGAACAATGTGGTTGTTATGACTCTGTAAAGAGAGCCGTCATCAGGGTTAGTGTTTAATTTTATATAATATTACTAAAGGTATTGCAAAGATTTTTTTTTTCTTACGTTTGCCTAAGGCTCACCTTGATGTTGATGTTATGGTGTACACGTTTTAGCTTAATAAAAGTAAATGACTGACATTATCATGAGAATATAGTAATTTGTGATCTATGTTACATCATTGTCTGCTACTGTAGTTAAAGTAATCAGAAAGTCGTCGTTTTCACTTTTACGGCAAAATACTCTATTTTTTTCTTTTAGAATGGTGACTCTTATCTCAACGATGATTGCACAAGGCTTTCACAATGTAGTAATAACCAGTTAAGCGTCGATGCAAGTTACCGATGTAGCCCCGGTTCAATCTGTGGTGAAAAAGACGGTGTTAGTGCTTGTATTGACGTTGTGTCCACTACTACCGACCCGCCTCCTGCGAGGGACTGCGATGATCTTTATCTTCCCGGTGTCAGTACTGACGGTGTTTACACCATCTATCCTGATGGATACCCTGGTGGTATTCAGGTTTTCTGTGAGATGGAAAGTAATGGAGGAGGATGGACGGTAAGATCATGTGACTTAGAGTTTCAGTTTGATGTCTGTATTTTTTTTTTTAAATTTACAAAATACAACATCTAGTAGTGGTAATGTTGCCATTACTTTTTGTTTATATCTTTTTGATCGTTTAAGGTTTTTCAGCATCGATCAAGCGCCACCGTTGACTTCTATCGAACCTGGAATGAATACAAGGAAGGGTTTGGAAATCTCCTTGAAGACCATTGGCTAGGAAATGACTATATCCATGCTATATCTGCCCAAAAGACTTACACTCTTCGGATAGATCTTATTGATCGAAACGATGCACGGTTCTATGCAATATACGACTCGTTTAGTATAACTGATGAAACAGACAAATATCGACTTTCTATCGGTTCATACACTGGCGATGCAGGTAAGTGTATTCTGCATTATGTGCTCGGAAGTAAAGTATCCAACAAGACTTTTTTCAAGCAGAAAAAGATGTTTAAATTATTTTTTTACCGTTTATAGAAATGCAAATCAGCTTATACCTATGATTGACATGTAGTAGCTAATGGCTTACACAGCAAATATTGAAATGATTTAGGCAATATTTAACCTTTCTTTGATTTAACCCATGAGTAAAAAATAGCCTTCTAATTTTTATCAATCAAGTTTGACAATCATCTTTGTTTGTTTTATTTTGTTGTCATTTGTTTTCCTACTTAAAATAAAGTTTGAATACACTGTCAATTACCTAACTAGTCAGTCAAAGTTAATAATACCTGTAAACATGACAAGGTTTCCTTTGATAGCTACTTGCTCACTAATATACTGATAGTGATAGTTTTTTATCCATGTGACTGGATTGATTTATAACGTGTATAATTTGGGTCTAGTGTGAAGATAAACCATAAGGTAACACGATAGGAAAATATGCAATCTTTAAAGTAGAATTAACACCCATATCTAAAATTTTCAAAGCAAATGAAAAAAAGGAGCTATCTGCAACTGCTGAGATGTATTACACAACAATTATTTTGGGTTTCCCTATCGGTTTATCAACAATTCAAATATTACACAACAGAGAAAACAAATTGTATGAAAATAAAAAGAAAAAGACGTAGTCTTGTGCAATCCCAAGGAAGATAACAATTTCAAATGGCATTCGGAATTCAAACAAACAATAAGTGGACAAAGGCACAATACTTTAGATTTTTTATGGTTAACTTTCTTAAATACTCGAGTACCCATCCATTTCAACAGTATTTATGTTTCTGCAATGCTACACAAAATTGTCAAATAATCGTATCAGAGGGTGAGCCCAACTAAGTCAAAGATGTATAATAGTTCGTTCTGCAGAACTTCTGAGACAACTTTACGCAAGGTTCCTTTGATTCTCTAAACTATGCCGTTTGATAATTCACATGTATTTCAAATAATAAAAAAAGTTGATCTTCTGGTTGTCAATATGTATTGTCTTTGATTCTGATTCACAGGTTATAATGCTATGAGTTATAACAACGGACGGCAATTCAGTACGCACGACCAGGACAACGACGGTAGTAGTAACTATAACTGCGCAGAGGGACATCGAGGAGCCTGGTGGTTTTGTTATTATTATTATTATTATTGTCATACTAGTGAGGGTCGTTGCGATTATTTTCCTGATGGAAGTTTTTGTCGTTTTTGCTATTATTCTCATCTCAACGGAGACTACGACGGGATTACCACAGGAACCAACATCTTCTGGAATAATCTTAGTGGATACGACTGTGGTCTCAAATACGCTGATATGAAAATAAAACCTAGTACTTAAAAATATTTTTCTCTTCCAGAAAAAAAGAGATACACGGTTGATATTTTCCACACAAACTCACAGACTATGACAGTACAGTTCATCAAGAAATGAGACCACCTTGCAATTAACTTTACATTTTCTGTGTTTAACATGAAATAACATATTAAATTTAATGTACTTACTTTGTAAGATTCGTAATAAATTCTAGTTACTTCTTTAGATGTGTTTTCAAATCTTCTTTCTTTTTATCTCTCATCTGTCTTTGTATAAAGAAAATGACAAGTGGGTAATCCACGGAGTTTCAAATTTCCTCCTTATCTTTTTGCATGGCTACTCGATGCACACACCATCATTCCATGTACTCCAGAAATGCACCAGACTGTGTATTTTGATTTATAGAAGTGTTCAATATTCTAGTTTCTTAGTGATCTATTACTGTATTACACAGCACATGCGCGTGCACATGAGTGCTTAAATGCCAAGTGTGAGTCTGAAATACTTCCAGAAATGCGTGCTTGGCGCATAGGGGACTTCCCTTTGTTTCGACAGCCCTGTATTTCGACGTCTCTGAGTTTCGACAGTCATGTATTCCGATGTCTCTGTGTTCCGACAACCCTATTTCCACGTTTCAATATTCCGGCCTCTCTATGTTTTGACATCTTTATATTCCGACAAAAATTTTCTTTGGCGCCGGAAATAATGTACTTGGGAGCAGGAAAAATACTTTGGCGTCAACAAAAATGTACATTGGCGCCAAGAAAAACGTACTTGGGCTCCGGAAAAGTATTTTGGGGACGAAAAAATGTACATTGGCGCCAGAAAAAAGGACATATTTCAGGCGTCAAAGTACATTCTTTACCGGCGCCAGAGTACTTATTAATCAGTTCTAAAGTACACTTTTATCAGCATCATAATATATTTTAGTGGTGGCGCCAAAGTACATCTTTCATTGGCACCAAAGCACTAATGTACACCTGGCGTTGAAATACCCTTTTTTATCGACGCCAATATTCATTTTAAAGGCGCCAAAGTACAATTTTTGGGCGGCGCCAAAGTACATTTTCTATCGAAGCCGAAGTACACGTTGTTTACATTTTTAGGGCTCCAAAGCACCCTCTTCAACGGCACCAAAGCACTAATGTACATTTGATGCCGAGATACACTTCTTATCGGCGCCAAAGTAAATCATTTGTCGAAGCATAGACATGTCGGAACAAAGAGAAGTCGGTGTATAGAGTTGTCGGTATATAGATACGTAAATGAAGTCTTTATGTTCCGACGTCTCTATGTTCCGACGTCTCTATGTTTCGACAAAAAATGTGCTTTAGTGCCGATTTGTCAGAACAAAGAGATGTCGAAAGATAGAGATACAACCTGGCAAATAAGCTGCGTAGGTAACGTCACCACTAAATTTTGGGTCACGAAATATGGTGATGAAGAATTCCTTCAAACGATTGCACTTTGTCCTCTACAAATGTCTATGTGCATGTAGAAAATACTGCCGGTAGCTCTGACATGCAATAAATCTTAGTTCTATACACAGTTCTCCTTTTACGATATGCGCGTACAATTGTAGACGTTATTTATGATCCTGTCTTCATGGTTATATAACGGCATGGGAGTTAATGCTTTGCATCTTTTTAAAGTCTTTGACCTCACGGCACATGTTCTTTTGGTTAAAATGTATTGTACATAAACAATTATAATGTTTTGTTAAAGAACATCAATTCTATTGAGACACTTTTAGAGGAACAGTATCCTTACTCATTAGTATCAGTAAAGACATGCTCCAAGTAGTTTCAAAGTGAATGTACCTTGATCAGACGACCTTTACAACACGACCCCCTACCCGATCTGCTCATGCAAAATTAACTTCTTCCAGTTAAAACTCCACAGCGTCTCTCTACGTTATTAGACCTTCATTTGTTTGATTTGTATATATCGTCCCATCACAATGTATTGCGGCGCCAATTCCGGTAGGCAAGTTAATGAAATTGCTTTGTCAGCTGGTCGATTAAATTAAGTAAGGCGTGTGAAATCTATTGCAGGTAAGAGCCTTGTGGTAAGCTCTGGAACACACTGCAATTTTTAAAAAAGTACTCAGAATCAAACGTTCCTTACACAAATTTTTCTTAAGTCTTTATGAAGGTTCCCAACAGTGTCAACGATATAATCCATCTTAAAAGATCAAGCATGTGAAGCTTACCCCCATCTTATCACATTCAAAAATCCTCTGGAGTAAACTTTGTTGCCTTCAATAATAATAGGTTAGTCAAGAAACTCCCCTACACAAATGTGCCACTGGGGATGGATTTTACTAGTTCGTGAAGAGTTCTCTAAGTAGTAACTTATTTTCCTTGACTCTGCGCCGATGTTCACCTGCGATGAGGTTCAACTGCACTGCCGTTCAACTGCGCCGAGGTTCCACTGCGCCGATATCGCAAGCCGCACTGGTCAGAAGTCGCATTACTTTCAACGCGTAGACAAATGGACGATAGACCAATCAAATACACTGAAATGTAATTATTCCATTACGCATTGGGGGAGTATGTTTGTCTACGAGGACAGTTTCAGATAATCTTGCTTTCACGTGTCGTGTTTTGTTTTACATGCACAAAGTGCAAGAAGCAGCTGTGTATACATGTATTTATAGCTGGTGCTTTTACTGGACTTACTGGACTGGACTTGCTAGTAAACAAAGAATGCTTTTACTTATTTTCAACCTAGTTTCAAGAGAGTAGCTCGGTTAGCCATGGCTAATCTTACCTACACAATTACCAAAATATATGAGGGACGAAATGCATACCATAAAGGAATGAACAGGTATAAAAGACATTAAAAATTACAAGAAAACAATTGAAAACTGAGAACATGTCAACATTTTAAGAAAATAAAACTGAGAACTACAAGATTGGAAACAAATGATGTATGGAATTTTTAACTAGACAAGCACATTGGGACTCGAATGGGTTACACCTTTGCTGGTTGGACTTAATTGGGGTTGGGATAAAGGTAAGAGTATTAGGAGCCTTATAGGGTTCCAGTTGAGCTTAAATGAAAAATCGTCAAACTCAGTTTTAAATCAAGGCCTTAAAGTGAAAGTTCAATTGTTTTTCTTTATCTAAGAGAAAGAAAGAGAGAGAGAGGTGGAGAGAGAGAGTACCTACAAAACAAAAGGAGTAAATACATTTGTTTTCGGCCTGTGTTGGGTCACTGCTATTTGGGTTTAAATTAAGACCTAAACGAGGTCCAGCATGGCTATTCTCTTTTTATCACTTGATTTCATATAGATAAGTCTTAAGAACTACAAAAATAAAACTGAATGAGTGCTGGTTCTTATTGGGTTTGAGTTGGGCTTTGCTCTGTTTGGTTCCAACTGGGTTTCGGTAGGTGACCAATTGATCTGTTCTTAAAAGTCTTGCACAGCGACTGTGAGGCATTGTTTATCGTGAGGAAGTGTTTAACCTTATAAACTGGGGTCGTAAATACACCAAATAAGTTCCAAACCAAAGTGGGGTTTGATTGGGCCTGACTTGGGCCATGCAATTAACTTGTCCAAGATGGGCCTTCATTGTGCACGATTGGCTATCATCACAGACGATTACAAAACATTCAGACATTTCTATGATTTAAATAAATCATAAGCCTACCTTTATATACATTGGTCGAAAGAACTAGAAATGAAATAAATACCATGACTGTAGAGGGAGTTTTCTTGGACGTGGGTTGAGCTATGCACTCCTTGCTCAGGAACCCGGCCGCCAGGTTGGTACCTAGCTGGGCTTTCTTTAAATTTGGTGTAAGTGGTCTTAACGGAAATTGGTTGGATTTATGTACTGATAACTTTAACCTGTTCAAGTGATTTCCGCCGAGTCATAAACAGACAGCAGATAAATACTAAATCAAAACTCATTACAGAAGATAAGAGTATTGGACAAAAATTGTGTCATGCACTTGAACGCCCCAAAAGGGCCCCGATGAGGCTTAATGGCCATAGCATCATAAGTATTTAAAACAATTATGGGATAGAACAATTATGGACCCTACATTCGGGAATAATTATAAATTAATGAAACACTAATAAATAAAATCCTGGAAGCTTTTTTGTTCCGTATTTTCAATTTTGTACTTTTTATTTGTTTTTTTTTATTATTTTGCATGTGCTCATTTCTTATATTGCGGTAAACATTTTATTGCAACTGAAAGCAAACAATAATGACTGCTTACATTCTCCTTGCCAGTCTGGGAATGCCTTTTCACCCTGCCTGAGAGGCCCTCATTTTCCATAATTACATTTGCACATCTATCAGCTAGTCTCCCGGATAAGTTTGACTCCACGTATTCACTTACATCTAGCAACCCTGCGATTGCTCTGCATTATTAAATGCAAATATTCCAAACGATTTTAATTATTTCGCATATTCTTCTCCTCTAAGTTGACAAGATGAGAATTTACTACCCCTCATGGGGTCCAAAGGAAAAGTCGGCCTTTTTGCATATTTCTAGGTGAAAAATTAAGTGTAAGGATAGTATATTTCAAGTATGAAAACTTACGACCCCTTATGTTTTCCAAAGGTAAAGTCTGTTGGGGGTTCATAGGATGAAGCGCCTGGAAGCTCCAAGGTTTCAGCGTATCTATGGTTGAAAAGTCTCATGGACTTCCTACAACGGGAAGGTTAATGCAATATTATGAATATAAACAGGAAATAGACATATACATGTATGCATTTGTCAGGTCATTTCAACTGAGTGGGGACAGCTGGGGAAAAGTTTCTGACAGGAGGCAAATGCCAAACACCCCTTTTTTGGTGGCGCCACTTCCTGCCTCCATCCATGCCATGCTTAGTTTCCGGATCAAGCAAGACCCACGTTATCTTGAAAACATTTTGAAGAAATTATATTTCTTTGTCCCCCCCCCCCTCCCACCTGGAAAATGTCCGAGCTACGCCACTGTCTAATACCTCAAGCATAGAGCTTTAACTACCACTAACTTTAACTACCATTTGCTGTAGATTAAAATGACATACTACGTTCTCCCATTTCTCACTGATTTTCTAGATTTAATTTGAATTAAAAACAATAACTATACGAGGCAAAGGTGTATATGGTGCACTAAGTATAATATTAAAGCAATCGCTCCATTCTTGTTTGGAATTTGGAGGACGATGAATTCTTTGTGTACAAACTTTATCTCTAAAGAAAAAAAAAGACATCAATATCTTCTACTTAATAGTCTCTTCTTCTTACAAATTGTGTTTTCGTCTATAGATAACTTTTCCTTTCTTTCATCTCTCTCCTTAGGAAAAACTTTATCAGTAACTGATATATTGAACTTTTGTGATCATTACGACCTACATTGACGTCTGTTGTCATAGGTGAGAAAAGTTTCAAGTTCGTCACTTTTTGAAGGTACGTGTCATGGAACTATATGGAGACTCTTTACAATTGGCTTAATGTTTATCATATGACATGTGAATGGAATATAGGCATATTCACTTGCTTAATAACCACACTGAGAAAAGCGCTTACCGACTAAAATGATGGGTCAGTGTATAACACGTGCATATATACATGCCCATTAAAGCATAAAAATTATTTCTCGTTAAAAGATCTTGACGTTTGATTGAAGTAATTCACTGTAGACCTATACGTTTTATGCAATACATAAATTCAGTATAGAGGGTAATGTATTTCAAAATGTTCTGTTTTTCTTGTCTTTCAAATAACATGAAGTATACGGTTTCCTGATACTGCTTGTTTCAAAGCAGAAAATGCAATAAACAGAATCGGAAGCTACTATGCATAAAAATGAAATAAACAGTAGAATAATAATAAAAAAGTAAAAGAAAATAGTCCAAACTACAACTTCAGAAAATCATTCCCATTTCACATTGCATGGACTACCAGAGATGACATAATATATGTTAATAGCATATACTACCCGTACGTAAAATGCATGTTGCCTGCGTTATTACGTGCTGTAATGACGGTGACATTTCACTTATGACATCTCATATCCCGACAGGTACACCAATAAAAATTTAAAATTTACCCCACTTACCGTCTACTAGGAGTTTGCGACACACTTTTCGCAACTTTCTTGGCCATGACGTTTTCAAATAATGAACATATCAGGAAAACTCCCATGTCATTTAACTTATAAATATGATATATTCCAATCGCTTTCGCATTCCGTATTCAGATAAAGTATTGAAAGTAGGATATCGTCGGTCGAGAGGACACTTCACCCCAATAACCTGGCAGCTATCCATCAAGTTCATTTACACGTTCACCTTACCAATGTTCCTTTTCCTTTATTCTCTTTTTTTCCTTTTTTTTTTTTTTTTGCAATGCAATTTACCAGGCTAAGAGATCAACGACAGACTTTCACGCAACATGTTTGCGATTTGACTCAACACGTGTCATTTGACCTTTGCAATTCTTTTTAATTATGTCTTCAACCGTTCGCATATTTTTTACACATGCAGATGATTCTTCTTTTTTTTAAGAAATGACTCGATACCTTTAACCATTGTTCTTTAATGCCATCATTCGGGTAGACAGTAAATCTCCTATATGTGCACCCCTCAGAACGATTTTCCATCATCGATGAGGTCATTACCCTCTCTTTGAGGCACACAAACTAACACTGACATCCATCAACGCACACTCACTCATATTGAATCGCTATCGATCTGATGTTGCCTTCTGAACTCATGTAATGAAATCTTGGCTAAGCGTCAGATGTTTCCTGTTTAACATAAAGCAGGAAGTGCATAAACCGGCGAAAGACTGTAAATTTACAGAAGAGAGGGAAGCAAAATTTTCAGTTTTGAAAACGAGGAAATGAATGAGACGTAGGACAAGCTTGTGTTACATTCCTTCAAACTAAAGCTCCTGAAAGAATGAAATCCTAAATGTAGTGTTTATCTTGAGCGAAACAAGACATGAACAAGGGATGAAAAGGTTACATATACAGATGTGAGATGGTTAAGTCCGTTTTAGGTTCTAGGAAAACATCTGTGACAGGTGGTATCCAGCGGATGCATAGAAGAAGCTCTCAAAATGACGAAAATGGCAAAAGTCGAAAAGTGCTGTTGAACCAAAAAGCCGGGTGTTTTACTGCTCCTTACCCATCATTAAACCCCAGCAGTGTCCACTTTAAGGTGAAAGGATTGTTTAGGACCATGGCACTCAAACTTTCGGTTGACAACCCGAGCACAAAACTACATCACACAGCAGTCTTCATCGAAAGCGATTGATGATGATGATGATGATGATGATGATGATGATGATGATGATGATGATGATGATGATGATGATGATGATGATGATGATGATGATGATGATGATGATGATGATGATGATGATGAAACATGTGTACATGTGTACATACACACGTGTACATTTTTTTTCTGTACACGTACTCGTACTCATGTCTTTGTACTCGAACTGGTACTCGTACCCAGAGGATTTGAAAATCAAGCACTCGCACTCGTGGATTTGTACTCGTACTCATACTCGTACTCTGGCCGTTATATTCGTAGGGATGAGTACACAATTGCAGCCCACGACGTTTATGTTTACGACCTTCACTCATCGTTTACTTGCAAGCTTTCTGTGCTGATTAACATATCAACTATCGCAACTGACTAGCTGACTATCCTATAATACAGTACTTCTACAATCAACAAAGTGTTAAAAGGAACCTACTTTTGAACAAACTGAAGGAGTTCTGCATTATTAATTGCGTATGGGTAATACATATTGTCTAAGAGTATCATCCTCTTGTGCATTTAAGGACTTCAGCCCCCATCTTCAAAAACAAAATATCTTGCCTCAATGTAGCCTAGAACTGGCAGTGTTTTAAACTATCTTTGATCACCGGCAGAGCCCACAAAGTTTCAAAATCCTAAACCTCAGCTGATTTTACTTTTAGTTGTTGGTAAGTGTGCACTTCCAACAACAAAGACTTTGGACCGTGCTTGCATTTGGAGAATTTGCCTCATTGCACATCTTAACAATTGAAATGATAAATAGCTGACAAGCTTTAGAGTACTTTTGGACCAGTGCTAAGGCCTTTAAAAGTGACAAAACCAAGAAAAATCAAGGAAAAATTCACTGACAACTACAACTGTAAATTTAGTCTAATTACAGGTTGGAATAGATCTTAACTACCATTTCTTTTTCTTATTATATTCCAGTTTCTGTCCCTCCACTGAATTTGAAAACCTTCTTTGTTGCTGACTACACTTAATCAAAATAGTTTTTGAGAGGAATTAGTTTGAAATAAAACAATATCAATGAAATGACTGCTGGATGTTTAAATCCAAGTACCGCTGCTCAGTACGCAAGGATGATTGCCTCTAATAAAGTGCAGTGACATGTTCTAACTACAAGGCAGAACTACAAGTTGTGATTTGTGTAGGAGAAAATGGACTTTTCACAATTGTTTATTGAAACCCGAGGTTAGTTTTTTTTAAGTTCAGACAAAATGAAGAAGACATTTTTGTTACGGCAGTAGATGTAATGCTAATTACTTCACAGATATTGCTTTTTTTATTTTATCCGCCCCTTAAGTCAGTCATACTAACGTAAACATCCCATCTGACAGACGTCAGTGTACTCCCATTCTATAATCTAGCCATTTTCCTGTGGTTAAAAGAGTGGAGTTTCCATTGTCCCACTAGCTCATAGATGAATTAAACAGAGCAGATGACTTTTTGAAGGGGACTTTCCTTGTCAGGCAAACTGATACCCATGGGATCATCCAGGGATCCCTTGAATACAAGTCATTAGAATTAGATCACCAATTGAACTCCACTATCAACCTTATTTGCACTTTAAGACAGTTAGTGTTTAATTCAAAAGTCTTAAAATTACCTTAAAGATAATTGTATGTAGCTGCTCTGATATTGCCCCTGCTTATAAACATACTTAACAAATGTACTCAGCACATGCACTTGTCCTCGTACTCATGGTTTTGTACTCGTACTCGTGATCATGACTTTGGACTCGTATTCAGAGTTTTTTTTTTTTTAAATCAGGTACTCGTGCTCGCACACATGGCTTTGCACTAGTACTCATACTTGTACTCAGGGCATTGTACTCATACCCGCACTCGTACTCGGGATGTTGTACTCGCACTACAAGTGTGAAAACAGACACAGTTTTGGAATTAAACAGGGTATGATCATAAAACAAGAAAAACGTAAACACGTTACAAATACCATTTAGTCCCATGTAGCTGGTAACAAGTAACCCCAACCCCGATGGTTTCAGACACTTGCACTGCCATTCTCAATATGGTGTGAAGAGTTGAAGAGGTGCAGTCTTCACGTAAAAGGCATTATCAAGCGATACAAAAAAAATTACCTACGAAACAAACAAAAGAGAAAGCTTGGAGAAGGGGGGTATTGAGTAACAACAGAACTATCTAAGTTGAGCTCCACCATTAGTTGGCGCGGCTTGTCAATGAAACGTTTGGCTTTTAAAACCACCTCAGATGGCAGGGAACAGCATTTTAAATTCTATTGGGCTGCATGTACCCAACCTTGAAATATGGATATCATGTCTGCAATTCCTTAATTCATTTGAAAAGAAAGTTCTCTCTATGAAAAGTGGTAATACATACCAGGTGGGTTGAGATGATACAAGAATGGTAATAAAGTAGCACGCACGCTTTGAAAACTTGGCACATACTTTTGTGGCTGTTCATACAGGAACACTGTCACCTAGGTATTTGTTTTTGGGGGGTCAGAGCTTCCCCCAAATTATGTTTGCGACTGAATGATAATACAAATACCTGTTTTTTAGGTGACACAAGAATCTTAAGAAGATACGTATCCGCTTTCATTTTTTTCTAGTTGGTGAGAAATATTTTTGCACCGGCACCTACAGCTTGTTAAGAGGCAGAGATTGTTTGAAGTAACTATGTTTGTTTCTAAGTAGGGGAATTACTATCTAAGCGGAGGGCCACCATTGGTTGACGAGGAGCGTACAGGAGAATATGGCTTTTCTAAAGCTCCAGATGGCGGAAAACGGTTCCTCCCGAATGCACTTGAGCTGAAACTAGAAACCAAGTTATGTCTGCAATTTCTTTTGAAGTCATAAAATGTGCTGGACTCAGATATGGACAATTCCAACTAGTATTTTACATTTTCCGGTTATTGTCGCACCTTTGAAATATGAAAATTTCAAAATGGCATTTCAAAGTTATTGAGACTATTTTCAATTAAGATACTCTTAAAAACAATCTTCTGCAATAGTAGGCATTTTTCTATGTCATAAAATAAGCAAGATTGAGTTATGAACAATTCCAACTGGTATTTCAGACTTTCCGACTATCATTTCTTATTCACTTCAATACGAAAAATTCTATTTGGTATTTCAGATTTATTGAGAAATATTTCAATTACCAGGTAACTTTAGACACAATCTGGTGCAATATTTGGCATATATTTATACGATAAGATGAGCTGTTAGAAGACTGAGATATGAATAATTCCGTCTAGTATTTCAGATTTTATGACTATTGTCGCTCAGACAGATTTCGGGGGTGCAAGACACCCCACACCAACCCCCCACCCACCGGTCTCGAAGGCCCTGCTCATACGTCGTAATAAAAGGTGAGTTTGTGAAGGAGCAGTGTTAGCTTACCTTAGTTGTACCTAGTAAAGCACTTACATCTTCCGCACATGTGCTTATGTACAAATGGGGTTCCTTGAATTTCGTTGTCACTTTATTGTACCAGTAACTTTAATTAAATAGTTCTTTATTGGAAATACAAAACCCAATGAGCACGAAGTGTGGTGAACACCATTTGACGGACAGTTATTTGAGTTACCAGTTGGAGCATGGAGCCATTACAATATCGGCTTGTGTGTTGGCATGTATGTGTTTGTGAATGGTCACTCTTCACCATTGTCATATACTCCATACGTACGTAATGTTGAGAACATGAACTCCTGCAGAGAATTATTAAGAAATGCTGTAGATAGCAAGAATAACTCCCATACCTGATACTACATGCGCCCTAGCAGTCATTCTCTTGGTAGCGTTTACAGTCTCTTCATTTGGAGCTTGTGTCTTTAAAATATATTGCGAGATTAAGGTTTTTTTAGGGGTTTACAGTCGTGATATGACTGCCCCCGCGACGGATATTAAACGCAACGAGAGAGACGTCAGAACCAAGACAGAGATGGTAGCTATTCAAGTTCCATCTATTGCTGATTCGACTGGCACATAAATTAAAGAGAATTAAATTGACGATGATGGTTAAAACAGAGAGAAAACGTATACAGTTAAGTTACATGACGTTGACAAGAAGAGCTGAGCAACAGAGAGAAGACGGAGGCCTACATAGTGCACAGACAGAGACGAAGTTTACAGTTTGATGTCCAGGGAGCCAGTGTCAGCGGCGTGGAGAGGTCGATGGATCGACCCACGCCGAACTGCTGAGGGTCACGGGGTAGATTTTGATATTAACCAATCACAGGTCAAATTGTTGACCTACCTTATGAAGTGAGACGGTTGCCATCTGTGATCTTCTAATCAGGAAATTGCTGCGCAACCTTTCTGAGAACAGGGTCTAAGTTAACTATTTTTAAGTGTTCTATTGTCTAATTTGACTGTCTGGGAATAAAGAAAAAGTTAAATAAATCTGAGGTAAACACCGGAAAACTGAACTTTGTACGACCTTTTGCGTACGGTGGGGTAGAATGACAATATTGACGAGTAAGGTCCGGCAAGGAATGACCACGTATGTTTACATTTCTTTAACAGTAAAATTGCTAAGTTGTCTAAGAAAACACATCACGCCTAACATCCACACGTAAGAGCCACACTTACAAGTAACAAGTAATGGTACCTAAATGGCAATGTAAGATGCATGCATAATGTATACAACACGGTACCAGACAGAGTTATCAGGGCACGTTGTTTGCCCTTGGCACATCTTTCATGTGGTGCTCTCGTCCAGAAAGAAAAAAAACGCATCACTATAGTCAACATAGGTTACGTAAGCATTTCAACGACTTTGAAGGGGAGAGACGGGTGAGGAAGTCAATGAAATTGCTTTATCTTTTAGGATACGTAATCATTCCTGTAGGCCTTACATAGAGAGGCTATAGTGAAGGAGTCAGCGAAATGGCTGTATGATGTGAAATGTAAACCCGCGTGGTTACCAAAGTTGATACTATGACACGTCATAACACTAGATACATCTACAACTTACTGCAGAGGATAATTTATCGGCGCGTTGCCTTGTACCCATAATTTCTCTCCAGTAATAATAACATATGACATCCACCTCAAATATTGCTCCACACAGATGATTCATACAGCAAACACACATGATATGAACGAAAGTTCATTAAAACGTTTACATTATTACTGTTTAATGTGTCTTTTATTTGATAAATAGCTGGTAGAGTTTGTATATTACCGGGTCTGTACATTCAGTCTTCATTGACTTCAAAAAGTCAAAAAGTATTGTAAAGCTCATTGAATCTGTTCGTTGAGCTTTCTTTACGTCCGTGTGAAATGACGTCGACATGTTCCACGTGACACATAACTGTAGACAATAAACCAACCTCCAAATTCAACCGAATACATTAACAGGCATAATGATTACGTTTTGTTAATGGATATACTTATTCGAACAGTTAATGGTATTACTGGGCATCCGTAACCTTAGGTGCCATCTACAGCACCAAATGGACGCCTGAAAGCGCGATAATATGCCATTCACATTTCGTTTTTCATCAACGATTATTTCATTTCAAGTGATTTTTTTTCTTAAGAAAATGGAGAAACAGCAAGAGTTCCATTTATTGCCAAGTTTATTGATGCTCTTGTTTCTTATTTCTCGTGGAGCAAATCTGGTGAGTCTCTAGCTCTATTCCTTTTAATGAATGTAATTCAACGTGTTGATTTAGTTATATTTATTTTTTGTTTTATAAACCTTTATTCATTCTGAAAATGTTATGTTCATAGATGATCAAAAAAAGTAAAAAAAAATGATAATTTTCGAGTAATTAATGAACAATCTCTTGCTATTTTACTTAACTTATGATCATGCCAAAAAATATAAACCCACTGTAAACATAGTTATTAGTGATATGAAAGTTGATATGAAGTTTAGAGACTCAAATATGTCAACTTCCTATAAACTTCAAAAAACGCTTTGAATAATAACATGTGGCACTAAAAAGTCTAGTGCAATTACACAAAACCGTCAAGAAAGAAAACTATTTTCTTTTTTTTATTGCACAGGCTAGCAAGCGTTAGAACGTAATTTTACATTGATGCTTTCTGGATTTGTTTATGGAAGAGATGATGAAACAAGACAACCAACGTTATTCTCTGTTTATTTACTTGCTTTGTGTCCACAAGGACTGCAAAAAATAGTATATGTTGTTAGCTTCCAGCAAAGGAAATGTTATTCTTTTAGCATAGTGAGACAAATCGTCTGACTTTTATTAAATGTATAAATTAAAAAATTTGCACATAGGAACAAAGCAACTACATCAATAAACAAGAGGATGTGTAGTTTGCCAAACAAGATATGACAAATATATATATACATATATATATATTTTGTTTCTGAATTATTGTTTGGATACATACCTTCCATTAAACTTCAACGATTCAAATAAATAATTTTGTCTGATGCCAACAGAATATTCACAAAATACCATGTAGTTTGATATAAGTACATTAAATACATATCAAAACACATTTAGTGCTTGAAAATCAAACAACACAAATTGATAAACGCAACGTTCACATTCTATGAAAAAGTAAACATGATGAATTTTGAGCTCAATTTTCTCAATTAATAATTTTTCCGATACAATTTTCAAGCACATAGAAAATTCAACTTGCCAACGTACTTTGATTAGGCATTACTTAAAAAGGAATTTTGAATTACATTAATGTAAGACATATAGAATATGATAAATTTTAAAGTCGAGTTATTTTTTTTTATTTTTGGTATTACCCAAGTAAAAAATATAATTAAAAATCTTGATTTCATCTGTGAAATATGATTCAGTCAAAGTGGCAAAGTATACTTTAGTCTGGATATCAGGGAGATGTAAGTTCAAAATAAATTCACAGTGAAAAGTTCTGTCTGTTACAGCTCATTTAGTTTGGTTATAAGTATGTAACTGAAGACTGACGTCTGAATTAAAGTGGAGTTGTCATGTTTTACTTCAGCATTATGCAATTTACACACTGTTTCCTTAGAACGTTCAACAAAAAAAAAAGAAAAAACATACCTACGCTGATGAACGGGGATTATTGCAGAAAAGATTTCTCCCGTTTATAGACAATGTTAATCTTAGTTTTGCTTATAAATAGAAATCTCAGTAACGTAGAGAACAAAACAGAAAGTTCACACAATGATGATGATATAGATTTTTTCCCTCATTTTCTTCGTTTTTTTTTTTCTGATTTCTCTGGTTCTCTTAACAATAATTCAGTTTTTAGATATTTTTTGTTAAACAGACGTAAATATAGATTTGAACAAACTGAACATTCTTATCGATTAAGTCATTGAGTGTTCTTTGAGAATCGTGGAATAAACGTTCAAATCTGCAAGGAACGGAGAACAATGGGGAGGATATAGGGGATAACATGATCATTCCAATTCCTCATTGATAATATAATGGAGTATTCCTAGGTGCTGTATTTCATTCAAGTTTTAGAGTATTTTAAACGGTTCTTAGTGCCTCGTATTTGTCATCAGTTCAGTAGTTACTTTCATTCATAACATTCGGGTTCCAATTTGCATTGGAAGATAGTTGTTGTGTTCTTTTGAGATTGACTCAAAAATAAGACAGAATTAGGAAGCTAACTGATGTAACTCTATGAAAAGTTCTCATCACAGGCCTTAAAAGACAGCCAAGATAAATGTACCAAGTTGTTGACATTTGAAACAAATAAGTAATCACAGAAACAGCCATAACAAATCAAACATAATAATGCATAAGGGAGCGCTGCAGCTTACTATCTTCACAATGCACGAAAACAGGTTATAGCGAGCAAAACACGTCACTGTTACCCTTTTCAATGTAGTCATATATCTGCTACTTTACATCTCAACGTACCATTTGTTAAGCTATTTCAATAACATTCCACATGAAATTGACATTAAATTTAAGGTTAACTTAACGTTATTGTTAGACAAAAATCCTATTTCTCTCCTCAGTTCTTCTGACCGTGTATTTGCATGCCGGTGAAGGCAGTTTATCTTCAGGTAAAATGTCATTTTACTTTCCTGAAATTCAAATGTCCTTCCATTTTTTTTTTTTTTTAACAAACGCGATGACCACGTTCGAAAATAATCTAAAAAGAATGAGTTAGTTGAAATTGTTCATTAGTGTAAGCCTTAAGACTATTGTCTCTGATTTTTTTTAACGTCTTGATATCAGGTTTTCACTTTTCTTTTGTAAAGCAGACACAGTTTCACATTTATTGCGTGCATTTCATTTTACTTTATATTTGCTCTACGTACAAAATAAATTTTAAAACCGTTCGCAGAAACAGTTCTCTCTATGATTTAATTTTGTTTTTTCCATCAAACAGGAACCTCATATTTTTTATCAACAATCCGAATATCCGAAAGATTGCAATGAAGTGCTTAGTAGTTGTCCGTCTACCCATAATACGTCTGGCGTGTACGTGATCAAACCTTACGGATACCCAGAACCATTTGAAGTTTACTGCGACAATAACATAGATTCTGGTGGATGGACGGTAAGTCATGAGAATTTATCTACGATTTCTCCCAAAAAGTGCAGCAAGGGTTGGATACACTGTCTTTTCAAATACAAATCAAACGAAAATAAATCGGATTCAGAAACCTTTCAAAAGACCATAGTTACTACTAATGCATCATAGTTAGTATTGGTAATATTACCTTATTGTAATTTAATTACAAATTTAATGGAATCAAACGTCAGACTTGAGAGTGAAATTTACGTCGACCACGTAGAGAACTTGCGCCAAGTCAAATACATAGTGTATGTTTCGATTTATGTAAACAGAAACACTCTGAGCAGAATTGCATTAAATATTTCTGATTGTCTCGATGATATCTGCTCATATTGTATGACTGTAACAAAACATAAAAACTAAAAAGTGTGGCTTAATCTTACAACAATATCATACGTAGTCATGTGCAAGTATATTACAGCAAGACAGGACAAGTACCATGTAATAGTGTGTCGATGGAAGGAAGCGTGTTTTAGAAACGTCCAGATCAACCAAAGTAAAAATGGGATCAATTTACTTTCCGTCATGTGTTAAATAACTTCAATTCAACTCTTCTCTAGGTATTGGAGCAACGACATATGGGACTATTGAACTTTACTCGGCAAAGGGATGAGTATAAAACAGGTTTTGGTTTTCTGGGAAGTGAAATTTTGGATCGGAAATGAAAAACTTGCGTTTCTAACAAATCAAAAGCAATACCAACTTAGAATTGATTTTACGAATACAGAAGGAGAAACATGCTACGTCACTTACGATGGGTTTCGTACATCAGATGAATGGGGAGATTATTCTCTTTTAAGTGTTGGCAATTTTGATGGCAGAACAGGTGAGTACGTTTTTAATATCACAGTGTATATTTTCAACTTTAGCTTTACTGTAATTACATTCACTTCGTTTTAATGTCGGATAAATAATACTTCCGTTACCTTTACACGGTTGGCAATTTAAAATCAAATTGACCTTCGGGTACATAGTAAAGCTAATGAATTCATCACACTGTACTTAATTCACATATTTTATTAAATTTGATCTCGATAAAAAATGTCTAAGTCTATCATATGATGGTCAAATCTGAAAGAGTTTTACACTTTCTTCATTATCGAATTCACCAAGTGCTCTGGGTTTAAGCAAATTAAAACCTAATGCAGTCTTTTCAGGTGGTTTTTCCTATTTTCTTTTGACCTGCTTTTAAACTTACTTACTATTCTTGTTCTGTCAGAATCTTGTGTTCAGTGGTGTCCAAATAACACAGTTTACTCCAGCGAGACATGTGAATATTCTTGTGATGATCAAGAGACCTGCATCTCTCCATCTCCTGGTGTAGAAGAAAGATGTGCATGTATCGGTGAGAATAAGATACATCAGGGCAACTGCATTCCCCAGGAACAATGTGGTTGTTACGACTCTGTAAGGAAAGCCGTAATAAGGGTTAGTGAGCTATTCGTTATTCATAAACCTAAACCTTTTACTGGAAATTTTGCAAGTTTATTTTGTTGCAAAGTCTATTTTGGTTATTTTAACTTGATTTTAATTTTATCTTCCAATGTCATGTCTGCAACACGTTCATGTGATATTATGAGAATGTAATCTAAATTAGTGTGCGAAAATATCCAAATTATAATGAAAAGTTAGTATGTTATCACTACGATATATTCTTATCTACTTTTTCGGTATAATAATCAGATAGAACTTTGTTTAAACAAAAGCAACTTTCATTTTCCAAATTAGAATGGTGATTCTTACATCAACGCTGACTGTACCAGGCGTTCACACTGTAGTAACAACCAGTTAAGTGTTGATGAAATGTTCCCATGTGGTGCCGGCTCAACCTGCGGTGACATAGACGGTGTCAGTGCATGTATCCGTACTACTACCCAGACGCCTCCTGCGAGGGACTGCAATGAGCTTTATCTTAGAGGTGAAAATACTCATGGTGTTTACACCATCTATCCTGATGGGTATCCTGGCGGTATTCGGGTTAAATGTGAGATGGAAAGTAATGGCGGAGGATGGACGGTAAATACATTGACTTTAATTGTCAGTTTGAAGTCTATATATTTACTTTCTTCTTTCTTTTTCTCATTGTAAATTTGATTGGTGGCCATGCTATTACTTAAATTTGTTTTTTCCTTTTCTTATTGTAGGTCATTCAGCGGTGAACAAACGCCGCTACTGACTTCTATCGCACCTGGAATGAATATAAGGTCGGCTTTGAAGATCCAAGTCAAGACCAATGGCTAGGAAATGACTATAGTCATGCCATAACGTCCCAACTGACTTACAGTCTACGTATAGACCTTACTGATCGAGACGGTGCACCATACCACGCCCTCTATTCTTCGTTTAGTATCAGTGATGAAACAGACAAGTATCGACTTTCTATTGATCCATTCACTGGCACCGCAGGTTAGTGCTTTCTGCATATTTTGTATCAGCATAGTGATTTTATTTTTCTTTGAATTGTAATACATATTCTGAAGATCCTGCAATTCTTATAGACAAGACGTAGTAAGTGCTGTAATTACTAGACAAATGATAACCATAACATATCCTAATTAAGTGGTAGAATACACTCCTACATCCCATGATCTCAAATAGATTTCTTTTGTATGTATGTACTGAGCCCTTCAGTAAATAGAACGTATTTACACCGACCCTAGGGTTGTGTTCGTTAAGGTAAGAACAATATGATGAGATCACTGTTCTCATGTTTTATATTTTCTCTCAAAACAATGACAAAATCTCAACTGAAGCTGCCTTCAATGTCTTACAATTCATTTGAGTCAAACCATGGCTAAATTTTTAACCATCAATTTTCTCTTCATTCTTTTACTCATTTGACAATTTCTGTTTCAGTTTCTGTTATTAATATGTACATTCATTATGAATTGATGGTGTGGGTTTCCATATAAAATGAAATAGCCTGCATATTTTTTTTTAATATAACCTTTCATCACTCAAGAACAACAACACAATTAAAATGAATGTGTTACATGTGTATCCATATTGCTGATTAAAATATTATTAATTTTATCATTATCGCAGTTGTTGGTTAGGAAACCACGGAGGATATATATGTGATGTTGAGTGAAAAAGCATAGATGTAATAATTTATATTAATACCATGTACTACAGGCACCTAAGACCGGTAGTATTATATCATGTATTACAATAACAATGACCTTTTACTGATGACATCATTGTTTAGGCTGACACTAAATTTCATCTCATATTGGGACAGCTAACAACAAAGTTTGAACTTTATTCTACTTACTGTCTAGGATGAGTTGGTGTCGCACTTTATTCAGAATCTTTGGTGACCATGGCACGTTGAAGAAATGGATATTTTAAACACTCTCTTGTTTGTGATATTTTCAGATTTCTTGGACATTCACACATGCAGGTAATGTTAATGATGAAGTCTCGGTTTTCATGTCATTTAACTAATTAGGTCATGGGTGGGACCCACACTACACGTCAAACCCTAGGACCTACCCTACCAATTTCTACTAAGTTTATCCGACTATGAGGAGACCGTAATGTATCCTGGCATGTAACATGTTTTCCGATGTGACTTTTTATAGGGTGATTTTTTTCACATATGCATTTCATTTTCACATATTACACATATCTCAAGAACATTTACATATAGAGAAAATAACCATATTTTTTTAATCTTACGTTTTAAACGTTACTAATTTTGAACTTTATTTCAATCTATTTAAACATGATTTCATCACCGACGACCCTTGACCTTTGACCCATGACGTCATTGTAGACACTACGTGTCTAAGTTACCTTTGCATCCCCACCATGTTTCAAGTTAATCGAATGTATCGTGAAGGAGGAGATGATGACGCCCATTTTGAGATACACTCACTAACGCGCGCACACACACACAAGCGAGCATACATCAATTGCATCACTCTCATGCTGGGTGCTGGACTCATATAATCAAATCTTAGCTAATCTTCAAAGGATTCTTGTTTTGATGAAATGAGGATGTGCATAAGCAAATAAAAGATAACACATTACGGAAGAGAGTAATGCATGAGTCCCAGTCTTCAATACTGTTACATTCATTATACAGTAATTTTCAGTGAGATACATTGACGTATATCGGTGCAAGTAATTTGTAGTCCTTCAAAATGAAGCTAATGGAATAAAGGTTATGGATTTGAGTAAAACTGGACTCTCGAAGGGATGCTTATATGTACAGCCTACCAGTGAGCACAGAACTACCCTAAACTGCATACTTCATCGTAACCTATGGACTGCCGATGTTGATGTTGATTACGATGACGATGAAAATAATAGTGATGATGATTATTGTGATGATCATTGAAATAAAACCGTGAAAAACTGATGAGATGAATAACGAACGAGATATGCGAATTCCAGACTAATGCCTAATGTGTAATAACTTGTAAGGCATGCGAGGTTGTGTATACAGATGCAAGATTGCTACAGAAAACTTATACGGATACAGGGGAAATGGTGCATGGGGTCCGGACTCCTCTTTGCCCTAAATCGACGTACAAAGGTGTCCTGACCCCGTTTTCAGGAACATTTTTAGAAAGAAACTACGTTAGTTGTAGTTGTCTTCCGTATTCACCAGACTTATTAGTAGCCTCCTGAAATGGCGTTGTAGTAAGAAACTATACAAAAAAAAGTCGGTCAGTCGGTGTTTTTTTTTTCCAAAACACCTTATAACTTTCTCTATGAAGTCAGTGATGTATCAAGCAATTAACTTGCTGTGTCATTTTTCTGGGTCATGTGACGGTGTTGCAGTATTTTGTATGATTTACCAACCACTTTCCAGAGATTATGCGCATGACTTGAAAGCAAAGCCTTTCCCAGCAAGTCGAAATAACCATGATAGTGGGGTAAGCATAAATCCTGAGACAGTAAAGGGTTTTCAATGTATTTTCAGACAATATTTTATGACACCCATCACAAAAACAAGATAGAGAGAAGGTAAATAAGCTTCTCTGTGACATTCAAAAATATTACTCTCTTCTTTTGTAGTGTTGCCAAGTGATGGGGATAAAAGCCAATTTTAGGTTAATGTCCGCAACAGATAGTTGACCAGAAATTGCAATAAACGAACCTAGGTTTATTTCACTTAAAAATTACATACTACATAAAATCACCACCTTGTCAAATAACGCAATGTCATTCTTTCAATTTGCTGACCTCTTTGGATCTACTACAGACCTGTTTTAGCAAACAAAAACCAAATATTGGACTATTTTTTTATATTTTTTTCTTACATTCGCATCGCAATAAGTATCCCAGTCGAAATGTTCAGTGAAAATGGCAGTAGATCCGGATTTTTTCCGGTAATATCACTATACTTTAAACGGCGATTTTATATTCACTTCAGCACTGACCAAAGTCCAAGAATCCCAGGCTGGCCAATCAAAACGGGTAATGGCAATTACCTCCTGCATTACACTAAATTAATCACTGAATTTAGACCTTTCCTAAAACTGTGAACCTTGCATTATGCAAGCGAACACAAATATTTTACACAGGTTTCAGCTTCAACTAAGAACTCACAGTCGCTTGATGTTGGAGAGATTATGCGCATCTTGCTAAAAACTATTGATCGTGCAAGTTCTAAAAAATAAGTGGGTTTTGTATTTTCTTGTCCATGCTAACAAAGGTTTGCACTTTACGTCTCTATCCATTTCTAACCAATATCCTATCTAACCCTCTTAATCACTCATTAGCTCTAAGGAATTCGACAAACGTTACTTAGCTTAAAAGTTTACTTCTAATATTGATATATTTTACTCAAAGCTCAAGCGACATTAGTATTTTAACTATGAAATTAATTTCTGTCAATTTCTGTGATGATTATCAGCCCACACTACATCATGAATGATACATTGAATGAATTACTCTGGCTGTAATCTCCTAAATTATGATGCTAAATTACCTTTCACTTTTACATATCCACTATGAATGTCTTTGTCCATGTCTATGAATAAGAAACTGACAGATGTTTTATGAAAACCTTGTTCCGAGTTTGTGAAGGAGTTCTAAAGGGGTAAGGAATTTGTATATACTAAAACACTTAAAGGTTGTAATGCATAACCCCAGACAGTTTCAATTCTCCCAACAACCTACCTCTAGTCCCTTCCTCAGCCTGTCTTATATTCCTCCACATGTGTAATCAAAACAATGGATCCCTGTGTACGCTGTGTAATAAGAGCTGCTCTGCATCTTTCGAATTTGCTGGCAATCTAAGAGTGGTGTAACTTAGAACCAGTTGAGAATTTTCCTTTCAGGGAGGCAAAAATATAGCTTAGGGTGATGCAATACAGCCTTTAAGTCTTTAAACACGTTAACGTTAATACACGTTAACTTAACGCTGGGTGTTTTCTTCCTACTGCTTTTATTAATGATGTATTTAGGTTATTCTCACAGGTTCGCTTGAAACCTTCGCAGTCAGTTCAGGTCGTTTACGGATTTATTGTCTCTGACTGTTGTAATGTTTTTTCTTCTCTCTTTGCATTTTTCTTCTTTTTCCCTCTTTTTCTTTTCTCCGTAAACCATCAGATATTGCTACATATCTTTTTACTTATTCTCTGTTGCTTGTAGCATTAAATTGTAGTAATATTCTTATGCATTTGCTGCATTTGGCGGATTTATTATGTAACCATGATGACAGAATTAAAAATCTGTTCCTGCAATGTACGTGGTATTTGACAGTTTAGGATAAGGTGTGAAGTATTTTCATATATGCGGATGGATTTTAAAGATATATATCTTTCACAAGAAACACAAAGCACCCCCAAGGATGGATTGTTTTGGCAAAACGAATGGGGAGGTCGTTTTATTTTTCCCATAGTTCATCCTTGAGTAGAGGGGTTTGTATGCTTTTACTCCTTCATTGGATGTAAACATTATCCATTGGTATGCTCCCATCGGCGGGAGACTTTTGTTTTGTGGCAGAGGTGAAGATCTCGGGAAGAAATTTTGCTATCCTTTGTTTGTGCGTTCCAAGTGGGGAACATGAGGATTTTTTTCCACAGAATATTGTTGAAACTTAATGATTATTTTATTGATTTGCTTATCCATGGGGACGACTTTAATTTTGTTTTTAATTTACAGTTAGATAAACAAGGAGGAATATCAAGGACCAATTGTAATGGTAGATCAAAATGTGTAGAGCTAATGTCGAGTTTGGCTTAATTGATATTTGGAGGGAGAGGAACCCATACAAAAAAGATTTCAGTTATAGGTCAAATATTACATCTAGTATTTTCTGCCGACTTCACTTTTTTCTCTCCTCACGCAATTTGGAATCATCGATAACTAATAGTTTCTTCTCTCCCAATTTACAATCAGATCAGTCTATTGTAAATTTTCACCAAAAAGGGGGTCGAGACCTTTGGAAATAAAATTGTTCCTTTTTGAATGACAAATATTACACTCAACTCATTAATGATACTGTTGTATAGAGATGGTTATTCTGTGCTAATAGCCACTGTACCACAGAGACAGAAAACTAAACGACTATACCACAGAGAGAAAAATACTTATCTGTCATAACAGATTAAATAATTTGTCATAACAGATTATTTAATCTGCCATAAGAGATTATTTAACCTGTCGTAACAGATTGTTTAATATGTCATGACAGATGAAATAATTTGTCATAACAGATTATTTAATCTGTCATAAGAGATTATTTAACCTGTCATAACAGATAATTTAATTTAGAGTTGGCAAAGACCCTGACACATACAACCACTGTTGTCAGTATCCTTTTGCATGTCACTTTTTTTTATTCTTAGTGGGCTGTCGTTATATTCTGCGATTAGTGGCAGCTATCTTCAGCGACGCTAGATTACAATCATGCACGCATGTTGCACTAGTGGTTGTTATGCCTTCTTTGTAGCCTATACTCATGGACGTGCCAGGTGGATTTGGTATGTAAGATTCCATTTCCTTTATGTGGACGCACCTCCTCACCCTGTTTGAAACGTAGACGCATTTGACAAATGTTTATACTTGAAAAAATAATCTGTTACGACCAATTAAGTAATCTATTACGACAGATTAAATAATCTGTTATGACAGATTAGTATATTTTTTTTTCTCTGTGATACAGTAGTTGATTTTTCTCTTTGTGCTGATTGGTAGATCAGGGGTAGCGACCATTAGAATATGAAGTCATAGACAATCATTGGCTCTGTGATTGGTCAACGTTGTCACGTGACCATCTACCCCAGGAAACCACCAGGCCAAGGGTCAGCCACAAGGCCCGCACTGGCATCTCTCTCTCTTCGATCCGTGAACATCGTTCTCTCTTCCTGTACACTATGTAGGTCGAATATGTCTTCTTTGTCATCGTCATGTAACCTAACTATATTCGCCTTTCTCTCTGATTTTAATCATCTCCGTCAACTTAATTCATCAAATTCATTAGTAACCCTAAATTAAACCAATTTCAAGCCAATCTGTGAAAAAAGAAGCTGATTTTATCTGATTTAAGTAGGTTTAGGGTCAACATTTACCAAAAAAAAGTGAGGGTGGGTGAGGGGTGGGGAAAGTGCATTTTGGGGGGTCAAAAGTCATTGACCTCAAATATTAATTAAAGTATATCGTATTTGGTCTCAAATGAAAGAAAATTTCATTTTAAATCCTGTTGGTGTCATGTATTCTGTCATTTGATGCTTTTGTGAAATGCCAGTTTTAGGGGAAAGTCATTGGCACTGTTTAGCATGGAACTTCAGGCGATTTATTATTAGAAATCCATTAAACTATCGTATCATTAGTACGTTATCTGATATAGGCACATTGTATCATTTTGAATACACTGTAGAATAGCCCTATGCACAGTATGCAATGAATAAATGATACATTGTAAGTAGTAGTTATCAATAGCAGAATGTCGTACTGCTTCGATGGTCGTAGGACTCATCTCTCACCAGTCAGGCACAGGTTCCATTACATAATGAAATACATGTGTATATACAAGGATAATTGATGCATCAATCCTTTCAGTTATTAAATCTTAACATTTCTTTGTAACCATATCTCTAAAGCAGCTTTCAAAATACATTAAAAAGTTACTAGGCTGCAACTTCTTCGTCACTAAATTCCTCTGTGTCTCTCTCAGTAGCCAAAGAGGCATTGGTGCAGTGTCCGAAGCAGTGGCTACATGCAGATACACACAACATGCATGCACTTCATTGTTTCACTTTGTCTTTCTCCATCTGTACAGCTACAGCAAATGCTTTTTAGAAGACTGTCTGGGGCAATATTACCTGTGATCATCTTCGGTCTAAGCCTATTGTCAAAATCCAATTCCCACCCCTTCCAATAGGATTAAGTACCGAAGAATCAAAATACTTCTGTGTGGTAATTTGCAGATGCACAGGAGTGAATACTGTGCTGTTGAATTTTCTGTTGGGGGTAGCCTATCTGGATCAATTTTGCCAGTTGCTTGTGTCTGGAACTTTGAGTACCTTGCCTTTTGGAGTTTGGTGTTCTTACAGCAGTAGGCTATTTGCATTACCTCTGGGCCAGCTTTCTGAATCTCTGATTTAGCTGATGTCAGGCTTGTGAATACATTGATGACATTCTGCGGGAATGTGAATTTGTACAGGGAACATTTGGTATGCCCATGTATCTTTGAGACTGTGTCATTTCCTGACCACCCATACTTGACGAGAATTTCTTCCCGATAACCAATCTCAACAGTGGATATATCATAAACTCCATTGAAGTCTGATTGCATGTAGAGATTAGAAAAGTTGCTTGGACGATGATAGCAGAGCAAATCTAGTGTATCAGTATCCTGGCCTACAACAACAACAAATGTTCTCTGTACAAATTCATATTTCAAAGTGATCTGGAATATCCTATTCAGCTCTTTACGTGAAAAGCTTTCAATATCGCTTACTCCACCGTAATTTAGGTACAACTAATTTCTTATGAAAAAGACAGATAACCCTCGTTGTAATTTGTTTGGTCTAAGAGAGGAGACAATAGAGCATCTAGTCTGGGAGTGTAATGTAACTTCCAATTTTATTTTAGACGTTTAGCAAAGGATTTTCAATAGACAGTTTGCTCTTTCAAAAAGGGATGTTTTCTTTGGATACGAATTTTTACCGAGGCACCCTTTGAATTTTATCATTTTCCATAATAAATATTACATCTTTCAGAAGAAATTGCAAAATGATTCGGTAATTGTCAACGAGTTTTTGTATAAATTTAAATTTGCGTTACAAGTAGATAGTCCTTTAAGTGGAAAAATCGTGGGAATTTTCTGTATAGCAAGCTTTAGTCGGTTTTCAATGAGTGTAAAATATTATCAAAGTAGGAAATGTTTTCTGCTATTACAGTAAATGTTTTTTCCCGTTACTGTGCAACGTGTTTTTCTTTTCTTTTCATTTCAAGCAAATGTACGGTTATACATGTTACCTTTGAAATTCTCTGTCATCTGAGAAGCAAGAAATTGTTGTTTTCTTCATGTGGAATCAATTCTTGAAATAAATGATGGCAGAAAAAGTCTTTAATGCACACGCGTAACTCTACGCACATATTGTTTGAAAGTGTGGTACATGTAATTAAGCAGGTAATTAAGTAAACAAAGGTTGACGAACCAGATATTTGATGTATTTTAATACATCCATGCCATGGTCACACTTTATACGTACGTGACATTGTAAACATGACCTCACGCAGAGAATTGTAAAGAAATGATAGCAAGAATAACACCCATTCCCTCAATAGCAGATACATGTAACTTTAACTTAATATTTGTGTATACATTACAATAAAAGAAAAACCATGTAGCGGTATTAGGGCACATTGATTTTTCCTTCATCTGGGGGTTCTCGTCAAGAAAAAAAATCAAAACACAAGACCGTACCGAGTCAACAGAGGTTACGTATTTCAAGGTAATTAAGGGGAGAGACAAATGAAGGCGTCAATAAAATGGCTTCATGTTATGAAATGAGAATTTGAGCTTACCAGACTTGACACTATTACATGTCAAAAACACTATAGTTAGCTTACATCCTACTGCAGAGGGTTAAGTACTGCTCTGTTTCCATGTACCTATAATTTTTATAACGTCGTTAATAATATATGACATCATCCTCAAATATTGCAAATATAAAAATATTACAAAGTTTATTCATCCCGCACGCACATTATATAAACAAAAACAAATGACAAGGTTCCTATAAATGTTTAACTGTTTCTTTGTTCTTTCTGTTTTAACAAAGACATGAAGGGATTTTAAATATGACCTTGTCTGTACATTTTGTCCTAGTTGTATAATTTCAAACAGTCAAGAAAAATATATATTTTACTTTAAAACTGTTGCTTAATCATTATATCGCTACGTTTTACATCAGTCTGAAATGGACTTTGAACCCGTTCCACGTGACCCATAATTGTGGAAAATAACCCAACCTTCAGTTCAAACCGAATGCATGAATAGGCGTTTTGACTACATTTTGTTGACAAATATAGTATCCTGTACTGTATTTGTACAGTTACCGGTCTTAATGGACATCCGTAAGCTTAGGTGTCATCTAAAGTCCCAAATGGACACCTGCAAATGAGACAATATGCCATTGACATTTCGTTTGTCATCGACAAGTGATTCATTTCAAGTAAGGATTTGTTTTCCCCTTAAAAACATGGAGAAACTGCAAGAGTTCTATTTATTGCGAAGTTTATTGCGGCTCTTGTTTCTTATTTCTTGTGGAACAAAACTGGTGAGTCTCTAGATAATTTCGTTTATCAAATGCAACCCAATTTAATTCAATTAAAAGTATTTTTTTGCCTCAATAAGCTTTATTCATTCTGAAAATGTTATTTTCATAGATAATTAATAAGGGAAAACATTACAACAAGTTGACTGCTCTTTTCTTAACATATTAAAATCTCCATTAAAACTTCAAGGTTACGTAACTGAAATGCGGTACCAAAAATTTATACAAAGCATCTGATCGTAGATAAAAATAACTTAAAACTGCAATCCGACATGCAGAAACCTCTCTGGTAGGACCTTGTCTGACTGTGTTGCATTCTAATCTAGATTCAACCCATACAATTCTCATGTACTGTGTTGTCTGCACACAAACAATTTCACTCGCTCATTTCTTCCTTACTTATTTTATATCACTACATTTAAGCCCATTCTGAAGATAGCTATATGAACAGGTTCAAGCATCTGACTTAAATACTCAAATTCAAATAAAATTAACACAAAAAGAAAATAGACGATCTAAGTTGCCATTAAACACAATGAAAAAGATACCATTCGCCACTAAAAAGGCAAACTCAATTACACAGAACCGTCAGGAAAAGAAACTTTTTTTAATTTTATTTCTGTATAGCAATCGTTGGAATATACTTTCACATTGATGTATTTTCTGGATTTGTTAGTGGAAGAGTTAATGAAGCAAGCAAAACACCGACCGTCTCTGTTTATTTACATGTTTTCTCTTCACGTTTCTAAAAATAATAGTAGTTGTTTTTTTTTTTTTGCAGTAACGAAAAGCTATCCTTTCAACAGTGTGAAACAAAGGTTCTGAACTTTAATACATGTATTAATTATTTTTACATTTAGACAAAGAAACTACATTAATAGGAATAAATAGATTTTATATTTCATATTTCTGAATCATTGTTTGGATATACATATTCAATTATACTTGAACCGTTTAAATGACGTATTTTTCTGGTGCAGTCAGAATATTCACAAAATTACATATAGTTTGATAAAGGCTTACTAAAAACATTAAAACAAACATTAAGTGCTTTAAAAACATTGTGCTTGAAAAAATTAAAAACGCAACTTTCACATTTATCTCAACAAATTTAATATCACTTATTAGTGAACAGATAGCTCACTTTCCTCAATTAATGGTTTGTGTGTATATGTCAAAGTATGTTGAACTTGCCAACATACTTTGATTGAACACTACGTAACAGTAAATTTTGAATTACATTGAAGTAGGATATGACAGAACATGATAGATTAAACATTACTTATCTTTGTTTTGTGATATTAAGCAGTAAAAAATGTAAGGAAAAGTGATTGCTTCCTTCATGAAATATGATTCATGTAAAAGCGACAAAGAATACTTAAAAACTGATATCAGGGAGATGTAATTTTAAAATAAATTTACAGTAAGACGTTCTGTCTGTTACAGCTCATTTAATTTAGTTATAAGTATGTAACTGAAGACTGACGTCAGAATTAATGTGAGGTTGTCATGTTAAAGCTCAAATGATTTAGTTATAAATACCTAACTGAAGAATGCCATATTAATTAAAGTTCTCATATGATACTTAGGCATTATGTTATTTGCAAACTGTTTTCTTGGGGCGTTTGACAATTTTTTTTTTTCGTTCACACGTTAATGTTTCGAAATATTATTATTCTACTATGCATTATCAAACATTATCACAGCTTTCAAAGCAGATCTTCTCCATCGTTTCCGCGACACTAGACAATCATAAAACAAGACCGTAAGTTTGAAAGTAAACCGATTTAGGATAGAGTTTAACATAACAATCTCTTTCAAAGAAAAGTACATTATTTGCAAACGAAATCATTTGTTTTGGTAGAAAACAAATTATTTCGTTTGCTTTTACTTCCTGTTTTTTTTTTAAATACCTCTTTGTACTGGGGCTTAAGAAGGAATGTATGACTGCAATCTAAAACAAGATCTTGTCACAAATTAAGTCAGCCTAAATTGTGAAGACAAACATATTGTAACTTAAAAAGGGAGAAGGAAAACAAGTAAAAAAACGAACACGATAAAAAAAACATATATATATAACGGCGTTTAATACAGAAAAAACATAACCCGTTTAACCAATGTTAACATTAATTTTGTATACAAACAGAAATTTCAGTAACATAAGATGTAAAAATCAAAGTTCACGCAATGATGGTACTATCGATAACTGTATTGTGAAGGAAGCGTGCATTTTTCTTCTTTCCTTTGTTTTTTTTTTTTCCGTCTCTCTTTTAACGATAACTCAATCCTTAGATATTTTTAGATATTTTTTCAAAAGTATTATAGACATGCCCAAACTGTATATTCTTATCGATTAAAGCTTTGAGTATTCTTTGAGAATTTTGGAATAAAAGTTAGAATCTGCAGGGAGAGGAGAGCCTACAAGGGGGAGGATGGGGAACAACTTCTACGTCGTCTAATTCCTCGTGGATAATATAATGGACAAAGTATATCCTCGATGTTGTAATTTATTCAAGTTTCACAAGTATTGAACACGGTTCTTCGTACTACATCTTTTTCATCGGTTTAGTAGTTACTTTAATCTGTTAACTTCCGATTACAATTTCCCTTGAAAGATATTTACGTTCTTTTGACAATTACCGAAATTGGATAGCCTTAGGAAGCTAACTGATGCATTTCTGCTTCTCATCACAGTTGTTAGATGATAGCCCAAGGTTAATGTACTAAATTCTTCACATTTAACGCAAATGAGTACTCATATAAACAACAATAACAACCTAAACATAATGATACATCAGCTGGCGCTGCAGATGTAGCTGTGGCCATCTGGACCATGCACGAAAGCAGGTTGCAGAGAGCAAAAGTCGTGAATGATACATTTTGTTTTTAGTCATATATTCCTTAGTACTGATTGTTACCTTAACATATCAGCATACCATTGTTATGTTATTCAAGTAATATTCCACATGAAAGTGACGTCGAGTTTGGACTTAACGGTATTTTTTAACCAAAAATCTTATTCCTATTTTCACTTCTTCTGACCACGTAGGTGCATGGGAAAGCAGGTTACCATCAGGTAAAATTTCACTTTTCACAAAATTCCTACATGCCCTTTTCATTTGCTTTCAACAAAAGCCATGACAACGTTTTGTAAAATAATCTAAAATAAATGGTATAATTAAATTGGTTATTATTGTAAGTTTTAATATCAATGTCTCTGAGATTTCTTTTGAAATCAGGTTTTCACTTATCTTTAGTAAAGTAAACACAGTTTCACAATTTTTTCCATGTATTTCATTTTGATTGCATTTACTCTACATAAAAAAAAACTGTAAAAGTTTGGAGGAGTAGTTCTCTCTGTGATTTAATTTTGCTTTCTCACCAAACAGGATCTGCATATTTCCTTTATCAACAATCCGATTACCCAAAAGATTGCAATGAAGTGATTAGTGGCTGTCCATCTACTCAAAATACATCTGGTGTGTACATGATTAAACCTAATGGATATCCAGAACCATTTGAAGTTTACTGTGACAATAACATGGATTCCGGTGGATGGACGGTAAGCCATGCGAAATTTCTGGCAAAAGTGCCCTAACGAACGGTTGGATACACTGTCTTTCAAATACAAATCAAACCGAAATAGCTCTGAAACAAGTCGTCTAATTCATAGAAACATTTAAAAACCATAGTTATTACTAGTGCATCATGACTCTTAGTGGTAATATAACCGTGTCAAACACAAAATGAATTTGTAGATTTATGTAAGCAGAGACAGTCTCAGCCAAAAAAAAATGAGTAATTTCGAGTGTCTCGATGCTATCTGCTTACATTTATGACTGTGATAAAATGTTAGAAGGGTATGAAAAATAAGGGTATGACTTAATCTTACATCAACATGTTGTCGTATGTAAGAATACTACAGTAGGACAAGACGAGTACCATGTCACTTAATGGAGGAACTGCCAAAGGGAAGGGTTTCATTTTAGAAACGTACAGATCAACGAAAGTAAACTGTGGTAACATCAATTTATCACTTTGCACCACGTGTTAAATGACTTCAGTTCATTTCTTCTCTAGGTATTGCAGCGACGACATATGGGACTATTAAACTTCACTCGGCAATGGGATGAGTATCAAACAGGTTTTGGTTTTCTGGGAAGCGAATTTTGGATAGGAAACGAGAAACTTGCGTTTCTAACAAATCAAAAACAATACCAACTTAGAATCGATTTTACGAATACAGAAGGAGAAACATGCTATGTCACCTACGATGAATTTCGCATATCAGATGAATGGGGAGAATATTCTCTTTTAAGTGTTGGCAATTATGGCGTTAGAACAGGTCAGTGCCGTTTTATTTTTACTTTTTATTAAAGCTTTACTTTAATTATTTTCAAACCGTTTAAATGTGGGATCAATAATACTTTCTTTACCTTTGCACTGTTACATAGCAAAGATAATAAATTTATCAAAGTGTATTTAAATAATCTATTTCGTTAAATTTGACCTTGATGATCAATGCCTAAGTCGATCATGTGGTGGTCAAATCTGAGAAAAAGTTTTACATTGTGTCTATTTTCTTCATGAAATTCACCAAAAATTCTGGGTTTTAGGAAACTAAGATCTTATGCAGTCTATTAGCTTGGTTTCTCCTTGGTTTTTTTTCTTTTAACCTACTTTTAAACTTACTTACTATTCTTGTTTTGTCAGAATCTTGTGTTCATTGGTGTCCAAATAACACAGTTTACTCCAGCGAGACATGTGAATATTCTTGTGATGATCCAGAGACCTGTATCTCTCCATCCCGTGGTGTAGAAGAAAGATGTGCATGTATTGGTGAGAACAAGATACAACAGGGAAATTGCATTCCGAAGGAACAATGTGGTTGTTATGACTCTGTAAAGAGAGCCGTCATAGGGGTTAGTGCACTATTTCTTTTTGATAAACGAAAGCTGTAACCGGAACGTTTGGAAGTTTTTCATTTGTTGTAAAGTCTATTTTGAAAATTTTATATTAACATTATGTCTAGAACATTTTTATGTGATTTGAACATTTGAAATGAACATATGAACAATAATTTGAACATCTAATCTAAATAAGAATGCAAAAAAATCAAATTATAATGAAAAGTTAGTATGTTGTAATATGATGAAGTCTTATCTAGTACGTACTTAGATACAATAATCAGACAGAACTTGTTTAAAATAAAAACAAATCTCATTTTCTGAAACAGAATGGTGACTCTTACATCAACCCTGACTGTACCAAGCGTTCATCCTGTAGTAATAGTCAGCTAAGTGTGGATGAAATGTTCCAATGTCCTGCCGGCTCAACCTGTGGTGAAGTTGACGGGGTTACAACTTGTATTCCTGTAGCACCTACAACCGATGTAAAAGACTGCAATGAGCTTTATCTTACAGGTGAAAATACAGATGATGTTTACACCATCTATCCTGATGGGTATCCTGGTGGTATTCGGGTTAAGTGTGACATGGAAAGTAATGATGGAGGATGGACGGTAAGCATATTAACTTTAATTCTGTTTTATGCTACACGTTTTCCTCTGAACTATAAAATTTGCTAATGGCCATAGCATCAACTTATCTTTTTTCTTTTTTTTTCTTAAAGGTCATTCAGAAGCGATCAAGTGCAAACGTTGACTTCTATCGAACCTGGAATGAATACAAGAACGGCTTTGAAGATCCTAGTGGAGATCACTGGCTGGGGAATGACTATATTCATTCCTTGACTACTCAAAGGAACTACAGTCTACGCATAGATCTTACTGATCGAAACGGTGAAAAGTTCTACGCCCTCTATTCATTGTTTAACACAAGCGATGAAACAGACAAGTATCGACTTCATATCAGTGGATACAGAGGCGATGCAGGTTAGTGATCTCTTTACTTACTCTTTAGTATTGAGTCTTTAAGAGCTTATAAGTTGTCGTGTTAATTTTAAATTTATGTTAAAAGTGGACCTTTTATTCATGTTGATAAGTCACAGTAAATACTAAATTTGATAAACATCTAGTAAATTATAAGACACCACACATAGTAAATACCCACCAATCTGCCATTAATTTATTCAAGTATAAAGTTACATGACTACATCTTGAGTCACTAAACAAGTGAGAAGCATCTGAATGGTTGAAAATTAAGAAACGCCATTATATTTTCTCACTAATGACATCTTAAACCTCCTTGAAGCCATGACTACAATGTTGTTCTCAAATGTTGAAAATTTGATGACTGACCTTTTCTTTAAAAGTATGATATTAATTTTGTTGCCTTCTCCTTCCATGAGTTGTGATATCAAATGAAAAGAAGGTCCGGATTTTTCCCATATAATTGTTCATCAGTTATTATTAACAACACAATAAACGTTAACTGCTACGCCTGTTTATGCGTGTTTACTCTCATGAATATTTTTTATCTTTTTAATATTATCATTGTCATCGTGGCTGGTTGTATTCAAGATGGTGTTGCCGTCTTGTGACATTATAAAGATTCACCATACAATTAGTCAATAAAACAGGAATCAGTCATAGATAAGGATTATACAATGTAGTAACAAAAATATCAGAAATATGTAATATATATTTCTATAGCGTTTATAATTATGACATACATAAATCATCATCAAATTACTTATAAGGAATGCAATATATATGATATAGACAATAGAAAATATTAAAAGTGAAAGAAAAGTACAGTTTGGCCTTTTACAGTTGACATTTATTGAATACGCTGTATCCAATTTACAAGTATTCCTTTGCCTAAGTATTGACAATTGCGAAATGATGTCATGAGATGGTAGGGCCATCTGTATGTATAAATATTACTTAAAATGTAGTTTCATATTACACCCGTACTTTAAACTTACTAAGCCTGATTTTGCTCCATGTCGATTGAGTTTTGTCTGGATTCTCAGGTTTTGATGCTATGACATGGCACAACAACAGACAGTTCAGCACACGTGACGAGGACAACGATGGTTGGAGTAGTTATCTCTGCGCGGAACGCCATCACGGAGCCTGGTGGTTTGGTTATCAGTATAATTATTGTTATTCTTATTGCCAGACTAGTGAGTATTATTGCGATAATTTCCCCTCATCTGGAAGCTGCTGTAGGGTTTGTGCTGATTCAAACCTAAATGGAGACTACGACGGATCTACCCTGGGTACCGATATGTTCTGGGATAATCTTGGTGGATACGACTGCGGAATACAATTTGCAGAAATGAAAATAAGACCGAGCTAATGTTTAAACAATTTTCCTTTTCAGATAAGAACAGATATAAAATTAAGACAAGAAAAAGTGTGATCGTGTAGAGTATTTATCCAAACCTGAGCTATACCACTGTTTGTATCTATTATATTCTATTGTTTTTGCCTTCCATCAATAAACAGAATGCCCTTAAAGGACATCAACATCAATTTACTTTACGTTACTTGTGTTTAGCGCACCAAAAGACATAAGAAATAAAAATCACGTTAATTTGTGAGACTATTAGTTTTCAATAAATTGTCTTGTAAAATAAATGGAAATGCTATGGGTTGTTTATTTGTATTTGTGGGGGAGCTTAATAAACCTTTCTTTGTGTTTTCGTATTCCTTTTCTAGTGTTAGAAGGAAATGAATAAAGGTAGTGTGTAAAATGATAGCTTATGCAATATGTATAACAAAATACTGCTAGGATAAAGATCTTAGAAGTATTAAATGTATATGTCATTACGTCATGTTACTGTTTGTTGCATGCAGAAAAAAAAATGTTTGCGACGTACTATGTATTATTTGAACGAAAAATGATAACAAGAGGACAATCCACGGAGTTGCGTATCTCATCGCCGACATGCATTGATTTCAACACAGGGCATGCCCATGGGAATTCGTACTAGTTTACTTCAACCACACGTCACAGAGACCTAGTTTCGGGCAATTCTTGTAAATCAGAGCCAAATATTCTTTAAAGATAAAATGGTGGTAAGGAGAATAAGAAAATGAAGAAGGAAATGGTAATATTGATATCTACTGTAAGGTAGCCAGCTTACGCCTATAGCCTGGTGCCATTACTTAGGCTCAAGTAATGATAACGACAACTGCTCAAAATTTTCTGTGCATATTACACTACACAACACAATTATAACATTGGGTTATTCCATACAGGTTAGGCTTAGCGGTTACACAACGTACAGTTAGGGGCAGGATATAAGCGCATTCCTCTATGGATTACTCACACAATAGTCTTCTATTGGCCTGTGCAGGACCTGGTTGTGCTAAAATTATTGTTTGACTTAAAAATAACGTTTTCATAATTAGCAGGAATGTTCAAAGACATTATTTATGGGGGGGGGGCGGTTCTGCTTAAGTTGTTTTGACTAGACTTAAAAGGTGGTGTCTATTCGCACATATGCCAGCTCTATTTATTTTTTACCAAACAATCATACAATTTCACCAGTTAACTATAATAGTGATAAACTGTATCTTCCTTGATCTGTTCATATAAACGACCTTGCAAAATTTTGCGTACAATGCTGAATTAGCTTTCAAGATATGGTGGAAATCCAAATATTGAGACAAAATTGGCTTTCTGAAATATCAGCACTGTGATTTCCCTGGATTTACAGTTACATTAATATTATGTTGACCAATGCGTTCTCAAGTAAATCCTTACAAAGCTTTAAGTCGATTGGTCTAATAGTTCTCAAAATATGCTGGAAATACAAATGTTAGGGTAAATTTGAACTTTTTTTTTTTTTTTTTTGGTTAAAAAAATCAACAAATTTCACTCTCTTTACACATCTTGAATATTACTGTACTCTCTCAGCTAGGTTCTTGCAAAATTTTGCATTAAATGCTCAAATACTTCTCAAGATATACTAGGAATACCAAATCGGCAAATTTGACTCCATTTACTATACAACCAATACATCTAGGGCATACTGATACCGTGCACAACCTTACCAAGCTTCAACTTAGTTTCAGTTTAAACTCAAAGTATTCTGGAAAAACCACAATTAGGACGGGTTCGAACCCGCACACACACACACAATGGCACAGACACGTTTTCATTTATAGCACGCAACAGGACCCACCGTTACTTGTGGTCACTCTACCATGGCGTACCCCTGGGGTGTTGCTATCCGTCCACTCCAATCGTTTCCATGGTAACCGTCCTTCCACGAATGCACAGTGCAAGATACAGCGCCATTAGCCAAGTGACTAAAATGTCTCATCGAAGTCCATATGGGACAATGAGATAATAACGAACGGAAAACAAATAGAATCCGCCATAGGGAATACACAATACTGATGAGATTTTGCAGAGAAGCAGAGAGGATCGAGGAGAAAACAAAGGAAAGATTCCTGAGCAAATAATCACACACTTTTTCAGGAGTCGAAGCATATCAAACAACACTGTCGTGGAAGTGTTTGACATTCACGCGTACATCTAAAGGATAAAGAACAATGGTGCTCTAAACAGACTACACAATATTCGACATCAAAACCGCAAAGAGGAGAGCACCAACGAGCTGTCTGTGATAGTTTTGGTAATTTGAGGCTTGCACCCACGGCACCTCCACCCTATTTGAGAGTGGACTCTCAAACACACAGTAATGTCCTTTTCATTATTATTAAAGTTAAAAACAATTATAGGAGTGATTGGTGGTGGTTATTTGATGTAGTGTGGCCCTATTGAAATACATTTGTTTCGATATTGCTCCTGTTTAGCGTCGTAATGTTGAAGGAACATCAAATATACAATTCACCGATTTGCACCTCCGACCTTGGTGTATGCTTTTTTTTTATTCCTCGCTGAAGGCAGAATCTTTGCGATGGTAATGTCGTGTGTGTGTGTGCCTTTGTATTGCATTACTTTCCAAGGACCTGAACATGAAAATTCCATGTCCGCGGAGAGAATTCTTTTGAGTTCTTAAGGCCTCAGAAAGACAACAATAGGGGAGTGTATTGTTAAGGTTAGGGTTCAGGAAGGAACAACAAAGAGAAATTCAATTGAGTCCTCACTCTGTATGTAATGTAAAGCTGTGTGCGTGTGTATGTGTGTATACGTGATGCTTCACTCGAAAACACGATATCGCGAGAAGGGTATCCATGACTGACCTCATACTTGGCGTGTAAGCTTGCCATATAAAGTAAATGATCTCTATTGTGTCGGTGGAGGTTTCAGTTCTTTTGAAGTCAGTAGAGGTCAAACTGTTAAAACTTTGCAAATACAAAATCTCAAGGAGGCTAAAATGCTGGTCCCACGAACCCCGACTTGCCCTGGTAACCAATTAAAAGCACGGTCAACTCACTCTTTTTAGCGTGGGAACAGTGGCTGGGTCAGGGCTTCTCAATCCTCCTCGGAAGGTGGATTGAGTCGGAGTTTGCCCAACTCACCTCCCGCGGTGCGTAAATAAACTTTGCCTGAAGGGGATTTTTCGGTTTGCTCTCACTCGGTGTACCTTGCCATCTATAAACTAGTTGCATGATTGGAAAGGACAACAGCACTAAGGAGTAAATGGTGAGCGAGAGCAGCGACAGGGGTGTTTGGTCTGACCAGGGAACTCCCCGGTCTGACACAGAGGTTAACGTGGTATTGGGTATTTGGGAAGACAAGGCCATTTTGGCCAAAATGGACGGAACTTGCAGAAATTCGGAAATTTTTAGAATCATATTATGATGTGCTACTACAGTAAACACGCCTAATGATATTGTACGCTTTCTTAACTTAAGCAAATGACACCATTAAAGGGAAATGAGGCGTTTAGAATACTCCAACATGACATACAAAAGAAAATAGCACTAATCATTATTAAACCATTCAGCATCATCAATAAACATCTACCAAAACTTCATCTCCTCAAAACATTATGGAAATGATGAGTAATGGAAGATGCATCATTTGAATTTGAAAAGTTTGGGTGAACAAGCAACAAATAACTGAATTTCTATCTGTGAGGAGCTCATTTCTTAGAAGCAGTCTTCTGTCCTTCCTCATTTTGAATAATCTATCATTCTACATCTACAAACATTGGTTTCAAAAATATGGAAGTTTTCTCTGAAACAAATGCCCTATTTCCCTTTAAATACAAAGAATGTCAATTAAAGCAATATGCAGAAGCAGCGCCAAGTTCCGAAAGGGAGGGTTGGGATTTGACATGAATTTAAATTGATTGCGTGTGTACTGAAAAACCAAAAAGATAAGATTCTGTTTGATCTTAACTTTTTCTTTATTTTTAAATGTACACGCGAGGTTGTACATGAACGGACTATGTTTTTCAACGAAGGAAAATGACAGTAATTACTTCGAAAAGCAACGGGATTGGCATAAAAACAGTAAGAAACAGAAATTATATTTGAAAATTAACTGTTCTTACTATGACCGCCTACATAATGAATATGCGACAGTACGTTGATTTGAATGAAAACTGTCAACCACTACATTATCGTATTCTACACTTTTTGTTGTTGTGTTTGAAATCATATGGCAAAGTTAACCAACTGAAACCTATTTATTCTCCCAGATTGTCTGAATGGTGTAATTAAAAGCCTTACCACAATTTTGAAGATGAAATTTCAATGTTTTTACTTTTTGCCTACGCACGCAATCACTTTTAAATAGAAAAGTGCTACTCTGGGAGGTGAAGTGGGTATGAGGAGGAACTTCGGTGACCACATCCAAAATTTTGTGACCCAGGTATAAGCAAGGAAAAAACAGGGAAATTATTGCACAACTATGTTCATAAATAATGTGGTAGATGTATGAACATACAAAGGGCGAGAAAAAACAAATAGAAAAAAGAAAATTGTGTTCATGTCTGAGGTTTTCTGAAGGAAACTATTAATGCGGGTAGTGCGAGAAAATGTTCAAGTGTTGGTGTAGAGAAAAGATGACTTTGCGTGGGGCACAAACACTTTTTTTTTCTGGCATGTGACTCAGGTAGATGACTTGAACTCAACAGAAAAAAAGAAGAAAACAAAAATACAGAGAGAGTCACACTCTATTTTGTGAAGACCATCAAAATGACCAATATAAATGTGTACCACACCCCATTTGCTAGAGGAATATGTATCTTATAAATACAGTTTCCAATCGTTAAAAAGACAGCGTCTCTGAAAAGTGAGGGAACCCTCCAGCATGGTGCCATCTAGAAAAAAATAAAATTAAGACATATCAATGGGGCACAAATAAGTGAGAATAAAAATGTTGAGATTCTTTAGTTAACCTGATCAACAGAAAAAAGAAGTGAATCTCATTATGTAAAGTTACTGGCTTTTCTGTATCAATATTTCCAAACTACGCTCCCCTTCCCTCGCTTATCAACTTCTCATACGTCCCTCACTTTTCTCCTTGTTTTTGTTTGGGGGGGCTTGCTCCTGTATTGTTTAACGTCGCCCATCGCGTCCCCCCAAATTCCTAACCTGTCCCCGCTCACCCTTCTTGCTACGTTTGTGATAAAAAAAAACATTCTCGAGCTATTTTCACCGGTCTATTCATTCACTCAATATGAAATTAGTATTTAAAGTCACAGTGATTTCTTCCCCTCTTCAAAAAAAAAAACTGTTTGCATTCCACATTTACTTAAATCTGGGTGCGGTGCCCCCCCCCCAAAAAAAAAAAATGAGAGCAAAATAAAGGCGAAAAGATAAAAGAGAAAGAATGGGAAGGAGAAGGAAAAGAGAGGAAGGAATCGAGGACAGGATTATGTAAGAGAGTAGCGATTTATACTTGAACATATGTTTTTGTAGTGTGGAGTGAATGTGGTTGCATTGATAATTCTACCCAAATTTCCCTAGGTTCTAGTGGCAATTCGAACACTAGATTGACCAGAATCCCGTCCAAATCGTGAAATAAGACGAACACCGTAATATCATAGGCCTATACATAAAATGTGCATACTTTTATTTTCCTGAAATGCTGGCTACGTCACTGCCATGACGTATTTTGAAACTGAATACTCTGTTCTTTTATATATGACAAATGAAAGATGCTTTAGACAAAATGCTACTCCCGTGTGAGGGTAGGAAGATGGGTGGGGGAAAGGAATATTCAAGATTGACGAAAAATCATTACATGAAAAATAGGGATTCCTGGAGATATATTTAATTTAAATTCTGCTTGAAATGTGGCACCATTTTTTATCTAGCGCACCCTCTTTGAGCTAGCCTTAGACCCGTCCCCCATGAACCGCCCCCCCCCCCCATTTTATTAAATTCTCGCTACGCCCCTGCTTAAATTTAAGGAGGCTGAAAAGTGACTTATCACTTTGCGTTTTTTTTTTCTGTGTATAGCTTTTTCGTCGTTTTTTAACTAGACCATTTAGATAAAGGGGAGATAACTATTATAGTTCTGGATAAACAGAGTGTTTTGATAGAAAATTTTCTTCCCTGCCTTGTCTATCCATAATTTGCTTTAATAATTCCTTAGAATATTGAAAAAGGCAACGTAGATGTAACTTAGTAATTTCATCATTAAGTCTTTTGAATCCTAACCTAAAGTAACACTCCTATGACAGGAGAGGTGCAGTCCACGTGCACTAAGACTCTGAAAATTCTTCAAAGAGATCACCAGAAAATAAATCCCCAAAATCCCCAAAGACACGCAAAAAGGAATGCGAGGTATCACTCTAGTGTTAAAATTACTATATGGAGGGAACGATTTGGTTTATATTTTCGGGCACGAGATATGCGATTTCACCGACCCTTTTTTTCAGCCAGAGTAGTCCTGTTTTGGTCGGCTACGTGCAGATATTGTATGTAGTGGGATATGAAACTAGTAATCGGCAAAACTAAGTCACATATTAGTACAGTCTCAACTATTGGTTCTCTAAAATTCTGTTGTGGGTCTTTTGTTTTTCATTCAGTCGAAAAAGCTTTTACATCTGTTGGAAAGGGAAGTTCCCATGCCCTTATATTCAGTTGACACAAATGTTGTGACGTAACTTCTGCATGCCTGACAGGCGTGGGAAAGTAGGATGGTGGCAAAATATTCTCCAACTTTCATTTGAGGAGTGTAGCGTCTAGTATTTGTCAGGTCATCATTACAGCCCTTAAGGTATTCAAATGAAGATAAAATCTCGACGAACACTTCGCCCTTGTAAATGACTTGAGGACCAAAAAAGAAATCACTCTCTCTGCTACCTTGGAATTTGCATGGCGCAAATAATGGTTGGATCACCCCCCCCCCCCCCACACACACACACACACTTAATGAGTGTAAATATTGCAGTACGGGCTGTTTCGTGTCATCTGTATTGATCAAAATATATTAGACCTGATCAGTAACAATACGAAAGTATCCAATCTCTTTTTCATGTATTTTTTCTTTCAAGTACCCAATCTCTTTTTCGTGTATTTTTTTCTATAACTTAACTTAATTTTTTCTGTATTTTTTCTATAACTTACGTAAACTCACAAAGCCATATAGCAAATCCCATGATATTACATCACCACTGCATATATTTTAGTTGAACCTGGGGAGTTGATATTTATTCGCGGCCCTGCTATCCGACTTCCTGCAGTTGTGTATGTACCACACCGTGCGACATACGAAAGAGTGCACACTACATTTGCATACTGAGGACACAGCCCCCTTGTGCATTGGTTAATCTTTAGCTTCATCATCATCAGTTGGTCAACGTAAACACTGCAGAGATGTATAGTGTACAGTTCGCGCAGGGAGCTCTTGCCCTGCTTCGAGGTGGTCTGCAACTCGTTGGGACACGGATTTAAAACACCGGGCTTAACAGGGAGTCCAAGGTCGGGGCAAGCCCGGTTCCGTGGGAACGCGGTATTAGTAGACTGACCTCTGACTTTCAAAGTCGGTTGGTCATACTAGGTAGGCGACTCGCATTGCTTTGATGGAGGTCGAAGGTCATTTGAGGTCACTAGAGCTTAAAACTGTCAACTGTCTTCTAAATACGATATCTCAAGAAGAGTAACCTCCACTGACGTCATACATAGTCTGTGGGTTGTTCATAATAAGTAGATGATCTCTATTATTTTTTTATGAAAGTCAAAGTTCATTTGAGGTCATCAGACGTCAAACTGAAAACCTTGTAAACATTACATCTCAAGAGGGGTTATGGTGACTGACCCATAAATAGTGTGTCAGTTGGTCGTGTTGAGTAGATAATCCCTTCTGTTTTGGTGGGGTCAAAGGTCATGTGAGGTCATCAAAGATCAAATTGTGACAACTATGTAGGCAAAATATCTCAGGAAGGTTAATCCTCACTGACATCATACTTGTTTTGAAGTTGGTCATACTGCGTAGATGATCCTTATTGTTTTGGAGGAAGGTCATGAACTAATGACCTCAAATAATCTTTGATTTGATGACTTTGATATTTGACCCACAGAGGTCATGAAAGGTCACCAGAGGTCAAACTGTGAAAGCATTGAAAACAAAATACCATAGGAAGGGTAATGTTGACTGATCTCATACTTCTTGCGTGAATTGGTCATACTGAGTAGATGTTTCCTATTATTCTTGGTGGAAGAAAAACATCATTTTAGACTACTAGAGGTCAAATTGTGAAAATGTTGTAAACACAACATCTCAAGAAGGGTAACCATGACTGACCTCATACTTGATATATGTGGATTCGTCATACTAAGTCGAAAATCTCTATTATTCTTGGTGAAGGTCAAAGTTAATTTTGAAAACATTGTGAAGGCGATATCAGAGGAAGGGTAAGCTTGACTGACCTCACACTTGACGTGTGGGTTGGTTATACTGATCCATATGGTAAACGCTACGCTCTACCGTACTCAGGGGGTCATACAAAGTTCAGTTCCCGGTGTTTACCAAAGTTTGTGAACTTTTTCTTTAGTCCATGCCGTCAGTCAGTGAAGACAATATAAGACATGAAAATGGGAAGGGCAGACACTGTTTCGTGAAAAGATTCCATAATGCTACACGATTGGTTAATTCATAGGTTGCAGCTTGTATACCCTGACATACGCAATGGTATGTTTCTGATTGTCCAACACTGTCACTTAGACCTTTGATCTCTACTGCGGGAATCGTGTCTTCAAACACAAGGCCCGAAGTGGCAAATCTGTAGTTGAACTTTCACATTTCTCTCTCTCTCTCTTTGTAATTATGTAGGCCTGTATCACCATCTATACTCTCCGTTCTTGGTTTTCTTATCAACGTCATGTAACTGTCTAATTTGTGCGTGCCAGTCAAATCATTAACAATAAAATGGAACGCTGATTGCAAAATCTAAATCGAACTCTAACTCTCTGGATTTGTTCTGACGTCTCTCTTTACTGTAACTGAACATTTCTGTAACATCTCACTCGCCGATGGGAAGTCATACCACGAATGGGATTCCCAAGCAAAATTCACCCAAAACATCTAAAGAAACACAACTATACTTATCAAATGATCCTGATTGTTTTTGGAGAAGGTTAAAGCTCACCAGAGATCAAACTGTGAAATGTTGGTAAAACGATATCTCCAGAAAGGTAAACTCGCGTGATCCCATTCCTGAATCATTGGTTGGCCATGCGAAGTAGATGATCCATACTGTTTGGGTGGAGATCAAAGGTCATTTTAGGTCAACAGATGTCAAACTGTGAAAACTATGTTTTCCAGAAAAGTAACCTTGACTAATACCGTACTTGGGTGTTGGTTTGCCATACAGTGCCGTGTGGCCAGGATTATTAATTCAAGTTTTCTGCTTCCAAATTGCCACTGGAAATTCTGACGGGCTCATTGACTGTTGTAATGTAGTATAACGAGGTGTGGTAAACTAATCAATCAACATCAATCACACATGGTGTCTGCCTCCTAAAGTCGAGAAAATATAAAACCCCTTTTCGTTCGGGGCATGTCCTGCGAGACCCTTACAGGCTGGTTTCTATTTGTCCACATTTGGGGGGTACTACTTTTACAATGGAAATTTACATATTAATATGACGCGCTGTCGCAGAAATTGAAACAGATTAAAAGCAAGTCTGATTTGATGTTTCCAGAGAACAGTGACAAAATAAAGTGTCATTGATTCACTGTGTAACAGAATCGAAGAAGCAACGTTGCTTCGATAAGTGTGTAACGTTAGCTTGAATACTTGACAATGTCCTTTGAAACAAGCTGACGAATGTTGCTTACATCTTACCAAATTTTTCATAGACAAAAATAGGTTGAAGCGTCATGTAAAAGAAAAGTATTTTTAGGAGATTTTTGGCTTTCTGGGTTTATTAGGATACTATTTCTAAACTAAACTATTGTATAGATCTCAAGTCGAAACAAATTATCTCATCGACCATTACCAGTACTAAGTAAAAGCTGTACCTTCTTTGCAATCAAGGAACCTATGAGTTACCACAATTAACATGAAACCTTTGCAAAAACCAGCAGGATAGTTATGTCAAGATTTCAAACCGATATTTGGTCAGTTTACAATCACTAACCTTTGGCCTTGCTGATCTTAACATCCGCAGAAGCAAACAAATCACATACGGGCAACGTCAAGTATTCACCAAGTTTGCCACCGTAAATCCATCCTGAGATAGACTCAGTGGGAACATCGGAGAAATGTTGGACTAACAGAAAATTTCTCATTTCCCGTTTCCACAGGGTTATTATTGATAGCAAACCGGTTAGTGTAAATCTTTGGAAAAGTAATGGGGAAATGTAGTTTAAAATTTTATCCCAAGTTATCAAATCATTCAGCAACCATTTATTTCAATATACGTCATTTGCTCATGCTATCAACTGATATTTAGCTCGTGGTTACTGCCAAAATACGATATTTAGCAGAAGGACATCTGCGTATTGGCAATTCGACCTAGAGCATCTCTGCTCACCAATTTCCAATATATCTGAGTTGGTCACGAACTAGACTAGATAACCAGGCGTTGTCCCGATTTTTCTCCGGTGGACATTATGTACACTATACAGTGTTAAAGCATATACAGAAGAACGCGCTTCCGCGACGAATGAGTCACCCACCTGATTCTCAACAAGACTAAAAGGGCGGCTTCCCTGCACAAGGACCAATGCCACAGCGTGTCTACAGACCCTTCCCTGTAGCTTCCCTCTTACACCTGTGCCATATGTAGCACAGCCTGACCACTTTAATATGTTTGAAGTGCGAAAAGTGTAAGGGTAGCAATAAGTTGAAGGGTGGCAGTAGAACGTCAAACATGAAGCACGACAGAATAGATGTGAGAACTGAGGGAACAACGGTAGACACAGCTCACACACAAACTCAAACACAAACTAGATATGCGGTTGCAAAATCGCAACCGCCTGGCGATGAGCTTACAGTTTTTCTGTACGTAGTGTCCTGTGAGATTAGATCGGGGATTCGCACATAACTAGACTATGTGCCTCTTGTCTGCAAGAGATATCGGCTTTTGGGAGAGTTCGACAAAATTGTTTAAAAATGGAGAAACTATGAGTTCTCTTTATTTTCAAGTGCAAAATTGAGATGTCCGAGATAGTTTCCTAGTCTACACAAAAAGGAATACAATTCCTCTTCAAATGTAGCAAGATGAAATGCGGTGTTTGAGGACTAAGTGACACTAACAAATTTGCTCCCCCACCCTCCCGCCTAACTTTTTTGACCTGAAATAAAAAAATATAACAGCAATAAACATTATTCATAGTGGAAGTGTGAATTTTTTGACTTATGTTCTATCAAGACCAGAGAATCCGAGAAGCACCGTTTCCTGCAATCTGAGCGGTATTTTTATCATATTTTTTTTATTTTTGGTACACTACACAAGTCTATTGAGAGAAAGTATACAAACTTAACGGAGACATTACTTCCCTTATTTCAATCCATTACTCAAAGTCTACGTACGCTAGTGGCAGGGGAACAGGGCGCGTCAGGTCTACTGCTCTAGCTTACCTAATTCTGCTAAGTTTTGCATAAAACTTACCCTCAGTTATAGCTAATAAGCCAAATAGGCGAGAGTTAGTTGGGGTTACTCTTATCGTACCTATGCAGCTACACCTGCCTTAATATTTTTATATGCAAGGAACCGCAAATCTTCCCCTATAAGTGATTCCACAGCTGGCCCCACCCGGGGTCCTAAGTCGAAACCGGGAAACTATGTAGGCTTGCTGGCACGCATGTTCGCGTATTCGTTATAGGATACACTAACTTACGGCTAGCTGGAAAGCAGAAGATTTTCAATCGTGTTTCGTGGGGAATTGAGCAAGGCTTTTCAATATTGCTGGGAGGGGCATGTTCAGCTGCAACATTTTCAAAATGTTGTTGTTGTTTACTTTCAAAGATATTCAGATTTGAATGTTAATAAATACTAATCAGGAGGCTGCTATTTTGAGATTGTGATGACCTTACCGGACGACAAGTGATTGGAAAGCTTTTGTGTTTCTTTACATTTCATCGACAATACAGTCATGCATAGATTCAAATCAGAGTGTTAATGATTTCATTATTGCATGATGCGCCTCAGTAATTAAACATAACATGAGTACAAGTGTGTGCGGATTTATAGCAATTATGGGTAAAGAAAACAAAGAAACACCGTACATTAAAAATTCTGCTATCAGTGGTTTTGTGACATCGTTATTCGACTTACTCAAGTTGGTTAACATTCAACTTACTCAAAAATGGCTCCACCCTTCTCTGAATTTCAAAAGTACGTAACATTGATGGGAAGCAATATCTACGAATGAAACTTTCGGAAGATGTTTGTCTTCTGCTTTATATTCCCAGGGCCTTTTTCTCCTTTAAAAATCGGGACAAACCACAAGATTCACTGGTAGATTAAGTCGAATCATTTGTGACAGCCTATGACAATTTAAAAGTCGGTACAGTACCTTTTGTCCTGACCTTCCAAAATGTCGTGACCTTATAGAGGTATCTTTCAGAACCATGCATACACAATCACTCACGCAACACATTTGAACATATCTTTTCACCTCCCTAACCCCAGTCGGTAATCTCCATCCATGCCATTTTTATACCATAATGTTGCATAGAGATGATCATTCTACACCTGGTACTCAAAAGGGTAATACAAAGTTCAGTCTTCCGGTGTTTACCCGAATATATTAACTTTTTCTTTGTTCCCCTCAGACAGTAAGATTAAACAAGGTAACACATTAAAATAGAAACACAGACACTGCTTCGTGGAAATATTTCATAATGCTTATCTGATTGGAAGATCAAGGGTAGCAACGATTTGCATACCATTTTGTATACAGTTGTTTTCTTCTGATTAGTCAACGCTGTCACGTAGACCTCGTGACCATCTCACCCGGGAAGCCACAGGGCCAAGCGTCAGCCACGAGGTCCGCACTGGTCAATTTCTCGTCGAACTGTCAACATCGTTCTCTCCTGTACTGTACACTATGTAGACCTGTGAATATTCCTTGGCTCTCTCGTTTGTCATTGTCATGTAACTGCTCTACTTAATCTCTATTCATCTTCGTTAAATGATTCTCGTTAATTCATGTGTCAGTCGAATCAATGAGTAAAATGGAACTCTGATTGTAACATCTAAATCAAACTCTCACTCTCTGGATTTTCTGTTCCGAAGTCTCTCCCTCTAGTGTAACGGAAACTTTGTGTTGTTAAAAACTGAAACATCCGTCGCTGGACAGTCGATCCGCGACTGTAAACCCCTAAAACCCACCTAATACGATATCGTGGTCGGTAAGGATTCTCATATATGATAATAAAGTACTCCCATGTATGGACTTTTGACCCACTTAGCTCCCATTGGATACCACAAGCGGTGTAATATGGGATACGATTTTAACCGTCATTTTTGTCGACTTGCACTCTTAACGGTATACATATGTGTTCCACACATATTTATGTATATATTTATACATATATATACATATATATATATATATTTCAAATTCCTAACTCAATTTCATACTCCAGATGTGTGGTATACGGTACTATTAGTTCGTGTCATTGTCCAAATGTTATCATTATATCACACAACCAGAGAGAAGTGGTCCCATTGTAAAGGCAAGTAAAGATAATATTTAAAATTTCCTCCATTGTCGCATCATAATTTGGACTTAAATTATTCAGTGAGATTGGGCCAAATATCTCAATCTGACTAGAAATAACATTTCATAAAAAAGAACAATAATAAACACGCTAGGACACACAAGTTAAAAAGAAGCCTTTGTTACATTATAGGTATGTGGCTGTCACGATATTCTTACTCATTTTAGACTTCAAAAACGAGACTGCATGGCATGTTTCCATACTTTTTTCTTATTTTTCATTTCTTCATAGTTCAATTTTCCTTTTTTGTGATTTTATATCTTTCATGCTTCATGATACATCAAGTTTTCAGAGCATTCCCTTTAGATAAATAGCACGGAATGAAGTTAGTTTTTTAAATAAAAAAAATATATCACCTACGGAGATTTAAGATAGGACTAGATGTTTTTTGTGTTATTACCTTCCCCTTATTGGTAACTGTCTGAAGTTTTACTTAAGGAACCTAGATGATTCAGAGCTTTCACTTTCATTTTCTTTCTTCTCTGTAGAATCTTTTCCTTTATCTGCCTTCCCAATTTTTACATCAGTATTTTGAAGATTTGTTGCATTGCTTTGTCTTAAATTCATTTCCATAGCATTGCTTTGGTTTTCATTATCTTTGTTCTTGTCCTCATTGCTTCCACTTGCTGCATTGGTGTCTTTCTCATTACGCCGATTTGTGAAATTGGTGTTCTCCCTTGTTCTTGCATTTCGTCTGCGTAATAATAGGCCTACGATAATTAGAGGTACAGCAATTCCTACAAAAAGTCCGACGACAAATCCAGCAAATGCGGAATGAGGAGTTTTATCTGTCGAGAGTATTCAATAAATTGACGGTGTTTATCCAAAACAATAAACCTACAGTACGTACTAAACATAGTCAAGTCCTGCTTCCCTTGTTGCAATATTAAGTTTGCAAGGATTACAGCTCAATATGACCCCTTTTAAACCATTAATTGATACCTAAACTATTCTTGTTGTTAGCTAAGCGCACTATGTATGAACACTCAAACATCAAACATATTTCATCAAACATTGCACTTCATTATATTAAGGAAAAGAACTAAAAACAGCAACAAATGGTAATGACTCACTGTTGACCTCAAGTGCGAAAATTGTCAATGAACTAAAACGACTGACAATTCTAATTCTGAACTGTAATAATTCAATTACATTTGCGGCAATCTGTCATCGATAACTTTAAAACTCACAACTGTTGGTCGAATTGCTGCAATTGACTGCAGGAAAGAGCTTTTACCCTATTAAATTGCTTCTTGGTAACTTTCTCATAGGCCTATAAACCATTGCGTGCTATAAGGATTCCTTGCAGCAGAACGTTTATTAACCTGCATGGAGTATCACGGTGTACACAGTAATAATTTTAAAGAAAGGTTGGTGTTTGTGACATACATTTTACATACCTTTCGTACTGTCGTCCTCGAAAATTGGGTATTAAACATATCTCAGTTTACGAGATGGGTGGTAAAAAAAATGTGCCAATGAAATATTCTGTAAGAAACTGTAATAGCAGAGGAATTTTCTTTGGTCAAAGGTTATCAATGTTAAACTAAACTCTGGAGGTAGACACTGGTGACTTCCAACGAGCCACACCCCATCTTCAGAGCTATAGGGATAGGCGTAAAACACTTACTAAAATATCTCTAGGGCACCAACATTAGAAAAATTCAAAATGTAACGTTTTTCTTTCTTTCTACTAGGGGTAATGTTTGACAGAAATTTGACAAATTTGGCACATTATTTTTTAGCAACTGCTAAGAGATAGGTCTAAAGTAAAAGGTTATTAATACCATATATACTTATCTTGGTAGATGTTGCTCCTCGTGCAGTTGTTCCAATACACTGATTTTCTTTTTACTATTTGTATTGGAGCTCTTTCAATTAAACGACCTAACCTGTAATGTCACTGCTGAATTCAATTGATCATGTTGTTTGTAATGTTAAGGAAAAGTAGAAAAAATGGTCGTTTCAGATTCGGCTATATTTTCTGATATTGCATACATATTCATTTTCTAAGTTTGCATGTGTACAGACGACCTCTGTAGATGCTAAACGTTCTGTAATATGACAACCACATTTTGGATCATTGACTAGTCAGTATTTATTGAACATGTTGAAAACAGACAGAAATTTCGTCAAAACCAAATTCCTGCCTTATACTGCATTATAAATATACGTTGGCTGATTGTGCAAAGTTATAACCTCGAGGAGGGATTCTAAAATGATATGTCTTATGTTATGATTTGTTTTCTTACTCAATGACAACTCATAATTCGATATAGCTTGCTATAAAAGCAGGTCTAACGAATTAGTCATTAGAGGTTGATTCTATGTAAGCTGTCGACAATGCAACAATAGAGAGAACAAAATAGACATTTACAACAACACGCTATGAATAGCGTATTAAATATTAGTGCAGAACATTTGCAGAGCGTGCACGTACCTGTACTTGTCATTGATTGCTTTGTGACTTTGGTGGTGTTTTGAGTTGTAACTTCCATCGAAGCACTTAGGGCATTTGTGTCTGTAGTCGAAGTTTCGTACACAAATATATTGCGAACACAAGTGGGCGGTTATTCTGACCAAGAGCAACTGTTTGTTGCACCAGATTCACATTTACAATCAAGAGTATTCGAGTGTTGGCTGTCAAGATGAAAGCCTTCATCACATGCGAATTGTGCAAATGATGCATTTTGATTAACCCGACCATTTTCAGGTGGACATATTTTATCACAACCTGTTTAAATATAAGAGAGAACGAAAATATCAAAAGTTCACATTTACCTTCCTCTGTTATATCATGACATTCCGAATTACTCATCTTTTTTCTTCTTTGTGCTTCTTAACATTACAATGTCAGAGCTGCTCTTAAAACTGAACATGTCATACTTTAGCAAGGGTTATTTGTCCTTAATCAATGTGGCACACCCTTCAAGAGATTGAACCTAACGGAAAATGTCGTCATATATGACTTTCTACATATTATGTCCAGAAAATAAGCTTCAGGGACGGATAATATGAACAGGATTTTATGCAGGAGATAGAACTACTTCAGTTACATTGCACAGTTCCTCTCGCAGTAGAAGCTTAATGAGTTGATAAAAATGCTCTTTTACATTATTGTTAACAGGAAAGGTGTAACGTACCAACTTACCAATCACAGAAAAGTTGATAACGAATATCTCTAATTCATCTTCAAAGTCTAATACCTTTATCTCATATTGCTGGTCATTTGAAAACGTAATATTATTCATCACTAGAGATCCATCTTTCAATATATCATATTCTCCATTATCAAGTCCTCTGCCCCTTTTATCTCCTTCTTCAAGTCCAATTAATGGATGTGTTTCATTGGCTTTTTCAAACCAATATAAATGCCGGAACTCACTGACGAAACAACTTATTATGCCTTCTGTCCCTTGGTAACCGCTCACGTGAGTGGGACATTTAATCGCTGTAAATGTATGGGAAAGGATTAATTACACATGTGGATATTGCTATCGTAAAGATCATGTCATTAGAGACTTACTTTGTTAATATATACATTTTTTTTTTCATTGTGACAGGAACACATGTAAAAAGTTTGTTTTACATAATAAGGACATTTTTTAAAGCAGAGTATTTGTTAAAATAAATTGAAATGATGCAAATAAGGTCAACACTTATCTTATGTATATTATTTTGAGTAATAGGTAAACTCTTTCAACATGTTTGTTGATGGGCCTGAGTAGTTTAACAATTATTAAAGCTATTTTGTTTGTATGTCATATTTTGTTGTATGTCATGTAATTTAAACTCCTTTCCCTTTAATGAGGAAACACTTAAAAACCGTCGAACCTTATTTTCAATGTACAGCTGGAACAAGCTCTACAAACAATGTTTTCACCCCGATCACGTCACTAACATAAACATAAAGTTAAATCTTATATAAATCTTCGGCAAAGAATGGCAGCTTCAGTTTACATTTTATTACAGAATTTACGAAGGACAAGAAAATAAAAACTAAAAAAGGCATTGATTTGGTTTCTATACAACCATTCGGTCAACGATGAAACTTGGCATTAAACAACATGCAAAATTTGCGAATATTATCTCCGACATGTCCTACTTCTTTTGTACTTACCACACAGAACAGTATTCAAATGGAACAATGGAGATATACATAGCAGTTTCTGGCACTTCATTGTTTGTTGTTATCCTTCCTTAAAACGAATCTTAAAGTAAAATTAAATACAGGAGGGGTGGACAAATTATAGACAATTATTAATTGTTATCATGATTGATATTGATATATCAAGCAGAATGTAGATATTAGTAGCACTGTTGACAAAACCATTCTCACTGAGAGGGGACTCTTGCTCGTGGATTTTCACTTGTGGTTGTAACCTAGCATCTGCCCTGATACCAGAACACTTAAATATCGCTAAATATTAACAGGAGGATTTGGATTTCGGACCAAATCCAGAGTTGATTCCCCGGACGTCCACATCTCCTTGGTTTTCTAGACGTTTGGCAAAGTCATTACCAATGTACAAAGGGGTCTCTCGGAGATATATGTCATTTAATTGTCATTGTGAATGTCAGTTATGTCGTCAGTTATATCATCAGCAAATTTCGTACATCAATACTTAAGTTCAGAGGTCAAGGTCAGAGATCAGAGTTCACAGGTCACGGGTCAAATTTCTAGTGGGTAAAATGCTTTGAAAAGATGTGCGGCCATTTCCTTCTAGACAGTAAGTCTAATGAACTTCAAACGTGGTCGCTAGGTACCTAATTATGATATGTACTGTTCACCTGATTGGTGACGCCATAGGTCAATAGGGCACATAATACAGTACGGTAGGCTCTGTTAGCTCAACGTGTAACAGAACTTATTATATGTTTTCTTAATGTGACTTAATGTTTCATCCTATTCAACCATGTTTTGACTGAGCGATTATATTTAATAACAATGTCATTTTCCATGCTTCTGATAATACCCCTACTCAGTATGCTTTTACTGTTATATACATGTCGTGTAGACACTAGCAAAGGAACTGAGTTATTTGCAGTACGTGACAGCGGGAAAGGAAAAAAAAATGAGTAATGCAAATGATTGTGACGTGTTCCTTAGAACGCCCAGAGTGGTGGCGCACTGATCTTGGAAATGGAGGAAATCAAAGGGTTACTTTGACTCACAACCGATCTGCATGGTATTGATATTTACAAATACTTGGCCAAGTGTGCTTCGACTAGCTACGTGAAACTCTGTACTGTGTATAATGTACATCCCTGAGCGTCCACCCAAACGCTCGATCTACTATAATACACATGTGTAAAAAAGTTAATGACTATGGACAACGATAGGGATAAGATGCAACTCAGTGGATTGCCCTCTTGTTGGCATTGTTGTTAATCAAAGAGCAGAACCAATGGAGAATTTTGCTTCAATCCCCTAGTAAAAAGAAAATTACAGTATTTGATGATTACTGACTTTCTTAACTGGAATTCCTTAAATGGAAGGAAGCTTTCTGGGTCTGTAAAATCATGTAATCATCTGTAACAAAGTAAGTTACAGCACACAATGAGTTCCCATATAAATGAACAGCACGTACATCATTAATTTTGTTTCACATCAAGAATCACCATGCAAACCGAAAACATTTTACCTGATATATTTGAATCCACCAGCTCATCTCGGAAATGAACCCCCGGCAGTTGAGACAGGAAGGTAGATGAGATTTAACGGATCGAGAAATTATTTGATGGACAGTACCGTGGAGTCAGGAAGAAAATGAAATTACAGTCCCACCAAAGAACAGACTGTAGAACACTACTGCTCTAGTTTGTGTTCCGTAGTTACTGGTCCTACATCTGCAAATATGATGCTACGTTTTGCTTTTTTTATTTTTAAGTTATGTCTCAGTTTAGCTTGAAAGTTGAGTCAGTCGTCCTGTAGATTATGATGAAATCACAATGTTCCTTACCAGCCTGATTACAAATGCAATGTCATCATTAGTGTTGCTCCACTGCAAACTTGAGTACAGTTCCCAGTGACTTACACATCCGCGTTAATTAACAGGCGAATGGCCTAAGGTAAGACATCACTTAGTGTATAATAAAGAATAATAAATAATAATAAAGGATAATCATTGACAATACCGAAAATCGACAACATTCAACAACTTATTTTGATCTGAAATGAACGTCACATTAGTTGTGTTGCCAATTAGGTAAAGAACTACCAACAATAACTTACCTAAGTTTGAGGACGACCATGAACGTTCCCAGCTCTATGCAGTGTGCCTATATTTGCATTCTTTATCTAAAGTCTTTCTCTCAAACCGAACCTTGAACAGGATCGCAAACGAAATCACTGCAGTGCTTTTGAGTTATGCATATTATTCAAAGTTTGATATATTTACATTCGATAAGAGTAACGTAAAGGTTACTGACTTTTATGTAGTCAAGTTCTGAGTCATCAGCAGACATTACTCGTCCTTTGCGATGGGTAAGAGTTGCATTGAAGGCTTGGATAGACTTACTAAAGCAACAGTTCTTACATTGCTCAAGATTAATACTAGCTACACTGAAAATTAATCTTTCTTTAGATTCATTCTAAATATTCTGTGTGTGTTTAAACGTACACTAATAGTTGCGCAGATTCTGTAGTTGAACAACGAACCTGGGCGAAAAAATAATTAACGCTTTGCGCCTCCGATCTAAGGTAAAGAGAAGCAGTACAGTTACCTTGCTGTTGCAATTTATTCTGTTGTAGATGACACTGGTCCGATATTCCTGATGTAAAAATCTCTCAAACGTAATATGATATAAAAAATACCCTTCAACTTGTCTCAAATGCTGACATCTTTATTTTCAGTGTAGCTAGTAATGAGTACAGGACATTTGAGTCAGAGTTGCGTAAATTGAGGCCAATATTACAATAACTCATACTGATAATGTTTGTAACATTTTGGTTCATCTGCGTACACCTAATTACCAGTTTGACATTTAATACTATGTCCCCCATAACTAACGATATCGGGGCATATGTCCCTCCCGACACCAGTCCCCAGCTTTCCACAACTCCTTCCTCACGCTGATCATGCAATTATCAGAATGCCAGGAAGGAAACTGATTGCAAAATTGTACATTTAAACAGATATAGGCCTATGACTATGTATGCTCGGGATCAAACTATGTGAAAGGGTGACAAGTTTCAAGTTCACATGTTGCCAAAATTCAAATGATGAAACTCCAGAAATTGTCATTAAATCAACGTGTCGCTGCCTCTTCGCAAAAGACTTTCGTCGATATCGTTATTTAGAAACTACAGTAGATCAAGTGACACTGGAACAATATCGTCCGGGGTTAGACTAGATCAAGTGATAACCATAATTCGTGTTACCATAACATTAAATAGCCTCTCGGTAATTTATAGTTTGTTCATAACATTATCCAAACCCAAAGCGTGTCACACTTGAAACATTTCTCCCTGTTAGATCTTACAGATAATACATTTCTCTTTGTAGCGCACTGACTGGATTAGGTAGTAGGTTACATTGTGATATGAGGGCCCCCGCACTTTGGTCTTTGGTCGCTCTGCGAATTTTTTATTACATAGACAAAAATAGGTTGAAGCGTCATGGGAAAAGAAAGTAGTTTTAAGAAATTTTTGATATCTTGCTCTCTGAGTTTGTCAGGACACTATATCTAAACTATACTATTGTATAGATCTCAAGTTGAAACAAATTATCTAATCGACCATTATCAATACTGCATAAAAGCTATAGCTTCTTTGCAATATAGGAACCTATGAGTTACCAAAATTAACATGAAACCCTTGCAAAACCAGGTGGATGGTTATGTCAAGATTTGAAACCAATATTTGGATAGCTATCAATCACTAACATTTTGGCCTTGCTGATCTTTTCGTCTCCAGATGGAAACAAATCACATATGGGCAACGTTAAGTGGTCACACAGTTTGCCCACGAAAATCCGTCACGCAGGTAGACTCTGTGGGAACATACGAGAAATGTTGGACTATAAGAAAATTTCTTATTTCCAGTTTCCATGGGATTATTATTGATAGCAAACCGGTTGGTGCTAGTCTTTGTAAAATTAATCGAGAAATGTAGTTTAAAATTTTATCCCAAGTCATCAAGTCATTCAGCAACCATTCATTTCAATATAACGTCTTTTATAAGCTCATGCTATCAACTGATATTTAGCTCGTGGTTACTGACAAAATACGATATTTAGCTACTGGACATCTGCCTATTGACAATTCAACCTAGAGTATCTCTGCCCATCAATTTCCAATATATCTGAGTTGGTCACGAATTAGACTAGATAAACAGACGTTGTGGCAATTTTTTCTCCGGTGGACATTATGCACACTATACAGTGTTACAACATATACAGAATGCGCTTCCGCAACGATTGAGTCGCCCACCTGATTCTCAGTGACACCATAGGACATTTCCGACCAACTTGCCACACATATCCTTTGACAACAAGACTAAAAGAGCGGCTTCTCTTCACAAGGACCAATGCGACAGGCGTGTCTACAGACCTTCCCCTGTAACTTCCTTCTTACACCTGTGTCATGTGAGGCATAGCTTGACCACTTTTATATGTTTAAAGTGCGGAAAGTGTAAGGGTAGCAGTAAGGTGAAGGGTGGCAGTAGAAAGTCAAACATGAATCACGACAGAACATATGTGAGAACCGATGGAACAACAGTAGACACAGCTCACACACAAACTCAAACACAAACTGGCTATCACTTGTTCTGAACGTAGTGTTCTGTGAGATTAGATCGGGGATTCTTACATTACTATAATATGTGTCTCTTGTCTGCAAGAGATATCTACTTTTTGGAGAGTTCGAAAAAATTGTATAAACATGGAAAAACTATGAGTTCTCTTTATCTTCAAGTGCAAAAATTGAGATGTCTGAGATAGGTAGCTAGTCCACACTATTCAAATATAGCAAGTGTGTATCTAGTGTTTCAGGGTTAGGTGACACTGGCACATTTCTCCCCCCCCCCCCCCCCCACACACACACACACACACTTTTTGTAATCTGAAATAAAAAAAAAATTACAATATTACACATTGTTTTTAGTAGGAGTGTGAATTTTCTCACTTATGTTCTGAGAAATAAACAACCTCTGATTGGCTTAACAATCTTGTACCTGATTGGTCCGAAGTTCGCAAACTTCTCAATTAGTTCTGCTGTGTGATTGATAGCGAACTCACTAAACAGCATGCATAGGAGGAGTATTTTTTTAATACACAAGAGTTACTTGAGTGATCACCAGTACACCCCAGGGTATGAAGTACTTCAACTTAAGGACTGAATTGGGCGCAAGCAGGATTAGAAGACAGGATCTGGGATGAAGCTGGAAGTAAGTGGTTGGTAGAACTGGAATTGTCTGGGGCAAAGAGACACTGTGTATCAAAATATACAGAGATTCGACGTGCGCTCTAGATATATATATATATATATATATATATATATATATATATATATATATATATATATATATATATATATATATATACATACATACATACATACATACATACATACATACATACATACATACATACATACATACATACATACATACATACATACATACATACATACATACATACATACATACATACATACATACATACATACATACATACATACATACATACATACATACATACATACATACATACATACATACATACATACATACATACATACATACATACATACATACATACATACATACATACATACATACATACATACATACATACATACATACATACATACATATATATAGACATATATATATAGACATATATATATAGACATACATATATATAGACATATATATAGACATATATATATATATATATATATATATAGACATATATATGGAATTGATATACCTCTAACTCAGTAAAGTGCTCAATGCCTAACAGACAGAGCTAACATACAATATTGAGCCCTATACACTATTGAGTGGTTGCTACACGGTGTTTCATGCCCTATGACATTCTTCAGGCAACTGGCAGGAATCAGGATTTCTTCGTGAGTTTATCTTTTCTTGGCTCGGTTGGCTGGCTTCTCTCCATGCCTACACTTGCTTATTATCTCTGATCTCTTGTTCAACATGTTTGGTCCGCTGAGCCTAAATATCTCCAACTTCTCATCCAAGCACAAATTGCATTGTCCCGACGCTCTCCTATGGATGTTGGACTCCTTCAGGATTGACCAAGAGACCTCGTAATCTTTGTTCTCCTTCTTTAATCCCCAGATATACTTTGAGAGCTCCGTTTCTTTACTGTATTTCTCATTGCTCATGGCCTTTTTGTGGTTGTTAAATCTCTCCTTGAAAGTCCCCCCTGTTAACCCCACGTACAATGCAGAACTTGCCTCGGATTTTACAGTGGCCTGGTACACTACTTGTGAAGACAAGCACTTTCCACTCATGGGACATTTTTCTGGGGTTCGGCAGTTGCATTCTTTTTCTGGTTTGTCAGCAGTTTGGGTTTTTGAGGTTACTTTTCGATTGTGTGATTTGATTATGGTCTAAATATTCGGCATGCAGCTGTAACTTATCTTGATGCAATTTTTGTTGAATATTTTGTGCAGCTTATGGTTTGGTGGGAAGTGCTTGTCTATCAGCTTTAGGAAAGTTCCCCCAATATTAGATTTAACGTTCCTACTGAAAGGTGGGTTGAACCATATGATCTTCCGTTTTCTATTTTTTCTCCTGGTCTCGTTTGTGGTAGTGTCCCCTTCTTTTTTGAATCTTATCTCATTGTCGGTGAACTTTTTCTTAGTGCGTCATTGTATTCTTTGGTCGAAGCGTTGAAAGCGTCCTTGTCTGACGACAGTGTGGATAGCCTTTTACTGATGGCACCTGGGATCTGGTTTATGACTGGTTTTGGGTGGTTGGAAAGGGCATTGATGTACATTGGCGTATCGTTGGGTTTTCTATATGGTGTGTGCCTGCCATGATATTTAATATATTTGTCTGTGATATATATATCTTTATGTATATATTGATACAAACACTCTGGAGTAGTACTGAAACGACACAATGTGGATAAAAGCTGACGTTTTGGGGCATTTTACAGTTCTACAACGGCAAAAGTAGGGTAACAATTAGTTTACATTACAGTTTTATAATACCATTCTTCATATGCGGATATTGAAGCAAATACAAATACGTATCCTAAATTTTACTCGGCAAGGGGATTAATCAAAAATAGGATTTGGGTTCTTGCAATTGAATTTTGGATTTTAAATGAGATTCATTCACTTATTTATTTTTGCACTAAAACGCCAATCTCAGTTTCACACAACCCTCGGAGAAAGAAATCTTTTCTTCTATTTATCCTTTTTGTTGCACAGCAGGTCCACGACTATACTTTCACATTCATGCACTGTCAGAGCTATTTTTGAAGAAATAATAAAAAAGCAATGGTTGGATCTATGTATTTACAATTGTTTGTTGAGGGTTTTTTTTTTAAATGATGTCGTGTTGCCCGTAGTACTGGGAAAGCTATATTATGGACAGTGTGTGCCAAAATGTTTTAATAATATATGTATATTTTGGAATTCTATCAATAGAAAAGTGTAAGTGTGTATTGACAAACAATATTGAAGAGATAATATGGTTTAACTGAGTCGTTTCGTTTGTATCTATATCTTTAATTAGATAATTAGATATAAACAATTGGGATGACTTTGCCTGACACATGTACCACTTTCACAAAATTCTACATAGTTGATATAAGCTAATTAAAAATCATGCATTAAATATTTAGTACCTAAACAATAACCTAAGACGGATCTCATACAAGGCTACTCAAATATGCTATCAACAAATATTTTCATTAAAATGGATTCGGTAGCGCAATTCCATTTCCTTAACTAATGATCCGTCCGACACAATTTCTAAAGACATGCCTACGTCATGCCAACATATCTTAATGAATCATTATTTAAGGAGAGCAGTTAACTTTACAAAGGTAGGCAATGTACAATGTAATTGTGCACGCATTTGAGGAAGTAAACTTAAGTGGAAATAGTGCGTTTAAATTCAACCTAAAATAGCATGAAAAAAACTTTAAATCACTGTTAAACAATTCAGGCATATCTATAACCATTCTGAAAAATTCCATTTCTCAAAAGCATTGTGCATAGGATGAGTTGCAAAAGATGCAACACTTAAATTCTCCAAGTTAATATGAACAAATTATTCTTATGCAACAAATATGTCATGGAAACGTCGTTAGAGAAAGTTTACAACATACTAGAAAATCATACAACACGCTATGCGTTTTTAACGTTAAAAGAGCCATGCTACATTTGTAATTTTTTAACATTTATATAACAGAAGAACATTTTCAGTCAACTAAATGGATTTGTTTTCATTGAACTATGGTTCTCTTCTCTTTTTATTTCTGGTCGTTTGTGAAATAACTGCTTCCATTGGCATTATCAAGGAATCATCTTACAAAATATAAAACAACATCTGGACAAATATTAAGCTAGTATAAACGATAAAGACAATTTTAAAAATTGTAGGGTGAACAAAAAAAAGGTTTCTGAATAAAGTTGGAATGAACTGAATTGAAATGACAATTGTCATTTGGAAAACGTTATTATGTTCCTTGGAGGTCTACGGAAATGAGACAGCCTTGGTAAACTAACTGCTTTTATTCTAGAAAATCTCATTATAATATTCCGTCAAGCAGGATGTAAGGCTGTTTGAATTTGTATCCCTATTAAGTATATGAAATTTAAGCCAATTCTCGTGTGAACGATATTTTACACCGAATATTCCCATTTCTTCTCTTACGTTTGTGACCACTATTTATGTAGGTGTACACCTTTGAAGGTAGTTTATCATCAGGTAAGATGTTAATTCAATTTGATTAATATTGTACATTTAAGCAACCAATTTTCTTTCTGGAGTTTTATTTATGTATTTGATGTACGTTTCTTGCAGACATAATTTTACAATTATTTTAAGTAAAATATCACTGCATAAAGATATGTTTGCAGAAATAGTTTTCTCTTTGATCTAGTTCTGTCTTCTCGTTAATCAGAATCTACGTTTTTCCTTTATCAACAATCCCAATACCCGAGAGATTGCAGTGAAGTGGTTGGTAGCTGCCCATCTACCAAAATCATATCTGATGTGTACATGATTAAATCTAAAACGGAACCATTTGAAGTTTACTGTGAAATGAAATACATTGCATTTAATAACGACAAGTAAATTGAAGTACTGAACTATCGACACCCCAACGATACCGCAAACGTAGTGGACATTGTTACAGAACAGATCTATTTTGTGATATGAATTACATAATGCTTCACGGACAAGAAGACAATTTTTATAGTCTTACTTTCTTTCTTTCATTGTATTGACCTTTTATACAAATTCAAACGCTTTTACTTCCCCCTTACTTAAAGTTACTTTTATCATGTAAATGATCATGTAAATGAAGAGTAACGCTCTAAGTGACAATGATAAGTACCAATATGTACAGATCCATGCAGTCCTGCTCAAATAACCGTCAAATATGAACAGAAGGTCATGAGAACATATTATTGAACAGTCGCAATTAAAAAACAAAGAATAATAATAGCATTCAAAAGTTAAACACTTGCTTGGATCACACGTAATCTCGGGGAAGAAATTCCATGACATTGTTCAGAAGAGTTAATGAATGAGAGCTGAACCTTTTCTTTTCTGTCTCTCTCCCTGTTACAATTTTATGTTAATGTTCAAAAATAATAGTGTGCAAGCAGTTTAGACAACGCTATCTTTTGATCAATGTGAAACCATCGCCCTATACTGTAGGAGCTAAGATGATATATTGTACTCACTTGACTAGTAGAACTATCTCTTAAACCCATGGGAGAATGGTTGCCATGGAGTGGATAAGTAGGGACAACGCAGGGGCACCCGATGATAAAGTGACTATGGGCACAGCTTTTTGTTTTTTAATTTTTTTTATAAAGGAACCCAATTTTGCTCTAAAATTAGTATTTCCAGTATATCTTGAGAAGTGTGTGAGCATTTTAGGCAAAGTTTTGCAAGTACTTAACTGAGCATGACTGTTCAAGATATGGTATCGATTTTATAATAAAGAGATTGAAATTTTCGTATTGTTTAGCGAAAAAAAAGCTAATTTTGCCCCATTTGTTTAAATTTCCAGCATACTTTTAGAACTAAGTTTAGACCGATTAACTTAAAGCTTTGTAAGGACTTACAAGAGAACACGTTGTTCAATGTATTATTTCTATAATGGTCCATCCAGTGAAATTTGTTGATTTGTAACTAAAAAACCAATTTTACCCCAAAATTGGTATTTCCATGATATCTTGAGAGGTATTTGAGCATTTAATGCAACATTGTGCAAGGACTTACGTGAGAATCTGAAATTCAATGTATGTTACTTGTATAGTGAAGAGAGTGAAATTTTCTGATTTTTTTAGAAAAAAAAGCCAATTGTGCCCGAGAAATTGTATTTCTAGCATATTCAGAGAAGACCAATTAACTCAGAGTTTTGTAAGGACTTACCTGAGAACACATTGATGTCATTGGTGGAGTCGAATGGACACTACACCTCATACTCGGGCACCAAACCACCAAGTTTGAGGGTCAACAGATTTACCATCTAGAAGGAGATCGTGAAATAGTTTCTTTTGCACGAACACACGCGAACACACATTCGGACACTATTCGTAGGTATTGGGTCAATGCGTTAGTGGAACGATCGCGGAACTAGTACTGTGTGCGGTCATTTGAATAGTGTGGGTGTGAGCGTTGCAACAGTAAACGGTCACAACCCAAGAGGAGCGTCACCGTTATTAATAATTACCCAAACACTTCCACTTTTTCTTTGACAGTTTTGCAAATACTTTGTGGCTGAACACAAAGAAACACCAACACCTAGAATTTTTTTATTTCCTGAGAGAGAGAGAGACAGAGGTGGGGGCAGAGATTGTTTAAATTATATTTGTGAATAATCAGCGACATTACTATATAAGAGAGCGCCACCAACGAGTTAGCCCAGAACATACAAAAATATTTTTGAGGTGAAACAAGACTTTTAATAAGCTACACATCCGCTTTCATTTTTTTCTTCTTTTGTAAGTTCTTGACAAATATTTTTTGATGGACACATTGCCTCACCTGTGCCTACAGCTTATTGAGAGGCAGTTATTGTTTAAACTATGTTTGGTTCTAAGTAGGCAAATTACTATCAAACGGAGTGCCACCATTGGTTGGCGAGGAGAGTACATGAAAATCTGACTTTTCAAAAGCTCCATATGTCGAAAAGGTACCTCCAGAATGAACTTGAGCTTAAAATAGAATATTATATGTACAAATTCCTTTTGAAGTCATAAAATGTGCTAGACTCAGATATGGAAAATTATAACTAGTATTTTACATTTTCCGATTATCGTCGCACCTTTGCTGAAATATGAAAAATTCAAAGTGGCATTTCAAAGTTATTCAGAATTTATTTTCAATTACGGGATAACTTTAAATACAATCTGCTGCAAGGCATCCTTCAGTATGTCATAAAATGAACTAGATTGAAATAGGAAAAATTCAAACTGGTATTGCAGATTTTTCGATCTCTTATTCATTCGATTTATCATCTCTTATTCACTTCACCATGAAAAATTCCATTCGGTATTTCAGATTTATTGAGAAATTTTTCAGGTAACTTTAGACACAATCTGCTGCAATATTTGGCATATATTTATACGATTAGATGAGTTGTTAGTAGACTGAGAAATGAAAAATTCCAACTAGTATTTCAGATTTTCCGACTATCGTCGCTCAGACAGATTTCGGGGGTGACACCCCCACACCACAACACCCCCCCCCCCACCCACCAGTCTCGAAGACCATGCTCATACGTCGTAATAAAAGGTGAGTTTGTAAATGAGCAGTGTTAGGTTACCTTTCTTTGTACATAGTAAAACACATAAATTGTCCGCACACGTGCTTATGTAATGAACTTCCTCGTATTTCGTTGTCACTTTATTATTCGCGTAATTTTAAATACGTCTTGACTGGAAATACAAACACCAATGAGCCGAAGTGTAATGAACACCGTTTGACGGACAGTTATTTGAGTTACCAGTTGAAGCATGCAGCCATTACAATATCGGTTTGGGTGTTGGTATGTTTGTGTTTGTGAATGATCACTTTTTACCATTGTCATATACTCCATACATACGTAACGTTGAAAACATGAACTCCTGCAGAGAGTTATCAAGAAATGCTGTAAATAACAAGAATAACACCCACATCTGATACTACATGCGCCCTAGTAGTCATTCTCTTGTTAGCGTTTACGGTCTCTTCATTTGGAGCTTGTCTTTACAATATACTGACAAGTAAGGTCCAGCAAGGAATATTTGTTTACATTTCTTTAACAGTAAAATTGTCTGAGAAAACATATGGATCACGCCTAACAGCCACACGTAACGTTACCAAAATGGGTACGTCAGATGCATGCATCATGTATACAACACGGTACAAGAGAGGTATCAGGGCCCCTTGGTTGCCCTTGGCACATCTTTCATGTGGTGTTCTCGTCCAGAAAGTAAACCAAAAAGCAAAACCATACTGAGTCAACGTAGGTTACGTCGCATTTCAACGACTCTAAAGGGAGAGACGGGTGAGGGAGTCAATGAAATGGCCTTATGTTGTAGGATACCTAAGCATTTCTTGGACTTACATAGAGAGGCTGTAATGGAGGAGTCAGCGAAATGGCTGTATGGTGTGAATTGTAAACCCGCGAGATTACCAAAGTTGATACTATAACACGTCATAACACTAGCTACATCTTACTGCAGAGGATAATGTACGGGCGCGTTGCCTTGTACTCATAATTTCTATCAAGTTATAATAACATTTGACATCCAACACAATATTGCTTCGCACAGAGGATTCATACAGCAAACACATATTGATATCATTGAAATTCATCGAAACGTTTACATTATTACTTTCAAAATGTGTTTTTTATTCGATAAATAGCTGGCAGAGTTTATATATGACCGTGTCTGTACATTTAGTCCACATTGTATGACTTCAAAAAGTATTGTGAACCTCATTATATCTGTTTGTTGAGCTTTTTTATGTCCGTATGAAATGACGTCGATACGTTCCACGTGACGCATAACTGTAGAAAGTAACCCAACCTCCAGATTCAAACAAATAACGAACAGGCTTAATGATTACATTTTCCTGAGAAATATACTTATTCGAACAGTTGATGGTATTACTGGGCATCCGTAAGCTTAGGGGCAATCTAAAGCACCAAATGGGCCTCTGATGATGAGATAATATGCCATTCGCATTTCGTTTTTCATCGACGATTGTTTCATTTCAAGTGATTTTTTGTCTTAAGAAAATGGAGAAACAGCAAAAGTTACATTTATTGCCATGTTTATTGATGCTCTTGTTTCTTTTTTCTTGTGGAACAAATCTGGTGAGTCTCTAGCTTTATTCCTTTTAATGAATGTAGCTCAACGTGTTGATTAAATTATATTTATTTGTTACCTTCTAAACCCTTATTCATTCTGAAAATGGTATGTTCACAGATGATCAAAAAAAGGAAAAAAATACAATTATAATTTTTGAGCAAGTAGTTAATTAACAATCACTCGCTATTTTACTAAACTTCTTTATTATCATGTCAATAAATTTAAACCCATTGTGAAGATAGTTATTAGTGATATGAAAGTTAATATGAAGTTTAAAGACTCAAATATGTCAAATTCCTATAAACTTCAAAAAACGCTTTGAATAAACACATTCGGCACTAAAAAGTCAAGCGCAATAACACAAAACCGACATTAAAGAAACTATTTTCTTTTTGTATTGTATAGCAACGGTTAGAACGTAATTTCACATTGATGCTTTCTGGATTTGTTTATGGAAGAGATCATGAAACAAGACAACCAACATTATTCTCTGTTTAGTTACTTGCTTTGTGTCCACAAGGATTTCAGAAAATAGTATATGCTGTTAGCTTCCAAAGTATACTTCAACCTGGATATCAGGGAGATCTAAGTTCAAAATAAATTCACAGTGAAAAGTTCTGTCTGTAACGGCTCATTTAATTTAGTTATCAGTATGTAACTGAAGACTGACGTCTGAATTGATATGAAGTTCTCATATTTTACTTCAGCAGTATGTAATTTACGCACTGTTTCCTTACAACGTTCAACAAAATTTGAGGTTCCAATACTTTTATCTATTACTCCACTGTGCATTTTATAACATAGCGCCAGCTGTCAAAGGGAACGTCAATAAGCAAATCTTATCCACCTTTTCCTCCGTATTAGACAATCATAAAACAAAACAGTAAACATTTGAAAGTAAAAAATTTGAGGTAAAGATTAACGGAACAATCTGTGTGAAACAAAAGTACATTCTTTGTGAACATAATAATTTGTTTTCATAGAAGTATTCTTTCTTTCTTTTTCTTATCTGGTCGTTATTAAAATAACTCTTTGTACTGAGTGTTAAGGAGGTTCATATGACTACAATCTGAAACTAGACCTTGGTGCAAATTAAGTCACCCTAAATTATCAAGGCAAAGATATTGTAGTTTCAAAGGAAAACGAAAAACAAAGAAGTCAAGATACGAGAACACAAACAAGCCTAGTATAAAAACACACCGAACGTATCGCATTTTTTTAAACTATTTAGGAAGTGAATAACTGAAGTGTAAATTGTTCCATGTCTCTTTCAAACGCAATATTTTATGCCTGCCTTTTTCTGTTCACGTAGCGATTTTGCTGATCTTGACATTATAGCTTTTAGCAGAAAAGTAATACAATATATATATATATATATATATATATATATATATATATATATATATATATATATATATATATATATATATATATATATATATATATATATATCTTTCCTAATAATTTGACTATTACTGCAAAGGTATATCCTGTTTAAACAATGCTTGTATTATTTGGCCAACAAAAACAATCACTGATTAAATTAGTGTATGAAAGTCGTAGTACACGAAATGACGGTGTTATTGGTAAACGTCGGGATTATAACCATATTTTTTTTCTTGTTATATTGTGTTTTGTTTATTCATTGTTCTCTACATATATATCTCATCATGGTCATTTGGCAGAAAAAAAAAGAAAAACATTTCTTAGCAGAAGAACGGTGATAATACAGAAAAGATATCTCCCGTTTATAGACAATGTTAATCTTAGTTTTGCTTATAAATAGAAATCTCAGAAACGTAGCGAACAAAACCTAAAATTCACACAGTAATGGTGATATAGATATTTTTTCCGTCAGTTTCTGCATTTTTTTCTGCTTTCTCTGGTTCTTTTAACGATAATTCAGTTTTTAGATATCGTTTTGTTAATCAAACGTAATATAGATTTGGACAAACTGAACATTATTATCGATTAAGTCCTTCAGTATTCTTTGGAATAAACGTTAAAGGCTATATTGCATCACCCTAAGCTATATTTTTACCTTCCTGAAAGGAAAATTCTCAACTGGTTCTAAGCTGCAGTACTCTTAGATTGCCAGCAAATTCGAAAGATGCAGAGCAGCTCGTATTACACAGCGTACACAGGGATCGATTGTTTTGATTACGCATGTGGAGGAATGTAAGACAGGCTGAGGGAGGGACTAGAGGTAGGTGGTTGGGACAATTGAAACTGTCTGGGGTGATGCAATACAGCCTTTAAAATCTGCAGTAAGAGAAGAAGAACAATGGGGGGATAGGGGATAACTTTTATGTCGTCTAATTTCTCATTGATAATATAATGGCCGAAATACTTCTAGGTGCTGTATTTCATTGAAGTTTTGAAAGTATTTTACACGGTTCTTAGTACCTCATATTTGTCATCAGTTTAGTATTTACATTAGTTCATTACATTCGGCTTGCAATTTGCATTGGAAGATAGTTGTAATGTTCTTTGGAGTATGACGCAAAAATGAGACAGAATTAGGAAGCTAACTGATGTAACTTTATTAAAAGTCAACACCACAGACCATAAAAGCTAGCCAAGATTAACTTACCAAATTGTTGACATTTGAAACAAATAAGTAATCATAGAAGTAAACATAACAAATCAAACATAATTATACATCAGGCAGAGCTGTAGCTTAATATCTTTGCAATGCACGAAAACAGGTTGTAGCGAGCAAGACACGTCACTGTTACCCTTTTCATTTAAGTTATATATTTGTTACTTTACATATCAACTTACCATTTGCTAATTTATTTCAATAACATTCCACATGAAATTGACGTTAAATTTGAGGTAATATTTAACGTTATTTTTTTGCCAAAAATCGTATTTCTCTCCTCACTTCTTCTGACCGTGTAGGTGCATGCTGGTGAAGGCAGTTTATCTTCAGGTAAAATGTCATTTTACATTCCTAAAATTCAAATGTCCTATCAATTTGTTTTAACAAACGCGATGACCTCGTTCGTAAAATAATCTAAAATGAATGAACTACTTGAAATGGTTCATTAGTGTAAACGTAAGAACTATGGTCTCTGTTTTTTTGTTTTTTTTTTCATGCATTTGATGTCAGGTTTTCACTTTTCTTTTGTAAAGCAGACACAGTTTCACATTTATTGCGTGTATTTCATTTTACTTTTTATTTGCTATACATACAAAATAAATTTTAAAACAGTTCGCAGAAACAGTTTTCTCTATGATTTAATTTTGTTTTCTCATCAAACAGGAATGTCATATTTCTTTTATCGACAATCCGAATACCCGAAAGATTGCAATGAAGTGCTTAGTAGCTGTCCTTCTACCCAGAATACATCAGGCGTGTACGTGATCAAACCTTACGGATACCCAGAACCATTTGAAGTTTACTGTGACAATAACTTGGATTCTGGTGGATGGACGGTAAGGCATGGGAATTTATCTACGACTTTTCGCAAAAGTACAGTAACAAAGGATTGGATACAATGTCTTTTCAAATACAACTCAAATGAAAATAGGTTGGATTCAAAAACCTTTCAAAAGTCGATAGTTACAACTAGTGAATCATAGTTAGTATTGGTAATATTACCTTATTGTAATTTAATTACAAATTTAATGGAATCAAACTTGAGACTTAAAAGTGAAATTTACATCGACCACGTAGAGTATTTGCGCCAAGTCAAATACATAATGTATGTTTCGATTTATGTAAACAGAGACACTCTGAGTAGAATTGCAATGAATATTTTTTATTGTCTCGATGATATCTGCTCATATTCTATGACTGTAACAAAACATAAAAACTAGTAAGTGTGACTTAATCTTACAACAATATCATACGTAGTCATGTGCAAGTATAATACAGCGAGACAGGACGAGTGCCATGTAATAGTGTGTCGATGGAAGGAAGCGTGTTTTAGAAACGTCCAGATCAACCAAAGTAAAAATGGGATCACTTTACTTTCCGTCATGTGTTAAATAACTTCAACTCTTCTCTAGGTATTGGAGCGACGACAAATGGGACTACTAAACTTTACTCGGCAATGGGATGAGTATCAAACAGGTTTTGGTTTTCTGGGAAGCGAATTTTGGATCGGAAATGAGAAACTTGCGTTTCTAACAAATCAAAAGCAATACCAACTTAGAATTGATTTTACGAATACAGAAGGAGAAACATGCTACGTCACTTACGATGAATTTCGTATATCAGATGAATGGGGAGATTATTCTCTTTTAAGTGTTGGCAAATTTGACGGCAGAACAGGTGAGTAAGTTTTTAATATCACAGTGTATAATTTCAAATTTAGCTTTACTGTAATGACATTCACTTCGTTTCAATGTCGGATGAATAATACTTTCGTTACCTTTACACGGTTGGCAGTTTAAAATGAAAGTGAACTTCGGGTACATAGTAAAGCTAATGAATTTATCACACTGAATTTAATTCACATATTTCATTAAGTTTGATCTCGATGAAAAATGTCTAAGTCTATCATACGATGGTCAAATCTGAAAGTTGTACACTTTCTAACTTCATAATCAAATTCACCAAATGCTCTGGATTTTAGCAAACTGAAACCTTATGCAGTCTTTTCAGGTGGTTTTTCCTATTTTCTTTTAACCTGCTTTTAAACCCACTTACTATTCTTCTTTTGTCAGAATCATGTGTTCAATGGTGTCCAAATAACACAGTTTACTCCAGCGAGACATGTGAATATTCTTGTGATGATCCAGAGACCTGCATCTCTCTATCCCCTGGTGTGGAGGAAAGATGTGCATGTATCGGTGAGAATAAAATACATCAGGACAACTGCATTCCCCAGGAACAATGTGGTTGTTATGACTCTGTAAAGAGAGCCGTCATCAGGGTTAGTTAGCTATTCGTTATTGACAAACTTATACCTATTACTGGAAATTTCGCAAGTTTATTTTGTTGCAAAGTCTATTTTGGTTATTTTATCTTGATTTTATTTTCATATTTCAATGTTATATCTGAAACACGTTCATGTGATATTATAAGAATTTAATCTAAATTACTATTTAGATTTAGATTGATATTAATATTTAATCTAAATACGAAAATATTCAAATGATAAGGAAAAGTTACTTTGTTATAACTACGATATATTCTTACCTACTACTTCGTTATGTATAATAATCAGAGAGAACTTTGTTTAAACAAAAGTAACTTTCATTTTCCAAATTAGAATGGTGATTCTTACATCAACGCTGACTGTACCAGGCGTTCATCCTGTAGTAACAACCAGTTAAGTGTTGATGAAATGTTCCAATGTGGTGCCGGCTCAACCTGCGGTGAAATAGACGGTGTCAGTGCATGTATCCGTACTACTACCCAGACGCCTCCTGCGAGGGACTGCAATGAGCTTTATCTTAGAGGTGAAAATACTCATGATGTTTACACCATCTATCCTGATGGATATCCTGGCGGTATTCGGGTTAAATGTGAGATGGAAAGTAATAGCGGAGGATGGACGGTAAATACATCGACTTTAATTGTTAGGTTAAAGTCTACATATTTACTTTCTTCTTTTTTCTTTTTTCTCATTGTAAATTTGATCGGTGACCATACTATCACTTAAATTTGTTTTTTCCTTCTCTTATTTTAGGTCATTCAGCGGAGAACGAACGCAGCTACTGACTTCTATCGCACCTGGAATGACTATAAGGTCGGCTTTGAAGATCCAAGTCAAGACCACTGGCTAGGAAATGACTATATTCATGCCATAACGTCCCAGCAGACTTACAGTCTACGCGTAGACTTTACTAATCGAGACGGTGCACCATACCACGCCCTCTATTCCTCGTTTAGTATCAGTGATGAAACAGACAAGTATCGACTTTCTATTGGTTCATACACTGGCACCGCAGGTTAGTGCTTCCCTCATATATTGTACGAGCATATTGAGTTTTTTTTTTTTCTTTGTAAAAGTTCTAAAGAGACTGCAATGCTCATAGACAAGTCACAGTAGGTACTTTAATTAATAGACAAATGATAACCATAAGATATTATAAATAGGTGATAAAATACACTGCTTCATCCAGTGATTTCCGGAGATTTTATTTGCATGTGTGTACTGAAACCGTTAGCAAGCGGGACGTATGTACACCAACACTAGCTTTGTGTTAAATTAAGGAAAAACGAATTGATGAGTCCACTGTTCTCACGTTCTATATTTTCTCTCAAAACAATAAAAAAAATTGGGAATAAAGTTGGTTGCAATGTCTTAAAATTCATTTAAGTTAAATCAGTTGGGAACAACCAGTTTACTATTGCCTTGACAATTGGTGTTTCTGATATTAATATGTACATTATACAAATATAAAGTCAAATATTACCTTTTATCACTCACGATCAATAACACAATTAACATGAATGTCATACAAGTGTATCCGTATTTTTGAAAGAATTATTATTAATTTTATCATTTTCGCAGTTGTTGGCTAAGACACCATGGAGACAGCATGAAGATAACTAAATTAGAGAATAAAATGTTATGCAATCTTTGACGTTTGAATTAGAACGTTTGCAATGTTAATAACTAAAGTAGAAGGAATGATTGAAACAATTTGTATTAGCTGATATAATCGCATATCTTTGACAAACGTTTTGTGTTTAAAGCTCTAAAATCATCATCAAATGACTGATTAGCATTAAAAATACTGATCAACCTCCGTAGTCCACACAAAAATTTACTTTTGAGGAAAAGGATTGAGACATACTTGATCTAGGCAGTAAATACGCAAGAAATGGTAGAGGTAGAGTACAATTTGCGCTTTTTACCGTGACAGTCATAAACTCCTCAATCATTTACCATCTTACAAATATTCCTTATATGTCCCGGTATCGACAATGATTAAATAATGTCAGGAGATAACACGATACCACATATGCCATGAGAGCAATATAATGGCAACTGCTTCTAACTGCTCTAAGAATTATTCTACATTAGATGTTACATTATCCCTCAAATATGTAGTTACATAACAGCTTTTCTATAGTCTATAGTGATTGTCTATAATCCGATTCTCAGGTGATTCTATGTCATGGCACAACAACAGACAGTTCAGCACACATGACCAGGACAACGACGGTTGGAGTAGGTATAACTGCGCGGACCGTCATCACGGAGCCTGGTGGTTTGGTTATTATAATTGTTATACTTCTGCATCTGTTTGCCAGACTAATGATTATTATTGCGATTATTTCCCGACAACTGGAACTTACAGTTGTTGCTCTTGTGCTATTTCAAACCTCAACGGAGACTACGACGGAGCTACACGAGGAACTGACATGTCCTGGTATACTCTCAGTGGATACGACTGCGGTCTACAATTCGCAGAAATGAAAATAAAGCCAAATTTTTAAGAACCTCTCCTATTGAAGGAATGACAGAGAAGAAATTAAAGCAATATATTATGTCCGTGTACTGAGAATCTTTCCGGCAAGGTCACCAAAACAGTGTTTTTATCTAGCCCACTATACATGTTCCATTATTATTGCCTTTCATCGATTAGCGAAGCCACCTTACTACGTCAGTACCATGGATGAACTTTAAATTACATACATTTACGACAGAAGAAACGTATTTGATAAAATTACGTCAATTTGTAAAATATAAAATTCTCAATAAAGTCTTTCAGTTTTTGTGGACATGTTTCTGTGTTTATTTTTGTTTGGGCATTCGGGATTAGTGATCGATTTTCGTATATATCCCTTGGCTGGTGTTATAGGAAAACGAAAAGAAATAATACAATTATATTCAAACGTAGAACACAAACATGTCAGTATGTTGAGACAATTAGATCTTACCTGTCCACCTGTCCATTCAAGAACAAAAAAAAAGCTCAGGTGAAGATTCAATTGATGTAATTCAGTGTGGAATGACAATCTAAATGCAATATATAAAGTCTGTATGGTATTTCAAAATTTAATTACTTTTGTTAATATTATTTCGTAAAATATGGCATAATTTGGGACCCACTGTCCATATTGTCAGAATGTATGATAATCAAAATAATTGTAAGAAACTGAAAAGTATGACAACATAGCCACAAACAATCCGTTATAACTTCCATCAGTTTTCCACCATGTATGCCATGCTGCATGAAAAAGCATAGATGTAATAATTTATGTTCATACCATGTACTACAGACACCTAAGACTCATAGTTTTACATCATGTTTTTCAGTAACAGTGACCTTTTACTAATGACATCATCGGTTAGGCTGACAATGTTTGAAATTTACCCCACTCACTGTCTAGGATGAGTTTGTGAAACACTTTACTCACAACCTTTGGTGACCATTGCACTTTGAAGTAATGGATATCCTGAAAACAGTTTGTCTCGTTGGTGATATTCTGAGATCTCTTGGACTTTCACACATGCAGATAATATTAATAATGAAGTTTCATTGTTCATGACATTTGACCTAGGAGGTCACACACTACACGTTATACCCTGGGACCTTGCTACCAATTTATATTAAGTTTATCCGACTAGGAGGAAATTGTAACATACTCCTGCATGTAACATGTAACATGTTTTCCGATGTGACTTTTCACAGCGTTCCTCTTGACATACGCATTTCATTTTCATGTAATTTCGTGAAATTCTTTTTGCATTGCACATATCTCAAGGACATTTACACTTACAGAAAATACTCTTCTTTTATTTTAGGTTTTATACGTTACCAATTTTTGAACTTTATCAATTAAAACATGATTATATCACCGACGACTCTTCACCTTTGACCCGTGACGTCATTGTAGACACTACATCTCCGGGTTATCTATCCATCCCACCATGTTTCAAATCGAATGTGCCGTCAAGGAGGCGATCATGACGAACATTTTCAGATACACTCGCTAACACACACAAGCGCACCCACACGAACATCACTTGTTATCACACTCATGCTGTGTACTGAGCTCATATATCAAATCTTGGCTGGACTTCAAAGAATTGGCATATTTGTAAAATATGATTGGTATCAAACGGAGGATAATAGAAGTCCACTATAAAAGCTATTTTTTTTCTTCTAACAGTTTATGCTGAACTTGAATTTGATAGAGACAAACAAGACAGCCAAGGAAATTATTTTTTTTTTATTCTCGCCAAATGTGTGGGCCATGGAATTTCTGAGGATGTGCCTTGTTTTTCAGTTGATGGGATGTGACACAGCCACTCGTTGGTATGTCACGTTCAACACTTAGAGTTTACTATTTCTGTGACATATTCTGAGCAATTCCTTTGGTGTGTAATATTAAGAACATGTATAGGCTTTCGATTTCCTGCGAAAATAGAAACAAATTCAGACTCAAACATTTTCATTGCCGGACTTTCACTGAGAAAACGTATACACTGTAGTGTACTTACACAACCCAGCGAAACAGGTGAAATACGCCTAATCGGTGATCGGCGTCGGAACGATTATGAAACTAATCAGTAATCGGTATTATTAAGTATATAAACGGTCGAATACTAAGGCCTTGTGCTTTTTGAAAGTGAAGCAAAGCAAATCAGACAGAGGGGCGTAAAAGGGGAGCAGAGTGCACTCCACAGAAGCATGATGTTGAAAAATAAAGGAGAGTAAAAACAAAAAACCGCAAAAAACGAAGTAAGAAGGAAGATATGATAAGTTGGCAGAACTGGGGAAATTGGTAAGCCTCAACTGAGGGTCGAGGAATGGGAAATCTCCGTGTTCCATAAACGGGATTTTTTATGACATTGAACACTGAGACGAAACAGATGAACAACGCAATTGAAACAAGATCTTCAAAAGATGTAAAATCTTTAATTTGACATTTCGATTGGACATACATGCGCCTGCTGCTTATACGCAATATCCGAGTATGGGGCTACAGGATAGAATCCGCATCTGAACGGTCGGCATATTTATTTCACTCAGGACTCATTGTCAATACACCTCCCTGAACCGTTAATCAAAACCATAAAAATGTTAGTGATGTAATGGTTTCTAGAAAAAATGTTCCTCTAATTTTTCCAACCCTAACGCTAAATAAAAATTATTTGAAATCCTTTAAAAGTATTTGTTGTCAATACCAACTAAAATTATTCCTAATACGAACCAACATTTTGTCATATAACTATTTAAAAAATATTGCAAGCCAGCTGAAAATGGGCTATTATCAACCAATGAAACGTACTTTCCAGAGTTATGTCCAGCACTCTCCTCCCCCTACTAAAGCTGTTCAAAGAATAATGGAGACAGGAAGAATAATTTTTCATGATTTCAATATCATCTAAACCCATCTGATATGTAATACCATTTTTCATACATTTATTCTTATCTCTTTTTAGACCTTATGGAGAAATTGGCATAAGATCATATTTCAAGGCTGGGTACATGCAGCTTCAAAAACTCGGAAAGTTTTGTTTCCATCCATTTGAAGGGTTTGAAAAGTCAAAAGTTTTCTTACATGATCTGCGTCAACGGCGATGGTGGCGCTCCGCTTAGATAGTCTTGACGGCACTCAGCCCCTCCGATACTGTTTAACCTTTATCTTAGGCTTATTGGTGCAGGTGTCAAAGAACTTCAATTCTGAACCATAAAAGGGAGGGCGCAACCCTTCCCATATAACAGCTACTCGTGCCTCTTACGCCTCTATGTGGACTGGCCGATTTGAATTCCAGGTTCAAGCCTTGCTAGGGCAATACCCTGCCCTTACACCCCTCTGCTAGGAGGGTGGTCAAAAATAGGGATGATGAGCCGTTTTTGCCCTTTCACAAAAGACAATTCAAGCTACACCCCGGAAACAAGATGAAATTTCCCCTTAAAAAGGTGGAATACTTGGTGATGTATTCAACCGAAAGATTTGGCACCGTATATTGCACCAATGTCCATCCAGCCTATACGACGTGAGCAAAAACCCTTAGCCCCTCTCTCCATCAGCCAGCTCAGAGGATGGCCCAGGACGAAATTGCACCAAAGGACAACGGTGCTAAGGTGAAATATTTTGTACGTCTATTTAAACATTCAAACGTTTGGGTGTTCAAAGTTATTATACTCACCGTAAGACCAGATTCCCGCTGCAAGTTGACCCTCCAGTGGTCACCATTTTCTTACTGTGGATCACTTCTTCCAGCTAACCTATAGGATTTCTTTGCTGCTAGTAGAATCATCATACCACGTGCAAGAACGTAGGCGTGTGAGGCCGACTATCGATCGATACAGTCCACGATACTTTAACGTGCGTAGACTTTAGGCTGTCAAACCGGGGTCGCATCGTGTAGAATCGTAGTGAAACATCTCAATGTGTATCTGAGGCAGACATTAGTATTCATAGAAGCATACTCGCGGTGTTATATCACTGAAGTTGATATATACAGGCGAAACCTTTGCACAATAGAGGTTAGTGTATGGCTTAGTAGGTTTGCTCCTCACTAATCAAACAGTGTATCGCTTTGAGTCAGCACACCATGATTATAATGTTGCACTGCGCATACCGTGTGACGTATCATGTGTATGTGGACCAAACACCTGCCGATAATTAAAGTCATTAACTGCTACATAGACCTGTAATATAGGACACAACATTGTTTGTATTTACAGCACATGAACTGGGCCCTATAGTCAAGTAGGCTATACGTGCAGTTCAGCCTGTGTCAGCTAATCAAGGGGTGGGGAGGCATTAGGGCAAGAATAAAAGACTAGCAACCATGGAGGGGACGCCTCATCCCAGTTTGTTACTCATTTCCATATGCCCTGTGTATGAGTATCAAATCCAGTTTCAATTCGATGATTCTCATAACGCTCCGTCAGTTGTTAGCAACAGAATTTTATATAAATAAGCACATTTGACACTTGAAAAATACTCTACGATGTAAACATTAAAGTAAGTAAACAAGACAACAAATAGAAAATCGGCAAGACCATACCACGAAAATGCGTGAACATACACGCAGGAATTTTCACCGCTCGTGCGGGGAACATGCATTGCAGAAATCATCATGCAAATGTGCAAGTACAGTACGCCTGTCAGACTCCCTCTGAATCATATGGCATTTGAGTGGTTTTGCGTGTTTTTGGCTGGCTTTGCGTAGCTGTGGCTGGTTTGGGGTGGTTTTGAGAGGTTTTACAAATGCGCTAAAGGGATTTGATGAAATGCGGATGTGCATAAGCAAATAAACGATAATACATTACGGAAGAGATTAATGCAAGAGTCCCAGGTTTCAATACTGTTAAAATTCATTATACAGTAAATTTCAGTTAGAGACATTGCCGTAAGTCCGTGCATATGATTGATAGTCCTTCAGATGAAGCTTTTCGAAGAAAGGTTATTTTCATTATTTGAGTGAAACGGGACTCTCCCGAGGGATACTTACATGTAAAGTACACTTAGTTACACTTAAAAGACGAGATCTTTACTGCAGCCAGCACGCCACCCTTGGGTCTAAGTTTGACTGCAAAGGATTATGAAAGATCCAATATGCTGGTCTTACAGCCCATCAGTGAGCACAGAACTAACTTAAACAGCATATTTGTCGCAAGCTACCGACTACCGATTTTGATGTTGATGATGATGATGATGACGATGATGATGATAATAATGATTATGGTGAGATGACAATTTAATGTTCCTAAGTAGAGTAAAATTTGTCTGACATTCCAGAAAACAGTACACAACATCACTGACATAAAAAACAGTAAAAAACTTATGAGATTAATAACGAATGAGATTCACGAATACTAGACTAATGCTTCTTTAGTCTTACTCAACCTGAACTGAGGGGATAATTTCGAATAATATGTTAAACATACGATGTTTTGTACAAAGATGCAAGATTGCTACGGTAGACTTCTCTCATTTTTTTATTGATTTCAACTGATATTTGACCACCATGTAAAAAAGCCGACATTTCCCAAGGGAGGATGCATGCAGGGGAAAGGGTCGGCCGTTAGCGGGTACAGTATATCGATAGGACAAGCCGGAGGTCTTAGCGCTTGTGGGAGAGAGGGGTTGCTGTCTCGAACTTAGGACAACGGCCTCTTTCTAAACGAAAGCGCCAAGGGAGCGGAGGGGTTGCTGTCTCGCAAATTGGACAGTGGGAATTTCTAGACGCTAGCGATTGTATAAGAGAGGGGTTGCTGTCTGAAAAGTCGGACAGCGGGTACTTTCTAAAGAAGACGCCATCACGTGTGGACGAGAGGGACTGCCTGACGACGAGGGGTTGATGTTCTGAAGTCAAGACAAGGGTACTCTCTTGACGCCAGTATGCGAGAGGGACCCTATAACTGCGACGCTTGCTTTTTATTCTTCCATGTGCTATATGAATGATTACATTATACTGATTCTGTTTGGGCTGTAGTAAAGTCCAATTAGAATCAGATGTACTTTGATTGATTGCAGTCGTCAAGAGAGAGTGCATCAGTCATAATGCATAGAAACGTGCACATGACCTTTGCCTACTGTTTTGCCTGTTTTGTTTTTTCCAGTACTCCACCCACCCCTTTATTTCTCTCCTTGGCCTGGATTAGCCTGTTAGGAACCGACGTCGGAAGTGGCGTTACACTGGCTAGTAAAAGCCAAAGTTTTTCTTGTACGCTCTGAGTCAACTGAAGATGACGCTCCGCTTACATAGTACTAAGAAACATAGTACTTGAAAAATACAAACATGAGATTTGGACTGATTTTATGCAGCTTTAATATAGTCGGGGAGTGGCGTTGCCATCTGGGGGGCTTGTAAAAAGCCAAACTTTTTCTTGGTGGAAAAAGTCCTAGTCCTTTGCTGTGCATTTGAAAAGCAGGAACAGCAGTACATCCTAACTTAAAGATTATTCTATAGCGAGAGTTTTTATTTCATCGCTCTATAGGGGCGTAGATGAGATATTGTAGTCGCTTGACTAGTGGAGTTATATATTGTAATGTGTATCTATGGAAGAACGGTTGTCATGGAAACGCTTAGAGTGGATGAGTAGCGACACCCCACGAGTAGAGTGACCACAGGTGCAGGTGGGTCCTGTTGGGTGGTATAAACGGAAACATGTCCGTGTCAATGTCCGTGTCAATGTGTACATACGCGCGTGTTTATGTGCGTGCGTGTATGTGTGCGTGCGTCCGTCCGCCAGCCCGCCCCTCTTTAAGTTATGGTTTTCCAGAATACCTTGAACAGTACCGTAGTGCTTAAGTTTAAATTTGGTAAGGTTGTGGATGATGCCAAAACGTCCAACATGTATTGGTTGTATCGTAAATTGAGTCAAATGAGAATGATTTTCGTTCTAAAAATCTTGCGCAGAATAAATGAAAAATTGATGAAAAGAAACTTAGGATGAAAAGTTCTCTCTCTGCTCTAATTTGCTAACTCATTAATCAGGTACTACTTTTTTTTCTCTGTCAACTATCCGAATACCCAAGAGATTTAAATTAAGTATTCAGTAGCTGTCCATCTACTCATAATATATCTGGCGTGTACGTGATTAAACCTAACGGATACCCAAAACCATTTGAAGTTTACTGTGACAATCATTTGGATACTGGTGGATGGACAGTAAGCCATGAAACATTATGTAAGATTTCTTCCTACAATGCAGTAACGACGGGATTTTTTCTTTGCATGTGCTGTTAAACTCAAAAGTTCACAAACAAAAGTGTTGCTTTAAGAGATGAATGTCTCTGAAACCTCTTAAGAGACATATTCCAAATTGACTCCATCAATATTTGCACTTGTTTCACGTAAATATAATAAATTTATTACAACAAAAATCCTTCAATTTATGCATAAGATGAAGTAAAATGAATTTAATTAATCTTAAGAATTAAGATTAATTAATTCTAGTTTTATTACTTAATGACTCTCGAGTCATGTCAAACGTCGAAAGAACAATGTACCGTATTCTTTAGTTCCCGCTAGGTTACACTGATGGCAATTGGAAATGAAGTCGAAATTAAGGCATGTATATAAAGCTTATGTATTACCCAATTTGTAATAAACTCAGCCAATGTTGACATGTCTGTCATTCGTTGCTGACGCTCAGAAGAGCTCTTCATTTTGCTGTTGTTTTTTCTTTTTTTTTTAGTGTTGTTTTGTTTTTGTTTCTTATCAACAAATTCAGCAAAGTTCCGGAAGTAACTGCAATAAAGTGTTTCCTACTTTAATTAGGAGAAAAAAGGTTTATTGTTCTTTAATCAGAATCATGTGTTGAGCCGTGTCCTTTAAACACAGTCTACTCCATGGAGACATGTGAATATTCTTGTGATGATCCAGAAAGATGTTGTGTATCGGTGAGTATAAGGTGCACCAGGGCAAAAGCATTCCCCAGGAACAATGTGATTGTTACGTCACTGAAAGGAGGGTTGTTTTGAGAGTTGGTGTGCCATTCTAAATTGGTATCTATAACGCTATTATAACAGTTGTTGTTATTTTTTTCAAGTTTCCACCATTCTTACCAAATGTCCACATGACAGTGTCAAGTTGAATCTTAATCGGTATATGCAACAAATATCTTCATGACAATATCGTGCTTTGTTAGCTACGGTAAAACCCCATCGACTTCTTAAGTTATAGAAATCAAAAAGAGCTTAAGTTATTCCTTTGTTTTACTTTTTACTAAAAATTCACTTTTGTTTTCCAAGTTAGAATAATTATTCTTACATCAGTCCTGGATGTGGGAGAATTTCATATGGTATAACAACCCGCTAAGTTTGAACGCAAGTTAGACTTGTGGTTCCGATGCGACCTGCGACATACAGTCAGTGTCAGTACTTGTATTTCTGTAGTATCCACTACAACCCAGCTTCCTGGTGGGAAGCAGGACTGTCATGAGCTTTGTATTGACAGTGTATCTACTGACGGTGTGTACACTATCTACCCCGATGGATATCCTGACGGTGTAGATATTTACTGTGAGGTGGAAAAGTAATGGCGGAGGATGGACTGGAAGTACACATAATTAACATTGTATTTTTTATTTAGTAATCATGTTTTTTTTTCATTTATTTAGTAATAGTATTTAGTAATAGTGGTCACGCTTTCATACCGATTTCTCCTTTTGTTTTGTTTTTTTCATATTGATTTTTGAAGCTCATTCAGGGTCGATCAAGTGCCTCATTCGACTTTTGTTAAACCTGGAATGAATACAAAGTCCGCTTTTAATCTCCCAGTCAAGAAATGAAAATGAAACCCAGCTCTTAAAAAAAACTTCAATTTTAAATTGAGAACAAACATTAAATTAAAATCAATAAATGTAAAATGTAAATGTAAAATAAAATCAATAGATTTGATTGTCTGGAATATTTATCCGAAAATGGTCACAAAAACTGTTTTGCATCTATCATATTGTATTACAACTGTTGCCTTCTCATCGAAAGTAAAACCACCATAACACGTCTGAACCATGAATGGCACTTCATACTACATGTATGTACCAAAAAAGAAACGTTTAAAATAGACTTACGTTAACCTGTGACTTAAAGCTTATTTGATAATCTTTTTAAGCATTTCTTTTTTATTGGGAATGTAGAAGGAGGTAGTGAACAATTTTTATTAGTTTCATTTGTCCACATTTATATAAAATAATAAAAAGTACTTACTAAAGTGATAGTTAAAAACATAACACAAACATGTGTGTTGCGATAATCAGATCTTACCTGTCCATTCAAGACTAAAAATATTGCTCGAATAAAGATTTAAAAGTTTTAATTAAGCTGATTCAATGTAGATAGCCAAGCACAATGCAACATTTAAAGTCGGATTAGGAAATCTTGTATTTCAAAAATATCCCTGTTCTTTCAAATAAGATCAAATGGGCATTTTACTATTTGTTACATGCACAAAAAAGCAAACATATTTGACACCTACAAACTCAAAATATATAATACTTCAAATAATAATACCAAACTTAAAAAGCAAACGAAAATAGCCTGAAAGAAAACATAATAACTCCAATCACCTTTGTAATACACTTTACATTGCAAGGCAAAACAGAGATGAAATAAGTCATGTTAATAGCATGTACTACAAGCCCATATATACGCTCATCATATTATGTTCTACAACATGAGTCATTTTTCACTTATGGCATCATTGTTCAGGCTGATACTACATCTCATGTCATGTCCAGGCAGCAACCAACAAAGTTTTCCCGAATTACCGTCTACGAGAAGATTGCGACACAATTTTTCTTACCCTTTATGGACCAAGATATTCTCGTGACACCTGACTCATTTATGATATTTTCAATTCTCTTGGACATTCACATATGAAGATAATGCTAATAATAAGGTTTTAAATGTTTTGATATTTGGCCTATTGTCATCGGTTGAACATACACTACACGGTAAACATTGGCACTTATCCATCAAGTTTGAAGTTTATCCGACTTACCGTCTGAGATCGTGACAAACGTTTAAAAACCAGGTTTTGTCGATTTGACCCTTCCTTCCGTGACGTTTTACCTTAGGCTGTTGTGAAATCATGCAAAATACTTCTTCTCTTACAGATTGTATGTAACACTGCCGATGGTTGGTCACATTAGTGCTATGGAAGTGGTTCCATATGGGTCCATGTTTGTCATGTTTGGGGTCCAATGTGTGAAATGTGCCATTTTATAAAAGCATGAAATATGTTTCTCTCACTACGGATTTTATGTTACAAAAGTGAGAGTTCATTGTCAGAAATGGACCATATGGGTTATCGTAAAAATAATGCAATATGCTCCTTTTTAATTCATAATTTACATTATACGCTCTCCATCTGTGCAAGGAACCACTGTGCCCCTGGGCTCTTGTTTTTCGTAATCCGTTCTTTTATTAATAGTTTCTACATCTGTCCTGTTACTCCCATAATTCAAGTGTTTCAGTAAGGGGTATATCAAAGACCTTATGTATGTTTGATCTCTTCTTTCATTGAGATGACTTTCCAACTTCCAAGTTTCATTTAGTCCCATAATTCATGAATGAAACGAATTGAGAATAAAAACTGAAAAAAAATGACAAAAATAGAGGAAAATATGGCACCTATTTTCTTATACTTATAATCATTAGGTGACCATTCAGCCTAGTATTAATGTTTTTGCCAAGTTTATTGTTTCTTATGAAGAGATAGTTGGTTTTTACTTACCACACAGAACAGTATTGAGATGTACCAACGAAACTATGTATGAAAGCAGATTCTGCCACTTCATTGTGTGTTGTTCTTGCTCTAAAATAAAATTAAAACGATTTAAATATATGGGGATGAACATTATTGATAGAATTGTTGACATTTTTTTTCTTAACGGACCAAGAAAATTTTAGGTAAGGATGCACCACAAGAGACGGACAAGGATGTCTACCAGTGCTGGAAAACTGAATATGGAGTTGATTTTTTTTATGTTTCTTTGGGTTTTTTCCCCAATGCATTGGTCTTTACCCATAAATTCTTCAATTAAGAGTTACAATCTAGAAGAGAGGATGAACTAAAAGATCAAAAGATTTTCTATGATTTCTTACAACATTTCTGTACAAGAAAAAAATATATTCCCTCAAGTGCTTAAATCTCCATCCAAATACTTAAATTACCCTTAGTGCCCAAGTTTCCTAGGAAGGGGCCTACCAGTTTCCAAACTTTTTCCACTCATTGGTGTTTATGATGCGAATGTAATAATAAAATAGCAACACGTACACTTAATTCCATTCTGAAAGTCTCTGCTTACTTTGATTGTTTTTATTTATCATTAGAGTGACATTCGTAAAGTACGAAGCAACATGTTTGTATTTTGTTCAAACTCGAAGCAAAGTGGTGACTTGTTTGAGTACATTTCATCATACCATAGCATAATTCAAGAATAATTGTTTGGTAGGATAGAAATTATCATTACGCATCCACTATTAGTATGTGAGTTCATCCTCCATATTGAAATCAAATTCCAGTGGGTCTTATTTAAACTTAATGTGCACATGTTATGGTAAAAAGACAGCTTTTGTGTTTCTTCATATTTAATACAGTCACGGATAGATTCATATCATGGTGTTAATGATTTGATTATTGCATGATGCACCTCAGTAATTGAACACAAAATGTGTACAAGTGTGTGCGGATTAAAAGCTCCTGCTGTCAGTGGTTATGTAACATCTTTATTCGACTCACTCACGTTCGTTTACATTCAACTTACTAAAAAATGGTAGCACCCTTCTCTGAATTTCAAAAGTTTGTAACATCGATGGGAAAAAATGTCTATGAATAAAACTTTGGGAAGATGTTTGACTTCTGCTTTATTTTTGCACGTATATTTCCAGGGCTTGTTTCTCCTTTACAAACCAGATGATTCACTGGAAGATTAAGACGGATCATTGGTGACAACCTTTGACTATATATATATATAAATATATATATATATATATATATATATATATATATATATATATATATATATATATATATATATATATATAACATATATATAACATATATATATATATAGATAGATATATATAGATATATATAGATAGATATATATAGATATATATAGATATATAGAGATATATAGAGATATATAGAGATATATAGAGATATATAGAGATATACATAGATATATATAGATATATGTATATTTGTATTTCAAATTCCTAAATCAATTTCATAACCAGATGAACATTTTTAAACACCTGCTAGGAGGTGTGCTTAAAGAAGAAGGCTATTAATACCTTGGTAAGTTTGCTCCTGGTGCATTTGCTCCTATACACTGATTTTCTTCTTACTATTTGTAATGGAGCTTCTAGATTCATACGTCCCATGTACACAATACCAACTCCACATAGATTACCGTTCTTACTGCAATGTCAGTGCTGAATTCAATTGATCATGTTGTTTGCAATATTACGGAACAGGAGAAAAAATGGTCGATTAACATACACATTCATTTAGTAAGTTTGCACGCGTACGGATTACCTCTGTAGATGCTAAACGTCCTGCAATATGACACCCACATTTTGGAGCATTAGCTAGTATTTATTGAATATGTTGAAAACAGACATAAATTCCGTCAAAATCAAATTCCTGCCTTACACTGCCTTACAAATATACGTTGGCTGATTGTGCAAAGTTATCACCTCGAGGAGGGATTCTAAAATGATAGTCTTAAGTTATGATTTGTTTTCTTACTTAATGACAATTCATAATTCGATATATTTTTAGGGATTTATATGAGAATTTGTTCTGTGACTCTCGCCATAATGTGACGATGGAAATTTCATCGCCTCATAAAAGTGAAGCACAGACCATCAAGGTCAAGAGAACCTTTGTTGCCACACGACTACATCAAAAGTCAGTTTATTTCACCTAAAATCCGAAAATGCTTCGAAGAGGAACACATAATAAGTCCACTGTGTACCTAGGGAATTCCCTTAAAAATCTCATCAGGTTCTTGGCCGTATCGTTGCGTTAGATAGTGAACCAGCGTCCGCTCCCACTTTCACCTGTTTGTTTAAAATGAATATGCGTTGCTGTTAGTGATTGTCTGGTATTTAAAGGGTAAAAAATGGACGCACGGCTCTTGTCATTAATTTGCATTCTGTGCCCTCAAAATAAACAATTAAGAGGGCTTAAATTGTGCCCTTTTCATTATTTCCCATATCCCTTCAAACTGTCAAATATCAAGAAAATTAACTAGTACCTAAAAATAATTAAGATTATTTTTACATTTCAAGGGTTAATTTTTCTTAAAATAAGCCCTTGAAAGATAATACAGTGGCATAAAGTCCTTGAACTCACTCACAACCCAAAACTCAAAACATAATTTGGCAAACATTACTCTTTCCCTTGGATATACACCCTGTTGCTGTAATTATTCTGGATATGATATTCATGTATACACTGTAAGTTTCCTTTACATTGACGTTTCTCCTTGTTCTGTGTTTAATCCGTTTTCTTCTTCTGTCGATTGGTGTTCATACCTAGGACTATTATTTTGACTGAAGTGTAACTTCACACAACACAAGATTGCAACAGCATTGACGACCAACGATATAGCGAGAAGGACTGATTCAATACTGATGACAATCTTGCACTTCTTCCCCTCTCCATGGGCAGAGCATTCACCTGTTGAGATAATTCAAAGAAGGAAAAAAACATTTGCCAAAGTATTTGGAAAATCGAATTAAATGGTTCTTCGCAGGACCATTTTCAGATTGCACGCAAGCCAACCCCCCCCCCCCCCAAAAAAAAAAAATGTCTGATGATGTTTTGGCACATATGGCCTTACGTTAACTGTCTTGGAATTTCAGCAGTGGAAGTCTTACACCGAAGGCGATGTAGTTTGGTGTCCCCGCTCCTGAGGTACTGTTTAAGGGGAGCACCACAATAACTTTGTGCACAAGAACATTTTTGGCTTGATAAACTGCCCAGATGGTCGTAAATGGCACTTCCAGTGATTCATAACCTGCATGTAACCAACCTTGAAAGGGAGACATTATGTCTGCATTGTTTTTTTTTTAATAGGCTATCTACGAGGAGCGGAACAACCACTGGACGAGGCTATTTTTATTTGCGTATATAACGTCTTTTTACTTATTCATTTTCTTCCATAAGTTTAAGTATACATGTATTTTGATTGTTGTCCCATGATTCCTAGGTGCATCGTCACACTCAACATCGAGATGACTTATACTTTAATGTCATACACAAAATAAAAAAAATAACGGCCTCCTTTCAGAGGATGTGAGTTTTGCATAGTTACTGCTATTGCACGTTTGAGTTAAAGGCAAATAGGGCGTTTGTGTTAGAGAAGACATCCATATTTGTGAAACCAATGATTGTGGATGAAGAATGATAGATTAGTCCTAATTTGGAAGGAAAGTTGCCTTCTCTTAACGAAATAAGCACCTCACAGATAGAAATACAGTTATTTGTTGCTCAACACTAATTTGTTCACCCAAACTTTTCAAAATTCAAATGATGCATCTTCCATTACTCATCACATGCATAATTTTTTGAGGAGATGAAGCTTTGGTAGACGTTTATTGGTGAGACTGAATGGTTTAACAATGATTACTGCTATTTTCTTTATCATGTCAGGTTGGTGTATTCTAAACGCCCTATTTCCCTTTAAAACTTACTTTGCAGTTTTGCAGTAGTATCTTTAAAACATTTATGCAAAAGTGTGATTACATGAATAAATTAACATTAACGTCGGTACACTAACCTCCATCTTATTCAAAGTATTTCTTTCTAACCCATCATTTTAAAATGGAATATTTTGATTCTAATTTATTTGGGTGAAAATCGCAACTAAATAAATATCCCAAGAAAACGATTGATCAACCACTCTGATATCAGGAAAAAAAAGAGAAATATGCTATGTTGTAGTTGTTATTGCTGCTGTTGCTGTTGTTGCTGTTGCTGTTGCTTCAACAGACCCAGTTACACTCAGTTTAATAATTCTAACAAATACCATGGAGGTCCAAGGAATTTTCTATGAACATAGTCATGTGGGTTAATTAGAAAATTGACTGAAATTTTTGCTATGATAGCATTATCGCAGCTCTAAAAAGTTAACCACGTTATAGTTAGTACAACAAATGGTGAGTATACTTGCAAAGCCTATGGTTGGACCTTCGTGGCCCCTGCCCCATAAAGCATTTGTAAACACAGGTGTATTTTATGATTTCTTAGTTATCCACCCAGACATTTCGATAATAGTGTTTGTAGTAGTGCAGGTTTCAATTATTTATCCCCAAGCCGCCATATCCCTAGATCGTTTCTCCAAGTGTTTTGCAGCCCCCAAACCAAAATTGTTTACTTAACACTGCAAACGTGCATTTGAGGGACATATTGGCGAGAATGGAGACACCACCGATCATGTGACGTACATACGTAGCACTACAAACAAATGTAGCCATTGCACAGTGCAATAAACAAGGCCGATGGGCTGATAATTGTAGTAAAGTATCTGTGGTTTTAATCGTCGCGAAACTCAGCAAATACATTCTATGTATAAAAAAAACAGTATACACAATTTCAATCGATGAAACCACTATCCTTCTGGAAATACTTTTTATTCAACTATTCATCGAAGACTTTGTGTGTTTTTGTGTTTGTTTGTTTTTTCGAAACTCTATTATCGTAAGTGACATCAGGCATCCTTTTTGGTTAATAAACCAGTGCAAGCTGTAAAGACTCCTGCAGCAGGTAAATGTTGCTCCTCGCGCAGTTGCTCCTATAGGCCTACACTGATTTTCTTCTTACTATTTGTACTGGATGTCTTTGAATTATACGCCGTTTGTAAACAATACCAACTCCACATAGATTACCGTTCCTACTGTAATGTCATTGCTGAATTCAATTGATCATGTTGTTGGTAATGTTAAGGAAAGGAAGAACAACTTGTCGTTTCAGATTTGGCTATATTTTCTGATATTGCATACATATGCATTTTGTAAGTTTGCATGTGTATTGAGGACCTCTGCAGATACTAAACGTCCTGTACCATGACAACCACATTTTGGAGCATTAGCTAGTATTTATTGAACATGTTGAAAACCACCAGAAATTCCGTCAAAACCAAATTGCTGCCTCACACTGCATTATAAATATACATTGGCTGATTGTGCAAAGTTATAACCTCGAGGAGAGATTCTAAAATGATAGTGTGAAGTTATGATTTGTTTTCTTACTCAATGACAATTCATAATTCGATATATTTTGAGGGATTTATGTTAGAAGTGTATATTGTCTTTGTAAAAAATATGGCTAAATCATGCACTAATTTAGAAGCAAGACAGCAAGCGATTGAAAGATAAAATATGAATCGTTAACAAGAAGAATACTAGCAATATGCAAGACGTCATGCGTTTTGCGTATATGGTAATCAGTTCTGCTTTAAGTCACATCTTAAGAACGATAAGGCAGTTCCAACGAATTAGTCATGAGAGGTTGATTCTACACGTTCCAAGTATAGCCAACTCATTTTATAGTTGCATGTCACATAATCTTGATGAAATGACGAAATGTAATCCATCGACAATGCAACAACAGCAAAGAGCACAAAATAGACATTTACAACAACATGACATGAATAGCGTATTAAAAATATTAGTGCAAAACATTTGCAATTTTTTTTTTTTTTTTGGTAGTATGTCGAATTGTAACGTCCATCGGAGCGCACAAGGAATTTGTGTCTGTAGTCGAAGTTTCGTACACAAGTGGGCGCTAATTCTGACCAAGAGCAACTGTTTGTTGCACCAGATTCACATTTACAATCAAGAGTACTGGAGTGTTAGCTGTCAAGATGAAAGCCGTTATCACATGTGAATTGTGCTAATGATGCAGTTTGATTAATCTGACCATTCTCAGGTGGACATATACTATCGCAAGCCGTTTAAAATAAGAGAGACCAAAAAGATCGTAAATTCACAATTTCAGATATCTCGAATTTCAGATATCTGAAATTCAATTCAAGATACCTAAAATGTAATTACAGATATCTCGAATTGAGTTTCAGATATCTGAAACTGAATTTGAGATATCTGAAATTCAATTCGCGATATCTGAAATTATAATCTAGATATCTCGAATTCAATTTGAGATATCCCGAATTCTATTTCAGATATTTCAAATTCATAAGCTAGAAAACGGCGCTGTAAAGGAAAGCTGTACAGCAAAACCCTAATGTGATACTGTACGTACTGTGTACGTATCTGTGCAAAGTACTGTGTAACGTGAAATGTTTCAAAGATTTCTCGAAATTTCTTGCAAAGTAGTATCAACTTCCATCTTGTATTCATCTGAAGCGAGCGTTAGGCCTAAAGCGATCGTTAGGCCTAGCCGATATCAAAGGTTAAGTTTTGTAATAGCAGCAAAATGTTTAACTTTCAATTATTATAATATATGCAATACTAGTTGAACTATTCGAATTGGCTGACAGTATACATACATAAATTAAACATGGTGTGGGTCTGAAGTTCAGATATCTCTAACTAAATTTCAGATATTCCGAACTCAATTTCAGATATCTTAAATTTAATTTCAGATATCTTAAACTCTATTACAGATCTCAGATATCTCTAATTCAGTTTCAGATATCTGAAATTATATTTCATACATCTGAAATTAAATTCGAGATATCTAAAATTGAATACGAGATATCTGACATGGAATTTAAAATATCGTTTATTGAATTTAAGATATCTAAAGTTGAATTTAAGATATCTGGAACTGATTTTAAGATATTTGAAATTCAATTAGAGATATCTGAAATTGAATTTCACGTATCTAAAATTCTCCGTTATTTCGAGATATCTAAAATGATTTCAAGATATCTGCAATTATTTTAAGATATCTCTACTAAATTTAAGATATCTGAAATTCAATTTGAGGTATCTGAAATTAATTAGAGATATCTAAAACTCTTGATTAAATGCTAAAACGGCTTTCCATACGCTCGGCCTGTACAGTACAAACCCCGGCCTAGTCGCCTTAAAAGCCTCAGGGAGAAACCGTCCGTTGCCACCTTCATAGTATTTAGATACTACGTATATAGGTTTTGCTCTGTAATGAACTCTCGTGACCGGTAAAGCTGGATGATATTTATATACACACTGAAACTATAAACTGAAGAACAGTTTCCTAAATTTGTGTTCCTCACTTTTGCGGACAATATACATATATTATCTAGGCTCGACCCCCACCCTCCCACTTCTTTCTATGTATTTTACCGTGCTCTATTTAAAGTCTGGGAGGGGATGAGGACGATTCTACGTTGCACAAAAACGCACACTTACACCCTTCAACATACACAAGTACCCTCCCTCACACTCACAGGCACAAGCACGCACATTAAGACACCTCTCTCCCAAACTCAACCTGTATCATTTCTTTTGATGCAAACTGATCAATGGAGTACGATGGGTCTTCCACGTTTTATACGTAGTACACGGAGTGCCAAATGTATCATAAATACAGAAAAAAGTAGAATATCATAAATAATTTCAACACATCAGAAAAAAATCCAGCATATCAGAAAAAAATCAGTGTATCAGGAAAAAAAAAACAGTCTTTCAAAAATAAATTCAGCATGTTAGGAGAGAAATCAGCTTGTTTAAAAACGAACCTGCACGCCCAATCACCTAAGTTTGATGCGCTGATTTCATCGTGTCATTTTTGATACACAACGGCCAGACAGTTGTGTGCGGGGTGTAACGAAAATCAAACTCGAAATCAGGGTATCAGAAAAGATCGCGATACACAGTAAGTCAATGTCGATGTATCGCGGTATTGTAGCTCCCCACGTGTTCAGCAATGCATGAGCATGAGGCAGGCCCGCCTGTGTCAGAAGACACTATACAGTGCAGGTACTGTAGGCCTAACTACCGTGCGTTGGACTTCACCCGGGAAAGTGATGGATAACTTAGTCGTGGGGGAAGTTTTTTCGGCAATTCCAAATCTTGCTAGAGAGATTATGCTTGAAACGGACGTGACTGCCTACCAACACATGTTGAGACGAGTGGAAGACACAGTGCACTTGCTCAATCAGATCTTGAACTGTCTTCAGCTTGACGATACAGTCCGTGTCAACCAAATTCTTCTTTATGTCATAAATTGGGAAAGAATTACATTAGTACTAAATTACATTAGTACTTAACTTAGGCCTTATAGAGGCCTGTAGGCTGGCCCTGAAAGGCTGAGGAAAAAATGACAATTGTGGCAACCGGATTTAGCCTGGTATTACTACTTCAAACACCACTTCAATGACGGTAAAAGACAACAAAAATTACCGCATCTGTCCAGATTCATCAAGGACTTGCTCTCAATTGTTTTCCTGATACCCTACTTTTTTTTTCTGTATTTATGATACACTTGGCACTCCGTAACGTAGACCGTACAGGGATGAAATGATGTACACAGAGATGCGTTTGCGGAATGCTGAATACGGTACCTTTTTCGTCCTGAAGAGCAGCAGTCATCGGCTGCTCTGTGATTTTGCTAGTGCGTTTCATTGTAACGTCCGATGAAGTTCTGAACGTATTTGTTGCTGTTGTTGAAGATAAGAATGTAACTTCCCTGGCAACACATGTGGGGAATATACCTGACCACGTGCACCTGTTTGTTACACCAGATTCACAAATGCATTCAAGAGTGCTTGAGTCTTTTTCGTCAAGATAAAAACCTTCATCACATGTAAATTGCGCCCATGATGCATTTTGATTAACCTGACCGTTCTTCGGCGGGCATATACTAACACAACCTGTTTCAAAAAGGAAGAAACAGAAACGTTATAAATGCAAGTCAGTTTTGTATTCAGGTTTAAATGCCTTGCTGAGATCATGTGATTTCTAGTTCTTCATTTTGTTGTCACTCTTAAAAATATATTTGCACACTAGTCTTAAAAGAACATAGTCTTTTTTATCAACAATGGCAGTTTTTCGTAATTCGTAATGACACACCATACAAGAGATTGAGCAATACAATTCGTGTCTAATATACGAAAAAAAAAACATAGTTATCAATAAATTCTGAAAAGTAGACACCTTAATATGGACAGGATCTTTTGAGCTTCTTACAGGACTACATTTGATTTGCAGTACTAACCGGAAGAGTTAAAAGTAGTGATGGGAATTGAGTTGATATAGTCTTTTCGTTATATACGTTTCTATAATTTTTTGTTATATACGTTTATATATTTTTTCGCTCTATTTAGTACTTGCGTCATTTCTGCTACGTATTGTGTGTTCAATTTTAAATACCGACTATTTGTTAATCCTTTTGTATGCATATGAGAAAGTGGAATTTCTTTGCCATATGTGTTGCGTATTTGTCACTTTTGAGTTAGTCCATGGAACCTAGGAGCGGCACTGTAAGTAGAAAAGAATTCGTCATGCTCGCACATTTTCGTGTCTGTTCTTTATTTCTTTCGTTTTCTCCAAGCCCACTTTCCAGGCCGTGCTTGAATCTTTCTTCTGGAGAGCAACCTTGCAATACAAGCATATTCTTCTTGGATGATAAACCTGGACCTAGGTGTTCGGTATCAACTTACCAGTTACAGAAAAGTGAACGACGCCTGTCTCTGTTTCATCTTCAGAGTTCCAAATGATTACTTTGTACTGTTGATCATTCGAAAACGTAATATTCTTAATCAACAGAGATCCATCTTCCAATATATCATATCCGTTTGCAAGTCCTCTCCCACTTCTGTATTCACCGTCAAGTCTAATCAATGGTTCATCTTCATCGGTTTCATCAAACCAAGCCGTAAGATTAAAATCATTGATTGAACAACGTATTACGCCCTCTGTCCCATGGTAACCGCTCATGTGAGAGGGGCACTTAATCGCTGAAAATATTTGGAAAGACTTCAATTATAATTTTCAAAGTTTATATGGTAAGAATACTGCTGTTAGAGACTTAAGAAGTTTAACAAAACTGTCCTCCATTGTGTTTTTAAGGAGAGCAGTACTGAAGAGAGAAAGTGACGTTTAAATCGTATCTTGTTACCGTCAAACGTGTTCGAATTTTAGTTTGCCATACACAACTTTGTAATTCTGCTAACAACGTTTTGAGCAAATTGTGGTTTAAATATACAACTTTCTGTTCGTAATTCATTGAAACAACACTAAGCAAAAAATGCCTCTCCTGACATTTGCTTTCTGGAGTGTTGCGTTTTTTTTTCTTTTTCTTTTTTCTGAATTCCTTTCATTTTTGTTTCTTGGTGGAGATTTACATGTCCCTTATTAGGATGTGTTTTCATTGCCTTTTTCTTTTCATTGCATATGTAGCACACACACATTTTTTTTTCGTAATCAATTGATGCAGAGGCTTGTCTTCCGTTATTTTATTAATAGTTTCTGCATCTGTCTCGTTATTTCCATAATTCGAGTGTTTAAGTAAGGGGTATATCAAAGACCTTGTGTATGTTTACATCTTCGTTCATTCAAATACGTTACCAAGTTCCAATTAGTCCTATAATTCATGAATGAAACAAATTGAGAATAACAAATATGAAAACAAATAACAAAAATAGAGGAAAATATGGCATTGATTTCTTTACAGTTATAACCATTAGGTGAATTTTTAGCCTGGTTTTGAATTTTATGACAAGTTTATAAAGTTGTAAAGTCTGTTTCAGTGTTTCCTATGAATCGATAGTTGGTTTTTACTTACTACACAGAACAGTATTAAGATGTACCAACGAAACTATGTATGAAAGCAGATCCTGCCACTTCATTGTGTGTTGGTCTTGCTCTAAAATCAAATTAAAATGAAATAAATATATTGAGATGAATGAATCATTAATGTAAATCATATTAACAAAGTTGAATAATTGATAGCATTGTTGACATTTTGTTACACGGCACTTGGTTTCTTGGATTGTGACTAGCCTTTACCCTGATATAAAAAAAAATACAAACGAAACATAGTCGAAACAAACGAGAGATTGTTAACATCTGTTATATTTGAAAGTAATGACTACCAAGGAAAATTTCTAGAGTTGGTTGATACTAGTTATGTCACAACTGTGCTCTGCAATGCATCCACGAGGTTGTACAAAACGTTACCTTTAATTACAGAAAAGTAGCTGATATCACATGGCCTTTGTACCTCCTATGTAAATTTAGAAAAAAAAATACTTATGACTCTTATCTGACGTATCTGACGTAATCATTGAACAATGATCACACGACATCTCCCCTCCTACTTTCTTCTTTTTTTTTTCCCTTCAGTCATTAATAACGCAACATTTTAATTGTTAAAGTCTTAATACCGACTGACGTTAGCAGAACTTTTACCAAGCGTTGAGTGCTGCTAACAACGTCAAAGTAGCGTAATTTGTGTTAGTCAATTTCAAGTACATACCAAATAGGAACTTGCGACCTATTTACCGGCGTAACTCGAGCTGATAAGCCGTTCGACTGTGTGAAACGTCTTCTAAATTTGCCCTCGGTGAGCGGTTAATTACTCGTGTAACTATGACGTAACTATAACTACGTTATTAGTATAAATGACAACTCAAAACGTAGTCATCCTTCACGTTTAAGTGTAAAAGTCATCGTGCAAACAAAAAAGGGCAAGAGGGATACATGACTGACGTAAGTTAGTCAAACATGTGTTCTCGCATACGATTAGTGAATCTGGCATGCGAAAGCACATTATTTGTGTGTTCCATGATATAACCAGGGCCTAAAAGCAAACCAAATGAAGGTTGTCGTGGGTGTTAAACCCTAGTGTGACGTTAGTAGTACGCAATGTAGTAAGGTGTAAAATGAGTCCAATTGTAGAGGATAAACATAAAGGTAGGCCTAGTGTGCACACACTTGTGTGTTCTGCTTTGTTCGTGTTTAGTGCATATAGTGAAATGAATACAGCACTGCATAGTCGTATTTTATTTCCGAGACATTGTATGGGCTACCAAAATAGGAATTTTAATTTTTTCCAATCTGCGGTATAACAAACAGATTTTCAGGGCATGAGTCATGAAACTTTGACTGCTTTTTCAAATGATTCTACAACTTAAGCAGGCCATGACTTCAGATGATATGGATCAAGTGCAAACCACTTTGTTTTCCTGTACTAAGACCTAATAATAACGTTTGTGAATTGCAATTTTAATCTGTTCATTTGGTCAGCATTTCTGAAGAGGCATATAGGTTTAACTTGGACTTGAAGAAAGAAATTTTCGGAATTACTCAACTGTAAATTTTCATATTTACCTTCAAATTTAAAAACGGCTCCAGAAAGTTACATTGAAAGTTACATGAATGTATCGTATTCTTTTCGTTAGATGTTGCGAGTGTGCTTCTTCTACTGGAAACGTTGCCAACCAGTTCCATTAAACTTTCACCTGAAATACAAGAAATGTCTTTGCCCGCCGACGGCAGCATGTACAGCAAAGCAAAACTCTGATAAGCAGACACATTTACAAAAAGAACTTGTTTCAAAACTCCTCGAGAAACTGTGAACTTTGTTTTGCTCACTCAGAGAGGTTAAAAGTCGATTTGATTACAATCATTTTACTTGCAATTGACAGTGCAGTGGATACATGATTTGGTATATGTTTTGACATCTGTGTACACTATAACAGTAGGTGAGAGTAATTCCAGATGGGGTTGCAAATAATGTGCTTACTAAGGATTTGATGTTTCTCTGAAAAGTGATTTCAGTTTGAATACCAAATTAGGTGTAATACGTTAATCACAAAATGGTTACAACCAGTAGTAAGCGTTTGGCAGTTGATGGCGTGTTTTATATTCTCACGTTAAGCACATTAACGAGACGGCTTTTGAATTCTGATTTGTTTGAATTTGATTTTTTTTTTCGTTACAGAACAGTTTAATATCTTTTCAATCGACCTAGGGGTTTTAAAGACAAAGTAAACAATGTCAGTGACAAAGAAATGATAAGCACAGTATGTAATTCAAAATGATTTTTATTTCATTCCGATTCATGTACGGGATGAGATATTTTAGTTGCTTTGGGACACTAGACTGTATTAACACTCTCTCGGTTGCCGTAGTAACAGTTGCCATGGTAACATCATGTACGGGTGATATATGAGACATGGTGGGTCTAACCTTGTATTGTACTTAAGGTAACCTGGAATTTCCCCATTAGGATCGGTTTCAAAATGTTTAAAGATGTGTGTGCCTGTGAGTGTGTGTGTCTGTTTGCGAGAGCGAAGGAAAATTTCAATCTCAAAAGTTTCCGTCTGCGACTCCTTCTAGACGGAGCCGATGAGGTTTAAAGTTGGTAGATGGGTGACCCATGGTCTGAAGTTGTGTCTTCCATCCAAATTGTAGGTCAGGGTCAATGGTCAGAAAGGTCAAAGGTCAAATTAGTGAAAATCTTATTTTGCTGTATTTCTAAATCCAAAATGGCAAATTACATGAGACTTTCAAATATATACATGACCGGTATACAAGATTTTATCTAAACTCAGGTTTTTATGTGTTTTGAGGTCAAAGGTGAAGTTTAGGGTCTACGGTTAAATTTGACAACGAAAATTTTGTGTCCGCAACGTCCAAAATGGCTATTTACGAGGGACCTTCAAATATAAGACCGGTATACAAGTTTCTTTAAATCACGTTTTTATGTGTTTGAGGTCAAAGTTAAGTTCAGGGTGAAAGGTAAAATTTGATACCAAACAGTTTGCGTTTGCAACTCCTCCTAGACCGCAAAGTCGATGAGGATCAAAGTTGAAAGAAAGATGACCTATGGTCGGAATGTGTGTCTGCCGTCAAAAATCTAAGGTCAGAGGTCAAATGTCAGAAAAGTATAAGTTATTTTTGCTGTATTTGGTAATCCAAAATGGTTATTTACTAGAACGGTACGTAAGATTATATCATGTGAGAATGCGCCCTTTAGTTCCACTGCCGTGAGTCGGAAGCCACTGGCTTCCAACTCACGTTTGAAGGACAAATTCTTTCCCTCGTGGGTGACGTATTACGTAACCGCTACCTCCACGATGCTCACAGAATTTTTCAGCCACACACCCAAAACGTGGCACTTTTTTTGCATGTTATTGGCTAGGGGATACCAAGATAGTGTTTGATGGCTCATTTACACCCGATTATGTGGTTGAATTTTTCAATTTGGTGCAGAATTCGTCAAAATACGTACTTCCAGATGCCTAAATCTTACAAAAATTGTTTAAGGTTTGCTGTTCCCTAAGTGTGCGTCCTCCTTACAAAATATCTCCTACCACACGTTTGCTTTGGCGCGAAGCGTTGCCGCAGCAGTTGAGTTGTACACAGTGTAGTGCCTGTGCAGTGCAATTAGGACTAGACTGTGTGCTGTGTATCGTTGTTGGAGTAGAGAAGTTTGTACGCAAGGTAACACAAACTTAGGGTGTGATCAATGATCGATGGGTGTTAATTTATAGTGTGATGTTAAGATTGAAATTATGAAGTTAAATCCATAAAATATACCGAATAAGGTATGACAATATAACCTCAGTATGTCTGAAAAGCCTGTCATTGAAATCTCATGTTTATTTGGGTGCAAGAAATATATTTATTTGGAAATTCACGGTAATGGTACAGTCCGAATTTAGCTAATGATATTGACAATACTGCAGAGGGGGAGGGGGGGAGGAAGTTTGTTTGCGAGAAGAACACATTTAAAAACGAGAGAAGACCGTGACATTTTGTTAACTTGCTTCTTACCCAACCAAATTTTTCGTTTGAAAGTGCAATTCAATGGTAAATCGCCGTTAGATTTCGTATATGGACATATGTTACTGTAAATTTCACTTTTGTGTGTTACCTTGTAAAAAGGAAGCCAGCCAGCCTATGGAGAGCGGTATTGAATTTCTTTCCAACGATGCAGTTACCTTGATATGTGCCTGGGGCAACGAAAACCGGAATGGTAGTGCGATTAAAGGGGGCTTTTTCACATGTCTAAACCTCATGTTTGTATGTTTTGTGAGTTCACAGGTCATGTTCAGGGGCTAAAGGTCAAATTTGACACCAATAAGTTTGCATCAGCAACTCCTTCTAGACAGCAAAGTCAATGAGGGTAAAAGTTGGTGGGTAGCTGTGATTCATGGTCTGCAGTTGTGTCTCCCTTTCTTCGTCAGATTCAAAGGTCTAAGGTCAAAATCACACGTCACTTGTCAAATCTCTAATCGGCAAAATGCTTTAAAAAGTGTGTCGCGATTTCCTTGTAAACAGTAAGTCTAGTGAACTTCAAACTTAGTGGTTGATTATGATGTGTAGTTTTCACTCGAACGGTGATGTCATAGGTCAATAGGGTACAAAACAGTACGGCAACTTTAACCGGTCAAGTGCGTAAAACATATCTCCTCCTTGCACATTACGTATATTGATGAGATAATGCCTGCCATTTAACTAAGTAACATACACTGTCAGTTTATTTGCAAAGGATAACTGAAGAGTTGCTTACACGCTACATGCATGGAATGGTCAAATAGTAGTGAGCTAATTTCTCTATGCTTAGTTTAGTTAAAAAGTCCCGAACAAGTTGCCATTGCCCTTCCTGGCCTGTGGTGCTATCATTGCAAAGACAATAGTCATACTCGAACTATGACATTGATTTGATACTCCTCTTTGCAAACAACTTTACAGTCCAGACCGTTCATTTCCCGTATTAGGTTTTTGACCAATTTTGTACGTGTGTGATAATTCCTAAGGATTGACCGTATCCATTGTCCTATCGTATTTCTAATTCTTGTCAAGACATCTTTATCAAAATGATTTAAGAATTAATGCCCACGTGAAAAAAAAAACGAAATATACATCAGAGAATTTTTATTTCCCACGAACGATTAAGATATAAAACGTAATAAGTTACCATTCCACCAGAATGAGGTAAGAAACCCGAGCAATGGAGGCAGACGTAAAGATGAAATTTGTATATGGAAAGAAGCGTAGGTGCCTTTGAATGCCATGGGAAGGGATGTAAAAACAAGGTTTAGTCTCACCAGGGAGTTGTTATTTTTACTACTTGGTACTACTTCATTGCAGGTTTTGGCCCTTTTACTGCGGTATATCTCATGTTATCAATGGCAACAGACCCAGCAAAAGAGTATGTATGGCGTTTAATGTTTCCTGTTTTTTGTCGAAACATGTTGTCATTGTTTTACGTGAAAGATAATTAAAGCCAATACCAAGAACGACTGTCATGAAAAATTTGTTTCTGCTACTTAGGGCTTAATTGAACGTTAAACTAGTTAATTTGCTAATTGTTTAAATTCAGTTGCCTGTAAGTTACTCCTTGCCAAGCTGCGACGACGATCTTGATCTTAACCAACTCTACATACATGCTCAGTGTAACTTAACGGGGTATTTACATCCTCTATTTAAAGTGTATTTTTCAACAATCGAACCTTGAACCGAAAAGTAAATGAAATCACTGAAGTGCTTTATTGTTGTCTATGGTCTTAAGATATAAAGATTGTGTTTACATTAGATAAGAGGCTCTGGAAGTTCATTGACTTTATGTAGTAAAGTTCCCAGTCACCAACTCACCATACCGGTCCTCTACGATGATTACCAGAGTTCCATTGAAACGTCCGATAGCATCATTTACGGACAGTTGGAAGAGTTCTTAAAAGAAATAGAATTTTTTTTCACTGCAGGCATTTCAAACCCCATGCCAATATCTTGTTCATAGCTCAAGATGTTGCTTTTTGAAGAAAGACCCCCATGGTAAAAAAAAAAGAAAGAAAGAAAGATTTTCTACTTGCTTCAAGGTTAACAAATTGTTGTCAAACAGTGCGAAATTATTGCAAAGTATTGCCTTGTACAGTGAGTTTAACCACACCTCAGCTGAAAGATGTTATTCCGCCTGCTAAAATTCGAAAAACAAACTTCCAATGTTGCTTCAATTGGTTCATTTTCACACAAGGAACCTCCACTCTTCTTCTACAATATTTAGTCCATAAATGAATCTATCCCACAGAATAACATACCGAAAAGTTGCCGAAATGTTCAAAATAGGGTATTTCACCGAAAATGAATAATTCTACCATAACAGAGTTGCATTAGTGTACAAAATTTATTTGTTTTTAACAGAGTCATGTGAGCAACATGTCATTTGAAGTTAATTTCATCATGGTGCCTATTATTAAAGATATGAACTTCTTATGATAACTTCATCAATGTAATAATGAAGTTAATTATGAAGTTAATATAAATAAGTGTAACCAGTGTACATTAACCACAATACATTTGTTATGATCAGGGAATGTCCACGTGACAGCTGCATGTTAACTTCCTTTTCTACAAAACAAAAGGTCAAACAAATATCAACGTCTTAATACCGTATCGAAATTGTGTAGGACTGTCCGAGAATCTCGATCATGCATGAAGGAATGTGCCATTACAGCCGACTTTATAAATTGAAACTATTGAAACATCAATGACTTTCAAAACAATCGATGGTGAATGGTGACTTTTACGTTACCATCGAAACTCTATGCCATGTCGAAAAGCAGATTGGAGCATTGTTGGATTCTCATTTCTGAAGGTATTATTACGTTCAGATATTTTCCGATCTTGCATTATTGCCCAAAGCACAAAGTCATCATCTTTTAAAAAAATGTTGTTATCACCTAAACATCATTAAGCAACATATATAATGAGCTTCACATGTAATAAATTTCCATATGATTGGCCTATTGGTAAACACGGCAAGCAGTCGGCCAGGTTAGTTTCCTACTGCATGGAGGAAGACTGAAAGTAAGGGACAGATTAACCCTATACATGTGACATAATGTTAATAATGTTCATTCGCGGGCAAAAAAATTCATTTTTGTTTACACACTTTTCTTTTATCTGCAGCTAAATATCCCGTCTCCATGGCCTTCGTCCTGAGTGGGAAATGTATTTGGTTTATCAAGACCAACATATTAACAGAATTATTCCAGAAATCAACGCCTTTTCAGTAAAACAAATCCTGTGTCAAACTGTGATTTGTGAACATTTTGCATTTTGATAAAAATTAATGTTTACATGTAAGCTTACATTATTCAAAGTTGTTTCAAGACTAAGTGACAAAAGTGAGACCGTCATCGTGGTCAATTCTTGACATTTTTAATACAATCTAGTATTGTGAAATATCATATTAAGACTAAATGTTGCTGTTCTGTAAAGTTTATGGACAGATGCATTTTCCAGTTGGGCCCCTTTCTGACTGTTCTTGACTATTCAAATGGTCCCAATTGGGCTAAATTGCGCCTGCGAAAAATAGGGCTGCAGTTAAGCTTTGTGTGGGATGTATTAGGCAGGTTTTTCATGGTCTTACTGTGCTCCATACCCGAAATCAATCAGGGTTATGATGAGTTTTGATGAGTTATCATCAGTTGTTGAGCAACCGCATTCTCTAACCATGTTAAAAGTGATACAAATGATCTATCTGAGAATAGGTATTTTGATGCATAGCTTTTGTTCCATAATAATAAGACCATAATAGTAAGAAAATAAAGCTTAGATGATTACACTGGTATGTATACAATATATCATCGCAGCCTAACAATTTGAGCACAACCCCTTTTATTTACCAACAAAAACGTTGCTTAGGCAAACCCTGTTTGAGTATGACAAGTGTATAATTTCTCCACATATATAACATTCTATTAATTAAATCCTTAAGTTTTTTAAGTAGCCTACCTGTAATTATGCATTACATCTAGTCCTATATATGCAAATGCTATGAGATTCACCTAATAAATATTCATGCAATAATGTTTCTTTAGGACTATTTACTCTCTCTCAGCCCAATATAGCATAATGGTCATGATGACGAAAAGGGTATAGTTTATATTGATGATATGGAGTGGGGACAAATCAAGTTCCTTCTACTTTCAGGCTTGTGAAAGAATCATCACTAGCGAAATAAGGGCATGCAACAGGGTCACGTGCTCCTGCTGGCGGTCCAAACTTTGGGACCCCATGACAAGGGTCTCCTAAAATTGACAAACCAGTCGTAATGTCGCAATCCCGATTCTCAACCTTTCTATGATGAAACGTTGCCATAAATAAAATTGTGTTTCCATAAATAGAACTGTCCATTTGAAAATAATATATACCTTGGGTGTTTCGGTGTTGTTTCAAGTGTTCCTAAGCTGTGTTACATGGCGCCACCCCTCCCCCCCTCCACACACACGTATACCCGTTAAGGGAGCCTATTGGGGACACGGACTTTTCCTCACGTAAAAGGGGATATCCCCACTTTGCACATGATGTCCCCACTTTACTGGTATAAGACTTGTATGTATCCCCGATTCATGCCCAAAATGAAATTGTGTGTATAATTTTTTACATACATACACCCCTATACACAGGAATAAATCCATATAACAGGTAATTGGGGAAAACATCAGATTGAGCCATAAACTTCAGGGCGCATATCAGAAACCCCAATTTGTATTATGCTAAAATATCCAGAAATGGGGATATCCCCGTTTTTTAGCATATCCCCGGTTGCAAGCCTAATTTCTCGTGTGTGTCCCCAATCGACGCCCATTACAAACCCACACACACACACATGCAGTCCAGAACACACACTCGCTTTGTTCGGCCCTGAAAATCATGACCTAAGGATAGCTAACACGATGGATTTCTCTCATCTTTCTGTATTTTTAATTAAGGAATCTGAACCCCATTTGGACCCATTATGGCACAGAAGGGTGAGATGTAGGTCAAGGTCATACTATTGGCTTAAGGAAGATCTGACTTGGCACAAAAGAGAAATACTCACCACCTTTCTTTGAAACTTGTCATATGTTGTAATCCACCGAATGGAAATATATTTTAAATTCAAAGCTGTCGTACATGACAGCTGGAGCGGAAGTAATATTACGAAAGCCTAATTTTGACCCATCTTGATCCTAGCACATACCTCAACTGTAGACCGATCCCAGTCAGGTAGCAAAACAAAAACCCAACGAGGGACATTAGTCTGATATGTTAGCAGCGGTGTTCCATTTTTTTTCTCTCTCTCACTACTTAACAGTCGGTAAATGTACATTGGGCAACTGTTTGACATACCAAGCATAACACATTTTTCGTAAGGCAGCAATTTTGTTGGATTTAAAATTTAGTTTAAAATTGACACATATTTCCCAGATTTTGCCTCACAAAAAATAACGTATTTGTTGCCTACAGTATCGCAGGTAAAGCTTTACTATTGACCCAGTATACGAGCAAAATTCTGGTATGGTATAGTAATGCATCCCTGTATTCGATTCCCGCATATATATATATATATAGCTCTTTCGTGTGCGCACTATTTTACGTTCATGCCTTTAATCATAAAACGTAAGTCTCATAACTCACATGATCTCAACAACGCTACTTAAATTAATATGGAGAAGTATACAATAAAAAGTCTCTTACCCATTCAGAAGACCACGTCTCTTATCTAGCACGCAATCGTGTCGAATGATGTGTCACTCTCCGTGGGAAAGAAAAATAAGTTTCTATAAAAAAAAACTGAACACCAAACAGGAAAAAGTCTTAACGAAATCACCAACGATTATTCATATTTCGCAATAGCTAACCTGTAAAGAATATTCTGGAGAAGCGGTGTCAAAATGTCATTTAGTTTGCGCACTGGAGGCTGAGATCGTAAGAGGGCAATAAACTATTCTCAAAGTCTCCGGGAAGTACCTACTACAGGTATGTAGTGTAACGATTCGCCTCACTGAACACATTTTTGCTGGGTAATAGGTCGATGAACTACACGCGGTGAGCTACAATATTTATACTTGGGTTCAAACAATTCTTTATCTACGTTTTAGGTATATGCTGTTATGGCAGCATTAGTTGTTTTTTTAGTTTGCATCTTAGTATCATTCAAACTTCCTCAGGTGTGTATAAACCATAGCAAACTCTTGTCTGTTCACTCATAACCCAAAGCTACATGTTTGGCTGGTTGGTAAAGAGCAAAAATTCTCAGTTGGTTCTGCTTGTTGATTGACAGCAAATGTGAATGATGCATAGGCATAAGCAGCTCATATTACACAGCATACACATTGACCCATTGTTTTGATAGCACGTGTGGAGGAATTGAGACAGGTTGTGGTAGGGACTAGCAGTGGTTGGGAGAATTGAAACCGTCTGGGGCGATGAGTATTTAACTTGACTCAAATTGTCCCTATCTCAGTAAACAAGCCCCATCTGGCCCCGATTGGTTTTTAACTTGCCATGCTTGGGCCAGCTTAAGGTAATATTAATTGGACTTGCGTGAAGTCAAAAATTGAGAATATCACTCAATATTTGATGAAATTCACGACCACACAACTCTCAAAATTACTCGACAAAGAAATCAAGCTTAAAATAATATCTCAACTTACCCCTTATCATTTAATGATATCAAATATTTCTAAAAAAAATGTCAAAGCTACAGGTGATATTTTCGGAAAACAGTTACTACTTTTCTTGTATTCTCTGAGACAAGTGGAGTCAGTAGTTATGCTATTCCAATGTTCTACAGGCTGTACAGAATGTAATAGGGGGAAACCGTGTAATTTTATGCCCCATAATTAAACAAAACACAAAACCTAAGATATCGTAAACGCAACCAACTGCTCCTAGGAGCATTGATGGGAAAGTAAGGGAATACTCTATTTGTGGCAGAGAAGAAACGCTCGTCCCATATTCTCTGGGGACGTTAAAACTGAAGGGTAAAAGCTGTACGTGAAAGTGGTCCAATCTACACAACACATGTGCAATTTGAACCAACCTTAAGAGGGTGTAAAATAAACCATCTGGTGTGCACAATGATCCACCCTTTATACGGCAAAATATTGCTGCGAATTTTTCTAGTCAAATCACCTTGAAAGTATTAATTGATTACAGTAACCGCTCTTCTTACACTTCCCCTATTTTAGTGTTTCCTTCTGGAAATCCAGTTAAAATCATCTTGCAGTAACTGACATATACCGCACACCAGTTTGGCGCCTCCAAGCCAATTTTACAGACCAGATCATAAACTCACCGCATGGGAATGATTATTCATACTAAAAAGAAAAAAAATGGGGAAAGGGAAAGGGTGGACAAATCCAATCCACACGCTTACTGCTATCGCGTTTTCATTTTCATGTGTGTAATTAATTGAGTCTCCACGTGTGTGTCATTTGAACCGGTTCATTTTACACACCACATGATTTAACTGTCCATATTACCCATCACTGTTGGTTCAACTTACACGATGTTCAGTGCTCTTTGACAAAACTCCGACTAGCCTAGAGAAATGCAGTTTGCAAGCAGCAGCCTAACACCCAAGAGAATGATTATACTTTCGTCAAAATCAGCATACATTAAGGACACATCATCTCTGAATGAAGACTCAACATATAAGATTGCAAATAAGATTGCTTCACCACTTTTCAATGAAATTCACAAAGAATTTTAAAAACACCTTCATCTCATCAATTGAAGTCAAATGGGCATACTGGATTAAGGTATCATTGGCTCATGCAAGGAAGATACTCTCTCTTTCAATGGTGGAATAATGGCAGTGGTTAAAACAACATGCACACCTGCCCAAATTACACGGCTTATCCCTACATTCACTTAAACTGACTCGTCCAAAATAGCCTGCCATTTTCGTGGTAAGAATTTGGCAACTCCTTACCGACCCTACTACAGGCCGGCAGGTATATCCAAAGGCTATCTTAAGTGTTAAGGTTGGCTGTCACGACAACAGATAAAAAAAAAAACAAAAGCCCCCTTCAATATGTGACTTGCCCATTCTTACATACGCTTATTGACTGTCGATCTTTTCTTTTTACTAGGGAAAGACACAAAAGAGGACCAAATTAATTTGATATGTCCCTGGAAAATGATGAAAGGCCACACATAAAGAGAAGAACATTTGAACTATGTACTTATCAACCATTATGACGTTGCTTTATCTGTGAGATCACCATAGGCTCCTGATGAAACAGAGTCGCTAACCACACAAGATAAACTTCACCCACTCCTGGAAGCGATTGTACGCGTTTCGTATTAATTGTTCGCGAAGTAAGTTTTCCGTTCAGAGTTATATTCCACAAAGATACTGCAGCAACGGCGTTCCACACAGATTTCCCAAACGTTAACTCAGACATGGCTGCTTCCATGAGACACAAACGTGCAAAGAAAAATACTGGCAAAGTCATTAACTTTGACGAAATTGGGTCGTGGAAAAGGGTCGATCTTGATCCTAATGTTTTCGGGGACGGAGATTTTTCAGGCTTTTCCGGACTCGAAGAGTTGACTAATTTTGACGTCAAAGCGGTAAGCCTAACGTTAGGCCATTAATTTATGTACCCCTTGCAGGCTAACATTAGACCTTGCCCGAGTGTACTAGCACAAGCCTAACGTTACTTAGCCCCGGCCAAGTCATTATGCTCTTACGTAGGACTTGTACTATACAGTACACTGTATAGTAACGTTTTAGGATAGTAGTACTAGGTAATAGGATGTAAGCAATGAGTTTGTTCACAGGGGCACTAGTAGGCTGTGGCATGCGTACACGGTACAGCACCAGCGACTGCTGAGCTTGAGGCCATTACTGTAAATTATGTAATGTCGTTTTTAATGTTGTTATGCTACAACTTACATTAGCCCTACAACTTGCAGGTTCGCCCACAATTTCCAGTTTACAGTTCTTCTGGTAAGACTATTCAGGTGAGAATTTGGAGACATTTGCATCTATCTCATGCCTCCTTTTGGTAAAGTGGGATAGGCCTACATTCTGATGTTATAATATACAAGTACAGTAGTATGGATGTATAAGACTTCACACATCTAAAGTAACACATGGAATTTCTAACCGCTGGAAATTCCAAATCCCTATACTATGAGTCTAATAATCTTGTTTTAGCAAGTCTAGAGTTCCATATATGCTAGTAGCTTGACGGAATCAGGTAGGAATTGTACCTTGAAATCTGTCGTTTGATCCAACATTTACTTGAGTTAACGATACAATGTAAACCTGCCAAACTTCGCGCACCCACCTACATTACCGTGAACATATTATTACATGAATAGTGTCCTTTTTAACAAATCTCTTCTGCAAACCTACAGCAACTACCCCCTGAACAAACTAGCAACTAAAACAGTCATGAACAGTTTCACTGAGTGATCGAAATAATGATTTGGAAATTTGTAACATTAGGCAGCAACTGCGAGTAGGATGCTTTACAGTAGGCCTAGCTTACAGTAACTCTCCTGTGCAAATGCAGTACCTTTAGGTTTATTAATCAGACAAGGGTGATTAAACAAACAGTGTCTCAGCTTATGATTAAGTCATTTCTAGGTATGGTTGTCAAAACGTCAAGCTGCTTAGTCCTTGCATTTTCTGGCTTATTTTTTAGAGGTGCTCGTAGTTTGGCATTGCGTGAAGTTTGGTGTATGTAGTATACAGTCAGTGAAATCTGATTTACACTGCCCATCTAGCCATATCAACTTCGACTAAAAATCCAGTTAAATGGATTCTCAGTAACTAGGGAGGATTGGGTATGCGTATGAGTAATCCTATTCCTCGTTCAAAATACCTGAGCAAGTTCTTAAGACTAAGAATTGTTTCAAAGCAGCAAGGAAGACATCCAGTCACTGTAAGTGGAGTAGGTTGTTATAACTGTCAGATACTGTACTATACATGTATGCAACTTCCTGCAACAATGCCCGTACATTTTTCTTTTTCTTTTAATGAGTACCAGTACGGGACGTTTGTTGAAACCAGTTCCCAAATTACTGTACATAGAATAATTTGTCAGTCACATGGAACTTTTTGTCCTGAGCATTTTCAGTCACGCTTCTGCACATTAAATTGGCATGCAATTATTCAGTTTGGTTCAATATATACTGTAATCAGTGTGCGGCATGCAGGCAAAGAATTCAGCAAAAGGTCTGCGCAGTTCATCGGAAATCTTGATGCATAAGTCCCACAATCAATGCATAATTCAGAGATCACCAAATATGCACACAATTTTGCAACTAACAAGATATAACTTTGCACTGCGCTCCTGATGGATACCTGTTTATGCAAGACTGACATTACTGTAATCCCAAATCAACACACAAGACATGATGATCAATGCACATTGGTACTGTACGTTAGGACCACAGTCTCACTGTCAGCTGTACTGTAGCTTGTTTTCTCCTCGCATGTGGTCATGTGTTCATGAGTGTTTACAGACTGCACACATAAGAGGATGCTACATACAGTCCCATTGCCTTGCTCAATGGGTGGGGTTTCACACCACCATGTGGATTTTTCAACATGTTGGAGGATTTTTCTCATGATCTCCCACTACAAGTGCAAGAGTCGAAGAAAAGTTTGATGAACTGTCCTTTTGAAGCCGTCTCAATCTCTGACTATGAGTCCCCATAACAGTGTTGTAGGCCAGGTGGTGGCACAAACATTGAATAAGCAGTATTAGGAAACAAATGGAAAGTAGGACATTTATACACTGCAGTGTGTACTCAACATGATTTTGTTAGCAATCTGTATGTTAGTAAGTGTATACTGTACCGTACTTTTCTGCTGCACTGTATGTGAAAGAAAATGATGTCCTTGAGAAAGTTCAGGAGTCATGTGCAATAGATTAATTTCCTGAAAGGAGTTTGTTACATTAGATGACAGTGTAGTTTAATCTCACATGAACTTCTAAGGTGGGGGTGAGTATGGACTACAGTCTAAATACAGGTTTTGAAGATGCTGTTGTTAATTTATAGGTTTATTGATTTTGCAGGTAATGAGAGAACAGATTCCAGTAATATTATCTCAAGTTCCCTACACAGAACTGCCAAGAAACTGTTCCATGAAATATGACGTAGAACAGTGTACAGTACTGTATTACTGCTCAAAACAGGTATTACCCAACAGGGGTAAAGTACATTCTAGAAACTGTTTTCTGGGGTTTAGCATAATTTTCAACTTGCTTTTACACAACTCCACTTTCAGCTGTATGGTGGCAAGAAGAAACATGAAAAGAAAAAGAAGAAAAGAAAACCTGTGAGCCAACAACCACCAAAGAAGGAGAAGAAAAAGGCATCCTCCAGCCATGGAATCCGCATCTCATCTACTGTTGTTGCGAAGAGAAAACGAAGGTCTGGACGTGAAATCTGCAGGGAAATTTTACAGAGAAGGAAGGCAAGGAAAGTGTTGGCAAAGAAAGAAGAATTGGGTCAGTGATACAATACTGTACCTCAGATAGTAAAGCACTGTGCTATTTACAGTAAAGGAAGAGTTTTTTTCATTTTACAACCATCATTTCTGCAATCTGTATGGCAGGATATTGTATGCTAAACAAAATCTTGGAAAATTTCTGGCACTTAATGCATGCTGCTGCAGGCATATGTTCAGGTACTTGTTACTTTAACACTGTAGGTTTTGTGTTGTGTTAAGTCCGTTTGTCCATGCTGCACTCATATGCTCATGCTTGGTGTAAAGACATGCAATATCCCTCACATTGCAAATGGGAGTTTACATCAAGTTACTTATTACTGTATGTTAATTCCTTGTTCTATCTTTTTTTCTTTTCATACTGTACAGTTTCTTCACTTTAATTTCTCATCATTTGATTTTCTAGCAGATGACCCACTGTAACTTAGTTCTTTGACATATTTCAACATTACTTCATTTTGAGGCACAGTAACACTTCACAATATAACAGTATGATGCAGATACTGTAAGTAGAGGGTAGTCTTTAGTGTGGGATGTTGACCACATTAAAGCTTACTACCCCCTCTCCATCCCTTCGTGCCTCACCCATACAGGACCCTTTGTTTCCTAAGTGCTACATTGTAGCATTATAAACTCTAAATGTTTACGCCAGTACAGTACTGCTCAATGATTGTTTCAATATGGAGTAACACTTGTATGGGTGTACTGGACATTCAGGCCTACAGTACTATACCTTGCTCTGCAACATACAGTATATAGTACTTAGTGCAGTGTGTAAGTAACTGTAACATGCAGCAGACCTCAGTGAACTTTCATGCATTTTAACATTGTACATATTCTGAAATTCCTTTTCAATCTGTCAGATATGTCAGCGTGGAACGATCTCCCAGTCCCCCTGGCTGTTTTGACGGCTCTCAGAGAGCTTCGCTTCACGAAGCCTACGCCAATTCAGGCTAATTGCTTGAAGCCAGCAATAGAGGATAAAAGTGACGTGGTCGGTGGAGCAGAGACGGTAAGTAACGTCCGGGAGCTTTGAAAGGTGAACGGTTGCTATGTGTGGCCCTTTCTGCACACTCTTTGAACAATTACAGTAGATGGTAAATTGTGAAGCAAATTGAGCCAACATCTCAAACAAACAAGAAGAGAGAGAGAGAGAAGTCGTATTACAGCACATCAGGAGTGTTTGTTACATTGCCACACTGAAAATTCTTGAACAAATATTTTTGAAAATCTCCTGACTAATGATGTGTGCTATCCATTCCATATATTCGTGTGTGCGCGCTTGTGTTTTAAGAAATTTTGCTATTAAATTTATGTTTGAATACTGTTTTTTTTGTCCCATCTTCCCTTTTGCAGGGCAGTGGGAAAACACTCGCATTTGGCATTCCCCTCATTCACATGTATTTGAAAAGCCGGCCAGGCAAGTCCTCCAAGGACTCCATTGAACAGCTGCAGAAACAAACAGACAGAACTGGGGTCCCTGTAAAACAACCAGCAGAGTGCAATTCAGATATTTTCAGTGAAGATTCAAATGGCAGGCTTGAAAGCGAAGGCTCTGAAAAGTCCTCTCTGAACCCAGACGTCAAACACGTCAGGGATAAAGAAACGGGAAGTTTGTCGGATGATGAGTACAACCCAGAGGATGTTATGGATGGTGAGAGGGATGACTCCCAGAAGGACCTGATGGCCCTGGTCCTGACACCAACCAGAGAACTCGCTGTTCAGATCAAGAATCACATCATGGCTGCTGCCAAGTACACTGACATTAAGGTTTGTTTTTAAATAGATTTATGTAGGTGCATTTGACTAGTTAATGTCTTTTGACTTTGATGACAATCACAACCTTTCTTACAATGATGGTGCGTTCGTATCTTTGTGACAACTACCTCGTAAACATTACACCTTAAAGAAGAGAAGCGTAGACAAATCTCATTTATCTTCATATGAGGTTGTACCATTGAGGAACCTATTGTTCTTGGTGGAGGTCAAAGGTCATTTGGGTAAACTTTGGTGAATTAGTGAAAGTCCTGTATTTACGATATCTTGAGGATAGAAGAGTGACCAGATCTCATTTTTGGAATTGGGGAATACTACTTTAGAAGTACGTTATCATTTTTGGTGTGATCATCTTGAGAAGGGAAGCTTGGACAGATTTGACATACAGTATGGTTTGTGTACCACATCTCAGTACAAGAACCCTATTGCCTTTGATGAAGGTGATTTTCGAATGAATTAGAGTGAATGTTGTAAACACGATATCTTAAGAAGGGAACGTTGGACAGATCTAAAGTGTTACACATTGAATGTAAAAGCCGTTTTTGTTTTTAGTGGAGGTCAAAGGTCATTTGGGATCAACATCTTCCCAGTTGGGAAATCTTTTTAAACATGATATCTCAAAACAGGAAACTAACACTGATCTCATAGACACGCATATCCATTAAGGGCGCCTATTGGGGACATGGACTTTTCCTCACGTAAATGGGGATATCCCCACTTTGCACATGATGTCCCCACTTTACTGATATAAGACTTGTATGTATCCCTGATTCACGCCAAAATGGAATTGTGTGTTTAATTTTTTTACACACACACACCCCTATACACAGGAATAAATCCATATAACAGGTAATTGGGGAAAACGTCAGATTGAGCTGTTAACTTGAGGGCGCATATCTGAAACCCCAATTTGCATTATGTTAAAATATCCAGAAAAGGGTATATCCCCGTTTTTTAGTATATCCCCAGTTGCAAGCTCTAATTTCTCGTGTGTGTCCCCAATCGGCGCCCATTACAAACCCAGGTGTAGTGGTGTACCACTGTACATATACCTTGACCACTAACGCTGTTACATTTGGTGAAGACCATTTGTGCAACAATACTTGATTTGTGTAAAGTGTATGCATGTTGCATCAAGACTGAAAAGTTGGATGCATGTCTTTTAGTAGGCAGGTGAGCATACTGAGTCATGATACCAACAGACATCAACTAATGTTGATAAATGTCATTGTGTGTGTAGCACTTCTTACATGTCAGTCTGGTGACGTGGTAGATTTAATACAGTTGATTTACTGTAATACAGTATAACAATAAAAAAAACCAGCATGTTGCACTTCCTCACCTTTGCTGGTTCATAGGAAAAAGTTCTCACAATGTCATCAAATGCATTTGTGTGTCCTAATCAAAACAATTAAATATAGTAATACTGTGTAACATGTATGAATTTGTGAAGTAATATGCAGCACAAATCATGGACAAAGTACAGTAATTTTCATCGGAAGTGTGATTTTGCTGTCAAGTTTTTTTTTGTATCGAACTTCGTATCTGGAAGTGATAAATTGACTGAGAATGAAACATGTTGAATGTGTTCAGTAATAAAACCCTCCAATATGTGTGTAAATCTTAGGAAAGGTCAAATTAAGGTGAGAGGACGCTCCCTTCTTCACGTACTGTGTACTGTACAGTAAAACCCCATTCATCCGAACTCCGTTTATCTGAAACCATGTTTATCCAAAGTGGCCATTTTGTTTTGGAAAACTGGCATCCTACACTTGGCTACGTCAATTTCAGCCTAAATTTGACATTTTCTCTCTCTGTTTAACTTTTCTGATCTGCAACGATTATTATTGCCGTAGAACATAAGTGTTTTTAATGTCCATATACACTACCATCTTTACAGCAAATTAACGATAAACATGAAACTCCTCCAAACTTTCCTGTTACCGGAACAACGTTCCGTCCAGACGTGTTCAGATAAACGAGGTTTTACTGTATTTATGCACCTTTCACTCTCTCATCATTTTTACATTATGTCATCTCAGGTCGCTGTGGTGGTGGGTGGTATGTCAATGGAGAAACAGCTCAGGATCCTGAAGAGAAGACCAGACGTTGTGATTGGAACTCCAGGGAGGATCTGGGAACTTTACCAGCAGGTGAATGACACACTTCTTACACTCTATTTGTCTCCGTAATCGAGAGCTCTTTGCTAACAATCAAAGCACCATATTTGTGATTCATTTGTGGTTGTAATCAGTGTAACCAATGTTGACATGAAAATTTTGGAGTCTCACCCTTGTCAACTTTGATAAATGGTTGCGACCTCGGCAGTGTTCTCCTCAGACTTGAAAGGCTCTCCTCTCTGGTTTGTGAAAAGCATTTTGCAGAATGGATCCATTTTGTTTGATTTGTGTACCATACAGCTTGTTTGTTTGGTAAACAACCATGTAATCAACTAATTAATTTTTTTTTTTTTTCAGGAAGAGGTGCATCTCTTGACTCTCCCTAAGATCAGGTGCTTAGTGATTGATGAAGCAGACAGGATGGTTGAGAAGAAACATTTCCATGAACTCACAGAGATACTGGGCCTCCTGAATAGGTATCGGCTTATGTTCAGCTGGCATCTGCTGTATTTTACACCATCAAGCTGTTGTTCTCTCAACCAATTTAATTATTTTTGGGGTGAATGTGAAGTACTTCATGCATTTAGAAATCAACCATTAGTTTGAAGTAAAATATTGCATTTCTCTTACAGAAAAAGTCATACTTTGAAAGCCAGTATTTAGGAACACACAGTGACAAGTTAAAGGACAGGCATTTATAGACTTTTTTTTTTAAAGAAATAAGTTTTTCAAAGGTAGAAATTCAGTTATATGTTGCTCAAGAATACTTTGTTCACCCACTGGTTCAAAAATTGAAATGGTTCCGCTTCTGCAACTCATTGTATGTATGCTGTTTTGAGGAGGTGAAGTTTTCCAGATGTTTATTGGTCACTCTGAATAGTTAAAAATGATTCAAAGGTATTTCTTTTTGTTACATGCCATGTTGTTACATTTGAAATGCCTTATGTCCATTCATTGCCAGTCCTTAGACTGTTTAAATACCAGCCATTCATGAAAAATAGTCCACACTGGATCAAGACATGAAACTCTGTTCCTCTGACTGTTCTTTCATGTAAGTAAGTCACAGAAATTACAACAATAAATATCTTGGAGTACATGGTAACGATACCATTGAAACCAGAGCTATTTACAAATCCTGTAGTTTGACTTCTTAAGCAACTTCAACATTAGACCTAGTCTGTGTATCTTGGTGTATCCATGGTGTAAGAAAGTGATAGAATATCACAGTTCCATGTCAGGCAAAACTGTAGTATAATTATTTATGTAAAACAACAATCATGTATTGATCTCAAAAAATGTTGACTAATTTCTGGTTTGTTGGTTCATATGTAGTTTTGCTTATTGCAGCACTCAGCAAGAGCAGTCACCAATCCTAGAGCCTTAAGTTACCTTCTAACCCAAAATAAGAGCTTGTAGTGCTAGACAGCTCTAACAACCACTCTCTGTAAAGTGGGAGCTATCCCTCAACCCCTCTCTGTCTCGCCCATGTAATGCATTCTCCTGTGGTGTGCCTGGTAGCCATGTTTCTTTGCATGCAGTAAGCCAACGATGAAGACCTGTGGTCGTTTGTGTGTTGAAATTGCAGTCGTCATCTCTATGTATATCGCAGCTTTTACCAGGCAGCTTAGTACACAATTGTGATCTGTACTCTGGTTTATCCCCATATTCCACTTGTGCACCATTACAGAACATGCTCTGTATTGTCCTATAAACACAACTGAAGATATTTTAATATCTGCTTATCTGACCAACGTTTGCAAATCATGAGAAGAGGGAATCCCTTTATGTTGCCTGTCCATTTCACAATGTGAAATATATCCTGTAACCAATGTGTTGCTCTGTTACAGAAAGTACTAAATATGCACTACTGCCATACTGTACCTAAAGTGATTATAATCCATTGTCTGCTAATCTGAACCAGGAAAAAAGGTATTTTAAGAGTACCTACACCAGGTGTATCTTGTACCCACACATGTACTTTCGTTTTCTCCCTCATCGTTATTCTTGTCATTCTAACAACCTTCTCATGTTTGTCGTTTCTCTAGTTCTCCCATGAGGACAAAGAGACAGACCTTGGTTTTCTCTGCGACTTTATCACTTGTTCATCATGGTCCTCTGAGAAAGTTACTCAACTGGAAAGAGAGGTCACAAAGCCAAGTCTTAGGTAATCAAACTTTCAATTGTTTTGCTTGGTTAGTACTAGTGTGAAATCTCATCTCCCACCCCCAGTCTTGAAGAGTAGTTTGTTCAATCGAGGCTCTCCTCTGTCTGTCCTCTCTCGTCAGTTTTCTCATGCACTCTAATTGTAAGGTCAAAGAGTGACTGATAGTGCATGGTACTCTTATGTACAAACTACAGCAAGTTACCCTCCATGATGGTGCCGTGCAAACCAATAGTACAGTAGACGAATGATTGTATATTTGTTGTACACTACATAGAACAAAAGAAGTTTGCCGACTCAAAGATCGATGCAAAAAAGTTGTTTTTCCATTTCCAATGCAGTAAGTCTTTAGATAAGTAATTCCAGATTGTCCTATGTAGAGCTGGATTTATGGTTTGTTAAAAAGAACAAAATGGGTGGATGAATATTTAAATTGTCAATTATAAGACTTTTGATCTAGCTGACATTTTATGTAGGGAACCCTGTATAGTCACCCTGACTTCTTTGCCGTAATGTTTGCAAATCAGAATGCTTCTGTGGTACTTCTTTATGCGACGTTTGACTCACAGTGTTGCATCTCTGATTTAGTAGAATTTCGGAGATATTGTCACAGAGACTCAGGTTTGAATCATCCTTTCTCATTTACAAAACTTTATGAACATGCCAAAAGTTTATCTTGAATCAATGGCCATACCGAGAAGTTCTTCCAATTGTTCACTCAATTGACATCTTGATGATGCTCTCAGCCCCCTTCAAGTAGCATATTATGTGCATCGTAACAATTCCAAGCTGGGGGACTTTGGCACTGAAGGTCCTATGTGGCCAGGTCAGGAAGTAGTTACTAGGCAACTGGATTCACAACCCTGATTTTAAGTTACTTAAAAGGATACCATGTGCACTAGTAATCTAATTTGTAATTTAACCAGCTGAATTTTAACTGATCGCACTGGTATAAAAAATTATAACAATCAAATAAATGTTATTGCTATCTCTTAAAGTATTTACTACTAGTTAACAACAATATCTACACTTATCTGGTGTATTATATTTATGTATGACAATGTGTCAAATCAATTACATCGCAATCTTTTAATTACCACATATTCATGCATTGCTTACATTCGACTGTATTTTTTTTCTGAACACTCATGACTTCAGCTATGCACTGTGCACAGTACAAGCGTACTGTAATGTACCTGCCCTACAGTACACTCTAGAGACCATTTACGTAACGATATCTTTCCATTTGTTCAGGGAATTTGATGGAGAGGATTGGTATAAAACGTGATGCAAAAGTAGTAGACCTCACCCAGAAAGAAGGAACTGTGGCTTCCCTTTTGGAGTCAAAAATATTTTGCACAATCGAACAGAAGGTACGTATGTCACCATACAGTTTTGTTTCCCAGAAAATATCTGCAATTTTGTTGTTATTTTTCAACAATCCTTTATTCCACAAGATTCTTGTCTAGGTCTAGTAAAACCAAATGGAAAACAAACAATGGCAGCGACATATGCAAAATTGCTGACAGAATTTTGTACTCGATTATAGCTTTTATCTCGGTACAGAGTACTCATTTGATAACCAGATTTCAGTGGTTAATATTTTGGTGCAATTTTTGTCACTTATCTTGAAAGCTATTATAATGTGAGAAGAGACAATATGTGTGCTCTGGAAATGGTCCAGAGTGACATCAGCCATAATCCTTTGGATGGAGTTTTCTGGGATGCTTTAAGTCTCAATGTATCCCCGTCCCCTCCAAGGGGTCTGCCTCTCCAGGACTTTGAAGTGTCTGACATCACCAACTGCACTGAACATGGTACTTAGCATGGTGTCAACCTCGTGTAAGTGCTGTATCCTAGATGATTGTCTGAAGATACCACCATCTCTTTGGTGGAGTTCTTTTCTCATTTTTAAACTGGTGTTGCTCCCACACCATTTTCTGCAAGATGTCATTGTCGTGTGGAGTGTAGGCTTTATCACGAGACTGTTCACTTTCTCTTGAATATTTCAATCCATCTCATCGCTTATTCTGTCACACATTACGCAGGATCTCTACCTGTACTACTTCCTGCTTCAATACCCCGGCCGAACATTGGTCTTCTGTAACAGCATCGACTGCATCCGTCGTCTCGCCTCCATCCTCACCATCCTCCAGAGGGCACCCTTCCCCCTGCATTCATCGATGCATCAGAAACAGAGACTGAAAAACCTGGAACGGTGAGCATTCTACCGGAATAAACTTAATAGTTCAGTACGAGTTACCATCTCATGAGGATTGCCGTAGATTGTAATTCATATTCTCTGCATCAGGAGAGGAATTGTATAGTCCTAGTCAAGAAAGGCTGTCCTTTTTCATTTGTTTCTTTTCACCGCACATTTTCAAGGAATGTTTACACCTGTCAGTGATGTCACAGTGGTACCAATGAATGCATAATACAACACTTCAAGTCTCTTTGAAGAACAGCTGATTTCCGTAAACACCTGCCAGTTAGTCTATATTTTTTTTTCTCTGATTAATTGTCAGTGTGTATGCATGCAATTTTTTTTTCTGTTGTCACTACATTGTTCAAACGTGAAAGTCCTCCCCCAGGAGTGGACCACATATAATACAGATTATCAGTCACTTAAAGTTATTTTGTTTCAAGTGTGTATTACACTGCTGAATGTCGTGCTACCACAAAATGTTTTCTGTTTTGCTTTCTAGGTTTACAGAGAATCCCAATGGCCTGCTGTTGGCCACCGACGTTGCATCGAGAGGCCTGGACATACCGAATGTCCAGCACGTAATACACTATCAGGTCCCAAGGACCACAGAGGTAGGTCATAATATGAGGAGGATCACACATGGAAGTTAATAATGGCAACTGCCTCTCAACTGGAGTAGTTGTAGAGAGCAGGAAAATTGATCACTAAGAATATTTTACGATGGTTTTATTACCACCAGTGTGTACCTCCAGAGAAGGTTGTGGTCGTTTACAGTCCTGTTAAAGGTGATAACTCTGCATAGCTGCCATTTGATAAGCCAGTGTTAGCAATACCACCAGCACTTGATTAGAGATCAATATACATAATTGTGGTATCGTTATGGAGCCGAACATACAAAGCTGATTTGTCATATGTTGGCATCATGTCAGGCTCACAATTAAAACTACTTGTTTGAAAGGAAATTGTTTCAATTATAACACTGATTTTGTTCTGTGCATGCAGTGATTAATCTGCAGTCATTCTTTTATCAATGATCCATTTTTGGTCTTGAGGCAAGTCAAAACAGTTGATCATGACAGCAAATTGTCCCCCCCTTTTTTTTTTTTTTGGAGTTCTGCGTTACTTGCGGCTCAGGTTTTGATGTACAATGTTTTGCAATCAATTGGTCTTTAGAATGGCTTCATGCCAAGTCTGCATTTGAATAAACACGTAGCGAAAGTGGTTCTTCTTGAAGGAGACTGTATGTTTAAAACAGGTGTGAAAGAGCTTCCTCTGTTTCCACCATAAAGAATTAACCACCAGTTTCCAAATTTTTGCCAACATTGCCAAGTCAGCCACATGCCACTACCTTACTGTTGTGGTTAATCTTCTGCAAGTATCCAACTTGTAACCAGTATCACTTTGAACATCCCTCACAGTCTGTGGTTGTTGTCTTTGGTCCCATCTTTTCACAGATATACATCCACAGGAGTGGCCGAACAGCTCGACAAGAGAAGCAAGGACTCAGCTTGTTACTCCTTTCAGCCAAGGAGATTCCTTACTACAGAAGGGTCTGCAAGACACTCGATAAAGGTCAGCTGATGTGATTGTTAAACATGACCCCATGCCCTCACAGTGTCATGCATCATCCACTGTAGAATAACAGATGTGTTTTGTTTTCAAACCTCGGTCAAATTTGGTAAAAACGGTTGAGAGATAGTCGAGAGAAAGGTTTTTTTTGTTTGCTTTTTTCATTTTTTTCGTCTTTTTTTTTAATTTTTTGTCAAGGGTTGGAGGGCTGACTTGTTGGTTAGCATGTTGTAATCATTCAGAGACCCTGCTCTCTCAGGGTCTTTCTATGAGGTCATTGTCCTTTCTGACTGTTTTCACCAAACTAAACTATAGTTCCCTAGGCCAAATCCAGGTGGGATCATTTGGTTTTTTTTTTACTGAGAACTCAAAATTGCCTGTTCAAGGAAGCTCTTTACAGAGTTGCTGAGGTGTCTGTCTGGTGATTGGGCAATTTTAATTCGGGTTCCTTTGGTCTGATTCGTGTCTTGTCCACCTCAGGTCGCTGGTTACACTGTGAGGCTGCTGTTTTTAAGTCTAACAGCCCTCCTAGCCTTCGGGCAAAGGTCCTAGGAGCAGACATGACTCTGCATTGGGATTGAATGGTTCACCACTGCCTCATTACTATCTGCATCATTACTCTCAAACGTATCAAAAAGTATAAGTGTAAGAATCCTTTTCGGTGTTCACCCACAATCAAAACAATAAATGGTCCATGATGAGCCCATCATGTTTCCTGACCCTGAAACTGCATAAACTTGATCGTGGTGGACTTAAGTTACTCAAGGTAAGGACTTAAGTGCTTTGTGCGCTTTTGGTGTTGAGTGGTACAGTGTTGCATATATATTTTTGATTTGCATCTGGTTACAAAAAGGTCTTAAAGTGTGCATTTTGGCATTTTTTTTTTTTTTTCATCTCACCAGAGGAGATTGTGAACTTTCCAGTGGACCACCAGTACCTGAGAGAGGTCACCGACAGGGTAAAGCTGGCTCGTGAAATCGATTCCATGACCCATCAGTATGAGAAGAAGAAGCACAAGAATGAGTGGTTCCAGCAGGCAGCCAAAGAAATGGACCTGATTCTGGAGGAAGATCAAGTGTATCCTTAGATACTCAAATGTTAATCCAATGCTTCAATCGTAGGATTCTTCTGCAGTCATCTGGTTTAATTTCCTGCATGACTGGCACGACTTGGGAAAATTTTCCATGACATGAGCATGTTTCATTTAAATAAATGTTGTGTAACTGCAGACTGCAAAGCAGGCAAATGAGGTTGTCTTTAATTTGAAGCCATATGAGGTCGAAACCCCATTGTGATTGACACTGTGAAACGGAGAATTTCTCTGCAACTTGTAGATGGCTCTCACACGATGGTAGTCGAGAAACTGATGTAACCCCTCTAGGTACAAAACTGAAGTCACTTTACTCATGCACGGTCAGTGTCTATTAATATCAGGTCAGAATGGAGGTATCATTTTGGTTGTCATGTGGTCACAACAAGTATGTTTACAAGCCAGTCATACTAGAACTATATTAACAGTTTTTTTTTCCCAGATAGGTGCTCTCATTTTTACATGTCACATGAAATGAAACTTTATGCCTCTTTTTAGTACTGTGCACACAACCTGTTGTAAGTTTGGGTTATAATTTGCCGTTAGCCATACATGCATAAGTTTGCTGTCAGATGTGAATACATTAATATGATAATAATGATAATACATTATCATTAGTATGTGAAGGAAGGCTTAGGAAAGTGTAGTGAATTTCATGACACAACTCAGTGTGCCTCTTTAACAATGGTATCGACAGGCTGGACGATCTCGGTACTTCCCACGACCAAAAGATGAGAAAGGTGAAGCTGTCAACATTGAAAAGTAAGAAATTATCAAGCTATTTGAATACTGTTCATAGTGGGAGTACTTGCTGTGATTCAGTTTCCATACAGTGCCTGTCTACTATAAATTAACATTATAAGGGGAAGAAACCTTGTGAGAGTGGGAGTATGAAGCAAGAATGTCAACTTCCCAGGAGCTTGTTAAATCTCCCAAAATTGTGATATTTCAATAGCGCACTAGTACTGTTGAATGATCAGACCCACACAGACTGACCCACAGTTGAACGTCAATCTCAATTTCACCATCTTAGTGGGCATCGCAGATGTTTGAACCTCCGAGAGTAACGCAGTTGACCTCTTCGCAACCCAGTCTCAAGGCCTGGGACTTATGGTGCCATTATGAAGGCTATTCTTCCCTTCAGTGGCAGACTTTGTAACCATTGATTCAGAGTACCTCTTCTCAATGCAGTATATTAATGTGTCAATGTATGATGCAGATTCTCACCATACAAAAGTTCCTTGATGGTCCTCAAAAACTTATAAAGTGACTGAGCAAATCTGCCTCATCATAGGTAGTAGCTGGCAGCTACCAGCTCTACAATAACATTTTGTGACTATATTCAAAATTAGAATAGTACCATCCATCGTATTACTGTGAGTTGTCACCGCAGTATATGAAGCAGGCCAAAAAGTGTTAATTTCTGTGCATGAGTCTTTCACTCTGGGCATTGGTTTCTTTGCTGTGTTACTGTAAGTACTCTCAGCTAAGCCAGTGATTAGAATACTTGGTTGAGGACAGAGTGACAAAGCTGTGAGTGCATAGTACAGTGCTTACTTGGGGTCCTAGATGAATACATAAGTACCTTGTTCACAAGTTGAACTATTTGGCATCTCCCTTCATATTTTGATACTTGTCTTCATTTCAGCTCAACTTAAGTTTTTACTGAAGAGGAAGCTCTTTCCTTCCGGTCACTCTCAGCTTTATATCACCTCCAGTGGAACACTCCTGTCACCCATGCAGCAAGGTACGTCTTGAGTGTTTTGTCCCAACTCTCATATACATTGCAATCCTTCTCCTGAATACATGTGAGCCTTCCCCTCCTCGCCAAAAGGAGAAGAGAAGTAGACTCCAAAGAATCACCAAAAGGGGGTTTTTTAGTTGGGGGGAAAAAAAGTGCCTGCACTGTCCAAGAGTAAGGCTGTGCAAATTATGCTTCCTCTTTACTTCTTGTATTAAGCTGGATGCACGTTTTGATAACACAGAATCATCAAAATTTTGTACCATTATCCAGTTTCCATGTGTTGTACACTTGCTACTTGTTCCAATCAAGTTTCATAGAATGTTTGTATCTGTTTGTCCCTTGGAGAAGACAGCATTGTACTATTAATTGGTGTCGCAGATTATTTGTGTCGCAGATTGTTTGTTAGTTACGTGGAGTCAACCTTTGTCTCACCCCATCCTTCTTCCCCACAAATGATGTTCGTAGTGTGTGAAAGTTATTTTTCCATGCCAGTGATACAATTTCTGATCTTGTTATTTGATTTCCTCCTTCCTGACTGCAAACAGTTCCTTTCTATTAAAGGGGCATGAAGCAGTATCAGCTGAACATGAATTGAGGAACATTCAAATATTACTGAAAAAAAAATAAGACAAAAGCAGTTCTCTGGAATATTGAAGGTTCCCCACAGCTTGCTTTGTTTGAGGTGAAATCAATCCCTCTCACATTGTGAGATTCCTTGACGAAGGCAGGCAAGGAATCTATGCAATGGTCATGGCGTGTGTATCTGATGCCCTGGATTGTAAACACGATATCTCAAGAAAGGAAAGATGCCCGAACTTTAAAGTTGGTGTGTTGATAGTCCATTGTAAGTAGATGATCCCTATCGTTTCTCATGGAGGTCAAAGGTCATGTGAGGTCACCAGAACTTGATGTATCAAAATCTGTCAAGAGAGATATCTCAGCAATGGAATGTTGCTGGAACTTCCAATTATCATTAGTTACACTTAGTAAGCAAGTTATGTCTGTCTTTTCTTTTGTGGAGGTCAATGGTCATGTGTGGTCAATAAAGGACCCAGCTTAAACTATGTAAACACAGTATCTCAAGGAGGGGAAGCTGTTTGAACTTCAAAAGTGTTATGTCGATGGTCTACTGTAGGCAGATGATTTTCATGGAGTTTTAAGGTCATTGGAGGTCACTGGAGATTAAAGTATGAAAAGATTTTGAAGGAGATATCTCAACAGCTGAATGTAACGGTGCACTTCAGATTGTCAAAATTGGTAGCAGTTGATGAGTAAATGTTCCATGGGAGACTGGGAAAATCATGTTTTCATACTTAGTCAAATGTTAAAAATTGCAGAACTAACGATCTTTGAGATTTGTATGTACAGCAAAAGCTGACATTTGTGGACCTACTCATAGATAACAGTTGTGTAATATTTTGGGGAAGTCAATTGTCACATCTTGTCATCACTGAAATGTAATAGGATGGATCATTCCCCAACCCCCCCCCCCCTTCCTTACTCCTTTGCCAAAAGTAGATGTTTAATGGCAGGTATATGTTGCTAAATAGAATTTGGACTACTTTTTTCAGCAAGCTATTAAAAACCCATTTTTGTATCCCTCTCCGAACAATCATTTAACATCACTTAACGTAGTTTGTAAGATTTATCAGCAACTTCTTTGTCAGCAACTCCCTGTCAAGAGTAACAAAGTACTTTGTTTTGGTCACCTTTTCACAAGGGAATTACACTTAAGGAGGGAATTTTTTTTTTTCAGGTTGCCTTTGCAGACTTTTAACCATATTTTGGTGTCAGGAACTTTCTATCCGCTTATTAACTTCTTTGGTCAAAAGAAATATTACCACGAGTTTCATATGCGGTTTACATTCTTGTGTTCCGGTTCTTTGTTTTTGATATAGTCCTTTTCCTTCTCCTCTGGTCCCTTTTGTTTAAAGTGATTTGTGTGTATGTTAAAAAAAAGCAGGTATTGGCAGGGAATCACAAGGTCCTTTGACTTTCTGATATTCAATCCTGGTATTGCTGGTTATCCATGGTAGCTGAGGGTTCCAGTTATCCTACATCCTACAGATGAAGATCTGCTGTGATATTTGTCAGGAAATTCATTGCAATAATCATATCCATTATTTATTATCTTAAGTAAGGCATCGGTCGCTGTTTGAGGATTGTATTCTTCCTTGGACAGAAAACGTCGTCAATTTTACTGTCATATTTCGCAGGGAACATGAAAGACAAAGAAACTGCCCTCGCAAAGCTGAACATGGACAAACAGTTCAGAAAAAACCAGAAGAAGGGAGAACAATGGAAGAAGAGGAAGAGAGAGATGGCCGAAGATGCAGGGCTGGAACCGGAAGAAAAGGCAAAGAAGAAGAGAATCAGAAACAAATACCACTACTTAGGGAGGAAAGATGATCAACAGAAGAGCTCTGAGGGCTGAGAGATTTGAAGAAGCATTGAAGGAAGAGAAGATAGAAGAGCCCAGCTGAAGGGTGCAAGAGAGGTCACATGAACAGCTGTGGAGGCCAAGCTGAAGATACATGCTCCATGATTGATCACCCATGGAGAAAGTTTGGATAAATATTGTTGAGTAATGGGCAACATTGGGTTATGACCTGTGGCACAGAGTAAAACTGCACCGATGTGTCAGGATAAGTACAAAAAGACGCAGAAATACGACCGAAAGAACCATTACTTTCTCTTCGGAAAGAACAGAGCCACGACCCTCTACATACATGCCCACTGTGGTGGTAGCATTAAAAATACAGTTCCAACTTTTGAGTGAAGATGGAGATGCAGGCAGTTCTTTATTAAGGTCTACTCAGACTTTCCATTCCCTTTTGATTATAACTATCTCATGTTTTCTAAAAGTAATCCAGAAATATTCTGAAAGCAAGTGTAATAAGACATATCACTAAGACTTATATAAGACTTATACTTGGCTGATCAGCATTCTCATGGACAAAATGGGGTCCAAGCTGCTTTAGGATGTGATAAATTGTGGATTCACTTTGGTTAAGACTGACTGCATCTGAGGTAAAAAAATCTTTAAACAAGGAACCATAGTGCCTTTTGGGTCTTGTTATTGTGAGACGATACCCGAAACCAGTGAGACCACAAGAGTTGGTAAGTCTTGCGTTACCAAGGTGATATTTTAAATAATCAATATTTAAGTCCTTTATTTGCAAATGAAATGTCAATTGCATGTGAAGATGCTTTGGTTTCCAATTTTGCAATGATATGTGTACAGTGAGTTTATTGTACCATTAGGGAAATGGTGCTCCCAGATACTGCACTGCATTTCTTCACTTCTCTGAGTTGGTCCTCACTTGCCCCTTCTCTAAAAGAAGTGAGAACACGAGAATTCTCACCAACACAGCTCAAGCCGGTAAGATCGAATCAGAGGCTACAAAAGGCTCCTGGAAAGACTCATGAAAATCCTAAAAATTAGATATTTTGTTTGCTTTTTGTATCAGTGGTGTTTGCAGCATGAAGGGTTGGGGGATGGGGAAAGAAGGAATGACATAGATGATGGTAGGACAAGGAGACATGCACTGTCCATATTTAACTGAGAGTGAAATCGTAAAGATGTATCTTTTTTCATTCTACTGATCTGCAGCAATAACTGCTAATATTTCACTTGGCATTAGCAGCTGATGGCCTTTAAATGAGGTGTAAATCTTGCTGTGGGGTTTTTGGTAGATTTGGCACATCTTCTTGTGCAATCATCATGCAACTGAGTTGCAAGTACACATCCTTCAAAGATTTGCAGTTTGAGTGCTCCATCAAAAAGTATTCCACCACTACTACTTGCCTCAGTCATGAGATAAGTTAGCTGACTTAATAACCTCGGACTGTCAACTTGCATACATTTGTCAAGCCCTCTCCTTTTCATTCCATATGGAACAATGATCATTAAAAGGTCTTCAGTGTGTTTGTCGACTTAAGTGTGGCATGAATTTCATACATGTTGACAGTATGTTGACAGTTTTCTTGGTAGTGGCATGCCACTGAGTTGTGCAGAAGGAGCAGCATTGATCAATACTACCAGAAACAGGTCATACTTTAATGAGAGAGTATCCACAGCATGTTCACCTTCTCAAGAGGTCATTCCCTATTGTATGTCTGCTTATCTTTTCGTATGGGATCATGCAGGAAATGTCTTCTTGAGACATGATTCTAATACAAAACAAATTTCTGTGAAAATGAACTCTCTAGTGCGCTTTTTTGAGTTATTATCTCATCGTCTTAATGCAAATTACCTCATATTTCAGTTAGTTTGGATGAGCTTCCTACAGAATAGTTCTATCAGTCAGCAAAATGAGGGTATTCACAAATCTTGTGAATCTGTAATGACAAAGGGAATACATAGTTTGTACATATTTCAACAGATTTTCACAGCTTACACTTAACTTTATAAATGGCATGAGTTTGTGCATGCACACTACTATCCATGACTTTTCATCAACAAGCAGCAACGTTGAACACACTGTCAACGTAGGTTGTAACTTTGTAACGATAATTCTATTTACGCCATAGGAGTTCCTTTTTTGGGCTTTATCCACAGGAAACATCCAAAATGCAATTCACGAATTGGTTACTGGAGTTCCATCTTTTATTCTTGCAACTGATATCAAAAATGAAAGAGAAACAAGATGAATATATAATGACAGCACATTCTCTTCATGTTTATTTTGCTATAAAAAATTGCTGTCGCCATGGCAAAATACATACCTGATGGAATTTTTGGATGCCCAAACACACTCTGTGTTAAACACATATAAATGCCTGCCTTCACAACAAACACAGAAGCAAACAGTGTCAGACAATTCATTCTGGAAAGCTGTTTATTTCTGTCTTGTTTCTGACTTGTCAATCACCTGAACCTGATTTTATTTGTTTTTACTCATGTCAATGATGACAATGATTTATCAACAGGGAATCTAACTTGTCATGATGGCTGTGTAAACAAGCACCATACTGGCAGATATTAACAACAAACAAAAGAATATCTCAAAATTATGAGCTATTTTTGGACAAAAGGCTTGCTCAGGCTACTAGTCATGATTCTGTGTTTATTGATGGTGTTCAAATTTTCCTTTCTACATGCTATGAGCCTGCATGTTCTTTTTATAATCTGCCAACTGTAGCTCATATGACACTTAATGTATGCTTCATTCCAATATCTTTTGCCGTGAACTCGTCGTGAACTTGACTATGACGACCAAAGTGGGTAAAATCATGAATTTTCTGGGAAACTGTAATTTGTGGCTACAATTCTCATGAGCACTACTCCTGTCAATTTTTCAAATATACCAGAACTAAACATGGTGAAATCACATGATTTTAGTCAGAAACAATGGTCTTAATTTTCTATTGACATATCAAATACTTCAGTAAGCTCTGTGTCTAAAAACTATTTAAGCACAGGTGTTCATGACACCAAGAACTGCCATAAATGACAGTGCATTGTACATGGTCAACAAACAAAAATGGTGCACACCACAAAGCAGGGTTCCAAAACTTCCCCTAATCACCATAACCAATCTTCACATGGCATGTCCTACCACAGTATCGCATTGGAATTTAACCTATGCTTAGGTCCAGCAACAGTAAGTTCTGGCCATATTCATTCATGGAGGGATACCTGCAATGTCAGAATTCTTCTCCATTTTCTCCTGAAAGTAATGTATATGAAATGTCAGTGGGACAAACTACTTCTTATAGTTACCTGACGTATGAAAACATTTTAAGAAGCCAATTGTTGCCCCAAGGCTTGGACTACTAGTTTCAAAATCTCAAGAGATTTGTGCCCTTCTGGCCCATAGTCTATATGAGCACTTCTGCTAATAGTTGCAAGATGTTTCCTGATGCAGTTAGCATGTGTCCCTTTCTCTACTATACCGCCTGCAAACAATTGCAGATTGTCTAATATAAGATTCACAGTCTCTACATTTGTTACTTGGCATACTACATTGATTACTTGGCATACATGAATTTTAGTAGTGCACAAACTGTACGCAGACTTATTGGGAATCCAAGCAATAAATCCTGAATGTTGGTATTACATAAACAGGGCTGATGCCTGAGTGGTAATACACATTTGTTGTGCAGGCTGCTCCTTCCATGGTTATGGTTAGAATATCATTTTCCTCTTTGCATGGTGAAAAGCAACACCAGTATCATTGACAACACAAGAGTACAGGCCAACAGCCATGTGGGGTCCAGGGGTTTGGATGAACCCCCCACCCCTACAAGATCTGGAATTCTGCTCAGCCTATGATAGAAGGCCTACGTTAGCAACGTGCATAATGAATTTTAATTTGTTGGTCATAATTGTTGGGGAAAATGTTCTATATACTTGTGCTAAAATTGAACCACCTCACTAAAAAAGCTGCATTCAGGCCTTGAGTTTCAAAAAATGCCTAGATTGGCAGATCTGACAGCTTTATCAAACACCAATATAGCAACAGGAGGACCGGTTGAGATTTCAACATTTAGTATCTCCTCTTAAAAATACCCAAGAGAAGATGGGCATTAGACCATTTGAATTCATATTTTAAGCTGTGTGACATTTGTTTTCAAAATCTAAGACCTCAGGTATCTTTCAAGTGACAACTGAACCTGCACAGATACTTGCCTTTCTGGATAAAAATGAGTATCACCCTTGTTTGTACTTGCAAACTGCAATGTCAATTCAGTCGAATGTTAAATGACTGGGAACCGCAGGTACCACAGCGGCATGGGCAAAGATTTGAAAAGAAAGAGAAATGATAAATGTTCATCTTTGGATACCCTCAAAATTTTATAGCAGACGAATAGGACTCTTGCCAGTTTGCCGCTAGTCTCACAACGCTGCACAAGATGCAAGCTGGTGACTAGGGCAAACATAGATACAGTTAAATGGCACGGACAATATTAAGTGAGAACCCAGGACCACTAAGAGACTATCAACCTAGTATGGACACAATATACAGAGCACTGGAACCACTGGCATCCTAGCAGGGACCAAATTAGTTGACTTCCATCGGTTCCGTCTACCACTTTCCTTAGGACCAGGACAACCAGAACCAATATGACAGGGAGCCAACGACCGGAGGTGGATGTATTTGGGACCAGATCATCTATAGCAACAATAGAAATCTTTCTCGTCTTTAGGCTCTGTTTCTTGGTCCTTTCATTGTTCTTTAACCAACATGACCTTTATGCAGCTCTTTTGTCATTGTAGATGTCTCAAGGGGTGCTTTTCTGTTTCTTTTTCTGTCCACCACCTGAAAAACAAGTTAAATTTGAATTTTTACATCAAATTCCTGTGTTAAGTGTCTGGTTCTGAAATGGAAGTATCGTGATTTTGTCACTGTATGATGATTTTGCCACGGTGTCAGAGAAACATACCATATTTAGACATTAAATGATGTTTGTTGCAGTACCATAAAGTTGTATGGCATGAAACAATGACTAAATGATCAAAAGTACACTATCAAGCAGCAACTCACAAATGCATATTTTCAAGGCAGTGACCCATAACCTCAGGCAGTTCCAATTCTCCCAACCACTTACTTCTGATCCCTCCCACAGCCTGTCTAAAACTCCCTTCACATGTTAATGGGCCCCTGTGTATGCAGTGTAACATGGGCTACTCTGCATCTTTTGAATTTGCTGTCAATCAAAGCTGCAGAGCCAACAGAGAATTTTGCTTCCCCCTTGCCAAAATGTAGCTTGTGGTGATGATGGACCGCCTTAAAGTCTCACAAAAAGCCTGGTGATGTTCGATTCAGTTGGTTCTAGCAATGCTTCAACACATCTCATATTGCTATTCACACATGGTGTCATGTGATAGGATGATGGCTGCTGTCTTCTACTGCCACTCCAAACCACTGATGGGGTACAATATTTGAAAGTTTTGCAGAATGAAACTAATGGAGACAAGGCTGGTTGGCACATATCTCACATACATAGTCTGTAACAACCCAAATGGTTGGTTCAAAATCTAGCTGTACAAAAGATGCCTGACTGGAATTCCAACCTATGATCTTTGCTTTCCTAAGAGATGTGATTTTTTTTCTTTTTTTTATATTTGTCCACAGCCTCACAGGAATGAAACTTTGCAATTACAAAGTGTTAGTACTCGACTGTTCAAGATGAGGCAACTATTTACCTAGCAGAATTACTGACTATGAACTGTAATGCCCAATTCCTCCATTTCAAATCAACTAAATAAGTCTCCAACAACTTCTGCCATCAAAGAGCATTTCACATTAATAATCAACAAATGCAGAAGATAACTTGCCACAAATATCCTTATGCCACCAACTATCATTCAATTCCACCATGATGTAAAGGTTTTCGTTCTACTTACATCTTTTGTATAGTACATTTGGGATACTGAATGCATTGAGTGCCATTGCAGCTTTTTTTATAATTATTTTAACAAATAGAAAAATACTCTATGCGACCTCTGAGCTAGGCAGACAAACAATATAGCAGAGGTACATTCCATTCACTTTCATACTGCACTGACCTTTCTTTTCTTTACCCTGTTTCCTCTTTCCTTCTGTTTTGACTTCCTCTTCTTCTCCATCTTCATCTGTCTGCCTCCGGTGAAATGTGACACAGGTCAACCGCGCGGTGGTGCCGTGGGATGCAAGCAGCTTTGGCTTCGCTGATAACTTTGAGAAACAATCGTAAGGGAGCTTGTCATAATCATCCAGAGAGTCCCTGTTGTAAAGCTCTTTGAAAAGGCTTTCACATAAATCACAATAAGTAATGCGTTACACAAAATTTTGCCACACACTACAACTGCAAAATCTCATGATCATACATAATTTTGAAATCATTACTTTGATTGCCACACTGAGTTTGCAATCACTTCTACCAGCTGCAACCTCCCTATCTTTTAACCCCCCCCCCCAAAAAAAAATAAAAAAAACTAGTATGGTACAAAGAGAGAGCAAAGAGAACACTGACAGCTTACTTTCTTCAAGTGAATTTTCCAGAGCTTGATAAATCCATCGCTTGAAATTGATATCAACCACCTGGCCTCCGGCTCTGAATTGGAACTGCAATCTTTGAAGCACTTAAGGTCTTTTACCCTAAAAAGGAAAGAAGGTGTAGAGAGGGGTAGAAACTCTATCACATCAGACTCTTTCTTTACAAACTATAGGAAAAGAAAGTGATTTTCTGTCTCACATAAAAAGTTTGTTATCCTCTCCTTTGGCAAAATTATTATCCTCTGGTAAGGTTACTCCGATTTATGTCTTCCTGTCTTGAGCTAGGCATTGACATAAACTGCACAGGATGTACGTATGACCTCCAACCCACTTTTACGTCATTGTCATTACTTCAGTTAATGCAAGATGCCTCGGTGACAACGTTCTCCTTAGTCCCATTATCACTTGCTCAATGATGTAAGAGATATTACACTGTATTGTTTTACTGTATAAAAAACGTTTCCATTTCATGGGTCACATCTGTGTACCCCAACACCTACTTTAGCTTACATCAGGAAAAAAAAAAGTTATCAAGATGCAGAAGTTTTGCACATGTCAGCACTGCATACACCATAACAGTCATATTTGTACTGTAACTGTCCCTCCATCTTCTTTTCAATGACAATAACTTTCTTTTACACTGGTTCATGAGTTTTGTCACAGTATGGTAACCTCAACTTTAACTCTAAGTCGTCTGTTCAATGATTTACATGATTTTTGTTATGTTTGCTTGATGATTTTTCATTGCATTTTATCGTGCTGTATTTGGATAGGAGCTGTTTCTACTTTTTTTTGTGTGGATGGGCTACCTGGGAAATAAATAAGCTATTAAAACTCAATGACACAAAAACTTTCTCAGTGTCGACCAGAAACAAATTCCTGCTCACCTAACCCCTTATACAACACACCCAGTAAGAAGATCTTCAAGGAAATTTTGCTCACTGCTAATTGTTACAGATTCGGTCACACATTGACACAAACACATATAGACATACAGTGAGGCTACATTGACATAGGCCCTAAAAATTATTTGCTCAAGTTCCTCTACAAAATATATGTTGGAAAGTTAAAGAATCTAGAAATCTGATTCTCCTTATCAGATGGTTTTTCACTCAGATGTAAGTTTCGTATTCCTGACAACCTACCTTTTATCGTGAGCCTCAAATTGGCCAAAAGGTTTCGAAGGTTTGTCACTGAGGTTATAGAATACTACATCTGGTCCTTCTCCCCCAACTGCGATGGTCCTCTTCTATTAATTCAAAAACGAAAAGACATTGCAAACGGATACGTAGTAGCAACAAAGGTACTTGACTGCAAACATGACCAAGGTCCTGCACTCGAATACAAGTGCAGCCAAATACAGCTGGCCACCACTGAAACCATATGCCTGTCAGAGCTACAACAGAGCATTGTAAGAGAGATACACGTGAAACAAGCTACACTTCAAACAGTCCATTTTATGATCCTACTTCTCCTCCACCCCTTAACACACACACACTTAAACTTATATGCCACAACTTCTTCTTTCCCTGTGAATCACATCTAACCAGCAAAACAACTGCAACAGTTTTAAGGACAGAAAATGTTCCAAATTGTTAGCAATCAACAACCTCTTCCCTGATTAATCCACAGTGAACTGATTCAGAATAAACTATCACTTTCCTAACTTCACCTATTCTATTATCCAACTAGTAGCATCACCAACTTCCTTCCTCGCTCCATCTCCCAGCACCAAAACCATCCGACTGGAAACCCTACCAGTTGTGAGACAAGTCAGTTTTATGCCATGGAAAAAAAAATACAAAAATAAATCCACATCCCAGGAACTTGGCACATTGAAATTTTGTCTAAATAGTCTTCTACAGTCTGCAAAGGCACAAAATAAGTCCTGCTCAGAACAGCTCGAGGTCATCTTCCAACTACGTCAGTGTTTTCAAGAAGATGCCAACAAACGAAGAGCTGTGTCCAGTCAGCAATCTTTTCACTCGCAACATTGTCTGTTCCATCACAGATCTGCTACTTTTTTAGCAACAGCTTGCCTAATGTAGGAAATATCATTCAGATATTCCAGTCTAAAATACTTAAAGACAATGGATTCCGATTAGAACCGTACCAGTTTTAAGAACTCTACACAGCCGTTTTTAGAAACAACACAAAAAAAGCACCTCTTCCTTTAAGATGGTAGGTACTTATGAACTGTTGGAGAAGTGCAAGTTTACAGACATGTGGAAAGCATTCTACACATACTTGAACTTGCACTGTCAGCAAACATTAATGTGATAAAAGGTCAATTATTCCCTACAATCTCATAGTAACACTCGTGTAGTGAAATTAAGACTAACAGAACAATAAGCACCGAGAAAAACACAATCCAACCCAATTTCTGAGCTGATCAACCTACAAAAGACCACATGACTACTTTCACACAATAAGTGCCATAACACAATGTACCATCAGGCTAGAAAGCAGGTTCACAAAAAAGCATCCTTCAATTACTGTAAGCTCCCACCTCTCCATGTCCAACCACTAATTCTAAATAGCAAGCACAAGTCTGATGTAACCATCGCTGAAATCAGAATAGAAGAAAGCTTTGATGACTATTTACCTCCTCTTTTGTGTCAAATCTGGTCTTGGGATTCTACTGTTACTAACCTCACTTTTGATGATGCGATATTTAAATTTGAAAGAACAAAAATTTCTCTCATCAAAAACCTTATTCCACGATCAATAACGAAGTGTCTCAAAGGAGATCAAACCTCACTTCTATAAAAGTAATCGCATGGATGGTAGTACTGTGTGTGATGGTATCTGTGATGGTCGCTGTGGTGATATCATAGATGTTTATCTTATTTCTGATCACAACAAGGTAGATGGCACCATCTGGACTCCACAAAACCTCATCTGCCACTAAAAGGAAAGGAAGCAGAATGCAATGTTACTATAAGGATGTTACATCAAGGGTAGCCAGGCTTGAGTATTAACAATGTTCTCAATGAAACAACCGAGCAGTTTTAGTGATGGTCACGGGCCCCAGCACTGCAGTTCGTCTTTGGTGGGCACCACAAGAGTGGCAGGGCACCTGTAAGGCCTAAAAAGTGATTTCTGGTAATCTAGAGGGTGATTTTTCCAAAACTTGTCTGGTACACTCCATGCCAACCAATGATGTCAATCCACCTGGATAGTCTTCCCACAACTGTAGCTGTCATGTGTCGGAAAGATGCATCCACACTGAAACTGAGCAGTTTGCAGAATGTACATACTTTTCAGAAACATAGGAAAACTTTCAGGAAAGTTTCAACACATATTTAGACACAATTACATCTTTTGGTTTTTTTCATGAAATATGATCCCTGTCTTGCTGTTATGGGGTGATTTGACTATGGAATCCCTCTTCATACAACATGCAAGTATGTCAGAAAACATGAAACTTTTCAAGTTTATACAAAGATATTAATTTAAATAGGTACCAAAAGACTCATAATGTGAGTTGTATGTGATGGATATCACAAAGTCTTGTGCTAGTGACAATTTCAAATTAAGTGAATATGTTTCAACATTTTATATCTCAACAAAAGAACAAGCTATGAAGACAGGAGTTGGGTGAAAAGGATTATTTTCCAGGCTATAAAATATATTTTCTTGCAACTCTAGACTTTAGGGACACTTTAACCAAACACGCAACTTTAAACAATATTAGCAATAACATTTACTGCCATTTCCAACCACGGTGTTAAACTCTTGCGACAAACACAGCAACACAGACTTACGTATATATTGTACTTGCAGTATTTGTCTCTTGTACCAGCGTACAATAATTTGACCTACATTTGGACATTTGGTTAGTACCAATAATCGGCACTTTCAACAAGGCGCAATATGGGTAAGATTGCAAATAAAAAGAGTCACGCAGTACGGACGGTACGCTACCAGCGAGACCCAACCAAATAATTGCAGCAATGAACTCTGAAGTGACATGGCAACTGGCACAGAAATGCAAGCAATGACAACGTTTGAGACTGCTAATGAAGCGAAACAGAAGACATACAGGGCAGCTACTTTTAAATCCATCTGACAAAGTGAGACGAACTTCAGTTTTATACCCCAGCTTTCCTCAGACATCTAGTTCATGATGGTCCACCTTCTAGTCTACAGTTGACTTCTCACTCATATCTTCTCACAACTACTGCAAGAAATTGATTTCAACGGTGATGTAACATACTTTTACTGATACAGTGACTCCAAAAGCAGTCTCGTGACTTACTGACAAGGACTCTGAGGTGTCTATCAACACTCCCTCTGTACTGGCCAGGGTTCATATCCAGTGGTACTCACCTTCCTTGATGTGGGTGGTGTAAGCTGGCCGACCGTTCACCAGGTTCCACGTCCTTAGCGTCCTATCTTTGCTGGCGGTTAAGGCTAGTTTCCCAGAGGGATGCACTGCCAGTGAATGGATAGCTTCTCTGGAGGAATGAATGACACAGATATGTGCAGCAAGGAGACAATAGAAGATAAGTTCAATTAGCAGAGAGTTGTCTGTACACATCAAGCTTACAGATTCAAATCCATGTAATAGAGATGGCAATTTGATGTTTCGCCAAAAAGATGTTGAGAAGAACAATTCATTGCTTCATTCATACACATGGACTGGATGAGCAGATTGTCCAAAATTTAATTTCCTCGAGGGCCAGTTTCCAACTTAAGAATGACATATGTGTTCATCTGCATAAACTCAATGATGCAACTTTCAACACAAATTTTCTTCTTGCTTCTGTTCTAATGACACTGTGAGTGTCAGGTGTTAAATGATTGTCAACCAGGGTGAGTAAAACTAATCAGATTTGACATTTGTGGCAAGTAGGAACTCAGAATACTACAAAAACATACAAAAGGTTGGCGAACAGTATGAAGGTTAACTGCATTAATTGATGGTTACAGAAATTCTTCAATCTGCATATTAATTCTTAAAGCAAGTGTAGAATTCAAACTTTTTTCTTCAGTTACACATATTTAGAGATTTTGGACCACCAACTCAAAATGCAGTGTCAGATGGATTTGGTGACTTTTTAATTTGGTGTGACAATGAAGTCATGTAAGTCACAGGTGGGGCCACCAAGCACAATCCAACCATGGCCCATCCTTGTGGTAGACTATCACCACCTTTTAATTCCAGGTTTAAGAGGGTTTTCAGTGACATGCGACTGTCAATCTAAAAAAACTGAGCTGCTAGTAACCCAGTGAAATGAGTTCCAGCAACTCAAGTGTATCTTTCCAGCACTTACTTATGACCTTTGAGCACCTTCTGACAGTCCCAGTTACCGGTGTTCCAAATACAGACCAGACCATCACTTCCTGTACTCACTAGATGGGTATCTTTGATAAATTTTAAGGATGTAATTGATCCTGGAAATCAAAGGCAGAAGTAACAAATCCTTATTATGTGCAATTGTAATCGTCATGTTTCATATATTGCAGCATATGGTTTGCAATACACAGACAAAGAGAAAATGTGAACCTTTTACTGTACAAAATAAATTAGAAAATATAAAAGATCCAGCTCTCAGTCTTATATTCCATAACAAACTGTGGCAATTATACAGTTACGGCAGTTTTCCTTTTGGCTCATTTTACTTCCAGGTTAAGTAAAAGTAAGTATAAACACTAGTCATGTAGTAGCAATACACGTACTATCTGGGGAAGCAGTGCCTAATGCAGGGGCTGTTAAATGGAAGCAAAAGTATTGGGGGGCTAAGTCCTGGCAGGAACATCAAAGCGAAGCACCACCCTCGGCTGACACGTAGGGTCCAACAAGTCACAAAACCCTCAAGATGAAATGGAAATGGCACTTTATAGGTGTTCTAAGCTGCATGTATCTGGCTGTGAAGTAGGGATCCCATGCCTGCAATTACCAAATTGATGAAAAAACAATCATTCTGTACAAAATGGTGTTTAGATGAATTGATATACAGTATACCTGGGCCTCTTTCATTTATTTTTTGAACAGCTGGCAAATACTGAGGGTGCAGGGCATACCTCTGTCCCCACTGTTTACATTGGTGTTTAAGCTTTACTCTCACAAAGCCTCCCCTCTCCCATTCTGCCATTCCTTGCATGATGACAAACAAGACAGTTTATCACCTAACTGTACTTTATACTGTACATACTAGTGTGTTCACAGATACTCCAGGCACCTGTGTGTACCCAAATGGCATTTTATTACCCAGATAGAAATTACTGCCCGATTCCTTCATAAAGTGAAAAACGACGCAATCGATGTGTGAGCATACTGTGTCAGATTGCCAGATTTGAACTACCATACACAACAAAAAGCTCAAAATGGATTCGTTTTGAAAGAAAATAGGTTGTCCTACTCATGAAAAGGTGTAGGCAAGTGTATACAGTATAATGTACTACTAAGAGTCCTCCACTCACTCAAATGTGATGTACCTTACTGTGGAAAATAACAATGTAAGCAATGAAGTCGCTATTTTGGTCAGGTACCAGGGTAACCGACAAGTATTAGAAAGAATTACCTGATTCCTACCTACTTTTAGAAATTGACAAAAAACACTAGTACATGCACACACTGTTCAGAACTAAAATCTACAAACACATTCATGCAACAATGAGACACAAGAGGAGAGGACAGAGCATTCAGGCTGTATACCAAGGAACCTTTGATTACTCTACTTCTCCTATTGTTTTTTTCATACAATTTATACTGACATTTTCTGTAACATTCTACTGAGCACTACTATTATGTGTCTGAATGTTCGTTTGATCCTTGGCCATATATGTATACCTTACCGTCATGCTGCATTAAGGATCCTACATCTGTGTTAGTCACTAGGTTGTAAAGGTGCACTGTTTCATCTGTGCTTCCAGATGCCAAGTAAGTGTCGTTGCAGGCTAGCACTTTCACACATCCAGTATGAGAATTGTCCGTAAATGTAGGTCTCAGTTCAAACTTTGCCTCTTCCTAACGTAAAAATGAAACAACAAAATAACAAAAAGATGTTAGCGAGTTCTAAAACTAATTTGATCTGATGTATCTATCTATGTACGTATATAAAGTGATAAAACAACAAACGAAAAGAATGAATTGATCCTAGCACTACCTAAAGTTTCTTTGAATACACAAAATTATTCATGTATCTGATTTTATCATTGTAGGATAATTTGCACAACAGCACCTGCAACTACTGACAAGAGACAGTATACATACTACCTTCCTACTCTTCTGTTGGGAGAAGTTGTTTTCTGGCTCAGCTGTTGTTACATGTATCAAAAATTATAGGGGTGACCAAATACATTGGTCACGACAGTATATGACTATAGATATAATATATAAAACAAGACAGGCCCCCATGTTGTGCAACTGACTAAATGAGGACAATCTTAAACATTTCTTGCCTTTTATATTTCACCGTACTGTTGCAAGGGACAGTGATCAAGTGTATCACACAACAATGTGTGGGATTTAAAAAATTAATTTAAAGTACAGAGTATCCACATTATATTAGAGTTCTGGATGATTGGAATGGTCTGCCTCAGTCTGTGGTGTTGTCCTTAAGTGTTAATGCCTTTAAGTATGCACCTGACAACAACAACTTCAGTGGTGTCGGAGATTCTGATACCTCTTGATTTGCTCTTTCAGGGTCTTTTTTATGAAGACAATGCCATTTCTCATCCTTTTCTCATTAAACTAAAGAAAACATTACTGCACAGTACATTACTATTCATTCAAGTTTAATGTCTTATAATTGTTAAATGACTTTTGCAATATCTTGATTTATCACATTCAAGTAACCATTCATAATGCCCTAGAATCAATCACATGTACGCACAGCAACCTTTTGCGATATTGGAATGCAATTGTTGCAAACATAAATATGGAGTACACCACAGTGTGTGCACAGTACAAATGTTGATCACAACTTAGTAAAAGAAGCACAAAGACATTCATCAGCAAATGATGAAGAAATAGTAACAACAATTTTACCTTTTCAAGTTAGTGCAGCCTCTTTAAATGTTGTTGACAAAACTGCATGAACATGACATATTTTGTGGTATACAGTACATGACCAAACAAAGTCAAAACGTCAAATTTGTCGCCAAAAAGATAGTCGCCAAATTCTGACGAGTTTTGTCAATTCTACATAAATTGTGATTTTGCCAAGATGGTTCTTTTTCCTTTTGCATATCCCTTCGACGCTTCCATAGCACCCTAGTAAACAAGCTCTGTACCATGGTATTGTCAGATATCAGTGTATAGCATACATTGCGAGCATCTGTATTGTCTCTGCAGAGGGGAGACTGCAACCATGCACAGAGGTATGTGATACACCATCAGAATAATTACCACACTAGCATGTACAGTTTACTGTTGGGAGTTTGACTTACCCATGTCTTAAATTGCAAAGCAATAAAATACAAAACTGCTAAAATTAAACTCGGTCCTTTTATGTATTAAGCCATATCCCAACCTAAATTTGCAAAGAAGGCTCCTTTCCGTCTGCATTATCCGCTCAACACAATGAGCTCAGTTGTAGAGAAAACTACTGAAAGTGGATGAAGAAACATCGAACGAAATTACGAACTGCCTCTCGAAAATGAAATGCGTACCTAGGTTATATATGTGCTGTGCATGCCATCAGGGATGGTACAACTATCCAAGTCTAGCACACTGGAACTGTTACTGATGAACTATCCACGTACTAACTTCCACACTGAGTTCACAGGTCGTCCTGGCGTTACGTATACACGATGTCATATAGAGACTTAAAGTGATTGCGTGTGTAGACAAAAAGTAAAAACATTGAAATTTCATCTAAAAAAGTTTGTTAAGGCTTTTAATTACACCATTCGGACAATCTGGGAAAATAAATAGGTTTCAGTTGGTTAATGTTGCCATATGATTTCAAATTCTTCTAACATAATGACAAAAAGTGTAGAATACAATAATGTGGTGGTTGACAGTTTTCATTCAAATCAACGGTGTGCTTCTTTGAACAAGCCAATGGGAAGTATACTAGTGTTAAATATTCAGTTACAACTCAGGGTCACTGACGCCGCGGGCAAGGTTGTGTTCAGTTCGTAGGTTATTTGTAAATACAGTGTTTCCTTTCACAAAATAATACAATTAACGATACCGACCAAGGAGCGATGACTTGAGTTGAGTAGTATATTTTTGATGCACTAGTGAGACCTGTATTGTTGCGTATTCATTATGTAGGTGGTTATAGTAGGAACATTAAATTTCAAATATTATTTCTGTTTTTATGCCAGTCCTGTTGCTTTTCAAAGTAGTTACTGTCATTTTCCTTCATTGAAAGACAGAGTCCGTTCATGTACAACCTCGCGTGTACATTTAAAAAAAAAGAAAAAGTTAAGATCAAAGATAATCTAATCTTTTTGGTTTTTCAGTACACACGCAATCACTTGAACGCTAGGAAGACCTGTGTAACTGAGAAGTGAAAGAGTGATTTAGTATTAATTTTTTAGCCTAGGCCTGTGCGGGATTCGGGAAAGGAAACACACACATGTCATATGTCCATGTGCACGCAGACCTGCCACTAACGTTATAACTGACGTGGGGTTTTCCTACCTCGTTGGCATTTTCCACTACATCGAACCCGAGAACCGTTCTTTCATAGCATCCAGCGATGATTTTTGAACATATGTGATCCACCTTCGCCATCGCTGATACAGTAGAAGCATCAGAAGTGTAGGCTAGACGTTAGTGTTTGCTTCCACAATGCGAGGCTGCAATTTACTGTGTTGTCTAATATTGTGCAATCACTTTAGCAACCTGAAATGAAGCTATCACAGGATTCATCACAGGATTCTCTATGTTTGGGAAGGCTTGTCTATCCTTCATACCCAAAGCGTTCTTTCAGCTGAAAGGTGCAACAGGTTTGATGGTCCAACATGCAGGGTGGGGCCCAATTAAAGGCAAGAAATGGGATTGCTAACTGGGAATATCCTGTACATTTGGAATATACCCACATAAGGGAGGTAAAAATGTATTTATTCAGCATAAAAAAAAAATACATGGGTAAAGTTAACCGGAAAATGTCCACAAGGGCTCACTATAGTTTCAATGTGTGTGACAGCAATTTTATTTTGTACGGCTGAAAAGGCATATCGATTATGTTTTTTACATTTGAAAGAGAACATCCGAGGGATCACAAAATTACCAATCATCCTTCACATCACCCAAGACAGTAGACGAAAGCAGTTCATGATGGCCCATATCGACTTTGTTCAGCTGCAAGGATGCACTAATCGTGTTTGTATTTGAAAGATTACATATCTTATAGATCTCGAAAATGCCAATGATAGCAACTTTATCCCGTAGGCTATATGGGCCCACACAGTAGTATAAAATGGGCCTACGGTTCAGAACGGCTTTGTTTGGCTGAAACGGTACAGTGGATTATTCTTGTTTGTATTCGAGAGTGCACGTCTTAGGAATCACAAAATACCAGTGACAGCAACAACTTTACCCTTCACGTCACGGGCCCAGTCACGGTGAGACAGCATGGGCGTCATTCCTGGGGGATAGAAGGGGGACATAATATCAAAAGTGTCTACAAATTATTGTAGTAACTTTCCTGAAGCCATAATTTCTCGAGGAAAAAATGACTGCAATAGATGCAAAATATTTCACCAGATTTTGTGTAAGGTCACTTCCAAGTTGATAAATTCTCCAAAAAAAAAACCCTCTTATCGTAAGAAAGTAAAAACTGTCGAATGAACTTTTCAGAAAATTACGACAAATTCCAGATAACAACAATCCAAATTAGTACCATTTTTTTTAATAGAATGGTGTTTTTGTTATTAATTGCGAAATTGCAGACATAGGAGCCCCTTTTTCAAGGCTTCGAAGCAACGATCGGCCGGGAAGTGACGTTTCCGACCTTCTGTGAGGTTTGTAAACCCCAAACTTTTCTGGTTACGCGAACCGATGGCGGTACTCGGCTTAGATTGTCCAAATCGCCCCAATCGCGCTTAAAAGGTTTGCGCCCTCATGACACATCCCCACCCCTCCTGACAGATCCCCACCCCTCCTGGAAATCCTGGATAGACTCTTCATATGTGATATCGATAACGTGTAAGCAAAATATGCCCACAATCATTAGACCCTGGCGATGCTATGGTAATTTTTGCCCGTAACCGAAGAAAGTTTTTTTTTTTTTCTCGAAATTTCAATGAGGGTTTTGTACCACTCTCCATGAGAGAGTTTTCTGGAAATTCCCGTATTTGCTTTTTTTATTTCATACGGACGAGCTCACTAATTGAAGCCCTCCGCTTATGTAGTAATACCCCTCATTAATGAGTACAAAAACACATTCGAGCAAAAATCCCCTCCCCCATCCAAAAAAAATGAAAAATTTCCAGGAGTGCCTACGCTTATGAGCTCAGCCCCAAATGTTCGTAGAGTACTCAAAGAACAAGAAAGAGGATGCGTAATTCATTATGATCCTTGTATAATCTCAACTCAACCCCCATGTAATAAGTATTTACTGTACCGTTTTTCCATTGATTGATTTTTTTCCTTTATATGAATTGAAAAATTGCAGACATGATATCTCTATTTCAAAGCTGAGTATATGCAGCTTCGGTCGGTCGGAAAATGCCATTTCCCTCCATCTGAGAGGTTTGAAACACCCAACTTTTTCTTGTATGCTCCCCGCCAACAGATGGTGGGGCCCCGCTCATATAGTCCTGTCTAATACGCCCTTAGGTCCTCGGGCCTACGTCCCCGGTTAAAGTCCCTGGACACACACCCCTGCATTGTCCTTTTATAGACTTCGACAATATATGTGCCTTCAATCACTAGACCCTGGGGGCCCCGCCTGTCAATCATCAAATTGATCTTTTATGCAATGTCTGACCAGTTTCGCCCTTTCACTACCATTCGAAGATACAGAATCCTTCGAACGTACAGAATCCTTCATTTAAATGCTCACAATTCTACAAATGACTCATATTTTCCTGGCTTTTTCTTCTGATCACGTTAATGGACGTCATCGCCATATCCCAGGGAAAAACCTATTGGGCCTGTCCAATATACCCTAAGTCATCGAAAAGTGCAGTGCAGTGCGCACACCCCTGCTGGGGCAGCTTTAATCATTCAAACCTGTCAGTCAACTTACCCCCCTCCCACCCCTTACTTTTCAATTTGGATTGACGCCCCTGCAGCAGTCCCCAGGTAGCACGTGGTCCATGACGACTTTGCTCAGCTGAAAGGTACATGGATAATTCTTTTCCTTTTTGAAGTGTACTTCGTAAGGATCACAAAAATTCCAATGATAGCTACTGCACAACTTTATTTGACCTAAACTCCAAATTAGTATCAATGCCTTTAGATTCACATTTAAATCGACTTGTTTTTTATTCGTTAAAGATGTAGACCTACTTCTTTCTGGCTGATCCACAACAATGGGCGATTCAAGTAACACCGCAGTCTGAACGGTGAGTGCACAGGCATGTAGTCAGGCCGGAAACAGGGGACCCCGTGCGGACCACTGTGTCCCCCCCCCCCACTCCCATACTGAAAATTGATAGAAGATTACATTTTACTACTGGTAACAGGGTCCCCCCCCCCCCTCGGTGACTTACAGGTGATACTTCCGAAAAAGTAATAAGAAACATAATAATGAAAATTTTGTTTTCTGTAACTTTTTTTCTCTAAAACTCCCGAAATTTCGCTTCTATCGTCAGTAGATTTTGCTAAAAGGCTGACTCTTATTTCATTCATGGAGGTTGTGGTAAAGGTTCCACAATTCAACTATTAATCTTTCGTGTGGCCATCATTCTGAAAAACGCGCTATAAGTGAATCGATAGCGTATAAGTTGTTTTTAATTTTGTTTGGACGATTCTTAATTCAGCATCACACGGCATGTAGCGATAATTGTTTCAGTTCACCATCCAATGAGGAAGGCCATCTCTGTTTCACTTAGACCCTAGCTTCAACCAGGACGATGACGGCACTCTCATGTTTTACCAAGTAGATGGATGAACATGCCCCCTCCACCATGCCCTTTCTCAGCAACCGTTTGGGGGGTTTGCAACTGTGAAAGGGCGCCATCAAAGGAAATTCCCCGCGTTCTAAAGGTATTTTTTTATCACAAAATTTTGTGGTGGCGCTCCGCTCAGATAGCCCACAACTCTATACATAGTATGTAAGTGACGATAGGTCCCACTTTATTGCCCCTGAACCCAACAATTCAGGAAAAATGCATCATCACCGGTCGCGCCCTTCATGAGGTGCCTGTGTCCCTACCCCCCCCCCCCCGGCCCTCTGGTGATTGTTCCTGGATACGGGCCTCTGTGTGCATGTTTACGTTGCCAGGTTAGACAGAGAACGTTTGGGCATGATGTGTATTCACCATTCAGAAATACCCACGTGTCCTCTTTTGCAAATATCAAAGACAGAAAGATTATAAAGATATACAAAGGGGATCTATCGATAGCGTAAGTATAACATCACGCTCAGATTTTCCCTAATGAAACGTGCCACTGTGACCACTGTGGGACAGACTTTTTGTTTCAATCCATAACTTCCAAACACAACAGTGCCATTCAGATAGAGAAAAATTTTCCCTATGCTTATGAAATTTCAAGCTCATTCAATGTCGAATCATTTTAAATCAAATTGGCCCTCCAGTGACAAAGCCTGTAGGCGTGGAGGTGTGTTCCCGAGATGTACGTAATAAGGAGTATCGCAGGCGATGATCACCCTTCACCTCGCTCACCGGGATTTTGTATTGATTACGGTCTGGTGACTCTGGTCCCTGTAAGGATCGTAACGTCACTAGCACGTCGTCAACGACTACACAAACGAGCGACATCGATCAAAGAAGATTTGAATTACGTATGGAATATTATGATTTATTGAATTAAAAAAGACTTAGGCTTATGTTTATGTGAATGTATACTTTGAAATAACACACCGGTGTCACTTCTGGATCAAAGAGCAACGCACGAGCAAGAATCTCAACGATAAACACGAAATACAATAACATCATACCCTCGGTTTTGCCCTATACGTGAATAGGCGCTGCATCATATACGAAGACGGCTGTACACCTTCAGATCTTCCACCCTTCGTCACACAGGCGAAACTTCAATACATGGTTGTCGTCTACGTCATGATTTTGTAGCTATTCATCTGCTAACGATATTCAATTGTCATACGTACATGAACACGATGATTCCTATACGGATAAAAAGGGAAAAAAGGTGCCGGAGCTGTGCACGTGACACATCTGAACTATCAATACCTAAGACACATTAATTTGTAAGCAGAGTAAACCAACCCTTTTCACTAGCATTGCAAGCATAACGTTACTTATGATGCGTGAAAAATGGAAACTAATAATGGTCGAAGCAATTGGCAGTGTAATCGGATGACGGTTGTAGAAAGTCATATGTAGTTCATAATGATGAGGTACAGATGAGATCGGCACTGGAACACCTTTTAGCAGATTTTATGCATACCACCGCCAGATTTGTGCCTTGATGTAGCTTAAAAGCATGATCCAGCTACAAATTTAGCTTAAATAGGTTGAAGAGCAAGTTGATCCAACCATTCCGGTGAAACTTCCATTCAGTTCCCATGTGTGGTTCTCGGGATATCACAAGTTGAAGTTACCTCCTTTGCTATCAACTGTGAACTTGAAGCAAGCAGGAGTGGCATCATCTCTTCACATGGCTGAATAGCCTTTTGTTTTCTTTGTTATTGACTTTATATTTTGACCTTGAAATCAATAGGTGGCCAGCGTCTCTTACCCCTCATACGTTCTCATCATGATAGCACTAGATATTGAAGTATTAAATTTGGTGTAAAGTTTAAAGAAAAATATAAAATGCTTTATCAATGTGGGGAGATGGCATCACTCCTGCTTGATTCAAGTTAACTTTCGGTGACAAATGTGGAAACTTCAACTGCCCACAATCTCGGGAACCCCACACGGAAATTGAATGGAAGTTTCACTATAATGGTCGGGTTACCTTACTCTTCAACATATCAAAGCTGTATCTGTGGCTGGCCTATCCTCTTAAGGAACCACTCAGTCCCTCGTGAAGTACTTCTCACCGACTGGAAATACTTCGGCCGGATGACTAGCCCCTCCCACAATGAGAAGAACCGCGCCCACTGATGAGGTGTCACTTCACCCTGATAACAAAAGAAACAACTCACAGGGAATGATGGGAAAAACCATACTCTAATATCTGAGCACCTCAGGGAGATGTGTCACCCCGGAAAAAAAACGCATGGAGATGGACAGTAATTATCCCGACTTATGAAAATGAGATGGGCCTTATGGCTGTCGGTGATGATGTAACACTATGTTGTAATGAGAAACATGTAACATACTCATGCACGGGCGTCAGTTAATCCGTGGGCATGGGGTGAAGGGGGTCAAAGATATTCGCTTCGGAACCAGGAGATATGAAATTACACAACCGTAAATGAAATGTCATGCATGATTTGGTATGTAGGTCCCGTGCTACATTTCGGGAGTTTAATGTCATTCAACCAACCGAGACTGCAGTTTTAGTACTAACTTGACATGAGGCAGTTTATTCACATAAGTATATAGACAACTTTGAATAAGGACGTGATAACATACGGATCGGCCTATACTGGGAGCCTGAGGAAACATCAAATGAAATGTGCATATAAGAATATCAATGACGGGAATTAGGGATTTCATAAATAAGGAAATTAGGGGATTTGTGTCCCCCATCTGTAAATGGATGGGTGACACCCCCCCCCCCCCAAAAAAAATCTCCCGCGCGGTTGACGTCCATGTACTCAGACATATTTCAGTGTACCATCAAATTCATTGCGTTGGTCAGTGTGCGTATTTCCTCTTTTGTCACTAACATTGTGACTCAATGCAAACGATATTGATAAGAAGCACATCAGTCAACTTGAGTACCTCAATCCCCTACCTCATGTCCCCCCCCCCCCTGCCCTTCCTCACACAGAAGAGAGAATCTGGCAATTAGTTCATACTTCGGCGTTTCCAGACTGCTTCAGAATTTTGATGAGAAGGACATTACTAACTGAGGTTTGTGGTATTAATTGTCGCCCTCACTATTGAGTCTGGTCCGTGAGGTATATGTATCGGACTTAGCAAATGCACCCATCCAAACTTTAACATTAACGCCCTCCCCCCCCCCCCCCCCCAGCTTACGAAAAGAAGTTTCCTTATCATTTTTTTTCAAGGACAACATTTTTTTTTCTTTCTAACAGTGTTTAGCTTATGTTAAGTTGATAGTTTCATTCCTCCACAGTGGGACGTCTTTCCAACAAGGAGCTGACATCATGTATTTTCTCAACTTAAAAAATCTCCCTGTGTTCATTCATGTTGTCCAACGCCCGCCCTCTTTCTAGTTCTATTTCAAAAAGCAAGCTCGTTATGCAACTACGGGAGACGCGCCCTTGGCAAACCGAATGTGCAACAATTAAAAAACGGGGATTTCCGTAGGCCTACACATACTCGGTTTTACTCGCAAAAAAATGATTTTGAAAAAAAAAAAAAAAAACTCTGTCAAAAGAAAAAGAAGATTACGGATTCACGGATTTTAATCGAACGATCGACCACAAATTTCGGATTCCGGATTCCAGCACCAAAAAATGGAGGTTGGGGCTAATAAGCCTATCTGTGGACTTGCTCTCATGCATGCTGGGGGAATGTGTGGAAGAATGAAAATTGATATTGTTCGGATACAAAATTTAAGCTTGCGAGTAACAAATAAACATTACGATTTATTTTTTTGTGCATGTCAATGACTTTTTTTTTTATATTTACTTCCTCTAAAACGCCTATGGATAGGGCAATTCCACCCACTCAACCCTGTTGGATCCGGCAGTGATATAAAAACAAAGTTTATTCGACAAAGAGTTTTTATTTTAGATAGGCTCAATCTGTTTTCCAATTTGTCTTTTTGCCATTTTTTTTTTTGGGGGGACAAAACACAAAAGTTGGCTTAAAAAAGTGGACCTTATACTATATAAAACACCTGTTCCTCGAACAAAATGCCATACCCGAGCGAATCGAATTCACTGAGCGATTATTGTATAATAGCAATGTCATTTTTCATGTTTTTGGTAATACTCAGTATGTTTTTACTGTTACATGTCGTGTATACACTAGCCAAGGAATTGAGTGCATGGTTTACAACTTTACACGACGTTTTGGCCGGAAAAGGAATTGAGTAATGAAAATGACTGTGACCTGTTTCTTAGAACTATTACAAAATGCGCAGAGTGGTGGCGCACTGATCTGAGAATCAAAGGAAATCAAAGGATTACTTTGACGCCACGCGATCTGCATGGGAACATGTACTTTGACTCCCACGCGTCACAGCTGCATTTACGCAACACTTGCTCGTTATTTACACATCCATGACAGAGTGTGCTGCGCCTAGCTACGTGTACCTATGTACTGTGGAGGGGTTTAATGTAGCTCTGGGTGTTCAATCAGTCTCTATTTACTATAATACACACGTGTAAGAGAGCGAATGACTGTGGAAAACGATAGGGATGAGGTGCAACTCTCTGGCTCCCTCAGTTGCCATAGCAACAGTTGCCATTAAGTACGATGGATATATGAGACATGGGGGAGTCTAACCTGGCACCCTAAGGTGACCTGGAACCCCCCTCCCCCATTAGAGTAGGGGTCAAAATGTGTGAAGATGTGTGTGAGGGTGCGTGTACGTGTGCGTGTGTACTTATGTACTGTGTATACTGTAAAGCGCTGGTTCTTCGATCAGACTCTCGATCGACTATAATACATACATGTAAAAGAACGAATGGTTATGGAGGCGGACAAGGATGAGATGCAACTCCGTGCATTGTCCTCTTGCTTTCTGTTTGTTTAGTTTTACTTTTATCGTCTTGTCACCCATTGTCATATATCTGGGAAATACCTGGCTATAAATGCTATTCCAGCTTCCATCGAATGACTATCATGCTTCCGTCTTCCTGTAATTGGTGGACCAGAATGAATGATAAATAAGTGGATAAATTTCACTAAATAAGTAACTCTTTTGACCTTATAATCGCAAATCCAAAACAGGTTATCACAAACAGAGCTACAAGTGTAAACGGCCCTAGACGGTGTTGTGCAACTGCTGATAGTTTTTACAAATCCCCCTGAAACCAAAGTTTTCCGGGAAAATACCTATATCGTTTACATCCATATCAGTCGTTTGCTTTATGTGCAGTTTCAGCTACTGGATTCGAATCTTTTTCGCCAGCTTTTCGTTGAATGTTTAACGACGGTGCCTTGAATGGAAGACTCCTTCCGGAAGTTTGCTCTTGATGAGGTAGAGCAGGTGCCGCTAGAAAAGGAGGGGGGAACGCTGTTCCAAAAAGAAGGGGGGATGCTGTTCCAAAAAATCCAGAGACGAAGTTCGTTTGGTATTGGGCATAAAATAAAAAAAAATTAAAAAAAACCAGAGCGCCTTTGAGACCCCCACCCATCTCACCATAAGAGAGTTGTGCCCGTACCGTGATGTACGTCCAAAAGGGTTAGCCAAGTTCTTTTAAATGATATATGCAAATGTGTTACATATATTTTAATGGTTGGCTTCTCCCCTAAAGCTCAAAATAGCCAAATAATGCGAACAGAGATATACCAAACCCACAAATTCAACACGTGAGTCCGTACCGGGCAGTAACCTTCACTACAGTCTGTAGAAATTAATGTAAAAAAGAATTAAGGTAAGTTTATTATAAACTGACACTTCACTGACGTCATCATTACAATAATGGTAGCTATTGAAGGAACTTACTGGGGAGCCCATAGTACACCTCCCGTCAGTTAACTTACTGGATATGATAAACGTTTGTCATCAATTTATAAGGTAACCAACCTGACTAGCTAGCTGGTAACGCAACGATACACAACCTAAATGTGTGTCACTTTTTAGGTAAAGTGACTTTCTGTTATATATCTCAACGCTAACCCTTTGACGGTTTTGACGTTTTGACGTTTTCATCAAATCGAGACTGGATTTGTGTAATATTTGGCGGTAAGTCCAGCCTGAACCTGTGAGATCGAATATTTAATAGCATGATAAGGAGGAAAAAGACTGACTAAAAAAAGTTAAAGCAGTTTTAGGGCACCGTTAGTGTAATTTATAGTTGTTAAAAAAAAAAAAAACGGACGGCGATAGTGTTTTTCTTTCCAAACTTCACATTTGTCTCATGTTTTCAACATGAAATTTAGTATACGGTGTAAACTGACAGTATCAACGTAGGCTATAATGGAATCATATGTGTCATACAACATCTCTGTGATAGTTTCATGTCCATGAATATGTTTTCATTCCCTGGCGGGAGTCTGAAGACACCTAATGGTTCACCGATGACAGGGGGGATTTTCTCTGGCAAAGGGACGATGGGTGCATGTTTTCTGATTTGTACTCTACATGACGTCATATGCCTTGGCACGCTTCTCATTTTCGAGAAGCAGTTTTATTTTCGTTCAATATTTCTTGATTCACACTGTGTGGTTTGTGTTGAAAGAATCACGTAGACGGGAACTACAGTAGATTTCGTGGGAAATTTTGTTTGAGATGTCTTCGATAGACCGGTTTCATTTTGGCCTTTTTTTTTTCTTTGTTAATTGGTTTTGCAATTAAATGTGTTGAGTCAACCTTATAACTTTCACAATATTTTCAAGTCTATCTATAATATGCTCCCAATTTTTTTTTTCACTTAACATTTTATTGCTTTGCAGCTAAATAATCTTTAGGCCTACCAAGTCAACGTTACTTTCCCAATTATATTTTTAAGTCAATCTACAATAAACCCCAACTCATTTTTTTTTTTTTTTTTTTCACTGGTGTCAAATTTATTCCAGGGTTAAAGTTTACCGTACTGCAGAGAGACCGGAGCACTCTATGAAACTGAATGAAGAAAAAAAGCATCAACTGCACATATAACAATGGCAGGGGGGAAAAAAAGGAATCATGAGGAGTGATGATTTCATGTAACGACAGTTGTGGTTACGTTATATGCTTACCAGTGTAGGAATTCACTTCTGACATTTTGTTCGTTGTTCATGTTAGTGCAAAGAGTTGCTCGACTCCCTGGTTGGTTGCTTTTTATTCTTGGATTCCTTAAACCGTGCTCACGACTTAATAGAAAATAAAGACGGTACCGGACATTTCGGGCGCTGCCTTGACATTATTTTAAACAAACATGCTGCAGAAAGTAACCTTTCCCGTTCTCATACTCTCACCGTTGCCAACATCGCGGGAATCTTTTACAATCTGAACAGACTTTGGGATGGTTACTATACTTCTCAGTGTTTTATGTTCTTTGTATACTACAGTTGTGTGAACTTAATTTTATGTGCAAGTACATTGTAATTCTGACTATTGTAGTTTTCGCGGAAGTAAGAAACGAATGAAAAGAAAGGGAAAGAAAGGATGAAACAGCCATCCCCTTCCCAACCCCCTCCTTCAATAATGAGAATGACTTCACTCGTCCAATGAGGACGCCGAGTTTTTGTTGTCTGTCTGTTTCAAGGTGTTTTCCTGGTCGATTCTGCTGTACTACATGCGACCAGGGGGCTAACGTCTATGGTTGGCCATTCCGGTCATAACGTCTAAGTCTTTACGCGTAAAGAGTTTAGACGTTATGGCCGGAACGGCCAACCTGGCCAAACCGGTCATAACGTCTAAATCTTTACGCGTACAGAATGACAATGACGTCTTAGGGAAATGACCAATCACAATTCTTTAAAGGCAACTCTTTACGCGTAAAGTAATCTTGACATTACTTTAGGCGTAAAGAATTGCAACCTTTCTTTACGCGTAAAGAAATACACTACACCTGGCCGAGACGGTCATAACGTGTAAAAGTTTACGCGTAAAGAGGACTTCCACATTAAATAGCAGCAGCATTGAATTTAACATGAGGAATCATGATCGAGAGAACCATATCAGTATACTTGCTATTGCCCTGCCATTACTGTAATAAATTTGCTTAAGCATACATGAAAGATTGATGGTGAGTGATGAAAATATTTACAAAAGTAAGAATTTGAGATCCTTTACCGGAAGATTGGAATTGTACCGTACTTGTGGAGATGTAATTGAAGAAGCCATCATACTGTTTACACGTACACGCAGTCACCACTCGGTATAATCATATTATGTGGTGTTTGTGGTGTATATATGGTATGTGTAATAGCAATAAGTACTTCCACAGGTTACACTCAGTTTTCTCTTCAGAGAGCTCGTACTTGTTTTTTTTTTTATTAAGATACCTTTTCATCCCAGCGAATGACCTTCCCTGTGTACTTAATTAGATGTATCAAGATAATGGAAAACTCTGTAAGTAACGATGTTATGGTTCTCTTAATCATGATCCCTTCTCTTATGTTTAATATTACTTCTCTGTAATGTGGAAGTCTACTTTATGCGTAAAGTTTTACACGTTATGACCGTCTCGGCCAGGTGAAGTGTATTACTTTACGCGTAAAGAAATGTCAAGATTTCTTTACGCGTAAAGAGTTATAATCTTTCTTTACTCGTAAAGAAGTGCCTTTTAAGAATTATGATTGGCCATTTACTTTATCCTTCATTGTTATTCTTTAAGCGTAAAGATTTAGACGTTATGACCGGTTTGGCCAGGTTGGCCGTTCCGATCATAACGTCTAAACTCTTTACGCGCAAAGACTTAGACGTTATGACAGGGATGGCCAACCATACACGTCAGGTCTGCTGCACGTGAAATAACAGAGCAACTGTCAAGATAAGTCAATATAGTCATTTTTTTTTCATATTTCAGTTTATGTTAAGTTCCCGCTCGCTGTACTTTGTGCTCTATCATGTTTCGATGCGTCATTGTCACGAATAACTAAGCTGGGATTTCGGAGAAAGTCTTACTACAGACGAAAGGATTTAATCCATTGAGGACGGGTAAAGTCAAGTAAATTAACAGAAACGTTATGTCAATCATGGATAAATACGACGAACTATTCAGTGTAATGAAGTTACATAGAGGAGTATCATCACTGTGGAATTCGTGATTTTGGGTCTCTAACATTGTCCGTGAATTATTATCAATAATTCATAGACTGAGGTCCCCCCCCCCCCCCCCCCCCCCCGTCGACGAAGGTCGAGAGAGTCATTTTACATCCTGTTGTTCTCCAGCATAGACTGTGTTATAGGACATAACATCAAACATATATAGTATAGTGCCACTTGCCTATGCCTGCACCTGTGATCCTACATGTAGGACCGATGGATGTCAGGGAATAGACTGTACTGAAGTATATCGAATAAAAACACAGGGGAAAGGAGAAATTTGGTCCTCCGATGCTTTCATTTCCAAAACAGGAAGTGTCTCAGAAGTTTTCCAGGGAAACTTAGCAAAATGACGTTTAAAGCCCATTTCACTAAGCGCACAGTGCAACTGATGTGGTTCATGCATGACGTTGGAGGAGTCATGTCACGTAGACTAAAACGCCATAGAAACTGATTTTATTTTCTGAACTTCTTTAAAGGACGCCGCCAGGTGTAATTGTTCAGTGCTCCCATTGTCATACGTCACCGATGAGACATATCAGTCGCATACAGTTGGGAGTGACTCGAGGGCGCTCCGCTAAAAATTCAATGTGATATTCATATCTATCATCTTCAACTTCCTGTGACGTCATTCTGCAATCAAATTCTTACGTTTCACAGTTCAAACGGAAACTCATCTTTGAGAAACTTTTCCTTACATGCCCACTATCCCAAAATAACAAAAACATTGTGTGGCGATTTTAAACAAATCTACGAAAGCATGTACGAGACGAAGCATTTTACATTATTACGGTATTGTATGAATAGTGTTCCTGCTGTGACGTCATAAACTGCCTTGCAGAAATAAAAACAACGTTTCTCAAATGCGAGCTTTCAACCGTGAAACTTAAAATATAACAGTCAAAATAGTTCCACTTAAAGGGATTGGCAGCTGAAGGAGGTTGATATGTCATGAAACTGAAAGAACGTTTTTCCTCTCTTTATGGTAAAACCCGATCTCGGTAGCATATTCGGTCAAAACAAGTTATGAATGTTCAAAGAAACGTTTATTTCAAAGTGGTAGGCCTACATTGCGTATTGGAGAATTTGTGATGTATCCAGTATAACTGGATTTCCCAAAATATTGCAGATCGACTGATCGAATTAACGTGTCTAGAAGTCAAAGTGCAACCGCTTTTTTTTTTTTTACAGCTTTTTTTTCTGACTTCTTCAGTACGATCAAGTCTAGTGTAACCTACTGGATTCACTATCGCAATATCGCAAAGCACGTGAGAAAGGCAGCATGAGTGTATAAACTATACCAATAGCTCAATGATGGTACACAGGTGTTTCACACCGTACAGCCGATTATACACACGTAGCTTTTATATGACACGGCCCACACAAGGGTCAACATCTCGATGACACTGCCTTCAATTCTGTAATTGAAAGAACGTCTATGTACAACGCCACATTTATAACCCTAAACTTATAACATCTGACAGTTACACCGCGTCAATTATCAGGATAGCGGGTCCTATGGTACATGTGGACATGCGGGACCTAAGTAAGAGTAACCAGAACTTCGATCAAACAGTATTGAACATCAAAATTTCTATGCCCTTCTCTCTCGACTTCTTATCATCATTTCCGTGTGGACGAAAATCGTTGGCTTAGTAACGAGTACGCTTCGAAGTAGAAATTTCTTTGGGACGTCGGCGGTTGTGTAACGACGAGTAGAAAAGTCCCTCACAGAGCAATTCCCTTCAAAAGGTTACCTCAACGTTTATTGTATTTATACGAGCGGAAAGAGAATTCGTAGGTATAGTCCCGTCGGCGAGAACCCATACATGACGTCTGACTGGATCCTTCTGAAAGTTTGGAATAACAATGAATAAGTCTGATTAGAGGAATTTAACGCGGCTCATTTGAGTACCCAAATACTAGGTACAGAGGCATCGAAAACAGTGGAAAAGCGCCGGTTAGCGAAAGTATGTGGCCAGTGCTTGAGGGTGGTGAATAAAGTACGTCATCATTGGAAGCTGTTGCTTATTCAGGTTTTTTTTTAAATCCCCACAACCTCCCCCCCCCCCCCCTTCCCTCCTTAAAATTCTGGGAAGATTTAATGGTCTCAGGCACTCATACAGCAAATTTAAATTACATAGCCTGAGTTCGATTTTTAGAATACCCATTATGTAAAAACAACCGATAATGTAAAAAACAATTTAGCGATAATGTAAAAATTCTTTGAACCGATAATGTCAAAAAATTACCGACAATGTAAAAAATTCTTCGAACCGAGAATGTAAAAACTTTTTTTAACGACAATTTCATGTGGTCTAACGTACATGTATGTGCATCTATGTGCGTATGTAGGTAGGCGGGCATGAAGGTAGGTATGTAGCAAATATTTTACCGTTTACGTAAAAACTGTTTAAACAACAATATTTCGTACGGGCCTACGTACATGTATGTATGCATGTGTGAATGTAGGTATAGGCATATAGGTAGGTAGGTAGGTAGGTAGGTAGGTAGGTAGGTAGGTAGGTAGGTAGGTAGGTAGGTAGGTAGGTAGGTAGGTAGGTAGGTAGGTAGGTAGGTAGGTAGGTAGGTAGGTAGGTAGGTAGGTAGGAAGGTAGGTAGGTAGGTAGGTAGGTAGGTAGGTAGGTAGGTAGGTAGGTAGGTAGGAGGTAGGTAGGTAGGTAGGTAGGTAGGTAGGTAGGTAGGTAGGTAGGTAGGTAGGTAGGTAGGTAGGTAGGTAGGTAGGTAGGTAGGTAGGTAGGTAGGTATGTAGGTAGGTAGGCGGGCAGGTCCGTAGCCCTATAGGGGGCAGGCAGACAGGCGGAGACAGATAGGTAGGTTTGTCCGTGTATGCGTATTTGCGTGTGCAGCCATTGTGAGTTTATGAGTGTATCTAAATGGGTGTACAAAAGGAACAGTGACGTATTTGTGAAAGTAAAACAAAAGAAAAAAAAAGAAGAAAAACGTGGGGGCCCTAACCCACTATACCCAACATGCATAGCTAATAAGTTGTTTCTATCTGAGCGTAGCGTACGTGGTTTATGACTGTCTGTATGAAGTCTTCCTTGTCGCTAGAGAAGGGGAAGGGAAACATTACGCTATTGAACATATACTCATTTTCTGTCGGTTTCAAACAAAAAAGATCACCAAAGGTCACCAAAGAGATTAGTCCATCTCGCTCCTCGTTTTGCCCCAATAATCATTTGTATAATGTTGATTAAAAGAAAGTGTCAAGTAGTACTCTAGATATTTGACTGCTACCCAGTGTGGGAGCGGCCGTCATCGGGCCCTTTGCAGCAATATTAGTCGTCTGGCAATGGCCAAGCCCTATTCAGCTGGATGAGTGGCTACATGTCCACTTGGTTTCATGTAGTACTTTGGACATTTAGTCAGGCCTAATATAAAGGACAAGGTGGGGGGGGGGGGAACTCTATTGCGCTTTTCAGTGATGTCTGGCAGACCTGTAGCAGCCGAAATGATGTCTGGCATTATTCATTCTTGAGCCTTCAGGGGCGCTCTATAGCTTGGTACTGGTTTCAAGTGGTACTTCGTGCTTTTAATTGAGGCCCTATTTTGGGCCCCTTTCAGGACATCTGTCGGGGCCCTTTACAACAGAAATGTTGTCTGTCAGTGGCCAGTTTGAACTCAGGTGAATGAATTGCTAAATGTCAACTTGGAGGCAGGTGGTACCTTGAAAATTTGACTACAGGTGTTTTGGGGCCCTCTTTAGTGGGTCCTGGTGACCACATGCAGAAGAGATATCATGAAGGACGTCCATCTCTGCATAAGATGCCGGGGGTTCCCCTTTTGTGATTCACTACTCAGATATTTGTACCTTCTTCGTTTGATCAAACCTGCCTGGGCTGTCTGTCTAGTACACGTAGGGCCATATGAAGTTGTCGATAGAAAAGTTTCTTACATTATCGGTAAAAAGATTTTACATTTATATCGGCTCAAAGAATTTTTTACATTATCGGTATTTTTTTTTTACTTTATCGATTGTTTTTACATTATCGGTTGACTTTTTATATTTTCGGTTGTAACACCTCCTACAACTCCACCCCCTCCCCCACCCACACCCTTCAGGTCATTGAGATGCTAAATAGGGTTAAATTAATGCAATTGCGGCATACTTAGTCATGAACCGAAAATACTGACGACTAAAACTATGCACATCCTTATCTGGTTGAAATGCAAACTTTTGTTGTAATGCTACAATGCCAGTAATGTGTGAAGATGTCATATATCTATAAAAAAAAACTTTGAAGTACTGTAATGTGATAACAAGCAACAATGAATAGCGCCATGGTGTCAGACTAAGTTGCCCTGCTATATATGGCCATCCAATGTCTTTTAGCAGTTATCATGTTTGGTGAAAATGTGTTGGATTCATAGAAATCAACCCCACGTACAGCTTATCAATGAATTGTCCCGCTTTTAGTCACATACTTTGAATTCAATTGTTCTTATCTCTAAAGTACAATGGATACAAACATTTCACTTTAGTACTTATTGTACTTTTTGTTTATTTTTCCTTCTGTTTTCCTCTAGGGGAGGGAGGGTGGGTGTGTGGAGAAAGTATTGGACCTTCATATCTAACATTATTGACGTGCCTAGAGTTCTTGATCAGTAGAGATTATTTTCCGCGGTATGTCATTTCAATGGTATGTTATCGATGCTCGTAGTGACTCGTTCCTATGCGTTTACGCTCATCCAGTAGGGTAAGTTGCTTATGGGCAGGAAAATTGCGACCGAAGGATGTAGGGTTTCCCCCCCCCCCCCCTCCCGGTCAAAACAATAAAAATTGTCAGAGAGACGATAGTCGGAAAATTGGAAATGCCAGTTAGAATTTTTCATACCTCAGTTTAGCACATTTTATGACTTTAAAATACGTCATTGTTGCACTATAGATTGCATGCATCTCACGTCAAAACCTAGTAAGTGAAAAACTTCTCGAAAAGGGGACGGGTGCAGCTCCTTTCTCCCAGCCATTTTCTAGGCCAACAATCACTCACCCCATGCTTTTCCCCACCTATCAAAATACTATTGTATGACAATTTTTTCTTTCTCATCAATGTGGCTATGATCATTCACAAAATTCATCCGTGTAAGAAATAGTTCTGCCTTGTTATACAATCATCGAAGATTGTGGGAAATTAAGTAAAAACCTGTAATCGCCAGAGAGTAATAAGTCTGGAATACCTTTTCTGGAACTATAAAACCAAAAACCGTGTGGTGCGCTCCGGCCAACTGATGGTGGAGGTCCTCTTCAATGGTCCGGTCCGGGTGGGCAAAAGGGTTACGCCCCCATGCCAGACCCCATCTTCTGCAAAAACAATCCCTAAGTTATTTTATTTGGCGAAAACTCTGGATAGGCGCCTCATATGTCATATTAATGACTTAAAGGCAATATGTACCCCCAATCAGTAGACCCTGGCTGTACCCTGGTAGTTTTGGTCTACATTATGTTCACTTTCACCTTCTGCCTAAACGACAGAAGTTTTTTTTTTTTTTTAAATGTCGCTGAGAATTTTGAACGGTTCTTCCTGACGACATTTCGCTGGAAATTATCTTATATGTATTATCATTTTTCATAGATTATTTTTTTTCCAAATTGGCAAACATGATATTCCTATTTTAAGGCTGGGTACATACAGCCCGGCTAGAACGTTCAGAAAACGCAGTTTCTAGCAATCCGCAGGAGTTTTGTAAAAATCCAAATATTCTTGTAACCAACACACCACCTAATGGTGGCGCTCCTTTTACGTAGTAATCTCGCTAATTAGAAACAATCAAAATTCGGTCACAAAATCTGTGCCCCAAATTTTCTAGGCATTACGCCTGAAATATTATAAAAATAAATAAAATATAAAAAAAAAAAAATAAAATAAAATATATAAGAGGATCCGTAACTCATTACAATTCTTGTATCAGGTCAAACCACCTGATATGTTTTTTTTTTTTTTCATTTTTTATAGATTTATTAGATAGTGCTGCTGTATAGCCTCCCTTCCCCCTTAATATCCTTTTTTTTTCTTTCCACCGAACCTGATAGTGCCCTTTTTCGCGACGATTGCACCCGCATCTTTTATAAAATTCTGGATCCTCCCTTGTTAAAGTGTTCGTATAGTGTCCGAAGTCTAATAGCAAGTCCCTGGTCCGACGGATGCTGTCACCGTGGTGGCGTCGCCACTCAGTTGAAAAAAAAAAAAAAAAACATTCAGCCAGTAGGCTTTTTGGACCCTCACACACCTGCCCTAAAGATATTACCCTAGCTACGGCCCTGTTGGTAGGTTCACCAATGTGTTCTTACCAGACATGTAGCCGCCACGTTGTCAAGTAAAAAAATATATCGACTGGTGACACTAGGCGTTATGTGAACAGAAGCAAATATATCGATGTATTCAATGACGTAATAATTTCATATACACCACATAGACTAATACCTCAATGTCTTATTTTATTTTCGCTTTTTCTCATCCGTTTTCTTTAACAGCTCCGTGCATTGAGGGAACTTTTAAAACATGATCACGTAATCAGAAAACTATGCAAACTCTTGAATATTTAAAATGAGGCGAATGAAGAAGAAAAGGAAGTATTAAAGCAAAAAGTTAAGAGCCGGTCCTTAAATGAAAGAGTTTTTTTTTTGTCACTACAGGTACTTCGATATGTCTATCAAATCACAAGATATTTCTGTTGGCAGCAAGACAGCTCCAATCAAATCAACACTTTTAGGGGCATCATGGTTACAAAATGTCTCAGATGATTATGAAAATTCTTTGTTGCTACCTTATATTAAGAATTTATTATTTTTAGTGCAGGGAAATATTTTGATTAAAGGCTGTATTGCATCACCCTAAGCTATATTTTTACCTACCTGAAAGGAAAATCCTCAACTGGTTCTAAGTTTCAGTACTGTTAGATTGCCAGCAAATTCGAAAGATGCAGAGCAGCTCGTATTACACAGCGTACACAGGGATCCATTGTTTTGATTACACATGTGGAGGAATGTAATACAGGCTGAGGGAGGGACTAGAGGTAGGTGGTTGGGAGAATTTAAACTGTCTGGGGTGATGCATTACAGCCTTTAAGTTTATAGTACAGTGATCTGATGATTGCTGATTGGTCACAACTCTTAGAATATATCGTATTTTTTGTGAGAAGTAAGAATTCCAATGCAAAAGGAGTAATGGGGAAGGGTAGACCGTCTGAGTCGCCCGTCACTGTCGAAGAACAAAATTGAGGAAGACCTTATAAAGAGACGGACATTAATGTGAAACATCGTAAAGTTCCGTCTCGAGTCTGTTCGTATTGAGCGGAGTCAGTTGCTCAATTTGGAAAGTTTTATATCACTTTAAGCAGCAATTTATTCCTTGAAGGATGTAGGCCTAAGTGTCAAGGTGACATTGAAAACTGCTGTTTAAAACAACAAATACAATACAAATATGTCAAACACCCAACAACTATCTAAAGGGCCAACCGCTGAATGGCGGAGACATTTGCAAGTAATCCGTTATGTCCATTCAAACCATCAAAATATTGCGACATGTTAACCATGCTCTTCACCATGAAACTGCGACGTGCACTTACACTTATGTTTAATAAGGCATGTGAAGAGGAAGGGCGGTCTGCCGGAATGTAGATCAGGGGTTGACCCTCCGGGTGGACGGTCACTGGCTTAGAAAAATAGAAGAACGAAAGAAATACAGAGATGTACACAGATGGACTTTAATGTGTCATATCACATACTATCCACACATCAGTGCAGACAAAATTAATTTGCCTGCCTCATTAAGTATACACTGTATAACAAAGTGCAACCTTTTGTGCATTTGCCAGAAGCTATTGTACTTTACAAAAAAAAAAAAGGTCCGTTGGTTTCACTTTACATTGTAGTTTGAAATTTACCGCGAATCAAAGTACAAAAATCGATTTTTTTTTTTTTTTTAAATTTTATTTTTTTGTATATATCTGTTCATAGTCCTTACAATATGTAAAGTACCTTGGAGTATAGGTGTAATTTAATGTTCCGCTTGCCTGACGGATCAAGTGGAGAATATGAGGAAGGGGTGAGAAAGCCATACAAGAGAAAAGGCGTATCGATGCATGGAGTTCTAATTTATCGTGTCTTGGCTGAGTGCATTCCCGTGTGCACGCCTCATTGACTGTAAGATTATCCACGGTTAATAAATTCGAGCTCATTAACCGCAAGCAATTCCCACGGCTGCCGGTATTATGCACAAGTAGTATATATATAGAGAGTGAGACTTATTTAGCACGAGTTCCTCTGCAACCTAAATGTGAACTATTTCTCAAAGGAATATTCTTATATCTTTTATTGACAAATACAAGGGGGGGGGGGGCGGTGCTAACTGTGGTGCATTAGTTGTATGGAGTGTGAAAATCGAAAGAGGGAAATAAACAACAGTATCTACACACAGTGGCTATCGGCTACGCGTATTGCCTATCTTTATAGGTTATAGGCCTAACGGCATATATGTTGCATTCTCTCGTAAGGTAACTTTAAGGTGCATGTTCTATGACAGAAGATATTACGTTACAATCGTCGCATCAATTGCCAAAGTCAAAGTCATTTAGTTCAGAGTATGCTCATATTGAGGGTCAGTTGTGCAATTTGGAAAGCACGGTCCCAGTGCCACGGCCTTGACTTCACTCTGGAAAATGCGACAGATCCAAAGTTGGTCAGAAAAAAACCCTTTCATAAAATAAAGCTTCCCTCTGATCCGGAGCTACCACAGTCACAGACTTACATCTCAACACGGGCAGACGGGCGTCTGTGAAATGTTTTGACTAAAATCTTCTCATCAGCTTATCAGCTAAGCAACTTTACCGGCTAGTGTAAACCAGGGTATGACGTAATAACAGCGTGGTGTACTGATACCGTATCTACACTAGCACGGGATTGGTAATAGAGGGTTCCTGCAGCTGGACTGATTTTTCGTTTATTTATTTATTACACTCTCATGCACGGGTTCAAAATGCATTTCCTCCCTACGTTGAAACGAAAGCCTCTTGGAGGAAAAGCCCTGGTCAGTGGGAAAGAATAATTGAAAAACCCGTAAACAAGAGTAATGTCTGTTAATCTTTAAATATAGGCCTATCCCCCCCCCCCCCCCGGAAAAAAAAGTATCTCTCCTCACTCTGTTATATCACAACAAAAAGGATAATAAGTAAGTTTAACGATCCCTTAAATTTGCTTTCTTCAATCTCACCATTGTTCTCAAGGTTAACGAGAGAAAGCGATTGAATATAGGTGGAAATATTTTAGATCAAATCAATCCACATTATTATGATTTTTTCATAGATTGAGGTTTTTCTCATTAGTTTACAAACTAACTCTCATTAGTTTACTATTTGCAGACATGAGAGCCCTATTTCAAGTCGGGGTTCACGGGTAGTACCCAGTTTCCGAACATCTGAGGGGTTTGCAAAACCAAATTTTCTTGTACGCTCGGTGGCTGATGGTGGCGCTCCGCTTAGATGCCTTGTCCTCGCAATCCCCTCAACCTTGATCCCTGCACTGCAAAAAATCCTGGACACCAGATCGCGCCTGGTATGTCGTTTAACAGACGTATGGAAATACGTCCCTTCTCATGTAGACCTGAAGGAGCACATTCTCCTATACCACACACTGACAGACATTTTAACATATGTTTTTCGCCCTTGACCAGTGAGACAATGTTTCTTACGTCTCCAAAGCTTCTGCCGGTATTGGGAACTCTCGTATCATGTTCTACTTTGATGAAATACAGAATCGGTTTCATCTCAAATGGGAACCTATTCTTAAAAAAATTATCAATTGCAACCGACCAAAAGAGAAAAATCCAAGTTCGTGGAAGAAGTGGCCGAGTTTGAACGACTTGATGATGCAACCACGTGCTTGGCATAGTAGTTCACCTCAATTGAAAATTTACTGTGAAGCAATATGAATATATATATATATGCCTAAGTATAAGGAATAAAAGCTTGACCACCCATAGTTAAACTTGAATCTTCATGGTCATGGTTTGGTAAACATGAAGAAGCATCAATGGCCAACAGCTATCTCAGCTATCTCGTGACGAGTAGGTTGTGCCTGGTGTAAACTTTTTCAAGGTCTTACAAGGGAGTTACTGTTTAGAAATAGTATATGTACGTAATCGAGGATTTATTTATTAGGGTGAGCTGCCTGTACACGACAGCACCCTCCTAGGAAAGCTCAGAGGTTGGTCTTGAATAAATCTTTTTTTTATTTGTTCACCACGACTTCTGACTTTTTAAGCTAAGAATGCTTTTATAGTAGGATGTTTGTTTCTTCCATTTTGTTTTTTAACTTAGTGGAATTTTGCATGGCACTAAGATTTATTGCAAAAATGAATTGTGATTTTTGCCGTTTGTTTGCTGTATTTTTTCCTTTCTTATGAGAAAGTCCTCTGTTAGTGTTCGCTGCTATTTTTCGTCAACTTCTGCAGAGTCTGCTGAACTACTCTGATCTTGCTGTCTTTTGTCCCAATCAGCCCACCATGAGACAAGGACACTAGCCACCTATTGCACTGGAAGCAGCTGACGCCTTCCACCACCAATGAGAGAACTTGTTGAAAACTTTGGAAAATTACTTGAAAACTCACTCTCCTGTCAAAGCAACAGTTGCTTTGGAAAAAAAATGCAGAAGGTGCATTTGGGGTTTGCGGCTGGGGTATTGTGAAAATACATGATGGCAACATCTTTTTTAGTGCAGTCGGTGCATTGTTCACTTCTGTTTCTAACCTGCATATTTTGGAGCAGGAACGTAGAGAAGGAGAATAGTCGTTAGCTAGTGCCTCATCTCTAACCTCTCTTTCATTTTCCTTTACGAAACCATTATGACGACAAATTGGACTTTTTTTTTATTAAGTTTGCAATGTATTATTATTTCTTGGAATTGCTTCATGTACAGATTGTCACCGTAGCTGATAACAACGGAAAGAAAAAAATGATGATGACAGAGACGTAATTAAGTAAATGTAATATCTTTAAAATGTGACGTACGTCTTCTTATTTTCAACGCGACCGTAGCCGCGTTAATACGCCATGCTATCCCTCTGGATAGGCCTCTGCTTCTCACATTGTCTTCAAAGAAACGGTTGAGTGAAGTCGCTTTTTCCATTGCCGGCCCTGTACTGTGGAACCAGGGAGGTACACTAACTTTGACATAGTGCCACAATGGCATGTAATGTGATGGAACCTCAGAAAAAGTGTATCCCATCAAACTTGACTGAGTGGCCGCCATATGGTGCATGGGTCTATATGTACATATAGAGAAGTGCAATCGCCCTTACACGCTCACAGCCTAAACCATTCTTGTAACATTAATTGATTGACGTACCCAGCGGTAATTGCATCTTCTAGCCTGGACCAAATATGGAACTTACAGTCGACGTAATTATTTTATTTAATTTTTGGTGGCAACACCTGAACTTAAAACAGTGTTATACAGTACAAGTTAATCAGCCAAGAGATATAAAGGAGTACAAAGAAAGTTTTCTGCCTTTTTTATCGTTGTAAGTGAAATTCTAGACGATCTCTATAGATTAGGTAATATTCAGTTGTCATCCCTTGTCAAAACAAATTGGCTCACAACTCGGGTGAGCTGATTAACGGTGTATCAAGTTAGATTTCCTCGTAAGACGCAGAAAAACGCCTCTCTGACTTTGTTGGTAAATTATTTTGTAGAGGACCAAAGCAGTCGAAACTACTAGGAAAAAAACAATGAAATGACCACATCCGGGTTCGACATGTGTCAATTATTTAAAATAACAAAGGCAAAATAATGTTAGAGTTTTTAGGGACTAAAAGAGGATACCGCATCAGTCAGCCTTGCAACATTACCTAAGTTCCTTCAAGGTAAAGGTCAGATTTTCAAGACAGAAAAATCTATATAATACCGTACCAACACGTCAGAGTTATTTTTGGATACATCACGTGGTACTACATTACACACTGGGTTAGAAGAAGACTTGAAAACTCATGTCTGAAATTTGAAAACGACATGTTTTCAGTGGCGGCACCAGGATTTTAGATTTTGGGAAGGGGAGGGGTAAATGGAGAGCAAAAGAAACTGCTGAGGCGGCAAAATCGACCCCGAAGAGAGAGCACAGCGAGCGGGGTGGGATCCAGTGGCAAAGCCCCGGTGGCGGTCCAGCGGGCCAAGCCTCCGGAAGCTCTGAGGTTTTAGAATATCTCTGGGTGAAAAATTAAATCTCAGGATGGGTATATTTTTGTGCAAAGTGCGTCATTACACGCAAAGATTCCAAACGATTTTAATTATCTCAGCTATTCCTATCCTCTAGGTTGACAAGTTGAGAACCATGGACCTCCTCATGGGGTCATGGGCAAGGCCTCTGTGGGTGTCCACCAGATCCCTGAGCTTTAGGATATCTCTGGGTGAAAAATTTAGTTTCTGGATACTGTACTTCAAACATGAAAACTTCGACCCCTTGTGGGATCCAAAGGTAAAGTCACATTGAGTGGGAGTCCAGGGGGTGACCCCCCTGTGGAATCTCTGAGGTTTTAGCATACCTCTCAGGCTGGGTGAAAAATTAAGTCTCATGGACTTCCTAGAACAGAAAGATATGAATATAGACAGGGAATAGACATATTTGACACGTCACTTCAGCTGAGTGGGGTGAGGGGCAACTGGGGGGGGGGGCAAAGGTTCTGGGAACAAATTCCCCCACCCCACAACACTTGGTGCCGCCACTGTTTTTCTAAATCACATCGTCTATCGGGTCGACATTTCTTCACTTTCCCTTGACCTTCCCCGTGAACTATGGTGAACTTTACCCGTAATACCTATTTTAAGAGTTTCATTTTGTCCAACTTTATTTTGCATTTTTGTCTGTGATTAATTTAAGAGAGCTTCAATGACAACATTAGACAGGGCTGCACATTTCTGCAGGTGTTTATCTATTGATATTATTATTACTGTTATTACAATTATTATTACTGTTACAGTTATACTATTATTATTATTACTACTACTATTTTTTGGAAGGGTCTCTGAATATTTAAAGTAATAAATTCAGATATTCGATGACTAAAAACAAAACAGATAAGTGTGTTTGACCACTTGTTTGATCCCATCCCCCCCCCCCAAAAAAAAGGAGCAAGCACAGCACAAAAAAGCACTGGGTAAGACCCTGGCAAGATGAAATTGCAAAAATTCCCATGTGACTTTCTTTTCTTCGTCTTTTGATACAACAGTACGGTTGTGAAGTTCTCAGCAGACAATCTCAAGAGGGTGAATCCTCCATAGAACTTAGAGACACTTTGGACAAAAAGTCACGCAATTAGTTCGAATTTAATCCTTCATTTCAATAAATTAATTAAATCTGCTCTGGATGACATCATGCATATCATTAATTCTGTCGCACTGTGACCAGACTGGTATACCGTTTCATATCTGAAAGGCACGGCTTAATTTTCCGGTGGGTATTTGGTAGTTTCTTGCATGCAGCTGCCATTCGGATCACATATGATGCGATATACTGTTACTGTTTCATTTCCAGTGATTCATGCCGATTCAACTTTGGAGACGGTTTCAGATTTTTGTACCGTTTATTACATCTTCGTCTACTAAGAATAATTCATCGCTGAAGACGCCAGTCCCAGTGACAGTTGTCAACGCAATGGAAAACAGAAATACAGATGCTGATAAGTTCCATTCGCAATAAAGGAAAATGCATAGCCATTGTCATTGACGAGTTGCTAAGTTTGTGAATTGGCCTCAGTCAAACCAAGGAGGTTTTCCTTGGTCAAACTGCGAAACGAAATATGGCTACCCAAGTTAAATCTTAAAGACCGAGTGACGTGCATCTAGAACAAAAAAAAAAATGTAGGCTACCTGGCTTCATTCAGAAGTCGCAGAGGCCGGGAATGTGAATGACAATCCGTTGACATTGTGTTCATATCTAGGTCATTACCGGTTTTGAGATTTGCAAAGCCATGGACGAAAATGTAAAACCGATGATGTGGTGTGTTCATGCACAGTGTCAGTTTTTCACTCTTAGGTCTATTGTCTGTTACTTACTCTCTTGTTTTGACACCATTTTTAAGTTACATCAAAAATGCCAGAATGTAGAATAATAATGAATACAAAATATACTTTCAAAGTAAAACCCCCAAGGGGTCATGTAAAAATGTCAATTATCATTGAAATAAATCTCAAGTAAACAAAGGATGCATAAGGCGTATAACGTGTGTTCCTTCCCCCCCCCCCCGCCCCCACACACACACCCATGTCAGAAATTCGCATATTTATTTCATTCACGTGCAATTGTAAAATAATTTTTTTCGGGGGGGGGGGAAATAGTTAATAGATTTTGATGAAAATTATGGCTATATTCCCCCTTTGTAATGGTTAATTCGACCACTACTTCTTTCCCTTTTTTTTTTCGATGTACTTTCAATGGCCTAAGGTTAAATTGCTACATCCGGTATCTTACTTTACTAAATCTATTGTCTGGATTAAATCACGAAGAATGTCAGAAATAATACAAGATTATCTTTCGGTATGTATTTGTGTACCGCCTCCGTTACTACGTAAACTGTCTCTGTCCTGTTTTTCTCGGGAATCTGGAGCTTGGTAAATGGAGCTTGATACACCCAAGGAGGTTCCTTAGAACCTCCTTGGTACAACGTTTTTAGTGTTTAACATGCAGTTTTACTCTCTGTCTTGCAACAACTAACAGGCTACTTCGTTTAAAGGAAAATAAGACGTTTGCAATACACCATAAAATGGCACATAAAGAGAAAAGTTGTGACGATTGTTAAGCTATTTAGGTTCATCAACAAACAGCTACAAAAACTTCATCAGTCCTCAAAACAACGTGCATAAGATGAGATACGGAAGGTGCAACGCTTGAATATTTGAAAGTTTGGGTGAACAAAGCTATCCTTAAGCAACAAATAATTGAATTTCTATCTGTCCGAAAGTAATATTTCTTCCTTCCGTATTTTGAGTAACCTCTCATCCTGTCTCTACAAATATTAGTTTTTAAAACATGATTTTTTTTTTTTCGGTAAAACTTTGTCCTGATTTTCCTTTAACGATTTCTACAAGGTAAACATTCAGCACATGTCTTTAAATATAGGCCTACCTGGCAAACTGAGTCTTGGAGTTCTTCTAACCCACATTTTTTTAGGTCGGTGCCGAAATGAATACGCTTTCCCTTTGAAATTTAATTGAAAAGTGATGTAATAAAGTAACAAACACTTCCCTCTATTCAGTCTGTCCTTTCTCACAATACATTACAATACACCGAGCCAAATTGAACAGACATTTTTTTTTACTATTTTAGGTTTCGCCAGATCAACTCCAGATGTTTTTTCCTTTCCGTCTTCTGTTTTTTTTTTCTTTGCATCTATATCACTTTAATATCTCCAGCGCCCGAAAGAATTCTCCGAGTATCAGATAAAGTTTGGTTTTCAAGACAAACGAGCCGTGAAAAGTCTTCTGTCTTCCCAGACATTGGCGCTGTAGACAGATTTATAATCATCGCGTGCCACACACCTTGGTAGGCAGGGAGAAAGTAATTAACTGATTGAGTCTGGACTAATCAAAGTAATGTGAGCCCAGTAAATTGACTAAGTTGGTAAAATTAAGAACCATCCTATACACTGAGTGAGCTATACAGATGAAAACGTTGAGATTCTTTCCGATGGCCGAACTCATCAGCGGTACAGTACGGTTTGAACAGGGAGGTGTTATTAACACCTCCCTGGTTTGACGAATATGTGGTCCGAAACCGGTTTCTGTCTTCAAATTGGTCACTGTTCTAGCTTAGTGACTACCTGCGCTCGCGCGCAAGTGCTTGTCGGTAGGGTCTGCTACAAAAAAAAAAAAAAAAAAATTAGCCTAACCAAGTAATGGATTGTAACAGAACCAAAAGTGTTGAAAATACAAAGGAAATGCAATATTAACATATCTATTTTTTTTTTTTAGTTCTTTCGGTCAATTTCTTCAAAACGAAAATAAAGTGAAACTTGCTATGACCAGATGGCTTAGTTGGGACTATCAGGGGATTCCAGTTGGGGCAGTTCTCTTTATAGATGTTCTAAATATTGTGATTCGAAGAGTTGAACCAGCAGTATTGCATGTATGATTTGTCTCTATGCTTTTTCAAGTAATGCGAGCCCAGTAAATTGACATAAGTTGGTAAAATTAAGAACCATCCTGGATGAGCTCTGTAGATAAAAACGTTGAGATTCTTTCCGATGGCGGTACAGTTTGAGGAATATGTAGCCCGAAACTGGTTTCTTTTTTCAAATCGGTTACTGTTCTAGCTAGTGACTAACTGTGCTTGCGCGCAAGTGCCTGTTGGTTAGGATCTGCTACGAGAAAAAAAAAAGGAGCCTAACCAATTAATGGGTTGTAACAGAACTGGCAAAAATGACATTATGGGACATGGAATACTGACTGATTTCACACAGCTCGTGTTTTATTACATAACAATGTTGACCGCATGAGAAGCGCATCTAAGTCGCGGTATTCCTCTCCGTGCTAATTCACTCGACATGAAGGGATGTAATATAACTTATGACGTGGTCTAATGAATTTTCTCCGATTTTCTTAAAGAGAAGTAGGGCGTTTAATTTACAGAAAACGTCTATATTATTAAAACCAATGTTTGTGGACGCAGAATGACAGATTATTCAAAATAAGGAAGGACACTAACCTTCTTTTCAAGAAATAAGTCTCTCACAAACAGAAACTCAGTTATTTGTTGCTCGACACTACCTTGTTCACACAAACTTTTTAAAATTCAAATGATGAATCTTTCGTTACTCATCACATGCATAATATTTTGAGGAGATGAAACTTTGGCAGGTGGTAATTGATGAGCCTGGATGGTTGAACAATTACTAAAGCTATTTCTTTTTCATGTCATGTTGGTGTATTCTGAACGCCATGTTTCCCTTTAATATAACAGAAAGGATTTGAACTCAATTTTAGAATTGAATCAGTTGATGCTGATGGTGTATGTTAATCGATGAACACCAACACTGTGGGAACCGACACAATTACGACCAGTTGATCTTGTTATAGGGTCACCTTTTATATAGGCCCACTTATGAGGTTCAACCAGCCTTACGGTTAAGTCATTCATCAAGAAAAGATATTTTGATGAAAAGACAAGTCACTCTGATTATAAAGGATGTGAACAAAATTATCGGTTATGAACAGACGTGGAAGGAGCAACATGATATCGGTGGGTTTCTTGTGGAAAGGAAATAGTTGTCTGTTACTAAATGTAGGACTTCCTACAGATGGTGAATCATCGTCACTGGCTCGGTCTGTTCTACTCTGGACATATCATATTTGTTAAACGTTACACACCATGATCCACGCAAGTTGCAGACATAAATCGGACATGGGATGATTTTTTTTTTATTCTTGTTTGTAAATATCACAATAACGCATATAGGGTATGACATATAGAAACCAACAGGTTACCTGTTTATGCCGTTAGCTGGGCAAAGTAATGGCAACTTGCATATATGGGACTCGATCAATTGGCAATATTATCACATTAACCTGTGTTCTGGAATACGTTCACCTGTGCACTGGAATACGTTCACTGATACAGGTCAGGCCAGGTCCGTCGTCAAGGGAACAGGGGCAGAGGGACCAGGGACGGCATTCACAATTTACTTCACCCCCTTGAATTGTTTGTATGAAAAAGATAATATTCATAATCTTGCAGGTGCCAATGGACCCCCACTGTTTCTCTCCCTTTCCATTCTCATCACTACCCCTCAGGATACCGGCCTAGCTATTGGTCCGCAGAAAAGCAATGATGCCAAAATTGCCGATAGAAAAATATTTGATTTTTTTCATGAGGAATATTACTTCTACTAACGATGTAGCATAATCGGATATCTGCTTATTAAATGTGCTTGATCGTGGGTTATTGGTTACTGCTTCAATCGTAAACCATGAGGCAAACATGTTTTTACTGTTATAGCTTTTGTCATTTGAAATTATACCCAGACCACGACTGGTTAAGTCCTTACACAGTTTTATTGACTTCGTATTTTCATCTCTTTTTATGGCAGCCTTGTTTATTTTCGAATAAACTGACGTCATGACCTTTCGTTCGACAGGATCTGCTCTTCGGTGAGCTGTTTTTTTTTTTGTTTTTTTTTCAACGTGTACCGTCAAAACATAGACTCATAGGAAGCATATTTGGTTTGGTTCAGGAATTGCGACTTACATGCAGGTAGCAATAAATTATAAAACACGTCAAAGCATGCACAGGACGAGTAAAAAATAATTGTCATGGCTATGCCTGGCATATCATCTACCTTTTTTTTTCAGTTGACCGTTTTTCCGCATCCCTTTTTCTCCACATCAACGTTGTTTTGACTATTCATTATGTAAGTTTAGACATGTACCGTGCTTGAAGGAATGCCTCCAAACTGGCTGGCTGGCTGGCTGGCTGGCCTGATGGTTATAGGCTAGTGGTGGCGGAAATTTCAGAGTCCCATAAGTTCCTGTTTCCATACATAATATGACGCTTTGGAAGATTGGCGGATGATCAACAGTATTTTGACCAAAAAATCTTTACCCCAGCGATGAACGCTGCATTTTCGTTCCCAAAATTTGTCAACATTCTCTCTAAGCCCAAAGAGCGAGATTAAGGATGGCTTACTACATTTAAAAGGACTGATAAATGTCTAAAAGGGCTCTCTGAAAAGAATCTCATCACTTGTAATAAAGGCAGATGTTTTTGAAAAGAAAAACACGAATCTAGAATTACTATTATTATTATTATCATTTTTTTGGGGGGGGGGGCGGCTGTTTGGTGGTCCTTTTGGAGTGAGACATTACAAGAAAATATGTGAAGTAAGGCATGTCACTATTGAAAGGGATGGATAGAGGACGGAACTTAGGAGGACGTGTAGGCCAAATTATTCGCCGTGAACGTCAAACCACTCAGTTTGGTTGTTACTCTTTTGTTATCTTATAGTCAAGGAATTTTTAATATTTTATTCTTCTGATGACGATTAACAATTTAAAGCATGGAATCAGTTGCGCCTCTATGAAGAGGTGGACAAAAATCTTCTTGTTACCCCAACCGATGGTGACGTTCCTCTTAGATGGTAAAACTTGAGTTAGACCCGTCCCTCAAAAAAAAAAAAAATATGCGCCCGGAACCGCCCCTGCATAGAACACATACGGTACGGTGCTGAAACGGCAAAAAAAAAAAGAAAAGAAAAGAGGACAATTCATGGAGTTGCATCTCATCCCTTTCGTTGTCCATAACCAGTCGCTCTTTTACATGCATGTATTATAGTTAATTGAGAGTTTGATCGAAAACCCAGCGCTTAACATTGTACACAGTACATAAACATACGTACTATAGCTAGGAGCGTACTTGGCTGTGTAAGGAAAGTGTAAGTGAGTGTGAATGTAGAAGTCACGTGCGCGTCGGCAAAGTATCTGCATGCACATCGCGTGCGCGTCAAGTTAATCCTTTGATTTCCTTTATTTCTCAAATCAGCGCAATTTTACAATAGTTCCAAGAACACCTCACAATCATTTGCATAACTCAATTTCTCTTCCCGTCAAAACATAATGTAAACCACTCAATTCTTTGGCTAGCGTATACAGACCATGTAACAGTAGAAACATACTGAGTAGGAGTATTACCAAAAGGTTGGAAAATGACATTGTTATGAGATACAGTCGCTCAGTCCAAACATGGTTGCATAGGTTGAAATATTAGCTCACATTGCATGGAAAAGCAAAGCTCTAATAAGTAATGTTGCACATTGTACTAACGGAACCTACTGTACTGTATTACGTACCCTTTTGACGTCACCGATCGGGTGAACAGTGCCAATCATAATCAGGTATCTAACGACCAAGTCTGAAGTTCATTAGACTTACTGTGTAGTAGGAAATCGTGACACACTTTTGCCAAGCATTTTGCCTATGAGAGATTTGACCTGTGACCTCTGCCCTTTGACCTCTGACCTTATACTTTGAGGGGAGGAACAACTTCAGACCACGGGTCACCTACCTATATTTACTTTGACCGTCATCGGCTTTGCGGTCCAGGGGAGTTGCGGACGCTAACTTTTAAGTGTCAAATTAACTTTGACCCCTCAACTTGACCTTTGACCTCAAAACACATACAAACGTGATTTTTGGCTAAAATCTTTTATACTGGTTATATGTGAAGGTCTCATGTAAATAGCCATTTTGAATTAAGAAATACAGCAAAAATAAAATTTTCAGTAATTTGACCTCTGAACTTATATTTTGATAGAGGACACAACTTCAGACCGTGGGTCAACTATCTACCAACTTTGACCCTCATCCGCTTGGCGGTACAGGAGCAGTTGCGGAAGCAAAATTTTGAAATTGAAATTTTCTTTCGCGCACCCACACACACATATATCTTCACACATTTTGACACCTACCTTAATGGAGGGTCCAGGTCACCTTAATTACCGTACCAGGTCAGACTCCCCATGGCTCATATATCAACCGTACATAATGTTACCCATGGCAACTGTTTCTGTGGCAACTGACATAGCCATAACATATAAGAAGAAAAATCATACTAGTCCTTATTATCACAAATGAATCGCAACAGCAAATGTTCGTTGATCTCTTCGATGTCGTGCACAAATGATTTTGAACATCATCTCTGTTACAGTATAGAATGTGCTGTACGCATGCTGATTAATCAATTAAAAAAAAAATAAAAATCATCAAAATTACTTTTGGTTTATTCGCAAAATACATTACTAGTAGAGCCTTGGGTTGACATCACTTCAAACCTTACAGCGATAACCATAAATTTGACTCCGAACACAGGAAACATGCTGGCGAGAGTACGACTTTCATGTCATTTTCATGATTATAGATGATCGCTCAATCCACACCTGTTGGTTAAAGGGAAATAAGGCGTTCGTGTCACAGAAAACAATCACATTTTTAAAACCAATGTTTGTGAACATAGAATGATAGATCATTCAAAATAAGGAAGGACAGTAGCCTTCTTTTCAAAAATAACTTTCTCACAGGTAGAAATGCAGCTATTTGTTGCTTTGCAATAATTTGTTCGCCCAAACTTTTCAAAATTCAAATGATGCATTTTCCGTTTCTCCTCACGTACATGATGTTTGGAGGAGACAAAGCTTTTGCATATGTCCATTGTGGAGACTGAACGGTTTAACAATAATGAAAGCTATTTTCTATGTATGCCGTGTGGGTATATTTTTAACGCCCTATTTCCCTTTAATGCATGGTTACATTACTCACATGTATTTATATGGTAAATGGCGACACTATGAGATTATGATGGACACCTGACACAGTCCTGAAGCAACAATGATAGGTAATGATAGTCAAACTGAATCCCTATTTGCAAATGTCAGTGTGACCAGACCCTTTCTACCATAGGCAACGTCTGTTCATAAAAACAAACCCCCCCCCCCCCCCAAAAAAAATACTATTTCTCACATTGTCAATAATTGTAGGAAGAGTGCATGGTTAACAACGCCAATTAGAAGTATTAACATGCACTGTTTTTTTTTTTCTTCAAACTTTTCACAAATTAAAGGATACCCACTCGATGTGCCCCCTTTAGGCGCACCGGAAGTGGGACACATGCATTCTGGGATATGCCTTAGTCACCATTGATTCGGTGAAATCGTTTTGTTACTTCTTCAGTCTTTTTACTAAAGAGCAAAACTTTGCATTAAAAAAAATAACAGAAGAATGGAGGCACAAGAGTGGATGACGCTGTGCCTGTAGACTTGACTAGTTCCTTGAAATGTTTCTCCCTCGAGCTTTAAAAAAGGCATCATGTGGACTATACCGCAAACAGACGGCACGCAACTGTGACGTAGTCAAACTACGTGATGCAGTGTAACGATAGGTCCTCTCTATAAAAAAAAGTTGGTGGTAATATGGAAAATGATCACAATTTGGCGAACATTACTTACCGCTCTACATACGCAAGTATGTTACCTTGCCAACGGGCGAGAATGAACAAATTGCTCCATGAGATTGTGTGGTGATGACCTATTAGGTCGAGCTGACTTTTGTAAAAACGTGATATACGGGCAATTCATCCTCGATTTACTTGAGTATACTGACGACGCAGCTTGTTTAGTCAAGCGGCAATTTGGGCCAGGTGTACCTCCCCAAAGATATACTCCACAACTACATACTCGCTTCCGCCGAGACTTCCCTAGATGGAGCTTCTTCCACGAAAAAAGGGTCGAAAATAAATTTTCTAGATTGACTTATCCCAAGGGATGCTGCGTACTACCTTTGAATGACGTCCATTACTTCTCCATCCCCAAACAGCACTACAGTATTGTTTAAAGGCTGTAATGCATCACCCCAGATAGTTTCAATTCTCCCAACCACCTACCTCTAGTCCCTCCCTCAACCTGTCTTACATTCCTCCACATGTGTGATCAAAACAATGGATCCCTGTGTACGCTGTGTAATAGGAGCTGCTCAGCATCTTTCGAATTTGCTGGCAATCTAAGAGTACTGTAATTTAGAACCAGTTGAGAATTTTCCTTTCAGGGAGGTAAAAATATAGCTTAGGGTGATGCAATACAGCCTTTAATACCCTCTTTGCACAGAAAATACCCGACTGGTTTTTGAGATGGGTTAAGTTTGTAGATGCTAAGATGTGTTTTGTTTAAAACAAAGTTTATTCAGGAACTGGTGGTACACCCAATTTAGCCCCTCACCAACCCCTCTACAAAACTAAATGCCAATCGGGTGTCTTAATTTTTGTAAACCCCTAATACATAACGGATAACAGAAATTGCATGTTCCCTATCTCATCTACCTTTAACATATGTTGTACTGTTGACAACTGTAAAACTGTATGCAAGTGACAAGTAAAGTACATGAATAAACATATGAAACCACATCTTTCATGTGAAAGACATGGAAAAAAGACCACATTGATGTTCTGAGGAATTTATTCTCAGAAAAGCAGAAATTTTCTTCTTTCAAAGGTAAATCTTCAAGTGGAAATGCAGTCATTCAGATTCGATTTAGTGTAGCCAACCTTATTTCATGAATGGCTTTTTAAAAGTCATGTGGCAATATTTTTCTCACTAAATTGTGTCAATTATGAGAAACTACTAACTTTTCCATAGATGGACTATTCTAGCCTGAAAATCATAAAAAGTATGTGGAGGATAAAAGGTGAAATTGGCTTTTGTTTAAAATGAAAGTTTGGGACGGCTGCTCTTGGTCTTTAAGTTCTTTTCATAGTGAGCTCAAAACATTAAATTCTTGTTCATCATGATGTACCTTCATTTACAACCCACACACTTTTTTACATTGACGTTGAGGATAAAAGTGTGCTATAAAGGGAACAAACAAAGAGACGAAGCCCCACATTTCTATTGATTGGCTTCTGTGAGTCCGTACTTCAGTTAGTACCATACATATCACTTCTGTGGAATGAATCATCATACAGTAGAATATAGATCAAAATGATTAGTTAAATTCAGAGAGCCCCTTGGAAGGGTCATCGACGAACTGAGACTACATGAGATGGTGGCCGTGGTTTAGGTTTTCATTTTTTTCCTTTTCTCTTTAAGCCTTACGTCATCATATATTAACATGAAGTGCAAGAAACCATTTGTACAACCTAGCTCTGGCATAATCAAGCCTGTGAAAATCACCTGAATATGGAAATACTTCTAATATGGATGATACCAATAGTTCAGTGTACTGTACGTACCTACTCTGCTTACTACTAGCAAGTTAAACTTTCGATACAATTCCGCACCGCACGGTGCTTACAAGCCATAAGCATCAGGTTCACAGCTTAACTTGTGAGTTATGATGGTTGAAGTTGCAAATTACAACGAATAGTACAAAGGAAACTCCGAGCTGAAATTTTAGACTCGATTCAATTACTAAAACTTCTAGTCAAGTCAATCCGGTCGCTGACTCAAGTCCAAGTCGAGTCATTTATGCTGGTGACTCGAGTCCAAGTCGAGTCATTTAAAAGGATGACTCGAGTCGACTAGAGTTTGAGTCAATGCAGTGGCGGCGCTACGAGGGGGGGGGGGCATGAGGGGGCATTTGCCCCTCCAGATTGTTTCCTTGCCCCCCCCCCCCCCCCCCGTTGCCCCCCAGTTGTTCTCACCCTTACCAATTAGATCTTGTACTCATCCAAAATTAATTTAATCACAAAACTATGTATTGGCATTGGACTGAATAAGAACAGCTTCCGGGGAACCATGATTGATAAATGCCTAATTTATGTTACACAGGCTGCCAGTTTTCATATCATGCCCGTAGCCACTTCAACAATAGGCCAGCCTGGTTAGACCAATTTTCTCTGGAATGTTTACCGTCCAGCGTAAGGGAAGGGCGGGTAGGTGGTTGTTTTCCTAAAAAATGTCGTTGTTTTCCTAAATATAGGAATGGAATGGAAGTGTATGTAGCCTATGTGTGTGTGTGTGTACTCGGTGGTACCGCGTAAATGTGAAATGGTACTCCCAAAGAAAAAAGTTGGGAACCTTGGAGTACGGTCAACCGAAAAAAATAAATAATATAAAAATAAATAATATAAAAATGAATAATATACCTCTCTCGGGGCTTAATTTTCCACCCAGAGATATGCGAAAACCTCAGAGTTTCCAGACGCTTCCCCCCTGGACCCCCACCGGGGCTTTGCCCCTGGACCCCACCAGGGGCCCTAAAGCGGGCCCTGGACTCCACCCGCAAGGCCTCACGCTTCGCAGTCGGTTTCGCGCTGAGCTCGAAAATCTTTGCCCCCCAACATTTGCCTCTGCCCTCAGTTTCCCCCCCCCCCCCCATTCTGACATTCTGGCGCCGCCACTGAGTCAATGACTCGAGTCATTACAACTCTGCTGTTAGTTCCATGAGATGTGTAGGTTATATGACCATAGATTGAAAATACTTAATCTTACATCCCTTGAGCTTAGACGACTACGGGGGTGATCTGCTTCAAGTATTCAAAATTGTCCATGGTGTTGATAATTTAGTTTTTAATGATTTTATTTTTTTAAAGGTCTAATTCAAGGAGTTCTCGTGGTCATACAGACTTAAGCTCCAAAAGATCCAGTGTAGGCTGGATGTTAGAAAATATTCCTTTTCGCAGAGAGATGTGGATGAATGGAATGCATGACAGGGTCTGCATGTGGTGATGTCTAAGAGCGTTAATGCCTTCAAGAATGCATTTGATAAATATTTTCGGCATTGTGGGAGATTCTGATTGTTCTTGTTTAGGTTTGGGGATGTCTGCTCTGTCAGGTTCTTTGTATGAGGACATTTTCCTTTCTGACCCTTTACTTCCTAAACTTCTCGAGAGGAGCATATACCTTAACCGTTACATATGGATATCACGTCATGTTCTATCATGCCTATACCTTCTTCTCGAGACATGATTTTAGCACATTACGTGCATTTTGTGAGGAAGAGATGAGCTCAATTGGTGTATCAAAACATTAATCAAGTCTTCACTCCTTTGTCGCAATCGAGAATTGTACCGTAGAAGGCTATACAGTATATGGTAAAATTAAACACTGTGTTTACAAAACCTGCAAACTGATCACATCATTACGGCGTTAGTGATCTCCTAAGTTTCTTTTTTTTTTTTTTTTTGGACCGACTGAATATAAATACTAACGTTAGTACATACTTCCCGTTGGCTTCTCCAAAGAAGAACACGGGTGATTTGAATGAACCTGTCAACCACCACCTTACCTTTGTTTTCATTTTTCGTTTCGTCAGTGCCATTGTTAGAAGAATTTTTCATCATATGACAGAATTCACCGTCTGAAACCTATTTATTTTCCCAAATTGTCTGAAATGGTGCAATTAAAAGTCTTTCCAAACTTTTGGACATGAAAGTTCTATGTTTTTACTTTTTGCCGATACACGCAGTAACTTTAACATTTAATTTTCAGTCTTTCATCATTAAACTAAAACGTTCCTGATCATTTTGCAGTAATTCAAACAAATGGGAGACCACTAATAACATCCCATGTCATAGGCTAATAAAACAAGCACTAACAATGATGTAACATTTATCCCTCCATGTAACCCGTATACCTCTTCCCATTTATATTTTATTTCAAGGCTGCAATACCACCCACCCCTTTCCGAGTAAAATTTTATCACCAATATGCAATCAAAGAAAAAAAAAATACTATATCCTACCACTATATATTAGTGTGCAAAAGCGACTTACTTTCTGACTTTGGTTCTATTTTTTTGCATGGATATTGTAAAATGACACAAACTGGTAGACCTCAGGTGACCACTTTCTCACTAACGTATGTTATCACTTTACCAGTGACCACAACCAATAGCTATATCTGACGAGTATTATACTATTTCACATCCACAAATTCACGCATGATGCAGCAAATCCAAGAACAAAGAATTGGATGATGTAAAGTAAATAAGAAAAGATCAAAGAGAATAAAAGAAAAGAAAGTGAAACAATAGATGAGAGGAATGTTAAACAAGAAACCAATAACTTTGTAATGGTTTCATTGAACACAAAAGAAGGGATTACCACCGATTTAAGGTAAAGAAAAGAATAACGAATTAGTTGTTGACCGTTAAAAATAAAGGATAACCAACTAAAAAAAAAACAGCAGCAGTCACGAGAAGAGCAAACTTTGTATTACTTATGTGTATAACCAAGTGCTTTTGACCCCGGTTTTTAAATATACTTCAACTGCAGTGTGTCACAGAATCTTAGAAGAGAATTCTATAAATTTACACATCAGTAGGCCCACCTTTACTGTTTTAGGTCTGCTTATAGTCTAAAAGGTGAACGCCAATATCCTTTGAACGTGTTTGGTAAGCATCGCGTCGAAAATGAAAATACTACTGGAAAATTAAGGGACATTTAGTGTGAAACCATTCGTTCATGAACATTTTAAAGAAAAAAAATTTAAGTTGTACATTGCCATCTCGATCGTCCTGTCATCAGTAAATATCATGATTCAGTTATCCCAAAATTGGTAATAAAAAAAATAGACCTTACAATTTCGAAAAACATGTCTCACCTGACGGCCAAAAATCTGTCCAGGTGTTCAATAATATAATCACGTATCATTTAGAAAGTTGTAGCTGAAAACGGAATAGTGACGTTACAAAAAGAAGAAGGGGATTCACGAAAATCCTCAACTTGCGGTCAGGTTAATCCGGTTTTCTTGAAACAAGAAAGCGAATGTTGCTTGCCAAGATATATTTTCAGCGAATTGTTTAAGGTTACGATATGTAAACCTATGATTCATTTGGGACCCCACTAGACAGAGGGAATTGCCAGTAACTTCTTTTCACTTACCCATCGTAAACACTGCCTTAGTTAAAAGTCTCTCCTGTGTACATCTACACCATTGACGAGTGAACAACCAATGGGACGCCTCGGTTCGTTGACGTCATCAGTAACACAGCCTGTATTCGCGTGCAGTCGCGTGGGGAGACTTACAGTCAAACACAACATTCACAGGAAAAAGGTACGATTGCGCGTTTTGTTCAAATAGGGTAAAGCCACCGGAGACAGTCCACACAGAGCTTAGACTGTCACTCCACCAAAACCGTACTGTTAGCTTGAAAGTTAGAAACGTACATTCATGACTGACTTGATTTAGGGCGATAACTATTGTTGAAAGTTTAGATCAAACAGTGTTACCAAATCACAAATACCTTTGGACTTACTTGATTTCTTAAACTTGACAAAAATGAATCCTCTCGTATCGATTGGAAAACGAGGCAAGGCTATTTTCAAGAGGCACCTCGGACGGTAAGTAGTTACACTTTCTTAAACATGATTTTCATCTTTGCACCGTTTCTATTCCATTTTAAGTTGTCTTATTTTTCAGAAATGTTTTTAAATATCAGGGAAGCAAACCTTCCTATACGTTCAAGTTATGGACCATCTATTAATGTTAACTGCATGTCACGTTATTCCAAGTTTACAACTTTTTCAACAGAAAAAAGGGGGTATTTGTACGTTTGCACAGTTTCTATTATTATTATCACGTTCACATCAGCTGAACAAACATAAGGGAAAAAAATCCTCTGTGGTTCTGTGCAATGCAAGTGAGATTGGGAAGAAGCCTATCCTACGACCAGGTTATGTTAACGCTATGTCAATTCATTTTACTGACATTTCTACACAGATTTGTCTTTTCTTTACATACTTTTCTACAAGATTATATATTTTTTTCTTTTGAGGGAAGGATATGAATTTTGCTAGCAGTTATCTCTACTACGTGTCAGGAGAAACTTAATTAGAATAATTGAACTTAGTCTTAGCTAGTTTCTTATGTGATGCCTTTGCAAACCTCGAAATGGATGCCTGCAGAGAATGTTATAACGAAACCCCAAACAATAAAAGTACGACAACAAAATATGTACGTTCTTGTACTTAGACTGTTGACTGGCTCTGACTATATAAAGACTTAGTTTGCTTGCACTCAATCGGACTCAGCCAATCAGAGTATTGCATTAACTTGAACTCCAAGAGGACATATATAAATTCCTGTCCAGTCCATCAATCAGGCGGGTCTTCCCTGCAGCCAGGCCCCACACGTTAATCCTGTTTGAGCCATAGGCCTGTTTGAGTAATGATAATGCCAGCAAGGCTTTGATTTATAATCCTGTTACCGTTTCCTCCAAAGACTTATTAATTATGAAGTTTTGCACCTCTTAATCTAAAAGCATTCCTGGCGTGGTTGTTATACTAGCGACATAAAATCAGAGGACTACATTCCTAGGCAGTTTTTATGTTCGTGGTTCCTTGTAGGTTACACAGTTAGAGGGTAAAATAGGTACGCAGTCACGGTGCGTGGCAGCGCAGAAGCTGTACCTACTTTTCAGCGCATGTTCATCTGAACATTCATAGGAAACCTTTGAAGGCAGTCTCTCACCGCTTGTAACTTGGAAGTTTCTTTAATCTCTGCTTAGAAGAAAGGTCTCAGAAAGTTTATTGCAAACCCATTTACACATCTACCCAGTTGTCTCTTTTGGGCATACCACATAATATCGCCTACGGCCGTCATTCTCTCCCTGTGCAATGTGTATAGATTAAACGCATATGTTGTATTGCATGGTGCTATAGTGTCGATTTACAGTCCGCACAAGTTGAGGGTTATACACCTCCGCAATGCTGTAAACCTATCAGCCTATAGTATTCAAGCGGCTATTTTTTTTTTTTTTTTTACACATACCCACAACAATTTTAAGTGCAGCCCTGAAGGCCTATCTGCAAAACTTTTTTATCCTATAAGGCGGAGCGCTCATTTTTTTTTTTATTATTTGCTGGTAGTGATGTGTCTCAACGTATCCACGGCCGTGCGTACTCTTCAAAACGCCAGCAATTTTTCTGTGTATTTGTGTATGTATAAGAGGGTGGGGGGAGAGGGGACCTCACGTGTTTGCAACCCACTGCCTATAGCAAGAATATAACGTCGAATATAGGTTGATTTAGAGACCACAATATGTCTCATTACATTTATTTCTTTCTTGGATTTTATTATCATAATTTGAACATATTTTATTTTAATTTTTGGTACGCAGGCGACGGAGTTCCGTCTCACGACCACCGAGTTACGACGACTGCAGTATATACAACGAACCCCCTCCACCGTATACCGAATTTAACACCGTCGCTGACGTCACCGGTTACCCTTCCGCACCGCCTGCTTACACACCGAATGACCCCAACACTCTGCTCCAAGAACGACTTAATTGTATCGACAGGAATGAAGAAAGACGAAACTCAAGGAGATCCACAGGTGAGGAAATGAACAGAAACATATAGATTAAATATATATTAATTATGTACTAAATATCGAAAATCTAAAGTATCCATTTTGATTAATCTGATGAGAGCGACTTGAGGTATAGATATTCTTAACACATAACATTACCATATGGCCTACCTTTTTGACAGCAGCTTTATTGTGCTTCCGGTCTGTCAAATAACATAGATTTTGCTCCTTTCTTTTAAGATCAATGGAAGATTAAAGCAACGCAGTTAAAAAAAAAAAAAACCTATGTGCTTGACAAAATTAGTTTGTGTAACCTGATTTCCACGAATCGTACCTCTTCCAGTTTTCCCACTTCCCGTGTTCCTGTAACTCACCAGCGGAACCTCTCTCATTGTTTGTTTTCATTGTACTGTTCCTTTTTTCCTCAGTTTATGCCTTAAAATGACCCCATCGTTTCAAATGACGTACGGTGTGTCGTGAGTGTAGGTTCCTCCGATAGTTGGTTGACATAATGGTCTTTTCATTCTGTCCGAGCTGAGTTGTGGTAATAAATCCGTAAACAGGACCTCATGAACTCCGAAAACGTTACAAGAATTGGTGAAATTCTTTTAGATGTAAATATACCGTAAATCACGAAAAATTATAGGTGTCACTTCTCATTGTACACACTGGCTACCTTCACAATGTGCTTTGGGTAATGTGAACCCATTCTCCTGGTAAGAACGGCGAGCACATGCATGTGAATGGACTCGTTTGCCTGCGACTGTTTCACCTTAAAATTTATTAGTAGAGCGAACTACCTCCACGCACTATACGAAACATTCAAGGTATACCGCTGACAAGAGATACAATCATATATGATAGCAATTTCGGCAAATTATTTGAATAAAATGGTCAGGTTTATAGTCAGCGAGGCGACGGTTACAATGTGACGGGAAGTAAAAATAACTACGATTGTTGTCGTCTTGGTTTGATAAATGAGACTTTTGCTTCATGCACAAAACTAAGGAAACATTCAATGTCAACTGTCATAGGCCAGTTTGGGGTTCAAAAAAAAAAAGAAGCATTTTAAAGAAATAACAAAAATGAAAGTATTGCGTCAACGTTCCTTGAATGCAATTGGACCTTAATACCCAAACGCATGCACGGAGGGATTGCTGCGACGCCAATGTTTTTCGTGCTATGCCATCTCAACGACGAAGAGCCCTTGATTTGTGTTCCCAACTTGAGAAGGAAGTAACAGCAATCCGTGGATAAAGCCCTAAAAAGACCAATACATAACTGGACTCTACTTATCCAATTATCTCCATCCGCTTTCTACGTCATAGTGTTGTCCCCCCCCCCCCCACCCTCTCGCAATATATTAACAACTTCTGCTTTTTATTCCTCAGTAGTTTCTACTTTGTATAAAATAATATCTTATCGTGAGTTTTTCAACCATTAATTACATCTTCCGTGAACAACCTGCTATGTACAGGTTACGTTATATTCACGTAGCCTATAGGCGAAGAATACCTTCAAACGGAACCTTTATAACCCCGCGGCCACCTCTGTTTACCCAAACTAAAACAGGATTAACTTCTGATCCCAGGCTTTGTGAACCTTAAATTAACCGCCAAACATTCCATCTTATTCTTTTTCTTGAGCAAAAAGAACAAGTTGGGGAGCGGAGAGACTAGGCCTATTTGCCTTTGGTTAAAAATCCTACTAATTAATTTGACGAAAACAAAGGCTCTGTAGAGTTGGAGGAAAGTGTAAAAGTGTTAGTTGGATCAAGATTTTTATTAGTCCCAAGTCATTTTATGCTTTTCTTGATTTAATAAACTGTGATATTGTGCTCGGGGTTGTTTCCGTTAGGTTTCAAGCTAGAGGGAAGGCGTTTCTTTTTCTTTCCCTTTGATTATTGGGAAACATTTTCTTTTTTCTCTACCTTGTAAAAGGGTAATATTGACCTGAATGTCTAAAACAGAAAAGTTAGAAGGAAGCTTGAAAACAATGTTTTCAATTATTGTAGAAGACCGGGGAACTATTACATCCCATGTTATAGACTCTCTGGTTGTGACACTGGGCAATGTGCGTGGTATTATTGTTATTATTAATTATTGGTAGACCGGTAGAATGTTATGATTTTAGCACGCGGAAGGGTGTTTACTATAGGGAGATGAAACGGTGGGGCACTGGTAGAGGGTGAGAAGTAAAAATAACTGTTTGGTGGAACCATTGTATTAAATTCAAGCTTCACTTAAAAGGGAACGAATTGGGATCTTGCCATGTGCGAGCCAACGGTTTATCGACTGACCTTTTCTTTGTAGGTTAATGGTAAAGTTATGGAGACTCAGTAATAGTCTTCACACCTACAACGGCGATACGTCCCCCCCCCCCTTTTTTTTTTATTTTACTTGCATGCGCAAAGGGTTTGAGGTTTATGTCACGTGGTTCAAAGCCTTCGTTACCGTACTCCGTGAGATCGACCTCTCTTCTCGGGTTCAGTAACGCGAACATATCTACTTCAGAGAAACGGCAAAGGTTCATTATACCAGTAAGGGGAGAAAAAGAAAGAAATTTGATATATTGGGGAACGAACAATAAAATGAACGGGAAGAAAAATAATTCTCAGACTTTTGAGTTCGTTTATCAACCTACCGGCAATTTTTGTTCATACCCTGATATATATACCACGCAGTTTTTGTTGGTCGAGTCTTTAGGGACGATTTTTCAATTTTTCTTTTTTAGTGGCATGATAATAAGAACTTATAAGTATTATAAGCATCATCGTGTCCCTTCCAAATCCTCACAAATTTATCCATTTCAACTCCATGTGTCCATTAATTTAAGCCAATAGTAAACAAAGGTGTTCAAGCTACACGACTTCCTGTTTCTTGAAAGAGAAAAATCAACACAGACTTTTACGAAATATTTGCCTAAGCACTGTAGTCACGCTAATCTTAATGGCCTGATGATATTTTTCGACTGTGGCTTTTCGATTACGTAACCAACAGACTTCCTCGCGCCGCTTTCATTGAAGTTAGTAGTTCTGCAGTTCATAATTGTCTGAAAACATAGACAAAAATATGTATATATATATTTGTGGGTACTGTCTGTCTTTATACTCATGGATTACTGTATGTGTCACGCTACTGTAAATTTCAAGATGTACTGCTTACTGCATAGACCTACTACGAAAAGTGTATCAGAACAAAAGCTTCAAATGTGTGGTAAATCTCCTCCTTTAAATTGCATCACAATTGTTTTATTTCCTCAAAACCCCGATGTTCTGGTTGATGGTTCGTAAAATTCCTGCTAATTCACTTTGATCTCGGACTTCTATTTGCAGGAACAAGAAACATAAAGTCAACTGTGTGTAGCCTATACTCTACGTACATGCGTGCGTTCAAGTGTGCGTGGCGATGATACGGTATACAGGGATTGCATAAGTCTCAATTGATTTGATAAACCTGTCAATCAAATGACGTGTGCACAAAACAAAATAATCAAAGACTGATACTTATTATACAACAGTTGCATAGCATACTTGCACGATGCCGTCCGATACCGCTGTGGCATTCCTAAAAAAAAAAATGCAAAAAGAAAGAAAAAAAAACAACAACAAAAAACAATTGATCAGCGGCATTTAATGTACTTCCTCTGAATTAAAAACCTCTGAATCTATTGTCAATCTTTGACACAATCTGTTTAGCAAATTTCTAGAGGTGGGAGAGAAGTGAGAAATGAAAATCTTCACTGATTACGAAGAAAATCTTAAACTTGAAAGAAGAAGAAAAAGAAAGAAGAAAAAAAAGAGGTCGTTGGAAAGGACAGAAAGGGCGAGCAGCGGGCGCGGAAATGTGCGACGTTGAAATTCTCGCGTGAGATCATTATATTTATATATATTACGGAATCTCTTGCAACGGTCCGCTATCTTTTTATTGATTGGTTCTCTTTCAAACAAAAAGCTTAACGAAATAAGGAAAATAAAGGCAACGTCGTTTAGTTTTGACTCATCGCTGTAGATTTCATCTGATTCCTTACTCCCTATTGTCATGTTCACGAATATTGTATTAAACAATAATTAATTCCCCTCGAATGGTTACCTTTTTTTGTACAAAAGCGACCACACACAGGCGCAATCGTATAGTGACTGCTATTTCAGTCAATAAAATATGGTCAAATCTCACCAGGAAATTGGTTTCAATTTTATAGAATAAAAAAAATGTGACAAAAAGAAAAGATAGAGAAATAAAGAACCTTAGAAGGAAGGTGGGAAGGCGGGAACCAGTTGTAATGTTGTGTCCGTCCGTTAATATTTTCTGAAAGAGTCTCTTCTCTGTTTTGGTGTGATGTGATGTATTTAAACCGGTGGCATTGACAATGGGGGTTTAGACCCTATTATGAACATCCAATGCCCCGAAGGATATAGGCGGGTGCAGACGGGTGAACAAAAGAGAGGTTTGATTGTGTTCAAAAGAACATTCAATTACCGTTTCGCTTTCTGTGTAGGTTTTTTTCTTTTCTTTCTTTTGATAAAAGGAAGGCATGACTGTTAACGGAAACTCAAGCAAACATAATCAGATGAATGAGAGATATGAAACCGATATTCTCAACCCAATGTAGAAGAAATACAAAGGATATGATTTAATCTACCCTCAAAATTCAATATTTGAACAAATTTACTTGTTGGGAGCAAATTTACTTGTTGCGAGCAAACTTAACAAAAAAGAAAGAAAGAAAAGAGCTGAGTGTTTTGAAATTTCATGGCACGACGATCAAGCATGCATGCCACGATTGGGCCTGCAGTGGGGTTTGCATAGCGGCTCTGTGGAGTCGTCCTAGTCCCACGTAATGGGGGAGAGTCAAGCAACAACCAACAGACCTTCACCCAGCTGACACAAAACGTTTTTACAACATTTTCAAAAGGTTATAAACGTTATACAACGTTTTGAAAACGTTTTAAAAACGTTTTGTGTTAGCAGGGCAGTAACATGTGATAGAAACTTGTGTACGATGTATTCGGCATGAACACTTTATCTTTTCTCCACCCCACCCCCCCCCCCTCCCTGACCTACTCCTACAACTTGCACCACCATCTCTCTCGCTTATCTGACCTGAATCACCTAGTTAGTTGCATACATTCATATTCCAATTATTTGGAAATGACACACCGTGAAGACACTTTTAAATTTAAATCACTGTATCTAGAATAGAGAAGATATGTCTGTGAAGTGCAATCAAGTGTATAGCTACAAATAAGACAATGTATAGGTAGCCACAAATATCTTTTACGGTTCAATCGAATTAATACATCCATTCATATATTCGGGTTCTATAAAGCATCTATATTTCAGTATTTATTATTTTTTTTCTTTCATCACCTTCTCTTTCAGTGTCTACCTCCTCCGATCAATTTTGTCAGCAATCCCCATCGTCTTCACCTGAGCCCGGGAGAAGGCGTTGTCGGACCCCATCCCGGTCAGAACCAAAAAATTGGACGGAATGTCTGAGATGGATCGCTCAGTACTCTTTAGAAAATAACTTCAGACAAGCAGTGCAACATTTCCATTCAATGGTACGTAAATTATAAATAGGCTACCTAATAAACAGGTATTTATTATAGTATAATAAATACCTATTATGAATGCCTAACCTACAGCAGTTTTTTCACCGCCTAGCATGGTACTCCCCAGTGCGCAATTGACGTACCGTAAAACCAAAGTGTTTCTAATTTGTTTGGATTCGTCTGCCTCGAAACACCCCCCCCCCCCCTCGCCCTTCACCACCACCACACTCTTCCGTACACATACGCTCGCCGGCGCACATACTGTCGCAGCTTCAACCATGAAACTGTTACAGCTTCAACCATACGTTGCTATTTCAGCCCCACGTTTCAATGAAAAACGCAGGAAAAACTTATGCATGGCGATATCAGGCAATATCTTGAAGGCCAAAACCAACATAGAAATGGTACATTTCACTGTGTAGGTCCGCCAAACCTATCAGGTTCCTCACATTAATTTAAGATTGTCATGTGACTTTGGTCGATATTATCTGGCGAAGGCATAGTCCAGGCTTGACTGTGAAACATGCTTGGTGTCCTTTCGACTTCCTTGTATGGCTTGGCTTCCTTTGAACACAGTCAGGTTTTTGATGTGTCACTCTGCAGCTAACCAATCAAAATGAGTCAGACTACAGACGTGTGGTTTATCAATAGCGGGGAAACAATAGGGTTACAAGAACCATTTTCCTTCCCAGACATCGCTGGCAAAAGATTTTGGTTTAGCGATCTCTTTTGAACCTCTTACAACGAAACTGTTTCATCAACTTCAAGCAACAACGACCCACACAGCTGCGATCTGTTGTAACGTTTAAGACCGAGATGATTTATCTAACAGATGAACGTGAACAAGAAAATAGGTAGCGGCGAATCGAAATATTAATGAGAAAGATAATGAAGTTAATCCCCGAGGACCGAATGACCTTGTTCAACATATATGGGGGAGCGTGTGACTCTTTGACTGCAATGCAACGGCCCACCGTGCTCTTTTATTGAGTAGCAAACTCAGGATTTTAATCAAAGGAAGAATTGTTTTTCTTGCACTTAAAAAAAAATGTTTGGGCCATTTCCAGAAAAAAAAGAAACATGGAAACAGAAGATGAAAAGAAAAATCTCCTACAAGACCTGATAGCTTTTCCAGAAAATGAGGTTTAAGTAGAAGACAATATGCTGGACCTTTCAATTACTGTGATAAAATTCTTGGTGGCCTATCTCAAGGGAGTTAACACGTGATACGTCAACAAGAATTGAACTCCCACAGTGATTAAGACAATTCCCATCAACATTTCATTTAGTCTTTGTATCGAAATGTTTCAAATTACGCCACAAAAACAAACAATAACCGCAACCACAAGTTAGCTACAACAGTAAACAGTTATGATGACCATATCACCATTGTAAATTACCATAAATTTCCGAAACGCCTGTGCAAGCTGCTCCCCCCTCAGTCGGCTCCCACCCCACAAACATATGCAAGAAGTTGGCCATGACTTCATAACCCAAAGAAAAACATCTATTGTAAGAAAATGTTTGGTAACTATCAGTGCTCTTTATCAACTCAATAACACCTAACATTAGGACATTTTCGCAAGCCAATCTTTCTTCGGAGATATTTTTTGGGCAATCTGTATACTACCGCCCAGTATAGGTCACGGTTCTCACTGGCACCAACGTGTACCACTCACTAGCAGTTCCTCCTGGGAAGGTTTTAAGAATAGAATGATGGCCATTTGCTGAGCGTATAACCATAGTAGTTGGACAATGAGTACAACAGTTGAAACACTTAAAATTTATATCGTTTTCTCAAGCCGGAATTTGACTACATAGTGGGACATGCTTCCCAATATTGTTTAAAAGTTCAGGTATAGACTTAATAGCCTAATGATTGGAACTTGTGCTTGAGTGGTAGTTTCTACAAACGTTTTTGGCATTACTGTTTGGATGGGGATTGAACTTAAATCTTATTTAGGGACCATTACGCACGAAAATGTGGAACTTGAACTTACTCTATGAATATAATCTAAAATTAAACCGGAAGATGGTTATTAAGACACACAAACACAAAAAAAAAAGACAACGAGGTGATAGAGAGGTCAATACAATTTTATTCGATACTAAGAAACTGCATGGATAGATTTGCGTGACGCCAATAGTAAAGAAACATATTATGAGAGATAGGGTTTTAAGATCGGTAGGCCTGCCGCATACGTCACTGCAATGAACAGTATACAGCTTACACACAATGATTTTTCTCTTCTTTTTTTTTCAGTGCATATGATAAGTCGTAAGTTTATACTCCATATTCAGCGAGTGACGTACGTATCAAACGGTATATATGTCAAGTAAAAAAAAATAATGTGGAAAAAGTCAAAAGTTTAAAACTGTATCCCTAAGGTCAGATTCTTTGAACTGCAGAAGTATTTTTGACATTACAATCCTGTGAATATAGGTTGTAGAATATAGACGTAAACAAGTGACACTTGTAACATGAGACAACTAACGTGTTGCCAATTGGACAGTTCAGGTATACCGTCTCTTACCTGGCAAGTAAAAGTAGAAGTCTACTGTTGTACTGTATGTGGGTACCCGCAGCACTATTGGATGGTGTAACAAAATAAGTGGTTCGGTGTTTTGTTTATCACAAATGAGCCAGGATTTGACACTTCAATGTTTGCAGTAGAAATCAGTCAAGTAGTTTGTTTTTTTTTATCTATTTTAGCAGCTGATAAACTGGAGTAGGGTCAAGCGTGAAAAGTGTGAAAGGTGATATTCTCATTACGTAATAACTAAAGCTTCTTATAAAGCTAAGTTGAGCACTTAGGGCGTTATAGGTGACGTTTGTCAGTCCCGAGTGTGCATTAGGTGTGATATAAACTTGTGACCCTTGAATAAATAAAAAGTAAGAAAAAAAAACGAACATAATAATACTTAAAGGGAACCAGGAGAAATATTTAAACTAGCTAAAGGGCAGAGACCACAAGATTACTATCAACTTTCTTGAGACCATGAGCATTATACGATGAAAATTGTGTTTGTCCCTGAGAAAGAGAAGGGTCTTTGCTGCTTTCCTCGTTCTCTTTATTATCGTTTATTTCTTGTGTGGGTTGGCTTTATGTTTCAAAATAACTTAAAGCATCACAATTTTTCAGAATTTGTTAGCACCATGCATGGCACCTTTGTCACATTTGTCACATACTGTGGAAGGTGATCTCCAGAACAATTCTTTTTTTTATTATTTCTTGTTCATCTTTTATCTCTAATCAATTATCGATATATTGGGACAGGTACAGGCTTCCAATGTACAAGAGTTCACGTCACAATGACGTCATGTCATGTGTCCTTCAGTCTCTAATAGGATTAAACGACAATACTAAAATTTCTAAAATTTGATCTATATCCCACCATTAATTTATTTTCATTGGCCCACCCAATTTTGCAAAATTTCGTTCCCTCTAAATAGTGACAAAATTGATACTTTTGGCTAAAGCTTGACGGAGATGCATGTCTTACCTCAAACTATAACAGTACAGTCCTAATCTCACATACAGATGCATTCCCTTGTGGTTAGTTCCTTCAAAAAAGATACATGCGAATCCTGAGTGATTGATGCTCAAAATTCATGAAACGACTTAACATACTTTCCATTTCACATGTATTTGAATACTACAAGGAATTTTGCCTCAGATTCCATTAGAAGGAGGACCATCTTATGGCAAGAGAGCAAACTAGTCGTATTAATATGTACTATCAATCTTAAAGGAACGTACTAAGGAATCTCCCCAAATACTCAAGATATAAACAACAATGCTATCTACGTTTAACATTTGTAACGACTGGGCAACTTCGATCTGAACATGCGCATTCCATATTCCAGGAGCATTTATCGATGCTGTAGCCACATATCCTGATGATAATTACCAAATACCGTATTACAAATATGTCTTCTGTAGGAATGTTACCGTGCGTTATTTTGACTAAACGTTTTGTCTTGTATGCCTCGGGCCACAGAGGTTGCGGATTTGATACATGGCTCTGCCGTTGTAGTGACTCATGGTTAACTCAAATCTGTTCCCCGGTTTCCTTAGTACACACATATAGACCGATAATAATACATGGTAGATAAAGTCGCAAAGGCCTATACACAATTACCGTCTATGCTGGCTGAACTGTTCACCGCGATGGTGTTACCTTCATGAATATTTTGTAGAAAGTAGAAAGCGACAGAGATAACATTGGAATGGCATTATCGGATCACATCAATCATTGAGCGAACCATAATAAGACTTTCCATTATACCCACGTGTACTCGCTCTATCACTCATTCAGTCAGCTTGACTAATTAATTACACACTGCGGCATACGCATCACTGGTGATGATGTGTGTCACGTGTGATGTGATGTGTGTGTATTTGTGTGTGTGCGGGACCGTATCTTTGCGTCCATGGCACCCTGCAACTTAAAAGAAAACGAAACAAAACAAAAAGAAAAGAAAAAATGCTGAGCATAAAGTAGGGAACAGAAGTCAGGACATAATACAAAGACAGGTAAAAAAAAAGACACAGGCTATATGGGAGAAAAAAACTTTGAAAAAAAAAAACTTAGTACTGATGACTCACACAAACTGCAGATGTGCAGATGGTGGTCTGTGTTTTGTATGATCCATAAAATATCATTCGAAAAACAAAAGAACGCAATTAGAAACTAGTGACAACGTTCATTAACATACTTGTCAATTTTACCACCGACAAAATTAAACCATTCCACACCACATCTCTGCGAGTATATATTACCGATCGCCACCGAGACTTCAAATATCCAATCACCTTGGGAACCTAATGTATGGAACGCCAATTGGGTTAGATATTTTAATTGTATGACGAGTCAATTGGATCAGGATTCTTGGCTTTTGGAAAGTCTGGCCTCTTATATACCGAGGAGAATTGAATTGATAGTTTTTATCTTCGCCAGTCAATTACAAACGAATTATGAGTTGCTTGCGATCGAATTATCCGTCACATACGAGCAATATTAAAACGGTCAATAGCCTACATGGTAAAGTTTGTCTCGCTTTTCCGTTTGGAAACTTCTAGTCACTTCAATTAAAAGGAATTTTTTCTCCACTTTTTTTTACATCAAAATCAAGGTTGATACTTGATAGTAGCTATAGGTCTGTCTTCATTCTATATTCGATGTTATAGTTCTTGTTACTTGAAATGTAATCATGGGAAATTGATCTGGAAATGCGACATGATTTTTCGGACTATGGCCTTCTCGCCTTTGTTAGAACAGTTCTGGTCAACATGCAACGCCATATAAAGAGGGTCAAAGTTAATTTTTGCAGCCTATTGAGTTACAAATATCCATTGCAAAAGTGATTAATATTGCGATCATTCATAAGTTATCAAGAAAGCACACTCCTAGTCGATTCAGGATCGAAATCTACACAATTATACAGATAAGGAATACACTAAAGTGGCGTTAAGATTTCCGTGTCCAAAAATAAAAGAACAGAAAAAAAAAGGGGGAGAAGTGGCGAATTTAAGTAAAAAAAAATGAAGGAAAACACGTATCTTCCCCGGGGAATATTTTTTGTCTTGAAAATAACATAAATTTAATTTTTTACAATTGAGTTACAAACGTATGTTGCGAGAATGATTAATATTGCAAACATTCGTAAGTTGTAAAGGAAGGACACTCCGAATCGAATTCATGATCGAAATCTATAGTTATGCAGATAAGGAATAAACTAAAGTGACACTAATGAGATTTCCGTGTCCAAAAAAAGAAAAGAACAGAATTATGGGGAGAAATAGAGAATTTAAGTTAAACAGAGAAACAGGTATCTTCCAGGGAAGCATGTTTTTTTTTTTCTTGAAGATAACATAAATAAAATGAGAAAAAGGGTAAAATGCCAGGAAGGAAATTAAATGAAAACTATATTCAAAGGCATCGACCATTAAGACGTTAGAGCAGCTGAAAGTGGCCACGCAAAATGCTGATTACCACGGCTACAGGCTAACAGAATGTAAAATACAGAACTATACATCACGGAACTTCATTAAAACAAGAAAAATAAAGGCCAATTAACTGATCTGTTTTGGGAACTTCAGTTGGTACAGTTCAGTTAATATACGGTGCTCACTTAAATGCTGCGTGCCACGTGTGTCTTATTTCAGGTTCACTAAACGTCAATCTATATTTTACTTAAGGCCTAAGGCCTATTTTTACATTTTCGTCGCGGGAAATCACCATCGTCGGAATATTTGTCTCCCCGGTTCACAACAATCTGTATTTACTTCAGTCTCCGAGTCATAACAACACATACCGCACTATCATGCGATGCCATTATTGTTATTCTTGTGTCCAAAAATAGTTTTGTCGGAGGAGGTACCTCCGCTTTCCCTTCTCTGTACAAGTTACGAAATACGCTCTACTGGAAGGGAGATGCGATTTTAGGAATGACTTGAAACATTTTTCTCTTCCTTCCTACCCTTTTTTGGTATTATTTCCTCTCTATTGTCTCATATACATCCTCCTTCAGCTCATAAACGAATAACAGACGGAAGAATAGAACTTGGGTGGAGAGGGGGGACTTATGCAACCTTTCCATTGTAATGCCTTCTTTTGCATGGTAAACGTCATAGGCATTTACCGTGCATTGAAATGACCGCATGCAGGATATTCATGTCCCGTCAGCCTTCATTGACTGCATTTGTTTTTTCTGTTTTATTATTATTAGGTCCAACGAGCTTTAAGAGTCAAACAAAGACAAGAGCAACCCGAAGCCTTCCTGTTGAATCTCGATACGATCCCGTGTCGTCCGCCATCTTCGTTGGCAAGGCAACAGTGGGAAGAAATGGTTTTCGGGTTAGGTTTCGAAATCCCTCGATGTCACCTCGAGCGGGAACACATCTCCTCTTCCTCCCCTTCTTCCTCTCCATCCTCCGAGGCTCTCCCCGATTACGTCATCGTACCAGCCAGATGTAACAACACAGAGCTCGTCTTATACACAATCATCTTTCAAGGAATTTTGGGTAAGTCAGCTGCTGCAGGTATACCCTTTCAGGAAAAGTCGCATGTAGGTATTCTGGACATTAAAATGGGAGGATATATTGTTAGGGGAATACGAGGTCAATTGGTTAGGTAATTGCCAAACTTTCTTTTTCCGAAAACAGTTTACCGTTACATTTGAGTCACCAGAGTATGATTACATTTAGTATCCATGCAACATAATTTTCAAGGCTCATATTAATCCAGTTAGCGATTTCGAGCCGAAATCAGTGCGCAAATAGCAGCATAAATTAGTTATAATTTTTTGCCTTGATTCATCCTATTTTCCCAAACCTCCATCACCCCCGTCGGCCTCAACCAGTCGGCTCACTCCCCAGCTTAATGCACCGTGGGAGCTGTCCACACTGAGGACAGCAGCATACAGTTGTCGTGCGAGTTGGAAAAAAAGGCACAACAGCAAGACTGTATAAATGCAGAATTTATGGATGCCGTTTGCTGCTTCCCAAGAGCATACCAAGTCAAATGTGATAAATCCTCTGTGTTTTCTGAACGGCTGCACTTATTTTGTTTATTTTCTCTTTTTAATGTATCGGTATCACCATAACTTAATTATGTTTCATTTCTGTTTTCTTACCACAGAACTGCCTTTCAACATATTTCGCATGATAGCGTATATTCGAAAAGATGAGATGGATCAAATATTATACCTGGTAAGAAAAGAGAACGTCATTTAATAGATACTAGTTCTTCAATTTAGAAACCTTGCATTTCCGCTCGTTTACGTTGAAATATTTTGTAGGAGTCACCGCTTTTACGCACAAGTTAGTTACAAGAGATTTCAATTGACATACCGTAAGAAACCCCCGCAGAAGGGGGATTGAGGACGCTCGTCTATAATATCAAACTGTCACAGAGAAAACAGGCACCCGCCTTACACTACGGGACATCTTTTCCTCCCTTTTGATGCAACTAGTCGCTATGCCTAAACTTGTACGGATACTGCTCGGTTGTAGTCCTGTATCACATGAAATGGATAGAGCCCCCAAAACATTATCACTGATTTGAGGTCCAAAGATACGGAAAAAATTGTAGAAAACACCGTTCGTTATGCTATCGATTCAAAATTTACGAAAGAACGAAAAAAATTCAAAGTTTTCCTATATTTTATCGTTCTTGTTCTTGTATTTTCTTTCCACAGTTGTCGTTCGTAGTCAGCCATCCTGATCATCACAGTCTACCGAAAGATGACTATCTTCTCCAACCGGTCTGGGACCTCCACAGACGACCCGGGTGTCTGTTACGAGAGATGGGCTTTCAGGAGACTTATCACAACAACGGGCAGCGGTCGGTTCTGTTCCCAAGATCCGACGGCAAGCGACAACAGGTTCAACTCGTCACGGATATTCTCCGTACGTTTCAGTACGGTGACACCACCAGGGTTATTTTGGTCTGACGTGACCACGTGGAACTCCGGAGCAGAGAAAATGAAGTCTTCCTTTTGGAACGTCAGTGTAATAGATGACGTCATCTGCTACGTCAATAAATCACAGCAGCGTATCCAGAAAACTTCCAAGTTTGATATGTCTATCAATATATTTATTCTCTGTTTGCTGTGAATGTCTTAATATTTTGACAAATTTGTGCTTACTCGTCGCTGGACAATTCGACATGCAGTAATAAGTACGATCAGTTATTACTTATCAGAAAAAAAAAGAAAAAAAGAAGACAGTGGAAGGCAGCCTATATAGACCCGAGCACGGATCTCGCAGTTCATTCGTTGACACGGCCGTTTCCCCATTGTCCATACCGTCAAGTCCGCTACAACATCATGGTAATGTTCATAATGCAAAAAAGTAGGTGCATCAGCAGGTCACAAACAACTAAATATCTACCTGCAATCGCTGTTTGTTTTCCATAACTGTGCAAGAAGGTAAATGCACGAACAAGATATCTTCCTTTTTTTGGGGGGGGGGGGGGGGGGGGGGTGGGGGTTATTGGATGAAAGGGAGGGAGTTGGAGAGGAGGAAGTGGAAGTGTCTCCGCAAGATGACGAGATCTGCTCTTCTTTCCTTTTCTTTTTAGTAATTTCATTTCAGTATTTGTCTCTCGAAAATCGCGATAATGTTATGAATCTATGGTTCGTTTGTTTACTGTGATATATACAGAGGGTTCGCGTAGGCCCTTTTGTCATGGGATTCTCTCAAAACTTGGAGAAAATCGGAAAAAAAATTAATTACCTGTACGAAGAACGAGTGGGGTCTGTGACAAAACGATAAAACGAATTCAGTATGTTGAATTTAACCCGTTCATCATCCATCAAACTTTTAAATCATTAGCAGAAGTGCTTCCTCCATATACTTCGACTGAGTTTCCAAAAAAATATTTTCATAATTCGTATTTGGAGACTAAAACGGTACATTCACGTGAAAATGTGGTATATACTTATATCTTTATCACGTTCATGAGTATACTTCATTTCTCATACCTGATTTGAATTAGAAAACGATTTTCTATTCTGTCGAGGTAACGTCTGTTGATGTGGCTCAATAATAATCAACCCATTTATTGAGATTTTATGTAAAGGTATGGTTAGTCTTGATCCAACTAAATCACTTCAAACAGCAATGGCCATTGAAATGAAGGTGGGGATGTGTGGTTCCAGGGGGAGGAGGGTAGTATTTTTGCTACAACAAATGAAATAGCAACAAATTCATAATGAGAGACACTAAGATTTTCTTTCATTTAAGTGATTTACAATTTTGATTTACCCCGTTTGGATTAGGGGTGATGTTTGTTGGGTCGTTAGGTTCGTGTAAATTTATATATCTAGCTCTTGGCGTTTCTTTCTCAGTTAAGTGCCTTTATAAACTAAAAGCATAATATATGCATGTTCTTGCTTACGTATCGGTTATTTAATTGGATCCACGGGCCGCTCAAATTAACCATGATCGAAAAATTATACGCTCTCAGCTGAAAATACTCACTGTCTCAACTCAACCCCAAAGCAGTCTTTAAATTAATCCATGCGGTCAAATGTTTTGCATCACATAGAAATGGGAAGAAAAAAAAAAACATTTACACAGTTTCTTTGTAAAATCTGAATTGCTATTTGCTGGCTGGAGATTTACTTATGAACAATTTTTATTCTGAGGATGGAGGGCGGTATTACACTTCGTGGCTGCTCATTAATTCTCGGTACCTTTGCATAACGAGTGCAATGAAGTTATTTGTACATACGTATATGTATATATTTGTAACCAATTTCAACTACTTCTTCCATGTTTTCCTGTGAGTATTCACAATGGGACTCCACGTGAACGCACGTGACCATTTGTCACGGGAGACGAATGATGAAGCTGTTTGTATTTCAATATCCTTTCATCTTACTTCTTTACGAAACAAGACGACAAAACGATTATTTATTACAAGAATTACTATTATTGTTACTACAACTTTTCATAATAAATATAAATAAATGACCCTGTAAATTAAAGGCTACCATGTAACTTTTCATGCAATATCATATTCACATTGTTAAAGTCATCTCTGTTTAACAATATCGTTTTGAAGGAAAAATACAAAACAAAAAGAAAGACTTTTTTGTCGACGTTCATTATTCAGTTTCTCAATACAATAAAGTCTCTGTGTTTTATTAAACCTGGAATATGAGTTGTACTGGCAATTGTCTGGTCATCTATCTTTGTTCTTCGTCAGTGCTCCAGGGAAGAGTAAGTCAGGGCGAAATATCACCTGTCGCAAAATCTGAATGAGAACTAGGCACTCATCCTCCAGATATTTGAATATGAAAATTGTCTCGACATTTTCGTTGGCCCTGCCAAATTCAGACTCTGCAAGAAAGCATAGCAGTCAATCACCGTTACCTGAAATCAAACAAACCAATGGCAGTGAATACTCATCTTTGCAAAAATGGGACTTAGACATTGTTTTTTTTTTTTGGGGGGGGGGGGGGGCTATGACATATTCCGCGGAATTTGACTTTTCAGTGACAAATTTTCAACTCATATTCCAACTTAAAGTCCAAACGTCGTAATTTAGCGAACACAATAGACCGGGATCCACTCTTGGTATAAATAGGAGGGCAACCCCAGAGGAATTGCACGTGTCACGTGATGATGCGTCAACACGCAGAGATCTATCAGGGCCCTTTGCTTCTGTGTGTCGTAAAGTACAAAGTAGAACATGAGGTGTCTCGCAATTAACAATAATGAATGCAGTAGCACAGGTGGGGGTTAAGATGCGTGGAAGATACCCTCAGTGTTGCACTTCTAATTCGGCCTTTTATAGGCCTACAGCGATATAAAACTGGCTATTAAAGTCTCTGTTAATTGATACATCACATTGTTTAGCTGTCTGAAGGAGGGCAAGTTCTAGTTCAGCACGGAAGGCCGAAACTGAAAGGGCCGCCCGATCAATGCTAGTTGATGACGGAGGGGGGGGGGGTGGGAATTCAATGATCTGATAATTTATGTCTACTAGTCCAGAAATAAGAATACGCCTGGTGTCCGGTAGAACAAATACAAGGAACGGGTTATTTGTGACTGAACCTATAATTAGTGTCACAATAGTTAGTCTGTGGATGAGCAACATAGTAGGATTTAAAACTTTTTTTTTTCTCGGAAGATATTGTTTTCTTTGTCCCCTGGTATCATCACTGCTACAGTACTTTTGAAACTCGTTTGGTTGTGGTTATGACTCAAAACTTACTTCTTGGAACTTCAAATTGCTCTTTCCTTGGTAGTTCTTCGTAAAGGTTGTTAGTGAATATGTGACATTTATTAGCTTATATTTAACAGTCATATCTAGAATATCGACGTGTCTGTTTATTGTTGACAAAAATATGTCCCGACCACAGTGTATAGAAATAAAACGAAAATACCGGTAATGACGTACACAGTAGCACGCAAAAAAAAACTTTCCTGGTGAGAATAAATCTTAGATTTGGTCACTTGTTTGCCTTCACGCACGAAAGATAAAAGAAGAATCTCTAAGAAGGGGGGGGGGGGGGAGGGGGAATGGAGAATTCGAACTGAAACTGAATCATTTAAAGCAGCATTTTGCGCTGAAACACCTATTTCACGCCATTTTATCATATCTATTTAGTTTGTATTACAATGCTGACTTGAACTATCAAATTAAGGCAAGTTCACCTTGAAGTTCACCTATGAAGGTACGTTCTTCAGTACCAAGCCAACGCCCCCCCCCCCCCAACATCTCCCTTGACAGTTTAAATTAATCAAATGATGCAACTATTTCAAATTGGACCAACCAAAACCAAAACCAAAATGTTTCGTCGGAGATCATCCTCATCGGTATGCATCGGCATTACATACAGAACACTGGCGTATGTATCATGGCACAAAAAAGGGCAAAGAAATGATGACGATGATGTAACTAAAGCTGACGACGACGACGACGAGAATGCATTTAACGACGACATTTATTACTGTGTCGTTTTTAAATGTCTTCACGCCGTCGTCGTATACAGTTGCATCGTAATTACATCAAATTACAACGACATAATCACGTTGTGTGTCGTCGTGAACTAGATCCTCGTCGTCATTAAATAGATTGCGGTCGTCACAATTTACACTTACCTCGTCGTTAGATGCATCCGGTCATCGTTAGTTATAGTTACGTCATCGTCATCATTTCTTGCCCTTTTCAAGTTGTGTTCCATACTAGCATGTATACAAGGGAAACACGAGAATATACAGCCAATGACGAGTAAGAACTTCAGAAGTTGGTCCTGTTATTCAACGAACTTGAATTATTAAAGAGTTCATGACGTGTAAACTAAAACGCCGTAAAACCTTTGGTCCTAAATATTTGGACTAATTGATATCCTTTGGGGTTCTTGTGACGTCATCCAATGTTATGCGATCAATGTTTTAAGTTTCAAAGTTGGAAGCTCACCTTTGAAAAATCTTTGTTTCTGTGTGAAAATATGACTAGCACATACTTTCATGGATATGGTTAGTTGAAACTTGTACACAATGTTTCTTAGGAAGGGGACCATGTGAGTTATTCGGGAATGTTTGATACAAGGTCCAAACTTGTGCAAAATCCTTATCATCCTATACAGATTTTCGTGTGCAATCTCATTGGTTTGTCATAATGATGGGTTGTTAGTGGTACCTTCAGGGTGTTCATCAATTTCGATCAAAGGTCGTGCTCCTGTGGCCATTTTATGAAAATCTGCAAAAAGTTATTCTCCTACAGATTCTCTTTACAACGATGATGATTTGAAGTAACGTACCACTGCTAGTGACACCTAGGTCTATAGGGTGTTCAGAAATCCTGCGTCCAAAGCCCAAAATGGGCCCCAGGACCTACCATCAGCCTTAGACCAGAAATTTATGTACATGCCACTCACAGAGTATATCATAATGACAAACCATTGACACATTGTACACATGCACGTATGACAATCTAGGAGAAGAAGCATTTTGCAGAATTTCGTAAAATGCTCCAAAATTTCTTCAACACCATTAACAGATCACTAACAAAGAATCATTATGACAAATTGTTAAGATTGTACATGACAGTCTATCGAAAGCTGTCAATCCTGCTGAGCATTAATTAAAAGAAAGAGGTAAGTATTTTGCAGTATTTAGGGTCCATCTTGAGATTTGGACCGAAACTTCCTGAACACCCTAAAGGTACCAACTGGGTATCAATATGACAGAGCATCAACATCGTAAAAGAGAATCTGCAGGAACAGAAGCATCCTACAGAATTTCATAAAATGAGCCATGGGACCCACATGAGACCTTGGACCAAAAATTCATGACCACAATGAAGGTACCAGTAACAACGTATCTTGATGACAAACAGTTTAGACTGTACATGACAATCTGTAGAAGGAAGAACATTTTGCAGAATTTGGTAAAATGGGCCATATTGTTCACATGGAACCAGGACCAAAACTTCTTGGACACCCCAGATGGTCCAGACCCCGAGAAAGATTGTGTGGAAGTTTCAAGGCATGTGCATGCAGAAGCATTTTGAATTATTGTGCATCGAAAGCTCGTGCATGAACTGGTTCTTAATATTAACGTCATAGCATGCCTTGTAGAAAAAAAAGCTACCAACTGTGATTGCACAACATTGAAAGACGTTTCAACTACTACAAATGCAGTTTTGGACATCAATTTGAAAAACCAGTTTCCATTTAGTTTTAGCCCACATGTCATGGGAGGACTTTATCGAGAATTCACATCGACAGGGTCGGCTTAACCGTCTGACAGTTGGAATGGTAACTATCTAAAGGGGCAGTGAATAAAAATCATTATGTGTAAAAAAGGTACTCTTTTTTGGTGGGGGAGTGGACTGAGGTAAAACCTCTCTTCAACCGCGAATGCGCTGGCTCTGGTAAGAAAGATAACCTCGTGGAATGAGGAGGCAGAAAGTTGCACTATTTTCTGGACTTCTATTTCACTGTTTGAAATAAGAAATGGCTGGATAAGCTGGTAAAATATGCAGACGTCGCACGGTAGTTTACCGTCTTTAAGATTCGTAAATTTGCGGTTACGGCTGCAAGATACTACTTCAATATACTTCAAAAATAAAATAATAACGCATTTTAATAAACGTATGGCAGACTGCATCCCTTCTTACGGGTCATAGGTTGATTAGCAGGATGATAAAAAATTAGCAATAACGCAAAAAGAAGGAAATAGGTATGGAAATCATTGAAATTATGTACACTTAACTTATGGATGTTGTTTTGGGTATCCAAGTTAACACCGTACAGAGTATATACACTTCAACAGAACACAAAAAAGGCATAAAAATTGTGACAAAATATAATCAGACCTTTATGACATAAACATACATATAGACTTCCCGCCATTGTTGTAAAAAACAGTCTATAACAGCATAAATCATTCACACCAAGCTAGCTTTCACTGTAAACGTTGTTTGTAAATATGTACATATACTCATTAATCATGGCAGGGCATATTCACTGCAGACAATTAAAATAATTACAGTTATAATCAAAATGTGCTGGTAAAAGTTATGATATACATTGGTAAATTAATATAAACAAGGCATCAATTAATCATCTTAGATTATTTTATTCAGATATGTATTGAAACAAGTACTTTTGAACTAACGTTTCCCAGCTGCAGATCAATGGTCACAACTCAGAAACATACAAAGCCACAGACTAATTACGGGAACTATTTGTCCTTAAGGTACTTAATCCTTAAGTTACTTCAGTAGAAAAGTTGACTGTTTTCTATGTGACTATGTATGGCAAGCTTTCATAATTGCTGTTTTTCCTTATCCTTGGGGCCCGCAATCTCACATATCTGTTCATTTTGGCATTTTAACCATTGCACAATTTTACTCAACCCATTCTATGAAACGGTATACCTTAATAAAAAAAAAAACTCACACTGAGGAGGGAACTTGTAATAGAACCCTTGCATGTGCCGTCCCCGTGATGTACGGTAGTGAAGCGCCCCAACACCCTTCGACAATAAGCGACTGATTTTAACACGCGCACTCACGAGGCGTTTCTGTCATTCGATTTACACGCCCCAAGTGTAGCCATATTGGTGTATTTATCTAGGATGAGAGCGCCCGTGTTCGTTATTATCTAGGACAATTCATATGGTTATTATGTGACGTCAGCGCATAGTGGTCCGTTCTCTCTCATTACAGGGAAGTGAGGAGTTTATATTGCACCAACATAGCTTGCAAAGAAAAAAGTTTAATCATCCTTCAACTACTCAGGTTCATGAATAAACATCTTAGAAAGCTTCGTTAGTTTTCAAAACAACGTGCATATAAGATGAGTTAGGAAAATGCATAATTTGATTTTTTCTTCTTTTGTTTTAATTTTGGGTGAACAAATTCGTCATGAGCAACAAGTAACTGAATTTCTATTAATGAGAAACTAATTTCATGACCAAAAGGCCACCGTCCTTAATTATCTTAAATAATCTATCATTCTGCATCCACAAATATAGGCTTTGAGAAAAAAAATGTAATTTCTTTGTCTGTAACACACACGCTTTATTTCTTTTAAAAATAAAGTGCAATAAAGATAGCACGAAGTTGACAAAAAAAAAAATCTGATTCTATTTTGGATTTCTGAGTCTTTTAGCTCCCATGAACGATGACCAATTTACTCAAGTTCATGAACAGAACAATGCAACTACAAAGGTCATCGTTAGCCTAACGACCTTGTTCTTATATGTGCCGTGCCCTGGAAAATATCGGATTGTTTATTGGGTTTCGTTCAAAGGGTGAACTTTACTTGGACCGCGCTTCGTTTATTTCAATTTCAATTGACGTCTTGCACTTTCGTTATTCTGTATCCATAAACTGATAAATTTTGAAGAAGTCTGCCCAGTGTGGTCGGTAAGAGGAATATTTTTGTGTAACGAAGATAAACACATATGGTAACGCAATCAAGATTCCCTCGTGAGTGCATTCGATGCTGTAGGGGATATTAGACTCTAATGAGCGGAATAATTGTGATACATTGCAACAGATCAGCCTTCGTGTTCGTGTATCCTATCTACCATTCAGAGTAATCCTTGTAAGTAATAACGCACCTGTCCTTTCTTTTTTCGGTCACCCTCGTCTCCTCTCACACCGTAGACAGCGAGGGAGGGACAGACTGACGAAAGAAGAAGGAGGAAAAACACTGGGACAAATAGGACGTAGTCTCCGATATTTTGGCCGAGAGCCTCGGGACGAACTATCTGGTGAAACCATTATTTAGTTGATAAATCCTGCAAATAACTTTATTAGCGATAAAAATAACAAACTACCAAATCTGACATAATTTTCAGATCAGGAAACAGGACGTTGTTGACCAAATATGTGAACTTTTGGGAAATTGTTATAATATCTTAAAAAGACAGAAATAAAAAAGACCTAAAAAGACAGAAATAAGATGTAGAAATTACAAGCATTACTCAGGGACTTAGTTTTTGTTTGTATACGTCTGCCAAAGTGAAGAACTCAGTCGAAACTCCATATGACAACGACGAAAGCAGTCTTAATGGTGATTCATATCCACGTGGTTGTGTTTATCTACTGAGGGCGTATTAGTTGGAGCTTCTCTTTAACTTTACTTATTACGACATACGTAACTGTTGTCAGAACGAGAAATGAGAATAAAGAATCGAGGGTAAAGCAGATCGACTTACCGTCGATACGTTGAAACAACCGGTGACTCGAGCAGGGGAAATAAATTTGACGGGCAGTGCTGGCTAATTGAAAAAGTTCGATAATTATTTTTATTTACCGTTGATTTTTCACTTGGATACGATTCGACATATTACTAAGTAAAAATGAAAAACAAAAACAAACAGAATCGGTTTAATGTACGCGTCTACGAGAAACCTTACCGATATGTGTTATAATAATATTACAAACACCCCCTCCACTCTATACCGTTGGAAGCAGTTTTCCGTCCCTCGTTTACTGAATATATGAACATGCTAGCATACAGGGGACTTTTGAGTTTGAGTTTATTCATTCACGCATGTATATATATACAAATGATTTAATTATATAGGTTACTTGTTTCGTAATTATTAAGTACTATATACACATACATGAAAGGGACGTCATAAGCTCTGAGAGAGCTTGAGGTGACGTCCAACAGAAAATAAACAAAGTTATACTAATTGGGAATGAAGATCAGGTGACTTAAGAACAACAAAACTATGCAATAGTTATTTACAACAAAAATTGTAAATGAAACAAATAAGAATAAGAAAAGAACCTGAGGAGTAGGAAGGAAAAAAAAGGTGGGGAGGAGGGAGGTGGGTGGATGTAGGAAAAACAAAGGGAAAAGGGATGAAGGTTTTCTACATCACTTGTAATAAATCAGTATTGCATAGTATATTTATCCAAGATAAGACTCTTAATTTGTCTCTTAAAGCTATTTTTTGTAGGGCACATTCGAATATCCATAGGTAAAGAATTCCAAAGGTCGGGGCCAGTGTGTCTAATAGATCGATGGGCGAGAGCTGTTTTGGGGTTTTCTAGATGAACATTTAAAGAAATTCGGGTTGGATAATTGTGGATAGCAGAGTTGATGCGAAACATGTGTAACAGGTTGGCGGGCAGTTCTTGAGTATGGAATCTGTACATAAAAAGAGCAATTTGGAGGTAATGAATATCATGTATAGTAAGTGTGCGTAGCTCATAAAATAATGGATTCGAATGTGCCCGATAATCTGAGTTCGTACAAATCCGGACAGCTTTTTTCTGGAGAAGAAGCAAGGAGTTAATTTTAGATTTTTGACAAGCCCAAACAATATTACAGTATAAAATGAAGGGTAGTATAATCGAATTATAAACAGTAATCAAAGTTCGTCGAGGAATATAAGAACTTACTTTATACAATGCACCAACTCCACGTGATACAGACGTAATAACGTTAGCTATATGAGAATTCCAGTTCAATTCCTCATCGACAGTAATACCTAGGAATTTAGTACCTACTTTTTGATCAATTTTCATATTGTCAATAAAAATATTAAAGGAAATTAAATATACTATGCAATACTGATTTATTACAAGTGATGTAGAAAACCTTCTTCATCCCTTTCCCTTTGTTTTTCCTACATCCACCCACCTCCCTCCTCCCCACCTTTTTTTTTCTTCCTACTCCTCAGGTTCTTTTCTTATTCTTATTTCATTTCCAATTTTTGTTGTAAATAACTATTGTATAGTTTTGTTGTTCTTAAGTCACCTGATCTTCATTCCCAATTAGTATAACTTTGTTTATTTTCTGTTGGACGTCACCTCAAGCTCTCTCAGAGCTTATGACGTCCCTTTCATGTATGTGTATATAGTACTTAATAATTACGAAACAAGTAACCTATATAATTAAATCATTTGTATATATATACATGTGTGAATGAATAAACTCAAACTCAAACTCAAGGAAGGGTTAGTGTTAATTGACCTTTGATTCTTGAAGAGCATAAAGTTCGTTTTATTTACATTTAATGATAACCTGTTACTTCTGAACCATGTGGAGACCTTGGGTAGCTCCGTATTCATAGTTTCAATAAGATGCTCAAAATTATGGTGAGATAAAAATACATTCGTATCGTCAGCAAATAAGATGAAATGAAGTAATGAAGATGAGTTACAAATATCATTGATATATATGAGAAATAACAAGGGTCCAAGGATAGAACCTTGGGGGACACCACATCTGATCAATGAAGTATCAGAGTTTACATTATTATAAGTAGTGTACTGTTTTCTGTCGGAAAGGTAGTTTTCAAACCATAAGAGAGAAATTCCTCTAATACCATAAAAGTTTAATTTGTTTAGTAAAATATGATGGTCAAGTTCGAGTCTCATTATGCCTTTAAATAATTCCAAGAAAAATGCAATATAAGATGATAAGTGAACCGAATCTGTGGGGGCGTGGATGCATCCTTCCACGATGTTGGGGGGGGGGGGCAGTGGCCCCCTTCTTCGCCTACACTATAGCTAGAATGGAGGGGGACTGCCTAAATAAAGTGTTATCATTGGTCGACGCGGAGCATACCGAACACTTTGGTGATACAAATGCTCCTAGATCGCCTCCCCAGGCTCCACACACGATATTTCACTCCTGCAACCCCCCCCCCCAAAAAAAAAAAAAATAAGCCACTGCTGGAGTGGCATGATCCCAGACCCAGCTACGTAGCCATGGGCCTATTGTTTGTTACTTAACCTCAATAAATCAATTTCTCAGTGATGTTTTCATGCATTATAAAGCGCTCACAATGCATTGCTGTGCGCCCTGTCATATCTTTACACATCTCTCACATTCTAGGACTCATACACCTAAACCTTCGGTTTCGCACCAGGAGTTGGCCTAACTTTAGTTAGTGGATTGGGAACTGTTTTTAAGATTGTGAATTTATTAATGCGGAAACGTTATTAACAAATACTCTCTCTCTCTCTTATTCTGGTTAATCCAATTGTACATGTCATTGACTTCTTGTTAATCTCTAGTTGTTGAGTATCTCATCCCCTACGTTGTTAGTTATTTTATTGTCAACAGCTTTTACATCATTTTTTGGATTCAATGATTACACATGTCTCACTGATAACCCTTAACAAACTTTACCCCGTTCCACACGACAATTGCAGAATACATTCCCACCTATCGATTAATCGCTTCGTTCCACAATGCATACTTTGTAATCTAACGGTATTCGGTTGAAGGCAGTCTGTGCTTGATGCATGCTTGGTGGAGTATCCCCTTCCGGTACCTTCAGATGCATTCGGTGAAGTATCCTGGACAGAAATAGGTAAAACTCCATTCGGGCCAGCTCTTGCCCAGGACATGAGCGTTTGCCTGTAAGATAAAGAGATAGGTTTCATTTGATTACAAGAAAGGAAATCTAATTGAAGGGGGGGGGGGGGGGGAGAAAAAGTATGGTAAGAGTATAGCGAGGAAAGAATATCTCTTGAAAGAACGTAAAAACTCATCACCCGCTTGCACCCATCGACTCTGTCTATTGAATCTTGGTTTTGTATTCAACTTTTTTTTTCTTTGGTCTTTATTATCAGGTCTTCTAGAACAAGTGAAGACATAGATTGTGATCTCCGTCTTATGGTAAGGTCACTACTACGAACGAAAGTTCTTCATTTTGTTTCATTAACACAATGGACGCAACTCGCTCTGAGAACGAGTTACGAGCGACGCTAGAACGTACCCGCCATTGCACCAGCTGTATGGCTCTGCAACGCACACAAGAAGGGCGCCCTCGCTTTCAAAACGCCGTGTTTAAAACTGTCCCGAAAATTGACTGAATGTGAACATCCCTGAAGGATAAAGGTACCAAAATCTTCTCTCATCACACATAAAATATTACAACATACTCACCGACACCGAATATAATATTAGCTTGGTGTCTGCAAAACATGCCATTTTCGTCCAAAAACCGTCCAGGTTCGAAAGTCATGGGATCCTTAAATATTTTCGGGTTGTGGTGAAGAGCGTAAAAGTTAGCCAATATCTTGGCACCTTTCGGAATGTCGTAGCCACCGAGCTTGAAGGTGTCCTCCGCCACGTGCGGACCTCCCAAAGGAGTCACGGAGCCAATTCTAGCTATTTCTTCCATCGTGGCAGTGATGTAATTTAGCTTACTTCTATCGGAGATTGCCGGGTCCTTATCCCGTCCGATAATCCTGTCCATCTCGTCCTGGCATTTCCGTTGAACTTCTGGATGAATCATCAACAAGAAAAAAGCCCAGAGCATCATGGAGGATACAGTCTCGGTGCCGCCGAGGTATAGATCTTTGAGGTTCCAAAGGAGACTGACCCGGTTGAAAACTGAACTTTGTCCGCAATTGTCAGCTTCCAATAGGAAAGCTTCGGTAAAATCCCTCCCGTCGGTTGGCTGTCCTTCTCGGATTCTTTCGCAATGACGATCGATTTGTTTCGACCAATCGGAGCTCAGTAATTGTAACGTCTCTCGTATCCTTCGTCCAGGCCCAAATGGAAGGCCGACGATGAGCTTCGAAGAGAAGTAGACCCCTCCGGGCCCACCCTGCTGGAAGAATTCCAAAATGGTCTTGAGGGTCTTCAGTAACTTGGGATCGTCATAGGATAGTTGTTCATCGAACATCACGCCGGAAATGATGTTGCAAGTAGCCATGCTAAAGGTGAAGGAGAGGTCCATCGCTCGACCATTCTGCCTCTTAAATTCCTCCAACAAAACGTCAGCCTCTCTGGTGACGATTCTCTCGAAAGTTGACTTTCCTACGCCGAACTTACGGAACAGGTCCAAAACGAATTTCCGTAGTTGCTTCCATTCTGCACCACTACTTGTAGCAATGCCTGGTGTAAAGAAAATAGAAACGGGGTTGATGATTTTTTTTTTTTCTCGCTTGTGCTATCTTAAAAGCATATGCCACTGAAAGGTCAAGGGGTTCTTAAATAAAAGACAATAACTTTTCACTGCACTTGCAGTCATGTGGATATTGACTTCACTCCTCTAAAACGTAGGTCGGTAATTACGTTTCTTTTAAAGCTGGAATATGAGTTGTATTGGTTATCGTCTGGTCATCTACCTAGGTTCTTGATCAGTGTTTCAGAGAAGAAAAGTAGAGAAAATGATCACATGTCACAAAATCTGACAGAGACCTATACATTCATCTTCCATATATCTGAATATGAATAGTGTGACCACATTTTTGTTGGCCCTACACAATTCAGACTGTTTAAGAAAGCATATCAGTCAATCACCGTATTTTTTTTTAAATCAAACGCACCACTTGGGAATTTATATGAATATAGATCCATGCAAAAACATGACAACTTAAAAAATGTAATTTTGAACTGCCTGTGACACATTCTGCGGAATTTGACCTTCACTGGCAAATTTTGAGCTCATTTTCCAGCTTTAAGAGAGTCAAGATAGTTCAAAGGATGTTCATGTAGTCGCTATGTGACATCGCAGATTTCCCGTAATGCCATATACCACTTTGAAATAAATATTTCTGTACAGCAGAACTTCGAAACGTGATATTGGGATGTAATTGTAATCAATAAAGAGAGAAAAAAAAATTCCTGATTTCTATATGAAATGTCAATTGTCTTAAACGTCCAGTCTCTGTTAAAATGTGTTTCGTCTTACTCTTCCTTTTCAATGACTTGATTTTGCAAAGATATTTTAATTTTTTATTTGGTTCTTATTAGACCTTTATCAATTGGATGAACGTTACATTTATTTTTAATCTGTAAATAAAAAACATGAAGACATGAAAACATCACTAAAACAGGTACTATTTTGCATCTCTGCCCTTGGTGAGGTTGTGCATCAGTGTTAAATTACGACTCGATTCTCTTGAACAGAACCTGGTGTATCGAGAGACAGAGAGAAATATGCCTTTATCGACAATCGGGGTTTTGGGCACTTCTTACCGTGGTTGTTCTTTTGCTTATCTCCATTTCAGTCAATTGACTTTATTACATATTTTGCACAACAATCAGTTGATAATGGTATTCATTTATATGTGTTCTATGTGGTGGACGGTCTTGATGACTTAGATCAGGGAGTTGCTATTTGACAAATAACAACTCCCTGGGTTAGATCAGGGAGGTACTAGAGATCAGGGAGCTGTTGTTTAGCTGGAGGAAGAACACTTTGAAGTAAGCCTTGCACCGCGAAGGTCACCCGATAATCTCTGCTTTGTATCGTTGTTGCCAATTCTGTAATTCTGATACGGAATTAGAGAGTAAACATAACATGGTATTGGCCCTCTGCTACTCTGATTTCAAAAACGGGGGATGCTTTTTTGTAACCATATCGCCACGCTGCCTGTTGTCAGTAGAAAATAATATTTCTGCCTAGCTGTTGCGTATCGCTGCATAACACTTTGTTTGCAATGCATGTCAAAACATGAAAAGAATATACATCTGGCTATGTTAGAAAACCTCAAGAAACTTCCTCTGTAGTTATAAAAAAATAGGCTCCTACCTATTCAGTTCATTTTCATGAAATGTCTGATTAAAGGGAAATATGGCATTTAGAATACACCGACATGACATGCAAAAGAAAATAGCAGTAATCATTGTTAAACCATTCAGTCTCATCAATAAACATCTACCAAAGCTTCATCTTCTCAAAACATTATTCATGTGATGAGTAATGGAAAATGCATCATTTGAATTTTGACAAGTTTGGGTGAACAAATTAGTGTTGAGTACCAAAGAACTGAATTTCAATCTGTGAGGGGCTTATTTCTTGAAAAGAAGGCTACCGTCCTTCCTTCTTTTTAATAATCTATCATTCTACCCCCACAAACATTGGTTTCAAAAAATATGGATGTTATCTCTAAAACGAACGCCCTATTTCCCTTTAAGGTAGAGGCTGACTGTATTAATTTCAATGAATTTTATGCCATTTGCTTTTAAAATGTTGGCTGTGCAAACCTACCCATCAAAGCATTGTTCTGATCCACCGGCTACTTATGTTGACTTCAATGACCTTGCTCCGTGACTGATATTGATCTGGTACCTCCGAATAGAGGAAAGAAATACCTTTGAATCAACTGCACGGCTTAGTGTCATTGCTGACTTGGCAGGTATTAATGTGTTGGCAGTAATTAAATTTTCCGTGCTATCTCCATCTAAATGTTAGACGATAGAGTTGATTAGGATAATAAATGTAGGTAATGTTTGGCTGTCGTCATAATTCTCCGAGGACACGATTCATATCCTTGTCTGCCTCTGCCTCTGCATATCTTTCTTCTATGTGGTGTTTCTCAATTCGTATCGCCCTGAACAAGGTGTATGGTGTAAAATACTATGTTTCACTGTCACAACTGATTTCCTAATTTCCTCTACGCGTCTTAAAGCAGGATGTGTTGATGTGTTTGATGTGTTGATGTGTTTGAAGAAAAAAAAAAAAAAAAACCTTAATCGCTAAACTCCCATCTTTTTGTTCATTTGATACCAGCCTCTAAAGCAACATATACACCCTGGTTTCTTTCAAGGGAAAAAGTAATAATAAACGTGTTAATTATGGTAAAAAAGAGGATATATTTAGTTTTTTTCGGCTTAAATAGTACGTTAGTAGAACTGGGTCCTGTGGCAAACGTACGGGACTTTATACATGCGAATAACAAAAACGAAACTCTTATGCAAATTGCATTTTCGTTTGACTGTTCGGCGATTGACGGATAAACAGACCGTAGTTACATAGTTTTTATGGCTTTGTCCAACTGTAAGAACGTAACCGGTCCTTTGCTGTACTTTGAAAACGCAAGAATAACAACAAATCCCTCTTTATTCTTAGTCTCTATAGGAAATGTAATACACGGTACCCCTATGGTACAGTACCGTTGTTGCTTTACGCAGTGCCTTGCCCCCATTTTCTATGGGGCGGTGGGAGCTCATAGGGGCACTGAGGTGTCCGCTAAATTCTAAAAGGAACCCAACGTTTCTTAGAGCGGTTAAACCGGAAAATTAGCCACGAACAAGATGGCAACTTCAACTCACCGTGACCCGAACCAAACACCTTAGGCGATACCGCCGATAGAGGTCGTCCTTGGCCTGAAGGGTGATGCATTACTGCGAGGATTAAATCAAAGTTTGTTATCATGATAACGATGTCTCCACCCGTCTTAAAGGATATTATGTCCCCGTATCTGTCGGTCCATCTCTGAAACAGAGCTTCGCTGTTCTTCCCCGCACGTATTAATTCAACTATGTTACCCACGATGGGCCATCCCGGTGGTCCAGGTGGTAGGTTCAGTGGCGGCCGGCGAAGCCGAAGAAAGAATGGCAAAATGAAAAAATAGCAGAATAACACCGCCAAAAGTGAGAGAGAAATTAACAAAGTCGACGTATCAATCTGTGCCATTCCTCAATTACACACTGCATGCCAAAAAAACTACGTAAAAATCGTGTTGGCCGTAAGTTGTAATGGTAATCACTAATGACGTAGTGGGCTGCCAAAGTTGTATGATACACGAGGTCGTATGCAGCACCGTGCGTATTGCAATTTGTCAGGAACAGGCTATATCCTACGACAAATTCAAGTACGGTGTAACCAGTCATGCGTGCCTGCACTGAGTCTAAAATAGTCTTGCAGGAAAACGTGACCTCGTTTATCGGTTTCGTTGACAACTACAAAGACAAATCATATCTACACAATAGTACTAAATTAGGCCTACCCTCTACGGCGTAGGAATGTCCAACCTGGTGGACGGTCTGAAATTCTGTAAATTTTAGAAAAAAAATCTGTTTTCAAAACACGATGGAAATATTTCAGTCTCAGCCTTGTCAGAAAAGTATAACCATATTGAATTACTTCCTTCACTGGTGTATGCCATCCGTAACGAAATCAATATGGAGTCTTTCTCTCTCTCTCTCTCTCTCTCTCTCTCTCTCTCTCTCTCTCTCTCTCCACACACACACACACGTACACACATACACACACACACAAAAGGGCAAAATAAAAAGAAGAAAAAAAAAAAGGCAGTCTCCACAGGTATGACGAATATTATATATGTTTGTATCATCCTTTACTGAGCAGACATACGTATCGTGCCAAACATAAATCCCCCTGTATATGATTAAAAAGGTAGTACTATACTCTCAGCGTTATCGGTCCATACGGTACGTCATGCAACGTTAAAAGGCTGTTAAGCTATCACGGCACTGTTCAGTGGGACATCATTGATTAAAAAAAGGTCAAACTATAACATAACTATGAATACTGTGAATACTGAAAATTGGTAAAATTTATATCCCGACTGCTTGCTTATCTGAGATAATGACCAAAGGTATTCCAATACCTGTAAGTAAGGCCACAAAATGACAGAGAACATCTTAGTTTAACTTTTACGCTGTGCATTATAACAACTGCTAAATAGGTAATGACCACTCCACAAGACGTCGACACCAAGTGAGAATTCATCCTGTCATAAAATCCTGTCATCCTGTAATAAAAAAATATAATTTCCTGCACGTGATTAGGTGACACAAAATTAACATCATGCCAGGAGTTTACACATAACTGACCTTGTGAAAATAAAAACAAAAAAAAAACCCCAAACAAACAACAAACAAACAAATTGGACCTGAAATTGTTTTGTTGGTAGTCAAGCGACGTGTAGTTGTAATCTTAAAGCATGGAGATAAGAAAATTATGTAAACCACAGGCTTCGTCCACGCTCATGTGTGATCTAGGGTCGAAAAATAAATGCTGTCTAATCTTGGTCAAGACGTTTGTAATAAAAGGTTAAAGGAATTCTCCACCATCGTTTCTCATGTCTCTTAAAAAGATGTAAACATTATTGTAGGCAAGTCAACGTTCTCATTTTCAGGAAATATCACAAAGAATTCTCAAAATGAATTATTTTAGTAAATATTCGAGGTTACAAGCCCGTTGCTGGAAATCAGTCGTTTGTGACGTATATAGTACCAACAAATGTAGATTGAACATTGTCCTTGATTGTTATCTCAAGCTGTGAATTGCAGTATACTGTTCTGCTCTCTTATTTGGTAATAAAACCTTCGATTCGGAATGGGAGTGGCATAGACCTTCACTTGAAAGCATTGTTCGGAGCTATCTAATTGTTTAAGGATTAGTTGACTTAAAAGATATTGCTCTGTGAATGATATTGAATTGGTACCAACGACTAAAGAATAGAAATACCTTTGAGCTAATTACACAGCTCACCTTCACTTGGTTTGGTGTGTCTTTAAGTATAAGCAGCAATTAAATTGTCCATCGCAATAACAGCTCCTCTGGTTTCATGCGCTTAGTATGTTAGTATCTTACTGAATGTATCTTATTGAATGTAGAAATTCATAGAGTTTTTATAATCTCTGAACGAAAGAGTTTTTGCGTTCAAGACCTTGCCAGAAACAGGAATGATGTAAAAGATGGAAAACGACATTTGTCGGTTCTACGTCACACATTTTCAGGCTCGTGCCGAAGCCCAACTTTCAAAGCATTCAGTATTTCACATCTAAGGAAGATTCCTCTGGTAAAATAGTTACGTTTAACTGATAGAACGGTAAAGAATCTTATTCTTGTTACGCTGGACAGAGTATTAACTGTACGATAGTGCTCGATCCGGGGTTATCACAAGCGATGCACAAGGGCGCAGCACGGGTGCATCCAGCTACAATTAACGTCATCCCCTGGGTGCACTATCCTACACAGTTAATTATTGCAGTGGTCGTAAGTTGATTAACCTTGTTGATACAGGCAAAACAAAATTTTGAGAAAAAAGACGAAAACAAAGAAAATTTTGGGTTGTAAAAGAACCGCATTTGTTTGAATACGAACCCCAAGAAAAAGGTAAATAAAATCAACGACGTGTCTGCAATGTTTGTGAGCAATAGATAAAGTTTCACCATTGTTTTGCGTAAGCACTATGACGGTGTCGCTGATTGTTAGGACCAATGAATTCATCGTTTTGAAAGGAAGGTAAGGGGTTTGAGAGTCGAAACGATGCTTCAGTAAAGGACATCTCTGTGTTTGTTTGACATCGTAAGTATTCTTTGGAATATAACATATGTAAAGTAACGATAGGCTATGCAAGTTCTGTACCGCCGTCACAACCCCAGATAGCAAAATAGCAAAATACTCAGTGACGATTTACGTTTTTTAAATGTATTCATCCGCAAGTGATTTTATTTTTTAGTCGACCGTATGTTATCGGGCTAATGCACTTTCACCTCACTGAAATGGTTTCCTTTGTTCTCTTTCGTTTTTTCAAATACAACGCTAACAGAGTAAAGCTAGCCATCCATTTGTCCGATGTACGTTATGAGTTGTCCGTCATGCGTATGCGTTAAAAAAAGGTCTCAAAGACTTATAAAAGAAGCCCATCCATATGTCCGTCATGCGTTATGCGATTTTGTGTCCGTCATGCGTATGCGTTTTGGAAAGCCTCGAGGACCTTTTTTTTTACGTAAACGCAGACCAATCGGACAGGACATCTCCAGAAATATGACGTCAGATGAGGGGATTCCCCAGGCCTCATTTCCCGCCATGCTGTGACTGACACACTCTTCGTGAGTTGCACGTGTGTTCTCCTGTTAATTTTTGCAAAAGTACAAGATGCTCAAGCGAAAGACAACCACAGAAACGCTGGAAAAACTTGTGGAATTGATCAGGCAAAATCCTGTCCTATATGACTTCAATTTACCTGGACATAAAGATGCTGTCAGGGTGATTAACATCTGGAAAAGCATTGCAACGGCGAAAAAATGATGAAAATGAGGATAGGCGGTTGAACACTATCTAACGCAACAAGCGACGCAGAACCCGAAGGGAATTTTTTTGGGGGGGAAACGCCCGGGTAGAACATGAACTTGTTGCATGTACCCTTGGTGAAACATTTCCAGCATTTTGAAATGACGTACTTTTAAGTAGTAAAATTGACATACTTTTAAACAGTGATATGACAGAGTAGTGGTTCATATGACCAACTAGACCGGCTTCTGCTTTCATACTCAATTGTGGAGGAGCGTCATCAGTAGTAAGCCTCTTAATATTTTATATTTTAGGAGATTACATAAGTGTAATATATAAGCATAAGTGTCGTGAAATTTTATTTTTGTAAATGCGTGTACTTTAGTGCACGTAAATGGGTATAAGCTCAGAGTGCAGCTATGAGCGCAATCAATAGACCTTCGTGCGAGTCCTGACTGTCGAACGATTCTTCACTACTTTGAAACCTGCTGTCTTGCTCCAATAGTCTTCCTTGAAGGGCATTATTTGGTAATATCTTCCTCAGTATGGTACAGAACCTGCTTGAACTGTCCTCATGGTTAAACGAAAGTACTTATGGAAAGAGACTGTCATCTAGTTCCAACTCTCTAACAAGATGTTTGTAGGCGCCGTGATCGTTTCGACCCTCTAGTCTGGGACTAACCCAGTATTTGTGCTTTCTCTTTTTGTTTTTTCTCTTTGCCCTGAGATACACGAGGGCTAAAAGTTTCAATATCTCTTGCTCTTCTTCCTCTTCCTCTCAAATTTGAACGAATAGGGAGCATGGCGAAGGTTGTCTGGTGTGTTGGTTCTTTTCAGTCCAGGCCAGTAAAAGGCAGAAAATAGCCGTACTAGAGATTATATACGCAATGCAGCACATGTTTTTGACGTATGAATGGATGGAACTTTTACGCATACGCACAAACATTACGTACACCACGTTTACACGCATACGGGTAACGCATAACGTATATCGGACAAATGGATGGCTAGCTTAACTGTTGGCTGCACGCTAACAGCGCCCTATGAATAGTGAGTGAATGCAGAGGGCACAGCGGTAGCCGCGAGGTCTTAAAGGAAGTCATGTCAACATGTACCCCCGATTAGATACTCTAACAGGTCCTCCCATTGCCGAGTGTGTATACGTGCCCGGTATTGTACAACGGATACGAGAGAGTGTAATGCATTATCCAATAATCAATTTCACTTACGTGGAATAGTATTATAAATATGTCTTAACGATATGTACGGCGAATCTCAAGGTTGGGATGCTCGATGTACATCATTTTAAGAATAGGTTCCAGGGTTCCACATAAGGACTCCACGGTTCCTTATGTTATTACTTGTAGCGTGCGTCAGTTGCGTCACATGAGGATTTGAAGTCATGTGCGGTACAGATGTTTAAAGCTTTAAGTGAATGGGGTGAAAGTGGCTCTGTCGTTTCCTCTTTCCCATGCTGGTTTCTACATTTCTGCCTGACAGCTTCCTGGCAATTATCAGAATCTGGTAACATTTACTCAAATTCTAATCTAATCTACTTAAAAAAAAGATTCCATTTCGTGTCTCAAAGTGTACAGGGTACACATTATTCGAAGGAGTGTTCAAAAATAGAGACAATTTTTAGCTCCAACTTGTTGGATGCCAACTTTTAGACTTAAAGGGAAATAATGCGTAGCCTGAGTTTTACAGAAGATAATATTTTTTTTGCGTATATTTAAGGACACGCAGTGACAGATAACGCAAAGTACGAAAGGATGGTGGGGTTTGCAAGAAATAAGCTTCTCACAGACTGAAAGTAACTTGTTGCTCAAGAATAGGCCTATACTTTTCATCCAAACTTTCAAAAATTCAAATGATGCATCTTTCGTAACTCATCTTGTGCATAATGTTTTGAGGAGATGAAACTTTTGCAGATATTTATTGATGAGCCCGAAGAGATTAACAATAATTAAAACTATTTTGTTTGAATCACAATTGGAGCATGTTTAGCCACATCAAATTATACCTACAGACCGAATGTTGTGTAGAGGGCGTTCTTGTAAAATATGTACCAGAGTACCTTTGTAGTTTTTGGAACGTCAATGTCGCCACTCTCCCTATAAAGGTACTCTAATATGAACTAGAGTACCTTTATAGGGAGAGTAGCGACAACTTAAAACTGGACGCCATTTTGTTTCCATTTCCTGCATATCTAGAGCACACTGCACATGACTGAAGATTGCCTTTTCAGCGTTGCGGGTTTTCTTTTGTCGTATTTCTGGTCTCTATTGAACGAGAGGGGTGGGGTTTCGTATACAAAATCTGTGGGGAATCACTCACAATGATATGGGTTCTGGTTCGGGGGACAATTAATGTCACAAGGGGCCAGAGTAGACATTCTATTTTGATGACTGCATGGTACATATGGAGTACACTCTTGATTTTAAAGCAAACGTTTAGAACTGATATTGATACCACGTCAGGGGGAGACAAAACATTATTCGCTGAAGATCCCTCGAGGCACAAGGAGGAGAACAAAGAGGGGGCAGGGGCTGCAAATGGGAAGATGCCCCTTGGCAACAACAAAGGCCCGAAAGGTCCGTTAAATTCAGGTGAACTCATTTGGCTGGAAAATTTGTGATAGAAACATTTAGACTACATTGTACTAGTTTACGAACCATCTCCCTAGTTTGGGCCGGGCCCTTGGATCCCGGTCCCACCAATCTCGAAGTAATACGAAGTATGACATGTGAGGTATCTACGGATAAAGCATTTGAAGAAACATACAAAAATGTTGTTCATGTTCACCATTGAGACTTGTCTAGAATCAGAGCTTTATTTTAGAGTTCTCCCAACATTGGACTCTGGGCCCCATTGTCATAACATATTAGAAGGTATAGCATGAAAGGTAATTATGAATAAATAGTTTGAAGGAGAATATAAAACTGCAGTCTTTAATCATGTGTAACTTGACCCCTACACAACATTTCAGTTTGAGTGGATAAACTTCAACATTTTATATCTCAGCTCAGGAATGCCCTATGAAGATGGGAGTTGAACTGTTAGAATTCATTCTTAATGGTCTTTAATTTTGGATTTTTGACTGTCGGTACACTTTTATCAAATTGCCAGCAAACATTAGAAACTTTGACAGCATACACCGTATGAAACGTAGAAAGACGTAGAAAAAAGCCCTTGGGGAGACTTTGATCTGAAAGGTAGGTTATTGAAGTGAATCATGAAGGTATCTGAAGTTTACGCAAATGCCAGCATTATTAACTATTTCTGTACATACATACTAAATAACAACCAAGGATGAAACAGCCAACAAAAAAAAAAAAAAAATTGTGAGTGAACACAAAACTTGAGAAAAATTGAAAGAAAAAAGACACTTCAAGAGTCATTTCACTTTCTTAGCTAGTGTACCCCTAGTTATACTCTTGCTGACAAGTTCACCATGTCTCTTCAGTCTTGCTGACTCATTCAACAGTTCCTAATTTCTTTTTTGGAGAAAAAGTGCAAGCAAACATTGATGAATTTACTAATGAGATTATGTTTGAGATTGTGGCAGGGAGAGATCTTGATATCTTTGTTCAGCTGTTCTGCTTCTATGACAAGAACATCTTTGATATTGGGTCCCTTAATGAAATTTCTTTACTTGCCCCTGAACAGAGTCTCCACTTTAACCAGCATGTTAAAGGCTTTTTAGACACAAGCTGCAAACAACCTTGTCTGTGCTCTCTCAAAAGGGTGAGCGTAGCTGCCTGATGTGACCTATCCTGAGGTCCACTGGTAACCTCACTCTAACATTCGTCACAAGTCTTCTCATTTTTCTTGATTGAATTAAGACAGTGCCCAGCAAGGTTAAAAAAACGGTCAAGTTCGACTTGGGGAAGGTTTGAGAAAAGCTCCTCATCTGATAAGCAAGGTTCAGGAATTTCTGGCTCTTGTTGGGGCATCTGCAAATTCTGGTTGAAGAACTCTGCCAAAAACGCTCCATCATCTTCGTCATAGCTTCCTGCTTGCTTGAGAGTGAGGAACTGTGCACTACCGATTGATTTCAAGGCATAATTGAATTCCAGTGGTGAAGGAACAGGCTTCTTCAGACGAACAACTGAAAATAAATTCTCTAGGCAGTCCTGAGTAAGTCGAGATGTGCGGAGAAATTTGTTCCCAGCATTGCGCAACTGATGCAGAATAGCAGTTTAGTTGGTTACCCAATCCAGTGAATTTTAGTAATCCAGCTTACTTTGCCAGGTAAAGGCTAGGCGACGGTTGGCCCGTCCTACACAGACTAGGGTTCTTTTATAGAGAAGGAACCCTAACACAGACGAGCCTAAAGTTAGGCCTAGCTACCCTTTTCCTCCTATTCACAGTACGTTAGTAGCCTATGCCCCTGAGTGTTGAGTATACCACCTATAACTTAGTTCTAACGTTACATGGCAAAGAAACGACGTTGGTTGGTTTCCAATTGACACGGCTGACTTTATTCTCCCAAATCTTTCATCTCTTAGTATTTGTGGGAAATCTGTACATCCTAAACCCTTTCTCGGACCGATTGTGGCAACTAAATGCACAACAACCCGTCCTTTTCTTGGAGAACTGGAAAGTTTACGTGTAGTCGCTGTCATTGACTGCGTGCGGCCAAATCTTTTTGGAAACAAAATGGCTCCTGTAGTCACATGACCTGTAATTTTTGGAACGTCAATGTCGCTACTCTCCCTATAAAGGTACTCTAATATGTACTAGAGTGCCTTTATAGGGTACTAACATGTACCAGCGATAAGGCTCTGATATGTACTAAGGCCTGGAGTTTCTCATAAGAACTCCCTGCTATGATAATTCATTAGGGATATACAAAGCTCAGAATGACGCACTGACCGAATTATAGAAGCCCACGTTGTGTACCGCTAATTCCAAAACTTATTACTTATTACTATGGATCCACTAAATATCTGAACATTACATTCTTGTACTGTAGCCCTAGTGATGGGTCTTCCTCTGTTTATTGATGAGCCTACAAATAGACATATGTGAGGTCAGTGCAGGACACGAGACCCGACACAGGCTGAAGTACGGTCCAAAGTCAAGGACTCAGACTCCAAATTCAAAGACTCAGACTAGGACTCGGTCCTGCGTACTTAGGAATTCAGTTGAAGCCCGGGCAAGAGTCCTTAAGAATAATAGTGCAATTTAAAAAAAAAAAACAGACGAAAAAAAAAAAAACGACAAAAAAAAAAAAAAAATCGCGATGTATCTCAAGCTTAACCGTGTGCCGTAGCACTCTGCAGTTTTACTGCTTCCGTTACGTATATTTTACACGTAGAAGCTTCCACATATGCACGTCAAATTTCGAACTGTGTAACATATAGGTAATGCTTTTCTGTTCATACAGTCTTGAATCTAGCGCAATATTTTGAATCGCAAATCAGGTGGAAGACGTCAACACATTATTACTTATAGTTTTGCTAATTGCTAAGAACAAGTAGAGGTCACCTATAGGCACATATCCTGGAATGTCGTGCTAGCTTCTTTTTGGTGACTGAAGTTTGAAGTATAAAATTCCAAATTTACTCGCTAGAAGTGGCTTTTATGATGCATCTACTCACCTCTCCGACTTATTTTATACAGTTAAATTTAAAATTTTGTATAAGGCACGGATGATTTTATCTTACATTTGAGAAAGTGAGGGATCTTAACGTCCCTTCCACCAGTGCCGATGTGGAACGAATATTTAGCAGAGGTGGGGGGGGGGGGGGGGGGAGGGAGGGAGGGAGGGGCGGGAGGGGATTCCGATGAAACCCCCACCGAGCCAGTCCGTCGTCAAATATGATTGGAACCCTGATGTTTCTGAAGTACAAGGAACATATCTTTTAGTTCAGAGCTTTCAGCTTTTAGTTAGGAAACAATGACGTTTACAAGAAGGGTTTTGCACACAAACATAAATTATACCATTGAAGTAAAAGGTAGTTTTATTGACAATCTTGTCATAGTTCAGGTATAAGGCTACGTGTCAAATTTGCACAGTGTATCGAGCATTCGGACTAGGATACTGTGACTCGGACGCGGTCATCAAGGACTCGGACTCGAAAGGTAATGACCCGGACTCGGATTGGGTGGACTCGACTTCAGAACTGGCGTGAGTAAATAAATCAACTTGTCACATTTCGATATGACAACAAGTTATGGACAATTCAATTAAAAAAATTGTAAAAATCAAAACAAAACAGTACCGTAGTACTATCATGTAACATAAGTAATGGTTCTGTTTACATTTTTTCCCGAGCTGTATAGTTCAGATATACAACTTTTTTATTTGGCGTCATAGTGATCTCAATTATCCCTTTATCTACGGTAGTGTTTAACATCCAAAGTACTGTATAGAACTTCATTCGCAAAGTTGTTCACTGCACCTTTTCTTTACAGTGACATACCGATACACTACAGGTACTACCTGATCCACCATAAATACATCTATGGACAACTATGAAAGGTCATGGAAAATAAGTATAAGAGCGATGTGGGTGTTTTAAATGGCCGTGACAAATTGCACTGAGCAGCCTCTTTTTCACAATCAAAGAAACGAAAGCAGGTTTCTAGATATCGGCGAAGAGCCAGCAACCGTTGGCGAGTAGTGTGCCAGAAATAGTTTGACAAAATACATGCCAGATCGCAGGAAATGGCACTTCACAAGTGTACAGGCCAATTTTCAACATAACAGGATTCATTCAAAATCATTTCATCATAAAATTCATTTAAAAGGAATGAAAGGAGCAAAGGTGGGTTGATTTTTAGGACAATTCCATAGACGCATCTAAGCGAAGCGACATAATCGATTGACGTGTATCCAAAAATTGTTGACAAAAGTGTACACCAGGTCGCAGGGAATGGCACTTCGCAAACAAAACTAACAGATTTTATTCCAAAGGGTTGAAAAGTGGGTAAAGCTTGCTTGGTTCCTTAAAAAGTTTAACGTCAAAAGTCATCTTGGGATTATTTCCACACAAAAGAGCCAATATGTTTTTTTTAACTGGGGACCTCATAGCATATTGTCAGTATCATCATTGAACGCGGGTACATACAAAAATTCGGTGTCCGTGGACAATTTGCGGGAACATATTGTGTATACTGAGTGGGTGTTGGAGCTACAGAATTGCCTTTTGGAGGTCACTGAGGTCACTTGATTTTATCTCTACTGACCAATAGAGGATATCGCTGTGAATGGAATCCATGTATGACATTGGCGACATATAGTCACGTGATAAAACGCGGCCAATAAATTGTACAGAGACAACGGAAAAAGTTAGTAAAATCACATATTCCAATGATGTAGGCTGTGAGGTCAATTAGAAGTGAAAATCTGCTTGGAGAAGTTGAAACTAGCATGTCCATGCCAAGTGATTCAAAACATTGTGTATTCCCCGACAGGATCTCGGGAATAATTGCACGTTGGCGGACGTTGTGCGTTTGTTAAATTTGATCACATGTTGATTAATGTTGTCAATTGCAAAGTCTGTTGAACAGAACCGTTAAAGGAGGAAAGTTACAGAAATAAGAAGTTACCATTGCAAAAAGTACTCTTTAATATCTCAGCCTTTACCATTCATCAGTGGGATGAGTAGGGGTGCTGCTGACATTCCGCTTGGGGTGTCTAGGTCCTTCCAGGCATCCCAGAGGCTACGACACTCTAAGCAACACGTTTGTTCATTTATTCCGCTCCTTTGCAATTCATCCTAATGCTATGGATCACAATTCACTCTCGTTCTTTACAAAGTGAAGCTGTTTTAAAAGGGACTCATTGAGTTGAAACTACTCAGTGCATGCCGAATATTTCTAATTAACCTCAATAGTGACGTGACACTATACATTTCTACAAGTTACTGAAAGTGTGAAAATTGTAGCTTCCTATGGTTAACTTTCTTCAGTCAGTTGGGTGTCATCTCTTAGTTTGACAATTTAACGTCAACATTACTCAACAGGAGTGACACAATATTATGATTTTTTGGAGCAATTCAGTGAGTCCCTTTAGGTGTAATTTTCGTACCTTGTTTTCCTCTAGTATGGAGAAGACAACATTTTTTGTCAGGCTCAATTAGGTAACATTCAAACATGGGCCCCAGAGCAGATCAATATATAAAGTTTTCAAAAGCTGTAAAAAGTCTCTTGGTTTCCCAGAACTCATAGCATGGCTTAGTTTAGTATGGTATTGTAAAGGCATTGCAACTGCGTCTTGATTTTGAAAACGCATTCTTCATGGGTGTCTTCTGCCGCATCGCTGTGTTTCTTCGCTATACTTTTCGCTCTGGATTTCATTATTTTACATACTGCAACTGGTTTGTGTAATTGCGCGTAACCTTACCAGCAGGTGTTGGTAGTCCAAAACGTACTACGAATGCAGTCAAAGGTGATGATGAGTAATACACGTCCGTTGTGCGGGCTAACTTGCACGCTGTTGGGGTCTCCTTCGTAATGTTCTGTCAAAGATGCACCTGTCAGAGCGCCCTCGTTATGCCGAAAACGTTGAAGTTATGAATCGGCTGCTAAGCAAGGAGTCCGTCGTCGGTTGAACTCCTTTATTAGCTTATTTTGAATTATTGACCAACCTGCTGATTTACAGAAAATGTGCACAAAAACAAGTTAAGCATGATCTTCCTTATGATTGAGATGTGTAGGTGAATAGGCCCACTACTTAAATTTGTCGGAGAGGTGATGAAATTTTCAGAGAAAATTTCGTTGGTAGTCTAACGTGGGAGATATTTCATGGGTTCTGCTCGTAAGTTTGACAAAATGCTTATTGAAATATAACCTTGAAGTTTTCGTGTAGTGTAATATTGTAACTTTAAAAAAAAACCAATAAAAAGGAAAAATAATCTTACCCTTTATTTTAACAGTATAGTGCTGTAATTATTCTCAGTAACGGACTTACACTTTTGAGTACATAACTCTGCGTACATAATATTATAACGTATTCATGACGTAAATATATACCTTTGCCTTTCAGTCTAAGTGACGTTTTCGGAATCCTTCCCTCCACGAGAAAAAAAAAACAAATAGAAATATTTTGTCATTTAGGGTATTCATTTTGAGCTTTCACATTGAAAAAAAAAAAGAGTCAACTATCAAAAAAGAAATAAAAAAATCCTGTCCACCACGGGGCGACGACAATCTCCCGGAAATCGTTTTTCATACTTCTGTGGCAGTATTTTGACAAGTTGACAATTAAGGCCTTCTTAAAGATGCAAGGACTGATGCGACTCGTCCATACGATATCTAAGTCAGAATTTCATGGAATGTGAGGGTTGCCTACCTAATTAGGCCTAGTTTGACTTAAGCTACGTCGTGCATCTCGTTGTGATCTGATCATCCTACATTTGTAACATAAGTTGATCATAATTAACCTTTTTCTAACCGCTAAGAGTAAATACCCTCGCTACGGCCTCGACACTGTCAACTTCTCCCTACCGAGAACAAGAGTATTTAATAGATGAGCCTATATAGTTGCTGGACCATCCTCACAAATTTCTCTCATCCTCAGTGGGACATGTTAAAAACATGAAACTATAACGCTATAACTACAGGCCTACAACTACATGGAGCTCTAAGACATTTGTGGTTACTCCGGAGATTTGGACAACAAAGATAAAAAAAAGCTCGAAAAAACAAAAAAAACATGCTAACAGACGTGACGTGATTACACCTACTGCTTGTATGACCACACCGCACAAGAGAGTTAAATAATGTACCACCATTGTCGGGAAGAAAATCCCCTTTGTGTAAATCTGAAATTTACTGTTTACCGTCAGACCCAACTGTATCATATTACAAGGATGGCATGCCGTTTCCGCATTTTATGCTTGTAGCAAGTCGACAGTTGTCCTCACTATACTGTCTGAGCTGAACTGAAGTATTGCCCAATAACGTTTACAGTAGCAGTAGAATTTACGAAGTTAGTCGTCCAATTGCATTATTCTTCCATAGCCACACCACTCGCCTTGTGCAACGGATTGGCTTACATTTGTCGTAAAAACCCTCATCGATTTGTAGGGCTTGTGTCAACTAAAGCCACGGACTATGCGATGTTAAAGACGCGATTATGCCGTTATGGTTGCTAAAGAGACAAACAACACTAATGTGAGCAGAGGAGACCGGTAGAAATTTGATTAAATTTTTGGTTAAACTTCGGAGGTAGCTTTCTAGCTTGCGTGGTAACCATCTTGGCAACAGGTCCAAAGTTTGCTGCTACGGTACGGTGCGACTTCCTGACTTACTACAGCCAATTACAAAATGCACTCACTGTGATGGCTACTCATTTCGGATTTGTAACTTTTGGAACGTAGAGAGGTAGTTCCATAAAGTTAGACAAAAAGCGGTGCATTTCTTTGAGGATTTGGTGAAAATCGTGACTCCGGGTCAACCCGTCGTTACGCTAAATGTGACTGTAGTGTAATTTATTTACAAGCCGGGGAAGCAGATCAAAACTGTACGTGTCGGGCCTGTTAAACTTTGTGTTAGGCCTAGGCCTACTTTGATTTTGAACTTGGAAGTAACTCATAACTGAAAAAAAAGCTAAGTTAAGGTCTCGTAGAACTCACTTCTCAATGCTCGATTATCAATGTCATCAGCACTGTGGGGACACCCTCGTTTATTTTACTAATGACGAAAGAGTGATATCTGCGGTAAGGGTAACTGAAAAGACATTTTAGAAAACAACTTAAAGAAATTTAGGCTATATTGATCAGCATGTTAACTTCATCTTGAGTTATAATACTATTACTATGTAACTCTACAGTGCAGTGAGGCCTGCCTATCATTTCTCATGAAGTTGTCTCAGTACTGAGTAGTCGCTAACTTTGCACAGTTGAACAAATGGAATATTTCCACTATTTGGCAGCTTTCTCCTCATATGGGAGGGGGTACCACATTACTGTGATGTAATTCAAAAATGTTTCAATTGACATGGCACAGTTGGTCAACTTTGAATTGGAGGAAATTCCACCAATATCTTAGTTAACCAATTAACTTTGTGGAACACTTTTGATCAAAAATGTCTGACAAGGATACAATATCTCTTGCCTCAAGTCATGCTACTATCAGTACTGCCGGAAGTTCCAGCAGTGGAAGTAAACTCCTACATTTTTGTCAGAAGGGAGAATGGACAGGTGTGGAAACTTACCTTCGTGGTCTCGAGAAAGGTGATCCTGAGGTGTCAGTGGCATCAGAGGTAGGTGTTCCCTGCAAGTTATGATGTATGATTGATGTTGAAATGTTGAGTGATGTATTGAAAGGTAGCCATTGACTATGCGGGCCCGTCGAATATGCCTCTAGCCTAACATTAACAAATCACAGCTTTTGAAAGCTTAGGTTAGGCAGACTGAAATAGTGAAACATGCCACCTACACTAAGTCAACAGCAGGCAGGGATCGACGGGCACCTTCTGGAAAGTTAATTTTTTTTGGGGTTGTTGCAAAGAAGGCTGAAAAATTTCACCTTTGGTGACACAATTTTTTGTTGCAAGTAATTCATATTCATATCAGACAGTAATGATTCATAAAAAAATGTTCCAGCTTTTGTAGGCAGAGCTGCCCCAAAATTGGATTAATACAAATTTCCTTAGAAGTTTTTGACGGTCATCGCATTATGAAGTTGAAGACATGGATCACATTAGCTATTATGTTGTAAATCGCAACTACAAGATGTTGTTAGTGTTCCAACTCTAACCCTTCAGGCGCTTGACTATCCCACTATAAACTACTAACTCTAATAGGTAATGTGACTGTGCGACTGCTACATAATTTGACAATGATTTGAAAATACCAGCTTGTGGATGTAGTGATGTGTAGCCTTCTGACCAACAAGGATAAGATGGAGCTGGATCAACAATTGCCATGTTCACAGCTGTAAAATGTAAATTTTAGCTGGATTTGAGATAAACTTTGAGGTTATAACTTTCTTTGGAGACTGACGCATACTTGCACTGGGTACCAGTCTCTCACCACCTTGCAAGTTCACCCTCCTCAACCAGTTCTCCCTGTTCGTTTCACCCACTTGCTACTTTGCCTCAAAGTGAAAGTCGTTTCTCTCCGTAGTGTCTACATTACCTACTTGCCCCTTTGAACTGGCTGAGGTCAAATGTTAAATGCTGTAGTTTGCAACTTCCATTTTCATGATAGCTAAAACGTTTTCACGGTAGTCAAGCTGTTTCAGAGACGTTGTACTGTACTGTACTGCAGGCAAGTTGTAGAAAGAAATAAGAGAAAAATTTGGAGTATACCACCACTATATTAGAAAAATGACTGTGTTCAGACAGTGTTGTATTCTATGTCCATGTCCATGCAACATCGTTGAGGTTAAGTTATTTCTTGCTGTTTTTAATTTTAGATATGTTTTTGACTAAAAGCACAATACCAGACTCTGTCTGTGTTTGGGAAAACTTACCTGCTAGGTTAGATTGCCAGAAATGGCCTTACCAGGTTCTGCAGGCACTCTTTTAACTCTTGGGCCCAGTGTCCACCCACAAAAAAAAATGTTCCTAAGGGGGGTCCGATTCAAAACTACCTGAGCTGTGATGGAATGGAAACTGATGTACTTCTTCATAGAGTTTACACATAAATAACACTATATAGAACAAGGTCACTCTCAATGATTCACAGTTAAAAAAACTGAAAATGGCATTTGGGCTTACAAAACTGGTATAGTATGTCTTACTGTACATACAGTAGATAGCAAAATTTTTAGTCCTCTAAGAATAAATTTTTGTTGTGTCATTTTGTTTGATTGGCAGTCTCAGTTTATCACCTATCACCTTTAAAAGTGGTACTGTAACTATTAGTGTATTCACTGGGTAGAAAAGTTGCACCTGGGTACCCGAACGCCATTACCTGTCGGGTACCCGGGTACTCGATTGTCAATGTACAACTTGGTATGTGGCTTTGAGATTGTATCCATTGCCCATATCTCTAGAACGAGGACAGACATCTTCGTTACAGTACCAACGTACATTAACCAAACTGTTCAAGAAAATTAAGCACTTGACACACTTGAATGCATCAATTGTAACACAAGTTTTGCTCTTTTCTGAAATGTAAATTAATAATATGTGAAACATCCATCAATAACCAATGACCCCAGGTGCCTACTGTACAGTACCTTATACGACCGCCAAAGACATGGTTACAGTTGGTACTGTAACATCTGTACAGATGTCACCTTGAAGGCTCCTATCCTTGTTGTAAGCAAAATGGTGTTCAGGAGGAAAACACACAAACCAATGACAAATGTGGCTCTCTGTAAACAGATACAGTATCGTCAAATTCTCTGGAAATTTGTGTCTTATAGATCTGTTTAAACATGATACTGTAGTTACAGTACCAACGTAACCATCAGGGGACAGACATGTTACACACATACTGTACTGTATGTACAGTAACATCCTGTGCTCTGCTGTTGGCTACTGCATGACGCATTTACTGCTGGATTATTTCATTTGCGGTACTTCACAGGATCAACGTGTAGTGTTACACCACAACCTTAGATCTGGAAATTTTTATTTTTTTCAGTTAAAATATCGACTCTTAGGATTTAAAATCCAGAGGATGGCCAAATCTCAAAATTTGACCCTTGAACTTTCTTCAGGATTAAATTTTGTGGTGTTTGTGCACCTAACAATATTCATTTATCTTTTGCCATTTATTTCAAACATTCTGAATAAAGACGAAGAATCTGCATTGATCAGTCATAGATCTGCAAAGATCCAACTCACATCATGAATTGACACATTTTATGTAACATTTAAAGGTGTTACAAGAGGACCAAAAAAAATAGCCCCAAATTTTCTCCCTTAACAGCCTTTAAGTTTGACATTGATAAAATTGTCTTATAAATCCCATAGTCCTCCGAGTATGGTGAAGTGTAAAATCACCAAACCCATCCTGACATCTTTCAAAATGTCATCAAGGCAAAAAACACCCACTGAATGTTTCCCTTTTTTGTAGACAAACTCATTTGCCTGTTGCTGTGGTAACAAAACTTAATGGAGTTACCTATAAATTACTTTCAATATTGCCACAAAGTACATGTACAGTAGATCTACAGTTCTTACTACAGCAATGAATCATTTCAGTTTGCTTCAATTAAATACCTAATGACCACACGACTGGACTGATGTGCGATGGGACAGAACTGTGTCAATGTTACTGGTTGTGTTCAAACTTCTTTGCCTTGAATTAAGTTCATAGTCTAAAAGAAGAGTTCTTAGTATCATTACATTCTGATTTTTGTGTTGTAATTGTTGTTCCTAGTTACACTTATAAAAATGATTCTTTTGTATTATCCTTCCTATATAGCAAGCAAATAGGATGGGGGTACAGAAGTAGTAGGTATACATGTGTCATGTTATCACCACAAAATTTGGTACATGTTGTGCAACTAATTTTGTTTCTTGTCTTGCTGGTGGTTCCATATTTCACCATTAACTGTAGAAAGTGGGCCTATAGGGACCAGGTGCTTATAGTTACTTAATGCAAGAACTGATTTGTTCTGCATCTTGATTCTATGCACAGAAAATGATCCAAGCTCATAATTGAACCACTAACTGTAGATTTGAACAGCAGAGAGTGGGGACCATACTGTATCTGTACGCTCAGAAATGATTTTTTGACAGATGGTTCTGTACATGTATGACCCGACATGGTAAACCCGAGCTGCATACTGTTCATTTACAAATAAGGTAAATCATTTCTAAGTTTTCAAACCCGTACACACTGACACCACAGTATTGTACAACACATACACTGAAAATAAGTGCAATGGTTGTCTGAACTGTATGCCAACCTTGGGGGCATCATGTTTGATGTTTGCCAAAGCAATGAAATTTCATTTTGCTACTGGTTGGATACCAAATACCTCAAGTAACCATAGTTTACCACACAGGGTCCATCTAACCTCCCAGGCTACTGTACAGTATGTGCAGTTTTGATAGAGCTTTTGACAAAATAGTCATACCACAAAGGATTCCCAGAAAGTATACTGTTGCACACTAGCCTTACTGCACTGTACTGTAGATTCAAAGTCATCTGTCAAGTAGGGTGTTGTCAGTAAATTATGTAGGGCATAATTTTTTAGTTATTTACCTAAATTTGTGAACAAAGGATACTTACTGTTACATCTGGTTGGATGTTTAACATTTTAATCATGTTGTAGGCCTGGAAGTACAGTATGTACATGTGCCTGGAAGTGCAGTACCTGTATGGAACTGCACATGATTAGTGCTTTCCCCAAAGTTATAGCAGTCTACTGTATGCATGATTTAACAGACTTTATAATATTATGGGTGGGAAGGGGGGGGGGGGGGGTGTGGTACTGTAGTTCTAACCTGTAACCTGTGAAAATTGCCCAGAAACACTTTTTGCAAATACAGTAGCCCTAAAAGCTATTCCACCAACAATAATTCATGTACTGTCAGGGTGCCAAGGAGACATTGATTGTCATTTTAAAATTGACCACGTTATCCAAACTTTCAGGCAAATTGTTCGATGACCTGTCAGTCTTGTGCATGGTTATGGGTTTTTATGTTAGAATGTACATCCACAAATTTTATTTACTGAACAATACATTAACAGGTAGGTATATTTTGTTTCTTTTAGTTGCCTACCTACTGTACTGTAGCTTGCCATTTACAAACTTTAAGACAACCAGAAGCTACAGTACTACTGCAAAGTAGAGAAATGATTCTCAATAAACTATATTATCATTTTGACTTCAAACCATGTACTGTACAGGTACTGTAGTAACTGTGCAGTACCTTATGTCAAGTGGAACTTAAAACTTGTGGTTAAAAGAACAGTCTAGAGGTCCTACTGTAGTTGCAGGACTAAAATCAGTAAAAATATGCAATACTGTACCACATTTTCCAAGATATCAGACTCACATTCTAGGGGGAAAGTGTTACCAATGTTACTAACACCTTCTTTGAATAGTACATTTTTTTTTACTAATTTAGACTGTGACACACTGGATTCAATATGGAAAAGCACTAAGAAAGGCAGCATAAGTGCATTGTACCGTTTACAGTAGCTTCATGGTTATAACACAACTGGTTGTATGTACTGTACCTGTAACTGTTACTTCTAAGTAGAACACTGCACAGTAATGTGACAACCTCTACAGTAGATACTGTAGGCTTATTTCTGTAATTGAAAGATGTCCGCTTAAAATGCCATGTAACCCTAATAGACTTACATTGTCCTCTAATAGTTACACTGCCGATTCACATTTAGCCAGGTCAGTATGGGAGACTTCAGGCATCCCGGTATGGGACATACAGTACGTGCAAATAACTACTGTACTGTAGAATGTTCGACCAAACAGTAATAACATTCTTTCACGTTTATTTTCATTCCATCTTCAGTCAATTCGCTTTCAAGGGTTTATCGCCATTTCCTTGTGCACAAAAATTGTAAGTCACAGCACATGAAAGCAGGATTTTTGGAGAGTTCAGTGATCTAATGACAAGTTCAGATAATTTCCCGCACAAAATTCTCTCAAAATGGTCTTCGAAAGTAACTCAACTTTTGCTGAACATTAAATTTATGAATACAAGTAACAGGGGGAATGAAAGCTTATTGGTTCCTGGTATTAAGAACTAAAGGGGCCATAATGTACTGTACTAGTAGTCATCTGGATTCTTCTTACAGGATTGTTTGGAATCACGATAAAAACTCTATACTTAAGATGTTTTTAAAGCTTTGAACACCCAATGCATACAGTACTATACTGTAGCACATTGACATTGCACGCACTGTAAATAGGCATGAGTAACTAGGGAAAGTATTTCAGTGCACTTAGTAACTTACAATCAAAAAGTGAATCTAGCCTGTCATCAGTGAAAACTGTTGCATACACTAATTCATGGACGGTTTTCTTCAAATTTGGCCGGTTCAATGGTGGGCAGTTTCAATGGTTTTAAAGGGAAGTAAGGTGTGTTTTACAGAAAACAACCATAGATTTAAAATCAGTGTTTGTAAAGGAAGAAAAATGTAGGAAATAAGTAAGGATCGTAGCATTCTTTTCAAGAAATACGTTTCTCAGAAATTCAGTTATTTGTTGCTCAACAATAATTTGTCCCCCAAACTTTTCAAAATTCAAATGATGCATCTTCCATTACTCACCACATGCATAATGTTTTGAGGAGGTGAAGCTCTTGCAGATGTTTATTGGTGAGACTGAATTGTTTAATAATGATTGACGCTATTGCCATGTTGCTACAGTATATTCTAAATGCCCTGTTTCCCTTTAAATGCACTTGTACAGTATAGTAAAAGTCATGAAGTTCAAGACACCCCAGGAGTGTGATTTTTAGATTATTTTTTATTTTTCAGCTGAGTCTGCAGTGCTCTTTGTAGAAATTATCACATTGTGTTTATTTTTAGCAAAAATGGAGGTTTTGACAGTTTTTGAGGAGTCTTCAGTGTGTGCCATGGTTGTTCTCTGTTACTGTAGGCCTTTACTGTAGTATTTCACAGTTGTTAAAAAAAGGGGTAAAACATATACATGTCTGAACAAGGAAACTGTGCACAAACTGAAACTGTGAATCTTCAGTCAAGCAAACAATACTGAAAGGCATTATTTATGAAGGAGCTTATACAGTACTCGGTCCCATTGGTCACTTGAAGATTATCTTGTAAGGTTACAACTTGTGTGAAAGTGCTTTGCCCCTTACAGTCCTTACAAGTACTCAAGTCTACAAAGTTCTGTCTTCACAAATATCAGTATACTGTAACATTCATTAAATGTATTGAAGGACTCTTTGCAGACTTACTGGAAGGTGTGTGGTACTTGCTTTGTGTACTACAGTACTGTATTGAACAACTGCAATTTTTCACATTAATGAGTACTGCATTAGAGTACTGTACATACTGTGTTTATATCCCACACCCCACCTTTGTCTCCACTCCTGTACTTCCTATATGGCTTACAGTGGAAAGATACATGATTCAGTCTAAATAGCATGTTAGCACTGTAAGTGTACTGTAAGTTATATTATTCATCATGAAAGGGAAATAGGGCATTTAAAATATACCAACATGGCATACAAAGAAAATAGCCTTAATCATTGTCAAACCATTCAGTCTCATCAATAAACATCTGCAAAGGCTTTATCTCCTCAAAACACTATGCATGTGTTGAGGAAAGGAAGATGCATCATTTGAATTTTGAAAAGTTTGGGTGAACAAATTATTGTTGAGCAACAAACAATTGAATTTCTATCTGTGGGAAACTTAGTTTTTGAAAAAAAGGCTACTGTCCTTCCTTATTTTGAATAACCTACCATTCTATGTCCACAAACATTGGTTTTGGAAATCCGTTTGTTTTCCGTGAAACAAACACCTTATTTCCCTTTAACTGTACAGTTTACAGTAATTGCTGAATCAACCGTTGAATCTTGGACCCACTATAGTACCTGCAGTTTTGCCCTGAGGATTGCTGGTGCTGGAGACTTTGATTGACAAGCAGCTTTCCCCTGCAGGTCCAAACAACAACCTTGGCTGAATTTGTTAGCAGCAAACTGAAAGAGTAGTGAAATTATTGGCCTACCCCCCACATCTTTCTGACCATCAAATGCTGTAGGTCATCTGTCTTTTCTTTGTTTTTCTAATTCTGACCACTGTGCTGACTCACTTTGGCACATCAAGGATATACAGTATGAAGTGTACTGTAAGTAGTGTAGTACTGTAGCTGTGTTAAGATCAATGTCAATGATTGATCTTCTGTTCAATAAATATTGAACTTTTTAACCAAATGTTGATTATCCTGTTTATTGACTCGTAACAATGGACAGTTAATTAAAAGCTGGTTTGAGTCAATATGTATACAAACAGAAATTACAAATGTGACGATGATGGGGTGTAATTCATAAAGTAGCCATAACCTGACCTTGTACTTTAAAAGTATGACACAGTGCGACTTGTAACTTCTTAAAATTAAAATGCTGAAAGACTGTCACAATGAAAGATAAAGTGGTGTGCATTTTATGGAAATCTCTATACCTTCACTGGTACAGTACACGATACTGTTGGATAGTTAATCTACAGTACTTATAGTACAGCTCAAGTTAAAGTCCTGAAGTCTGTACATACAGTATAACTCTTCATCTCAAGAAGCCATTTCACTGTGTAATTTACTATAGTCTCAAAATAACAAACACCTGTACTTCAGAAGTGTTTATTTCCCCACCAGATGCTGTTCCACCAAATTCGGTCAATTAGAGTCCGCTTCTTCATTTTATCCATTTCTTTATGTGTTTTCAGTATGAAGAAGTGTCTTTGTGATTAAATTTTTTTTTTTATTGATATGGCAAGTATTTTTCCTTCAAATAACAAATTTATGATAAATGAAATATTATGGTACTGAACATACAGTAGTTGGAACCGTAATTGTGTCAAGTGACACACCTGAACCTTGTAAGTACTGTAACATCTGAAAAAAGTTGTCTGTTGTGTGCAGTAGTTAAAGTGATTGCGTGCGTAGGCAAAAAGTAAAAACATTCAAATTTCATCTCCAAAAATTTGGTAAGGCTTTTAATTACACCATTCAGACAATCTGGGAAAATAAATAGGTTTCAATTGGTTAATTTTGCCATATGATTTCAAATTCTTCTAACATAACGACAGAAAGTGTAGAATACGATAATGTAGTGGTTGACAGTTTTCATTCAAATCAACGGTGTGCTTCTTTGAACAAGCCAATGGGAAGTATACTAGTACTGAATATCCACTTAGTCAATCAGGATCACTGATGCCGCCGGCAAGGTTGTGTTCAGTTCATAGGTTATTTGTAGACAGAGTGTTTCATTTCACCAAATACCACAATTCCCGATACCTACCAAGGAGTGACGACTTGTGTGCTTATGTTTTTGATATACTAGCGGGACCTGTTCTGTTGCATATTCATTATGTAGACGGTTACAGTAGGAACTGTTTATTTTCAAATATTACTTCTGTTTTTCACTGTTTTTATGCCAATCCCGTTGCTTTTCGAAGTAGTTACTGGGATTTTCCTTCATTGAAAGACATAGTCCGTTCATGTACTGTACAACCTCACGTGTACCTTTAAAAATAAAGAAAAACTTAAGATCAAACATAATCTTATCTTTTTGGTTTTTCAGTACACACGCAATCGTTTTAACTTACAGTAACAGGACACTACATTACTGAACTCTACACTGGTAAATGGTTATCTTCTGTCATAACTTTACTGTCATAATGCATCTGTAAGGTGACTGGTTTGGTTTCTTACTCCCATGTGAGTTACTAACTAGCCTTAAAGGTGTTCAAATATTTGTGATAAAAATCTACCCTAAGAAAACCTTTTTTCCATAAAAGTGCACAAACAATGGCACTTGGGTATTCAAATTTAGGAACTATTGATGTTGCCGTGTACATACATCACATCAAACTCTTGTGAGGAGTTTTGAGATGTCATGAATTTGTGGACTAGTGTATGGGTTGAGGGGAAAATTTACAATGTTAAAATTCAAAAATTTTACAGGATCTGCTGGTATCAAACCTTCTTCATTGCTGGAAAGTGACATGAAGACTGACACATGTATACAGTACTATCGATCCTGACCCACCTGTACAGGTGTAGCTCTGTGGCCTACTGCACATACAGTACCTCTCTTTGCAATGTAAACAGGACTCCCAATTATGTCCCAATTTTAAATTGCTTAAGTCAAGTGGAAGTCAACATTATAAATGCCCTTGATCAAATAGACTTTTGTCTCTTCTTAAGTAGCCCCAAAGGTTACGAAGTGATTGTGAATGTTACAGTGGTATATTGTTAAGTTATCCCAGTGTAGACTCAGTCCAATTAAAAGTGTGTCCATAGTAAATATGCTGTAGGACAGTAGGAAAGGGTGAACTGGACCTATTTTCGCTGAGTTTATCCCACACCCAGCGATACTCTGACATACACAGCAGTATGTATGGTCCTATTCATGAGTGCAATCAATGGATTCAACACCATAAATTTAGGTGAACTAGAGATCTTCTGATTTCAGTATACAGTACACTTATAACTGAGTTGTAGTTGTTTATCGATTCCTTACAATTGGAACCACGCAATTTTTTGTCACACCCATCAGGAGGCGGATACTTGACCAAAGCGTCAACTGCGTTGTTGAAATTGCCATTTCAACACCACAGTAGAGCATTTAGGGATCTTTCTAGTGTCCATTGATATAGTACTGTAGGACCACTTATTTTACCGTAGAAATTGAGAAGAAAATTTAGTCTTGAACTACATTATATGAACTGAAGTTGAAAATGATCTAGGTGAAGGAAACTTTCAACTTAGAGTGATTGTTTGTCTACAGAAAATCAGAACCTTGGATAAAATTACTGTATGTTTGATCTTACGTTTTGTTTATTTCTATGCACACATCAGGTTGTTCATGTACGAAATACATTGACGGAATACAGTACTTCATTCAATGACTGAAAATGATAGTACTTTGAAAAGCAGTGGAATTGTCATAAGAACAGCTGAGATGAAAACAGAAATAATGCAGTATTTTAAAATTAATGGTGCTTATTATTAAACTTGCCTACATGATGAATGCGTTGAATACAGATCTCACTGGTGTATCAAAAACATGCTACTCCACTCATCACTCCTTTATTGGTAATTTAAGGAATTGGAACTATTTAGTGGAATGAAGCACTGTACTTAAGTACATATCTGCAGTACTGTGCAACCTGATCTCCTACAGTACAGGTGTACTTGCGGCATCAGTGATCAGTCGTTTTGACTAAAGTTTCATGTAACTGCATAGTATTGGCTGTCGTGGTTATAGTTAAAACTGTCAACCACTATGTTTTCACTTTTTGTTACACTGTTTTATTTCAGAATGTTACTATACTTCATGAAACCTACTTATTTTTCCCAAATTGTCCGCATGGTGCGATTAAATGTCAGTGTTTTTACTGGTCCATGTCACTGCAATCTTAAGAGACATTACGGGCCAATGTTTCTGCTACTGTACAGAACAGTACTGTAAGTAGCCAGTGTGACAATTAAGATTTTGACTTGGCAATTTGATCAGATTTTTTTGTGGTCCTGAGTGTGCTCATGAATGCATTCACACTTCCATGAAATTTCTAATAAGATGAGTTCAACTTTTTCATGTTGAGTTTATTTGATTCAATGGTGGGATAATTTCTCAAAAGAAACGCTGTACCCGTAATTCCAATCTTCTTTTCTTTTGAAACAGAATACTGGCATGACACCACTCCTGTTTGCTGTGAAGGAAAATAAACTTGTAGTTGCGGAGAAGCTTCTACAACTAGGTGCAAATATCAATTACAAGTGCAAGGTAAGTTTTCATTTTAGGCCAGATATGCTCAGAATCTGGTCACACTATGAATTGTACTGACAATGCAGTGTAGACTAATACTGTACTTTCTGTGTGTAATTTGATCCAGTAGTGGTATATAATTTAATTTATTATCCTGAAGTTTAATTCACAGGGGTCTTAAAGGTTGTGTGACATGCATCCGGAAAAGAGCTAGCTTCATTCAGAAGTTGCAAAGTACTGTGAAACCCTGAGTGAAAACCCGTTGGATCTGTTACTGTTGTTTAGCTTCCAAAATAAAATCCTCTGGGTACTGTATATAAAATTCTCAAATAAAGTTAACAAAGGATTAACTTAAGACATGTGATATGAGTCCATCAGTCCAAATGTGGTATCACAAATTTGCATACTTAGCCAATGTTTATTCATGGTGCAGCTGTGAGATTATTTACTACCGTAGTAAAATTGCCAATCTTTGATGGATTTTGATGTGGCTATTTTTAAAATTTTCAATTAATTGTTCTCAATACTCCATAGCGTCATTTTCATGTCATACGACCTTTAACATTAATCTGCAATACAGTTTGTAAGTTGATCACTGTATTGAAATCCACTGTCAATGTATGACCAGTTACCTGTCAACTTATCCTCTTCAGTGTTACTGTACAATAACTGCAACATAGGCAAATTGTCAAACTTTTCATGGCAAGAAATAGGTACTGTACTACTGTAACTGAGGGAACTTGAATCAAGACATGTAACAGTATGTCCCACATTGCAACCATGCCCCCCTCCCCCCAGTGACTCTCTTCCGACCAATTAGTATCAATTGTTCCTCCATGTCCCTACAGTTGGCCACATGATCTAAACTGAAGCCATGGACATGAACTTAAAGTTAAGGATGGCTGTGCATCTGTGTGTAAAATGGTTCTTTGCACTTTCAGAAATCTGTGATGTTACCCAGACACGACTGTATCCTTTGTATTATTTTTATGTTTTAAAAGAAACATTACAATACAGTAGTTTATGACATGTGACCATTTCTCACAATATTTTAAGGTAAATCTAAAATACACTCAATCTTTATTTTCACTGGTGTCAAATTTCAAGGTTATGAGGGCTTCAGTTTCAAAGTAAAACAAAAACTTCTTGTACTTTTGCCACTGTTACAAAGCATTATGGTACAGTAACATTGAGGCAACTGAAAATCTTGCTGGACCAGTCTTTCTTCAAGCACCAATATAAGAGTAAGGAACAGGATGTATATGCAGGGGGGGGGGGGGGGTTTGAATTGCCTGCAGTAAAAAAATCCTCTTTCATTTAACAAACCCTTCAATTGTCAGTAAAATGTAAGTTACTGTAAGTGTACCCAGTGCTACAGCCCCAATACATGTATTTTAAAGTGTACATTACTGTAGAGGAGGTATCCAACAGTGCATGGTCATGAATCTGCTTTTCATTCATAAGGCAGGTTTTCAAACTTCTTACAAAATAATGGTCCTATTGATAGTATTCTTTTTGTTGACTCATCTAGATACAGGTACTGTAGCTACAGGTACTATCGCTTAGCAGTTATGAGCAATTAAGTGAGATCTACGGTATAGCTTTACTCCATTATCCGTCATTCCACATCAGTGGCAAACCCATGGGGTGGGAGGGGTGGAGGGGAGTTCAAACCCCCATGACCCAAGTGATAAAAATTTCACACGCAAAGTGGAGTGTAAAAAAAAAGTACAAGTCTGGAAATTTCAGTTAAGATGTCAAAATAGCCTCACAGAATGCATTTACATGCCTAAAATCGTGTTTTCCAGGGACTTTTCCCTCCTGGATCCACGCTTGTGGCTCTGCCTTCACTAACATTTCTTCCTCTGTGTTAGAACCCGCCAAGACAAATCCATCGTTACAGTATGCACCAGTCCCAAGTTACCACAGATCTATGCCCTCTAAGCTGCTACTTTAATGTACAGTAGTACAGTAACTACCCATACAGTAGTTGACTACTTATGCTATGAAACTTGTCAAATATTTACATCATTATCACAGCCCCCCCCCTACTTTACAAGTTCATCATAGAACAGCCATTCCATGATTGCAGGGAGGTACAAACTGGGTGTAAAAAATTACCCCACAGAAAGTTTATTTGCAAGATCAGAACACAAATGGAAGTGCAGCCTGCAGTGCATGAGCATGGGCATTTGTTACCTCCATGGTTGGAGTTGTAGACCGTGGGAGGTGAAGCTTAGGGCCCTTACAACCAGTGGGTCATTTTTTTCCCTGACCTCCATGTCACTCAGCTCTGTAGGGTACCAACCTCGTAGGAGGATATTATTACCTACCAGAGTGAAAAAAAAGGGGAAGAAAAAAGATGAAACAGGAGATAGTACAAAAATGGTATCGATAAAGAAAAAGAAGAAAAAAATAAATGGCAAAGAAAAAGAAAGTGATGCTCTTCTTTGGTGAAAATGAAGCTGTATACCTTATTGGCAGACAAATTCCACTTTGTGCCATTGGAAGTTGCTTGATACACACTCAAATCTCGGTGACGAGTTCCTAAGCTCAGATCATCGTCAAGGTGCTCAGCTTGTCAAGTCTTAGCAATTGTAGTTCAAGCAATGCCCTCAACATACTGTACATTTTATTGTACAGTACTGTAACTCTAGCGGTCTGTGGCTGACTAGTCTGCATGTACAGTAGTCTGTGTTTACTTGGCATGTGGATCGCAGAGACTGGAACTGGAGAGGGAACATGGAAAGTATTCGTGTGCCCCATAAACACCCCATGCCTTCTGCATCCTGTTATCTACTGTACAGTAGAAAATCTAGCTAAATACAGTAGTTCAGTTCCAGTACAAAAGACATTCTACTGTTTGCGCAAAGATGGTCGCCAGTCCATCCATGCGCCTGTCAGTAAAGATGGACAGGTCTGCTGGAATGTACAGAAATATGTTTCATGTCTCATGTACACACAACATCTTTCATGTTACTCATGCTGTGTGTTTGCTGATCACAGTGATTTATATCTCTAGTATATATGCTTTTTGTGGGGATTTTTGTTTTTGTCTTTTTTTTGTTCATTTGTTTGTGTTTTCACCCAGCTATATTTTATTAGCTTTGTGTACAGGAAAAACCTGGGAGGACATGGGCTCCTTCCTGAGAAATTTTTGTTTTCAGAGGGAAATGTGCATATCTGGATGAAAATTTTGGCACTTGAGGGAAATTTAGCCTTTTCTTTAACAGAAATATTGTAAAAAATTGTGAAAAATTTAGTTTCTTTACCAGGAAATGATTATTTTTCCAGTACTGAGGTTAACATTCTGTAAAGTCACTGATAGAGTACAGTAGCATCAACTTTTTCCATGGATGCCTGCAAACAGTACTTACATGATGACATTACTGTAGAACCTGCACTGCCTCCTTCCAAAAATGCTCTGTAGGTGTACAGTAGTACTTAAGGTTTCATGGTACTGCCTAAAATTGGTACCGCCAGTACCGCCACAAGTGGTACCCAGAGAGAGAAAAAAGTCCAATTTTTAACAATATTCCGAAACATCATGCGTTAATGTATTTGTAGCCGGATCTCAAAATCAGTAATAGATTCACTAAACGCAAATCAAAAAGAAATTTCATTTTAGTAAATTGTGTCACTCTGCAAGTTATGACTGATGCCAGCTCTTTTCTAGATGCATGTCACATGACTTTTAAGTTGAGGATAAGTGTAGTGTACTTGATGTTTATTGTTGGAAATTTCTTCCACTTAACACATGTGATCCACTCCAGTAATCAGTCATCTTTTCACAGTGTTTGGGGGAGCATCCCACCTCTGAGCAAAAATTGTCTCACGCCTAAAATAGTTACCCCTTCCCTAAAAATGAGTCTTTCCCCCCTACAAAATACTCACTTGGCCATTCGGCCACTTGAAGTTGAGGTAGGCTGTTGCCATTTCAAACAGTCTGCAAGAAATGAAAGTGGCACCTTTATGCATTGAGTTAAAGCATCTCAATTATTAGAAATTTCTGGGGTTGAGGTTGAGCTCCCTCCCTCCAAACTCTCCCCAAATGATTGCTTAAATAACCATCTCATGCTTGCTTCATGCATCAGTGCCCACTCTCTTGAAACTCTTTAGAGAATACTGCCTAGATACTTGACAGTCACTTAACCTTGTACAGTACACTGTCACCCCTCTTTCGAAATATCCATCAGCCACATTCTTACCTGGGACCGTTTGACCTCTGACAAATTCAGTGGGACCCATGGACATGACTGCTAGAAATGGGTTACTATGCTTTTGCGCATTATCTACAGTGTGACTACATTATGAAATACTTGCTTGTCATGGGTTGAATGATATGGTAATGATTGTGAGATCGTTGATGGTATGCCATCTTCTGTGCAACCATTGCACATCATTTTTACCCCTTTTATCATTTGACAATTTTTGCCCGGAAATTAAGGATTCATACCGCTTGGCCATTTTTCTTTCCAGGATGGACGTGCAGCAATACATTTTGCAGCTCAAAGTGCAAGAGATGATCTTTTTAAACTTCTTATAGGGAAAAAGGCTGATGCTACCATAGAAGGAGGGGTGAGATCTCTGTTTTTTTTTTGGTGCATTACTTTATATTACTTTGCATTTTATAGGTTTATACATGTGTTCATGTCATGACTATTCAGTACTTTGTTTTTTTAACTATACTTTATAAGGTGATTGGCAGTAGAGTGTACTAAGAGCGACTATCTCAATTGGACAAAAATACTTAGCAGCCACAGTACCACAAAGAACTATCTGTATCTACAAGTAAAATATTGGAGTGTACGTTTTTTTGTCAGAATTTTTTTTCACCCTTGCTAGGAAGATTATTTGTAGCGCATTGTTGCTTGTTCGGTGTTGAACATCAGCAGATGTCTGACTACATGTGTTCTAAAAAGTCAAACCATTTTGAATTTCTCATCGAATAGGCAACATAGCTGTTTAATTGTTCTTTGCACGCAAGGTGCAGTTAGAATAAAATCCCAGTAACATCCACATTCAACACATCTCACTATCCTACCATGCTAAGTGACTCAGTAACAGTTGACAATTCATTGATATCTCCCATATCTTCTCTTTCATAGCCTCTCAAACAGTTACCACTTCACATTGTAGCCTCCAGGACCAGTGGGGCTCTCTCCCTTTTACACCTGTTAATGAAGGTTTCACCCAAAGATGCCAAATTGGCTAAAGATGCAGTAAGTATTTATTTCAGACAATATTCCACTAAGTTCTTTGGTTGGGCAGAATCCAGGTGATAATGCAAACCTGGTAACCCCCCCCCAAATGGACCCATATAAATGCCCTGGCAACAGTTGGCCTTACCATGTTGGGTCAGTGTTCATTGTATAGCTGTTTCAGTATGTTCATGTAGCCAGCAGTTTTGCAATCTTTTCTCACACCAGTTTCTCCAAGCCAACGATGTAACTGATTGTAAGGATACATACTGTGCCGACAGTAGACCCTTTGGGAGGATTGATGAGGACAAAAAATCTGGAAGGGGCCCAGAGGGCTGTTTCAATGAATCAGTTATAAATATTTCTGGAGGAATTTAAAATTTTCGACAAAGTTGCCCTCCTTTTTAAGGCTCAACCTTTTGTTCTGGCTCCAGTCGCATCACCAGAGTACTTGCTTTCAGGGGGATCAAGTTACGTGTGATACGTAAATACCCTATGCCTGGCCCACATTGAAGCACCTGGGATTTTTGTACAAGAGGGATAGCAATTGTGGAACACTGTCTAAGGAGAGCTCTACCATGGGGTTGGCATGAAAGCACCAGAAAATTTTTGAATAAAAATATCTAGTAATGACTGTTGGAAATCTCCTCTTCAAGGCCTTGCAAGGGCAGTCATGGCCTGCAGAAGGGACGTGATTTAGTTTCTTGGTTGTTCCATTTGCCCTAATGGATCGTCTGTTGCTGTGTGAATTGGGGGTGGGGGAAACGTGCCCTTGTTCCTCCACCTCATAGGTAAATGGTCATAAACATTCACATCTCTTTGGCATGTGTGTTTCGTTCATTTCAACAGATTAACTGGGTCTTTGTCCAACCATGAAATGACCAGTATTTGTTAGGACAGTCTTGAAATATTGTAAAGTTGTTGCACTGTGCACCATGTTTGGCCATTTAAAAAATGTGGCTGAAAAGTATAGTTCACTGTAGCTACATATTTTTGTCGTGAGTGATTGTTACTGCAGATGGAATTCCAGAGAAATTGAAAGAGTCTACTCAGCCAATGATTTTTGACATTCACAGTATGTATCTAGTTATCTGTGACAATACATCTTCATCAGTGGGTTCAGAATAGCCGTCCAACATGCCTTTACATCATGCAGAACCTGTGAGAGAAATCCGGTTTGTGAAGCAACTGGTTACCATGGCTACATTGTTCCTTAGCAGACACCACCACCCCTGTGGTGGTCTTGGATTGCAGTTTTGTGGGTTATGTTACAGTTACCAACAGGAAGTTTGGTACTTGCAATGAGAATGGTACAAATTGACTGTGTGTTATACATAAATGGTAACTTTAACTTTTGTGTGTAGGTCCACAGGAAGTTCTGCAATTTATGTGTTGTATTGTCTGGGCATGGGGAAATTGATGCCTTTGAGGATGCCTTGACTAGTTTGGTAGTATTACAAACATGCCTGTCATGTATCATTCAGTTTCAATGAGTCCCAGCTGGTGTTGAAATGGGGTATGTAAAACATGTTTGGCAACAAATTGTGAAACCCTGCAAAATTTAGCTCTTGAAGCATCATGTCGCTTTGAAGGAAAACTTCTCCAGAAACAAATGGAAGCCTACAGCTTTGATTGTTGTAATTACACAGCTCATAATTTGCCTGCTTTTTACCACCTCTTTGTCTATGTAGTTGCTTCAGAATACCTGTGATGTAAGTTTTCACCCTTAGAGGTCAAGTAATGCATTGGCAAAAAGTAAATTTGACATTTCATGTGTAAAAGAAGCATGAAATATAGCCCACTGCTTTTGTTGCTAATGACCTTCTTGTTAGACTATGAGGGGATGATTGATACAGTGTGTGATTGATACAGTGTGAATTAAGGTCTTATTAAAAAAGCACATTCACCATACTTGGGAAAAATGCTCAATTTCTATTGGCCCATTTCAGTCAGGTGACTGAGTGCATTATTCTTCGGACAGAACACAGTCAATTGAAGAGTAAAATCACTGGTGATTAAAGGAAAACCGTTGTGCAGCCTCTCAGATCGTCGATCCTGATGCTTCAAATGTAGTTTTTCAAACAATAAGACACCATTCGGTAGTACAATTAATTCACACCCAAGAGAATATGAAGCATTTACATTTTATTCACTCGCAAGTTGCCATGTTGAACATTGCGAAATTACAGTACGTGATTCATGACGTCACACATGCACATGTACATGTCATGTAGCGTTGACGGTGCATGTGACGCGTCATACATTTCCAAAATGACGACACGCTGTACAACAATGGCAGAAAGTTTGAAGTTTTATTTGGAAAGTAAAACCAATACTCTGTGACTGTTTGTAAATAAGACTTGCACTAAGTGTAGGTTAAAATTGAAACACCCACTACGGTTCCTCTTTAAATTAAATAGAAACGTAGATTGACAGTGTTCAGTCGTCTGTTATTTTACACAAAGCAACGGTGTTACTTTATACAGTATTGTGAATCTTGTTTACCTTTTCTCCTCAATAAAATTGTGGTTATCTACAAACCTAAATTTTCTTCCCTTTTTGTCTTTTTATCAAAATCTCAGTTTGTATATGAAAGAGGTTCATCAACCTTGGACCTGTGCATTAACTGCACAGTGTAATGCACTCTTGTTGCTAATATGCGGGAACACTATATTAACATACAGTACATGTATTAAAAGCAACGTGTTTGTGAGATGACTTATGATGTTCACTGCATTAGTTGATCTAGAATGTTATGTTAATTACCAAGACATTGAAGACACCAAACTTAATTCAACTGGGAATTCCATAGGAAGTAATTACAGTAGCAAGAATTTAACTCTGAATTTTGTTTTTAAGTGCAAGTTGCAATGACACATCAGTGTTTGCAGATTATACACCTTCACATTGTGCGATACCTGATCGGCATGTGAGTGCCAATTTAAAGGTTAGTTCATACAGAGACACCAGTTTGTCCCACTTTTGATATCTTTGTAACTTGCGTAACGACGTACCATTGTAACTACCTTGTCAGTTACCGTAGGTGAAAGTAGTTCATGTTAGCGTTAGCTTTTCAGCGTAATATAAAGAATGTTCAACTTCAAATCAAATTGCAGAACATTATTGAATTGATGTTGGTACATTATAACTTGCTTTTGTGTATCATTTTGTGTCATGTAACTAAATGTTAAAATAGAACTTAGACAATTATGGTTGCTGTAGATGTAGGCTTCGTAGACTTCTGGCATACTTGTTACAAAGCTGGCATACTTGTTACAAAGTTATCATTAGTCAGAACTTCAAAGGGACATTCATGTTATCACATATACACAATCATACAGTAGTCAGTATCTGTACAGTATATCCCAGTATTGCATGTGCAGGGCAAGATCACGTAAAACTCTGTTCATATTTGCCAAGTTTGTCCCATTGTGGTATCGATCATAATTTCAGTGTTACACATACAGGGTAAAAGTACTGATTCTGGTATTAAACTGAGGAAAAGAAAACTCATGAACACCTTTATTATCTTCTGAAGTGTGTTTTTTTATTGCACCAGCAGCCGTGAGCTCTACAAATACTGCTTTGTGATGGTAGCATTCCTTCAGTATTGAAAGTGACACCACACATGTACTGTTTATGGCTCTTATGAGATTTTAGTTCAAACTCTCTAGTTGCTATCGCTGATCAACACAATCATCAGTTTGCTCTGCTACAGTACAATTTTTGAAATTGAGTCAGTTGACTTTGAAAATTCTTTGAATCCACGATGGCTCTCCTGAGCAGATGTAAATTGTGATCCGCAAATCTCATCGAAGCGAATCAAATAAAGGGACACTGCTTTCCTCAGACAGCCCCCTGACTGATGTATGCCTCAATCGAAACTCGTGTTGGAAATAAATTCAGCAGGGAAAAGTTCGATGTCATAGCCGATCATGTTCTTGTTTGGAGTGCCTTATCCTGTGAGAAATTTTGGAGGAGTTAGTACCAGACGAGACCCGTGGTAATTGCCAATATTGGAGTCTGATATGCAGGCTATCAGTATGGAAATAGAGACTGGAACAGCCTTTGGCATTTTCCCAAAGGGACCCATTAAACACATGCATATCACATGATCCCTTCCCATCAACCATTTCTGGAACACGAGTAGCGTCAAATGTTACAACTGACAGGGAGGACTTCTAAGCTCTGTTTACATCACCATGCCAAGAAAAGAAGAAAGCAAGAAAGAAAAAAAAACAATCCAAAGAGGAAAGGGGAGAACAGAAGAGAAAAAATCGTCAGATGGAAATAAGTACAGCACAGTAAATTAACTGCAGTATTAATAGATGGATGAAGGAAGATTGGACTGAAAGTGAAAGTGGATGTATGGGACTGTTTACTAAGTGAGGATAATATTTCTCATCAACGGAATTTTAATTTCGCGACTTCTTAAACCATAAGCCTAGATTGTCCATGTGGTGTTTCGTGTATGACGACGGTATAATTAAATGCTTACGGTATGATCAGTATCGCCTCTTATGTAGCCAGTGTGTGTGGTGGAGGCTGGTATTCTGTACATGTATGTCCAGAATAAAGAGCACTAGCAGTGATGACTGATGTTGTATTGGAATGCATTGCATGCCTCCACTCTAGCTGTAGAGATGATGCACAGTTGGCTTCCCTTGAAAATGTTAATTTTTCGGTGGAGATAAATACCTCATTGTTTGAGATAAACATGTGTGAAACCAAACGTTTGAGAGCATTGTACCCTGAGAGGGGACCGGGAATCCTGAAGGATATTCTGTTGCAATGAAGATTTCTTTGCAGTTTTCATAAAAGTAATGGATAATTGCAAGTACTTACTTCAAAAGTGCTATTGCTTGTACTGGATTGTGGTTACTGATAACAGTTACCCTAATCTGTTTTAGAGATATGCTAAAACAAAGATTTAATGTCTTAAAGCTTTAAGTAACGTGATTGTGAAAGGAAAGCTATGGTTACATCCTATACACAGCTTTATAGGTTTATCAATGGTTAAACTTACAATAAACATACTGCAACATGAAGTGAACAAAGGTAGTTTCTGTCGTTTTTTTAAAATGTGCTTGTTTTAAGTGCTTTTATTCTAGCACATGCTTTAACCGTACACAAATTTTCATGGTCCCGTTTGAGGAGTGTTCACAGGACTTTTGATTGATGTTTGTGTCAAGTCATCATTTTTTCCATAAGTTTGTTGGTTCATCTCTGCCTTCCACAGGAGGGAAGTATACCGTTATTCTGCTGTATCGAAGCCGGTAACCTCACCGTTGCCAAGGAGCTGCTTTCGACCCACAAACAGGATCAAATCCAAGCGGTCAAAGACTCCAACAAGGACACTGCCCTACATATTGCTTGCCGGAAAGCAGAAGGAGATGTAGTCAAGCTGCTAGTGGACAGTGGGGCTCAGATCGATGTGCAAAATGTAAGTCACTTGTAGGCCAGATCTTCTTTTCTGGAGATCACTGAAAAGTGCGTAGTGCTGCTTATTGTTGCTCGTAGAGAGAAAAGAGCGTCCATGGAGCATGGAGGAGGGCGGGTGGGGTGGAGCAAGGGGGTTGGAAAAGATGGTGGGGGTGGTGGGTTAAGAATGGTCCAGGATGAGTTGTAGAATGGTCAACCAACCTGTGTGAGAAAGAGGAAAGAAAATGGAAGTGCTTCTTAGATGAATCTAAAGGGATTCTAAGATGAACCTAAAGGAATTACAATAAGCTAGTAGCTCTTTCTTGGTCTCTTTGTGGTAACTGTTGTTCTGTGTTTACATACAGCTACAGTATCATTGTGACTGTAAAGTTGGTATGTTTTTTTTCATTGATGTTATGATTTTGTGATCCTTTCTCTTCAGGATGATGGCCACACTCCTCTTCACATCACAGCGTGGCTCGGTGATGTCAACACGCTTAAGTACCTCTACCAGGTCAAGGCCAATCCTGATATCTGTGATAAGGTGGGTTCCTTCCACTGTGGCTTAATAATAAAAGCCTTTTGTCATTTACAATAATTCAGTGGAAAACTTGAAATAAATTCACTATCGTAGGTAACTTCGGAGCGGTCTGAATTTTTAAAGTCCCACCCTCTGCCCATCCTAGTGTAAATGACTAAGTCTAAAACAAACACTGATTTAATACTGTTTCCATTAAAAAAAACACATACTGAGCACATTTTTCCATTGCAGAGAGAAATGTGTGGTTGACTTCCATTCTCTTCTCTTTGAGGTACATCAGGATAAGTTTTTACATGTGGTGCATTTTCACTGCAGAAACAGTGAAAACATTCTGCACACCTTTGTACATGTCTACACCTTCTTGCAAGTTTTATCTTGGCATAGAAAGGAAGTTGCTTCTGTTTTGACATGTTTGCCAGAAATTTCCTTAGCAATTCCATGTATGCCCCCCAAATTCCACGCAGGGAGAAGACGATACTTGATAATGTTCAGTAGAGTTCATGGAACACAGTAGTTGACGTACAGGTACAGTACGTCAAATCTGAAAATCTCTTTCATCGGGTTTATGGACATATCAGAAACTCTCTCCTCCTGCTTGCTTTTAATGTCTATCAACACTTGATGTTTGCCATGAAACAACAGGGGAGTACAGAACCACTCAGCAAACAAAATGGTACAATATTCTGAAGTCAGAGCTTTTTAGATGAGATGAAAAGGGAGAGAGATCTACATGTGAAATCTCCAAGAAGTGTGACGTTTAAGTGAACACTGGTTGATTGATATCACTCCTCATCTTCCTGTCCACACATAGTAATTCACACCCTTAAATATTATTGTGTTACAACTGCCAATTCCCAGGTGAGACTGAAAGACTTTTTCCGTAAGCCTGAGTTTCTTTTGACGGTATCGGTTGCGTACGGCAGGAATATATTGTACATGTGCTGATGTTCGTTTCAATTGGTGTCTTTAGTATTCATGAGACATGCTAAGGGGGTGTGTCTTAGGCATGTTTCACAAGTGTACAGTAAAAGTTTGCTGCACATGAATATATATACCCTAATGTTCTTGTAATGTTTGTGAATTCATGTACTGTTGCTGTGAATATCATTGAACAGCAACAAGGAAACATGCTTATATTTTATTGTTCATTGCCAGATAGAAATCAGCAGAGTTTGTAACGTGTATTGTATAATGATATATTGATCAGCTGTATCTGTATTGGCTTTAATAGTAACTATGTGATAGGTACAATACTGATTTTCAAAGAAGATGAAAAAAAAGTCTTTCAGTGATGTATTTTGTAAGCATGACGCCAAAAACGACACCCTGGCACACAGCTCTCCCAAGGACTATAGTCTCACCCTCAGTCATTTTTACCTCACACCAACTAAAATTAAAGTCAGCCATGTGACCTGTTGTGTAGAGCTGGTTTTTAATTTTATCAGCTTAGACAGAAAGGATTTCTGATCTTGTTACACATCCCAAGACATCATGCCTTTGGCAGATTGCCTGAATGAATATGTTGATGCTCAGAGAAGAAGATGACGAAAAAAAAAGTCTTTCAGTGATGTACATGTTGCAAGCATGACCACAAAAACGACACCCTTGTCATACGGCCTTCGTAAGGACTACAGTCACCATCACTCATGTTTTAGCTCACACAGTCACACCAACTAACGTTAAATTTAGTAGGTACCCCTTTAGTAGTTTTTTTTTCCCTTTTTTTTGTTCTATTGCATAGGGCTGCCTTTTGATTTTAATTTGACAGTGAAGACACAAAAAATTGCTGATCTTCTTATAGACTCATGGACATCAAGCCTTTGGCAGATTGCTTTAATACATATTTTAAGTATGTAAAATTTAGCTTGGTAGGAGGTAACCCAAGGAATGAAACTGGAGAAGAATCTTTGCTGTGTAAAGGTTACCTATGTTTTCACACAACAAAGATGCCTCTGGGAGTTTGATATCTTTGTAGGTCTCTATCATAGCATAGTGATAAAAAATCCTTGACCTTCAACCCCTCACTCTAATATTATGCCAAAAAAGTCTTGAAATATACCCCACCTGGAGTTCTGTTGAAACTAACAGTAAAATTAAGAAGCCTTTGGTTATTTTGGGAGAGCTAATATTCCTAATGCATCCTCCTCTCTTGTCTTCCCATCTCATCCCCTTCCCTTCCCACCAAAAATAAAAAAATAGCTTCCCCCCAAAAAAATGATTGTCACTAAGCACTCTCTTTGTTTTGACAACAAAGTAATCACTTTCAATTACAATTCTATTTGTTCTGATTTCTTCAATTTGAAACTATTCAGAATATGTTAATCTTCTTAATTCTACACACGGGTGAAATTGAGGGGTTATTTTCTTAGTGTGTGGTGAGCAATGTAGAATTGTCTGGATTCAGATTATCTGGCACTTATGCACCCGCAAATTGTGGCATGGAACGCAATTATTGCAACATTCTTCATGTCATTCAAAGTATACAGTATGGCAGGAACTACATAAATGTGATCCTGTGTATTGTTCAGTTATATATCTTCTAATGTTTAAGGACATCAAACATTCTCTGAATTTATTTTGTTACAAATAGTGGCAGCAGTTTGAGGGGACTCAAACACAATCAGTGTGACATAGTTACAGTCTGAGATGTGTAGTTTGCAACAAATTAGTTGATATTCGTAAACATGTACAGTACTGCTCAGTTGAAGTTCAGTGTCTGGTGCAAAGTAGATACTGTAGGTAAGTGGTAAAAGTTGTAAGTTGACAGGTACAGTAGTTCATCACCTGCAAGAAACCAAATATGATTTGAGGTATTTACCTTCATTAGCTCACTTTGGAACCTGTTTTGCTTCTTTGAAATAATTCACAGCTTGACAGGTCGCCCCTTCATATTGCGGCTGAGAGTGGTCACACTGAGATAGTGGAGATACTAGTGGACAGGTTCAAGGCCTCTGTAGCAGCTAGGACCAAGGACGGTAGCACCCTGATGCACATTAGCATCACAGTGTGGCCACCCCGACACGGCGTTAGCTTTCCTGAAGAAAGGAGTTCCTCTTCACATGCCAAACAAGGTACCTTGAAATTTTGCTGTAGCCTAGACAAATTACATCTCATGGTTGCCGCTCTCCCTTGCACCCAGACCTCCTGCAGTATATTGTTCACTGTGCTAGCTTGATGTATTGGATGTGCTCCTCCCCCCCCCCTCTTATCCTCTGTCTTGTAACCTAGATTGCTCTTCTAACCTGTCACCCATTGTCAGTTCATGGGGGGTCAAAAACTTACCACACAGGGGTGGTAAGTTTTTTGAATAATGGGACTGATTAAAGTTTAAAAGCAATATATCCTTGAATGATATTGCTACATATGTAATATCTTTCTCCTTTTTTGTCCTTTACTATATCTGAGTTGTTTGTTGGTCTGGAATGATTGCATCAGTAAGTTTCTTTGTTTCTTCAAGTCTGTGATGTATTAAGCTCCCTCAGAAAAGTCATTTCCTTAGAGATATATCCATGTGTGGGATATATTTTTTTTTGTTTATATTGTTGTCTAGTGCGAAGTCAACGAAATGAATTGCAGATGACTCCTAAAGTTGCGGTGTGAGGCTGTGAATGACAAAATAAAGGTTGCCAACATTGAATTTAAGTTTAATTCTGTAAATATCAAATCAGTGTTATTTTTAAGTCAAAAGTTAATTATATTGGCCTATATGAATGGCTTCCTCCCTCCAACAGGTGGATGCATATTTTAATTTGCATTATTTGAAGTAATACAGACACAGATGAACAATCATGAGCTAGTGTCTCCCTCAGCAGTTTGCTGTGAACTTTGTAATAGTGAAAACACATTTGGTGTCAGTTATGATCTTAATACTCTCTTCTCCATTGTGTCCTTTGAATTCCCCTGAGATACATTAAAGTGTGAAAATATCCCCTTCAAATTACTACTCATTTGATTGATAGGGAACCCTGATGAACACTGCCCCCCTCTCTGGTGATGATAGATTTTATGCTTTTGTTACATGATCCAGATGTCTGAGGTCTGTTTTCAACACAGAAATATGGAAAAAAAAAGTGTAAAAAGTGCCTGGTGGTGAAAGTAGGTCAGAGACATTCAAGGTTCACCATGAATGTTCTGTAGGTTGGACTCTCACAACTCCCTGGTTACAGTGTTTGTTGTTTTCTTTTTGATGTTTTGGACTGTGATTAGAAGAAGGGAGTCAGGAACGAAATGGGTTTGGGAACTGAGGGTCATGTGACATGGCACATTTTGTAAATTTTTTTCCAGGTGTCGTTAATTTTACACCTCTAAAGTTCCTTTTACAATTTGCGTACATTGTCCTAACTGCAGTGTCCTCCAGTTTTGTGTGTTCTAGTATGCTGGTTGGTAAAAAAGTACCATGTTGTGTGTCACCGCTACTTGTTCTGGTAAACTGATGAACAGAAAACAAGTGACAAGTGACGAGAAACACGCAAAAAAAAAAGGAAAATTGAAAGAAAAAGAATAGACCCCCAAAACAATAGATCCAAGAAAACAGCAAGAAGGATAGCAGCCATGTCAGCTATGTCTAAAGAGGCTTGCTAAAACAAATAAATTGAGTCCATAAATACACTATGCTCAGCCTCATTGATGTTGGTTTGCATCTGTGTTGATTTTTGTCCCTTTGTCAACTCTACACGTGTCCATCCGTCTCATGTTAATTGTGCTCACTGATTTTTTCATTGCTTCCATTTCTCTGTTTGTGTGTTTTTTTAGGCCGGTGCAGTGTGTCTTCATGCAGCCGCTAAAAGGGGCCACACAGCCGTGGTGAAGGCTCTCCTGCAGAAGGGCGCATTGGTGGATGCCAGAACCAAGGTAAGCCAGAAGTGATTTACATGTAGTTTCTAATGGAGCCATCATTTCAAACTCATTACTCTAAACTAATAGACATGAGATTCAATGATATTGTTGTCCATAGCCGTAGGTGAATGGGTAAAGAATACTGTACTGTAGGCACTCCAAAAAAGTGTTACAGTTCTGTTTTAAATTCCCTGTTTTCACCTTTCCTCTCCTATCAAGCCTCCTCCTTTTTCCTCTAGCTTCCCACTTGGGATGATAATTGTTGCATATTGTCAGTTGGATGTGGACTCCTCAAAAGTGCAACAATTTTTGGAGAGTACTTACAGCCTCAAAACCCCTGCAATAGCCCCTATATACAGTAGACTCATGCACTGACCCCCCTCCAGATAGTGGTAAATCCCTTCACAATTGTAGTTTTGCCTTTGACATTACATGGCTCACTAAGTGTTAGCTCACCTACTTTTCAAGTAAGAACATCCACAGATAAGATTCTGCCTGTTGGTTTGTCAGGGATGTTGAGCCCCTTCCCCCTCCCTTGAAGTAAACTAAAACAGACAAAGAAAACAGACCTTCTGCTAAAGAAATCAAAATTAGCACCATTGGCTGTTTCAAAAATCTTGACTAGATTACTGTGACTTATATGCATGTGGTTCTCAGTGCCAGACTACCATTTTTTGAGGACAGCCAGATGTCATAAAAAGTTTGTCCTTTGGGTATTTGGTAAAGTCTTAAAATCAAACACTGAACTGTATCACAAGAGAGGAAGCTTCAATGAAACTGATATGTTGTGATGTAAGTGCACCACATTCATTACAAAAACTCTATTGTTTTTAAGGAAATAAGGCCAATCGTTCCCACCAGCAGTATCTTTCAAAGCGCAAAAATATAAAATAAAAAAATAAAAATATAGTACAGACACAGAAATATCAAGAATTAATAGCTGGAGTGCTGAGGGTGTGTGTATGTGTGTGGGTGGTGCAAGTTGGTGCAGGGAGGCTGTAGGAAAGAAGTTCAGGGATTTAATGTCAGCTGGATGTTACTGCAGGACTGTATCTGTGAGATAAAACATAACCATTGTTCTCTGTTGAAGCCGACCACTTATTTTGGGTTGAACACTGATGTTAAGTACTGTACAGTAGCTCCTCGCCTGTTTGCAGTAGGAAGCGCAGCGGATGGGGAACATGAAAATGTTTCATGCATTGCTGTTGTTATTTGCGATATGTAGGTCATTTAGAGAGTTCTTATGATCTTTGACTTCTCTATAAATACTGATCTTTTTTATCACTGTAATAATTCTTGAAGTAACATCCTACAAATCTATTAATAACTTGACTGGAGGAGAGTTTTAAATTTCACTTGAAAATTTAAGTCTGACTACATGCTTTAGTGCAGCTGTGGCAAAATTGTTGCCAGAGGGGAGAAATATGCAGAGAGAGAAAGAGAGAGAAGATTCCAGAAAAGGAACAGAAATGTAGCCTACCATTCCTTTCTTCCTAGGATTTCATCATTTAATAAGCTCGTGGACTCACCATGTCACCACAACAGTTGGAAGTAGTTTAATGTGGTCCACCTCTGTAATCACCCCTGCCCTCCTCCCTCTGTTCATCAGAAATGCTGCACATAGCCCTGTGTTGGCAGCCAGTGGTGGTGTGTGTATATAATGAGGGATAAAGCATGCCATCGAGGCTTACGAATTTGTGGACTAACCCAGATGTGCAATATGCCCCAGAACTTTAACGCTGAAATAGGAGAACTTGAAAAGTTGTCAGTGAAAGTCACATTTCATGAAATGTGTCACAGCCACTACAACTTAGAACCTCCTTGGTAGGACAAACAAAAAGGTCGAGACAATTTTCATACTCAAGTATCTGGAAGAAGAGTGCATAGTTCTCTTTCAGATTTTGTGACAGGTGATATTTTCCCCTACTTTCTCTTCCCTGAAACACTGAAAAAGAACAAAGGTAGATGACTAGGTAATTGCCAGTAAAACTCATATTTTACTTTTATTTTTTCAATATATACCCAGCCTTTAATTGATGTAAGAATAAAAAGTGACTACAAGCTCTCCTTTTCTATCCTGTAAAAACCATCTTCATTGTAGCTTTCACTGTGTCTTATATATGCCATGCATAAGACTACCATGATTGACTCATCCCATAGTCATTGAACCTACTGTGCGAGATTTTCAAGAGCACAAACTTCTCTTTGGAGTTTCACTTTGCTTAAGGTTGCCATGGTGACTGGTGTCTTTCAGAATTGAAACTAATCAGGGGCATACAAGGACCAATGGTGATTGGTGGGACTGTGATGTATGATTGAGTAAACATTCCTAGTGTAATGGTGGAGGGAGACTTGGGAGATTGGACATAGTAAAAATATAATCTCAAGCACAAAGTTAAAAGGAAATCAGGACCCAACACTGGAAGAACATTCTATGTAAATTGCTGTTTTACAGTTTTCACCGTGACTGATTTAAATGTTTAATGGAGTCGAGGGGGCCCAGTGCCTCCCTAGATGACTCATCATTCAATATGTTTGTCTACAAATGTAGAACTTTGTGCACTACGTAAGTTTTATGGTGGAAAAGTTAGGAGGGTTTTGAAAGTAAGGATAAAGGGGAATAAGGGTAGGCGGTGTGATTTCTGTGGGACTTACCGACTGCCAACTAAATCTAGCCTAAACATATGTCCATAAGAGACTGCCAAAGAAGGAATAATGATGCACTGAAAAACAGTTTGTGTCAGTTATTCATCATACTGCTGAGGCTGTTGACACTGGACAAAGTATTTTTGGTTCCTTGCATCAGCAAAGGAACCTATGCAGTCAGGTTGGCGTGTGCGTGTACTGTATGTGCATCTCTGACACTTGCTTACTATAGGTATGCTCTAACTCAACAGGGGAAAGTTGGATGAAAGTCAAACTTGGTTTGTAGGTTTGCCGTGTTGAGAAGGTGTGACCTGTTGTTTTTGGTGGAGGTCAAAGGTCATCTAGGGACACGGGGGGGGGGAAACTTTCTGTTTCTGTGACATTTGCTTAGGTACGCTCTAACTCAATAGGGGAAAGTCGGATGAAAGTCAAACTTGGTATGTGGGTTCACCATACTGAGGTGTGCCCTATTCTTTTTAGTGGAGGTCAAAGGTCATCTGGGAGAACTGGGGGCAAAAGTCTGAAAACCTTTCTAACACAGTGTTTCAAGTTGTGAAGTTCAGATAAAGTTTATATTTGGATATGGATGCATTTTGGAAGTGGTGCCTTCAGGGCATTCATGAGTTTTGGGTCCAAGGTCCAAATGGGACATTTTAATAAATCTTGCAAAATGCCTGTTCTCTTACACATTGTATGGCATTATGTCAAATTTGTGTCATGTTCCTAATATGTTGGTGGTTCCTTCTGGTTGTTCAAATAATTGGTCCCATATGGACCATTTAATGAAATAATGCAAATGTTTCTTCACTGCTTGTATTGTGTTTTATCATGTAGAAGGATTGTCAAATTAGCATTGAGGTAGTGAAACCTTTCCCAGTATTCAACATTTGTGGATCCAACTTCAGGTTAGGCCATATGGGCCATAAATTATTACATTGTGCAAAGCAATTAGTTTGATATGTTAGATTATTGAGGGTTTTTCCAATTAGTATTTGAGTACCTTTGGCTGATCAGCATTCTTATGGACAAAATGGAGTCCACACTTTTGTTTGATGTGATGAATTGTGAATTAAACTTCTTAAGGCTAAATGATTACAGTTGATTTACAATAATCTTCTTCCAAGGAACTATTGTGCCCTTGGGCTCTTGTTCTTTTCAGGATTTGGCTGCAAAATGTTGAGGATAGTTTAATATGCTTTTATGCATATTATTTCAATTACTTTTCTCCCTTTCATTGGTCTGTTTTTCTTAAATGTGCTTTACTTTTTATGTGGCTGTACAGAAGGGTTCCCTCACAATTCTTTTTAGACAATTCCCTTGAAGGAATTTCCAAGGGGACTTGTCAGAGGGGGGTTCTCATGTTGAGATTTCTTTGGGTGGGTATTGTCTTCTGATTTTGTCCAAGGGGAGATTGTCCTTTGGGGGAGTCTCCCGATCATGCCCCAAAGGGAGAATCCGGGCTGGCGATGCCTGATTGTTGCCTGCATTTTGGCCCGTGGATCACAGATTGGTCAGCAGTCACCCCTGGAATACAGTGTTTTTATGTACAGTATGTATTGCGTGCCACACCTACACAAAACCTTCAATAATCTTCCTGTTTATCTGACTCTGAGCTAAATCTTTTGATGTAAACTGGACTGTGTTGTGTATATCAGGTACGGTGTACAACAAAAACTCTTGTTGCTAGCAGTTGAATGTCCTTCCTTGCTTTCAGTCTGTTCACATTTTGACCTTGAATGTGGCCTTCTGCATCATAACTTTCCAGTTCATCTGAGTCTGTCATAAATTATCTGACTCTCGTTTTTACCTGAGGATGGAACCTCGGACATATATCTAAGCTTCCAGTCGTATTCCTCTGTAAACATATGTCCCAGTCATTGACAGGGATCAAAGTAGTACTCCCTGACTAAACTTGATGGGAAACATTAGTTTTAAAGGTCAGTTTTTACAAACATCCGATCATATACGTTAGCAATTTTCTTGGAGGCTTGTACTATCGGGAGGGGCTTTACTGTCTAGTGGTAACAGATAGAGTGTGGAAGAGGGGAGGGGTTTGTAGAGACACATGTCCCCAATGTGATATACGTAGTAGTCAAAAACCCTTATCAAAGTATTGTTAGTTAGTACAAGATTGGTGCCTGTGTATGAAATACCATCATTGTGGGAAATTTAAATGTTCCATCATGTCAATGAGGTTGGCTCTGTGTTTCAGATGCCAGCCATTTGCGTAGTGTGTGTGAAACCCCTCTCCCATCCCCTGAGTACAACCAGTTTTCTGAAATAGCTCTCGGACACCATTTTTGACATGGTGTTCCCATCTAACAGATAATGCAAAGTCATTGATACAAGCAATCATCGCTGCACCTTGATTGACCTAAGATGTTCATGTTGCCATGACGATGTTATCTGTGAGTAACTATTTGAGCAGTCATGGAAGCATTCACGGTGGATGCATACAACATTATGCTCTGATGAAAGCTGACAGCTTTATCTTTGTTGGATAAATATTTGCTGTGTGCGGAATGTTTTTCATGTCATAAAAATGATCTTTTTTTTTCTATTTAAGATGAGGTGACATTGGTTATGGATCTATATCCATCTTATCATAAAAAAAGTTGATACTTTCTCACAAAAAAATGGCTGAATGCCAAGAATGAGAGAATTAATCATAGCCAGTCATCTCTGTTTAAACCAATCCCTGTCAATTAAACACTTCAGCTGTTTATTCTTTATTGCAAACTTTTTTTATGTGTGACTTTAGAGATTGGCTATCAGTACGTGATCAGCTATCCCTCTTGCAAAGGTCGATGGTAATGTGTGAAGGTTGATCTGTTTTCAGCAAACCTTTAGCAAGTTTAGCTCTCTATCTCCTTCATTTTTTGAATAACTGTTACCAGTTTTGTGCTTGCACAGCAAGTTATAACTTAGGGTTGGTGGACAGCATTTACCTTAAAGGGAAATAGTGAGTTTAGGATATAACATGGCATACAAAGAAAATAGCTTTAATGATTGTTAAACCACTCAGTCCCATCAATAAACACCTGCAGAAGGTTCATCTCGTCAAAACATCACGCACGTCATGAGTAACGGAATATGCATCATTTGAATTTTGGAAAGTTTGGGTGAACAAATTCTTGTAGAACAAGAAATAACTGAATTTCTGTCTATGAGAAACTTATTTTTTCAAAAGAAGGCCATTGTCCTCTTCATTTTGAATAATCTATCATTCTACATCGACAAACATTGGTTTTAAAGATGTGATCGTGTCTTTAAAACAAACACCCTATTTCCCTTAAATGATTCTTAAACCATTCAGTCTCAGCAATAAGCATCTGCAACAGCTTCATCTCCTCAAAACATCATGTATGTGATGGGTAACGGAAGATGTATCATTCGAATTTTGAAAAGTTTGGGTGAACAAATTATTTTTGAGCAACAAAATAACTGAAATATCTGCACGAAACTTATTTGTTAAAAAGATGGCTACTGTCCTTCCTTATTTGAATAATCTATCATTGTACATTTACAAACATTGATGTGGTTGTTTTCTGTACAATGAATGTTGCATTTCCCTTTAAAGTCTCGAAGAATTTGAAAGGTTTAGGCCTAGTAATTGACAGAAGTTGGCATCAGCTTTCTGAAATTAGATCTTACAGTATGCCATTTGCGATCTCTGTGTGCTTGCAATCATTTTTCCAAGTCAAAACCAATATTGCTGATTCTTGGTTCAACCATTTCTCCAATACTTTGATTTATGGGACAGTGTTTTATAGAAAAGTAATGCTGTACAGGGTATGAAGTGTAGCTGTTTTACCAACACTCATGGTGTGCATAAATCTGCACTTTACCTTTCCCTTCTAAGAATTAACCTTCCTATGCCACTACAGTATTTCATAAGACTAAATTTGCTTTCTCAATTTCAAACTATTGGTTGCATGATTTATTATTCGAGCAATATCTTTTGGTTTTCACTTAACAAAGAGTATGTCAGTGAACATGGTTGTACAGTACATACTACTTAGTTTTAAAGGGAAATACAGTGTTTGTCTTAGAGAAAACGTCCATATTTTTTAAACCAATGTTTGTGGACGTAGAATGATAGATTATTCAAAATAAGGAAGGACAGTAGCATTCTTTTCTAGAAATAAGCTCCTCACAGATAGAAATTCAGTTATTTGTTATTCAACACTAATTTGTTCAACCAAACTTTTCAAAATTCGAATGATGCATCTTCCATCACTCATCACATGCATAATGTTTTGAGAAGATGAAACTTTGGTAGATGTTTATTGATGAGACTGAATGGTTTAACAATGATTACCGCTATATGTCATGTTGGTGTATTCTAAATGCCCTATTTCCCTTTTAAATTATAGCTATCAGCATGGTCGTTCTAGGCTGCCTCAAGTCATTTTACTGCCATGATTAGCTACGTACAGTGGTACAGTTAAATCTGAATGTTTTAATTGTCTGTAAAGTCTGGTGCATTCAACTCATTGAGATGTAACATATGAGTTGAATATCCTTGGGCAATATTTTGTATTTGTTGTCTGTGAACACTCTCATTTTTTTTTTTTTTGGTTGACGTATATCCTCCAGCGCAAGCACATGTCAGTGAATGTGCATTTGTACTCTGTCATCACAGACTGACTGTTCTGCAAAGCTGTAGCAAGTACAATGAGATCAAACACTGAGTTCAATCATGTTACATTTTGTTGACCTACATGTAAACAGAACATTGATAATGTACTGCACATAGCATACTGTATCGTGTTTGGTGCTAATTAAATTGTTTGCATGAATGTTTGTTAGCAGACAGTATGAATGTCATTAATACTGATGGTATTATATCATTTTACTTCACAAAATTCGCAGGTGATTGCCAGTTATGTAGCATATACAGTTCTTGAAGAATTAAGGAGTGTGTTGATGCAGTATTGTGGGATGGGTGTTCTACTGTAACTATTGCAAATGTTTCACTAGTGAAAAAGACTTTTGTCGCAAATATCGTTGTCAAAGTCATCTGTTTATCAGTGTCCTCTGAAACTGGTGTGTTGGATTATTGTTTATGCCCGTGGGATACAGGTGTTCATTTTGTCAGCAACATATTTGTATCAGTATGAGTTACTGTTGCCTTCATAACTGTTGATATTGTCAAATATCCAACTTTCGCACTATGCACCCCAAAAAGCAAAACTCTATCCAAAAAGGTGTAAACCAGAGGTTATTCACTGACCTCAGATGCTAAGTAGTAAAAATAACTGTTAAACTATTTTGTCCTGTTCCATGTAAGTGACAAATTTCCCAGCTGTTGTCATTTATACATATCATGTAGCGTACCCGCATGCATTTGGAGGAAACAACAAAAGCACTGGCACATACAATACTCTAACATCACCACCCTATAGACACTGATGCGCAAAAAAGATACAAACAGTATCTTCAAAATGCAGTATGGGTGATATCACCACCATACAGACACTCATGTGTAGAAAAGGTACAAATAGTATCTTCAAGAGTGCATGTTCTTGTTTCATCATCGTAAAGTGCATGTAACTTTAGATGTGCTGTAGGCCTATACCCTAGGAGTCCTGTAGGGTTTTTTTTTTTTTTTCAATGTGGCCTATAGTATATCAATGTAGATTTAATTTACAGTGCAATGATAATGTTCTCCTTGAGTTTCCTTCTCCCCACTCTATATCTTCTTTTGCTCAACGTTTGAATTTCCCCTTTCTCTCATAATGTTGCTGTTGTATTTTCTATTTGAATATCTAGCTCGCCCTCCACTCCACCATCTCCGGAACCTTCTTTTAGATTGACTGTTCTCATCTAATCTGATGTACTTTGTCCGTTGACCTTTGACCCTGTGTTCATTAGCCCACTTTTAATCTAATTTGAATTTTGTTCAGCTAGAAATGATACTATGTATGTCACACCTCACTTTACCTGTACAACAAATGCACTCTGCATGTTAAATAAAATATCATCATGTGTCAGATAGAAACAGTCTCATGGAATCTTTGGAGAGAAAATGAGCCCACTTTGAGAAACAGCAGAGTACTACTGCACATTTGTATACCTTTCTTTGCCAAAGTTGCTGTCTAGGATCCACTGTGACAGAAAGCTAGGCTCATGTTAGGATGTGAGTGCTAATGATCTAAGTACATAAGTGTTCATACTTCTGTGTTTTTGTGACAGGACAACTACTCTGCTCTCCACATCTCTGTTCAGTACTGCAAGCCGTTGGTTGTTCAGACACTGTTAGGCTATGGGGCGCAAGTGCAACTTAAAGGAGGCAAGGTAAGATGGACCATTTCCTTCTCAGATTTTCATTATCAGAACAGTTTGCAAATTTTTATCTCCCTCAGCCACTTGCGTACATGTCGAACAGTGGTCAAAGAAGAATGTATCTTGGGGAGGAAGACATATTCATGTATATTTTTCAATTTTGTCATGTGAGCCTACAAAGTTATGAACATGTGCAGTATGGAAATTGCAATGATTATCAGTAGAAGGTGATGTGGCGGTAGGAATTTTGACTGGCAGAATGGTGCAATAATCAACAAAAAATTGACTTTGGGTACTTGGCATTGGGAGGGCTTACCGAAAGTAAAACTTGGAGCATAAGTATGTGCTTTGTGAATAAACCAAACTCTCTGGAGAGCTACTTGAATATACTTCACAGGACCAGCACTTGCCAGAAATATTCAGTTACTCTGACATATTGCATTACAAATGTATCACTGAACTTTCAGGAAGCTGTGGTCTCTTTAGGTTAACCGTCATTTGCTGATGGACACATCACTGCTCCGTACAAAATGTAAATTTTGACAGGGGACATGTAATTTAATTGCATATGAGAACTGGACTGGAAAATGTCGTGTAGATGATAGTGACCCAAGTATCACGTCCTGTGATTGTCAATTGGATTTGTTCAACTTTTGCTTCTTTCGTAATATTTTCATGAGGGAGACCTTGTCAATAGAGCTGCATGTGTCCCAGAGAGGTCCATCGATAGAAAACTGAGTCTCATTGGTGATCGATGAATTGTGTCCTACAGTGTTTAAGCGCTCATTTGCAAATGAAAAGCAGTTTTTTATGTATGTCACATTCTTTTGAGATGCTTTTTGTCTCTTAGGCCCAGGAGGCCCCCCTCCACATCGCCGCAAGGATCAAGGAGGGTGAAAAGGTAGCTGAGATGTTGCTCAAGAGCGGCGCAGAGGTCAATGCCACCATGTCGGTAAGCGATCTCTATCAACGGAATGGAGGTAGTTCCACCCTTCAGGAAAACTACAGATGCATGTGTCCTGTAGGATATATGCTGTTTGAATTACTGTCCACACCAGAGGATGCTGAGACAGTGGAAACTTACAGAAGATCTGATTCAGACATCATGAAAGTGGTTCTAATTTGACCCAAGTCAAGACCCCACTTTTAATTTTCTCTGATCTAAATCAAAAACCCCACTTATAAATGTTTCTTACCCAAGTCAAGACCCCATTTTTGAATTATCTCTAAGAGGAGACCTGACTTAGTCTCTGAAAACTGTTGTTTTCGGTCTGTGAAATACAGCATAACTAGCAATAGTAATTTTTAGTGTCAGTACAAATTCAGTTTCAAGTAATGCAGCTCAGATTCATTCTCCTGCATCTGCAAATGCGACTGGTGAAAAAGAAAATAAAGTGAAACAGAACTATGTCAAGGGCAATGGATGAAACTTGTCATCAAAGACACTGCTGACCAGTCAAATAGTGAAGCAGAAGCTGCACATGAATATCATGAGTAATCTGGATACCATAGGGATGACATAAGGTATTTAATTAACAGGTATTTGTAGGTTACATAAGAACAAGAAAGGGAATATCACTGAACAAGAAAGTTGCAGCAAGATATGAGGTCATTTATCAGTATGGATAGTAAAACAAATAGAATAAATCACAATGAAGAAGATGGAATGGAGGAATTGCAAGAAATGAGATCCAAAGAGATGGAGAAAGAAGATTGTAATTGTAATAATCGTGACAGATGAAAAAGGTGGTGGATGGGTAGTTGTGAGAAATATTTTCCCTACAGTGTTTGGTCCAAATGAGCTGCAAACATGCATTCTACACAGTGAGTGATTAGAAAATATTCAAACAATTAAAATTTTGATGTGTTTTTTTTTTTTTTGTCAGATGTGTTTTTTTTTTTTTTTGTCAGTTGACAGGAAGCAAAGTTCAATTTAATTAGTTTTGAAGGCGCCAGTCTGCTTTTGTCGTCTGTTGATGATTTGACCCTCTTATCAGAATTGCTGCATTGAAACTCCATTTTAGGTTTAATGCGTCGATATATTTGCACAAAAGACGTGTATTACCCATGGACCGGCTGAGTGCATCCGTAATGTACGTAAGGAAAACTGCAAAAATCAACACCTGCTTTGAGTTTAGTGTGGTACTGGTAAAAATTGTATTTTGTAGTACTTCGGTCGTTGATTGTCTGTATGGGAGCATGTCTCATGTAACTGCACATAGAGTGGAATAAATAAAGTATTCTGATCTTCCTTGCTTGCTTGGACCAAGCCTTTATACCACTTGAGTCTGTTGCTTTGACTCTCAGTCCTGTTTGTGTGACTCAAGTCTCTGTTCAGACTCTAATCATTATAGGCCTGAGTCTGAGTCAAGTCCAGTCATTTTCCGTGGTGACAAGAGTCGAGTCAAGTCATTTTGGACTCCCGACTCAAGTCAAGTCATCAGAAAAAGCAAGTCGAGTCAGCTCAAGCCCAATTAAGTCAGTGGCTTGACTTGTAACAGCACTGATTTTTACTTGTCGGTATATGTACAGAATGTTTGCGCATTGCCTTAAATGGAGAAAGACTACACGGAACTGTCTGTAAGGTTCATTTGATAATCACATGCCAGACTTTGATCAAGGGACTACTTAAATTAGAGCTTGTTATGGATTAGGAAACATGACCCTCAGGAATAAGGAGATCCCCCATTGGATCGGGATTTGTCGTCAATTCACCGCAAAGTGATACATTCACTTAAAGTTTGCATGTCTTTGATCCAGTCCCTTTGTTTTTGATATGTCAGCAAACCATTAAAGCATCACCGATTTATTGGCTATCACCGAGAGCTTGTATTACACACTTGTCTCCGACTTGACGTTGAATTTGTGGCTTTTTTCTTCCACACAGCCTTTAGCAGAGATGTCTGTATAGTTGACATTAACGATGATGTCGAGGGTGTTGATGCAGAATATCAGGCAGTTTAAAAAAAAAAAAGAAAGAGGAAATACAAGGAAGTGAAAAGCCAAGCTCTGCTGGATGTAGATTTTGTATGAAAATTGAAAGATTAATAAGTAGCCAAACAGTAATTGTTCCTGCAATATCACACCAATGCCAAGCCGTGCGGCGTTTCTTCCCACACTAGGGAGTGGGATCGGCTGCAAATGCACAAATTTATCTTGGCAGTGAGCTGTCATACAGAATCATCTTCCACTTTGCTTGGTGATTTTTGGAGTTCAGTGACTGTCATGTCCAGGGAGAGGGGTATCAATTACTGCAGGATGACTTTAATGCACAGTCTCATGATGAAAACAGAGGGCAAGCAGACGAAGCACAGATGTTAGTGCATGAACTCACAAATGTAAAAGTAAACACTAAAATGTCATAAAAGGAATAAAAACTTAGAAATAGAACCAGCTGGTGATGTTAACCTCAGCTGCTGCATTTCGTGCAAACAGAGAATGCACATTGCCAGTTTTTATTGTACACTTGTATGTAAGTTTGATTGTATAAGTAGAGCAGGTAGTCATTGTCTGCAAGAGTTGAATCGTATTGTGTTGAAAGTGCAATTGTCTTATGGTCTTGCATAGACAAAAGAACCATTGAAATAGACAATGTGAGTTTGAAAGAGTCTGGCAATAGGGCTGATTGTGTTTTCAAATGCAAGATCACGCTGCAGCCACACTGCTTGCCTTGTACAACATAAAGTGAAAGTACACAATAGCTAAAGCTATCAATATTTACCATGGAACAATTTTATGGCCATTCAGGGGACATACTGTACGGGTTACTGCTGTAAAATTGATTTAATGTTTAACGGTGGCTAAAAGGAGGTACACTTTGTCTCTCAAGAAATTGGTTTGATGAAGAATAGGTTTGTTTGTTTTTTTTTGTGAGCAGGCTTCTGTTTGCCTCGTAAATGTAATAATGTAACCATTACACTGGCCGATACTGTTTGCTCGTAGACCTGAAGTGGTTGCATCTTCTTTGTGAGGTTTGGGGGAATACGTGTGTTTGATTCCAAATGAGGCTGGAACTCTTTTAGGTACATTTAAACTAAATAAGCAGTCACCTCAACTTTATTCTGAGGCATCAGCTAAATCTTACAAGTCTTCTCTTTGATACCTTACAAGTGTCTTTCAGGATGTTACAACTAAATGTGTATTCAAAGTAAACAAATAACTGGCATTAAAGTTAGCAACTTAGTAACAAAAGTATTATCACTTGATGCAAAAAAGGAATCCCTGAAATAGGATAGGGGACTATATTAATGCAAATTGGGGTGACTGCATTTTACCTTTAAGGAGGTGCAAGTCATGATTTAAGTTATTCTTCTTCGTGTTGACTGTTCACAAGGAATATTGATCAGGGGCAAGCTCTTGAAATAACCCCTATTCCAGGTGCCTACAGGTGAATTTAAGTTAAGTACTCATGTGATATATACTACATAAGAATACTCAAGATTTTGGCAGTATCAGAACACCTTTGCAAGAGGCAAAAACCGGAGGACAGTTACAAAACGTTGCAGCAACTCAAGTGAAAGGCAAACGAGGGGGTGGGGGCTAGATCTAGAGGACGCTGTGCTAGAATTGATTTCGAGGATATTTAGAGCAAGGCTAAATGTATGCACTAGTGAAGCAAGGGGCATTGGCCACTCGTGAATACTCACACAAGTGAGTTGAGGGGAGCTCATGTGATGTATACTTCAGCATTTGCAAGGATCTGAATCTAAGTTGGAGAGTTGTTCTCCACAGGTTTTCAAGAGAGGAGGCATCTATAGGGCAGCCATACGCAAAGCACTTTAGCTCTTGCAAGCGATAGTTGAGGAATAGTGCGAGGAGAAGACGTGTCTGTTCACCCCCAGAAAATTTTGATCATTGAGATGCTGTTGATGCAAAAGGATGCTAAGCAGAATGAAAGTCTTTCTCTGTTTGAAATGGCAGCAGAATACTGTCAACTTTTCTGAGGCTGAGTGGTTCCTTTTTTGGCCCTACAGATAAGACATAGAGTAGATCACGTGGTAGCTGCTGTAGGAAAGTTTGGGAGATTTATGGTAACCATTGTGCAGTTAGGTCAGGAATAACTCACTGAATTCTAGTAACTAACCCCAAGCATTTGTCCTTTTGCGACTGCAGAATGGGGAGACGGCTCTGCATGTAGCGGCTCGACATGGTCACCTCAAGATGGTGCAAGCTTTGTTGGAAGAGGGAGCTGATGTGGAGTGCGGTTCAAAGGTCAGTCTGGTATCTTTGTTCCATCTGGAAATCCGTATCCAGCAGGTTACGCTCATCAAAGTTATCCATGGAAGGTGTTTATGAAAGGAGCCAATCCTCACGTGACATATTATACATGCTTTTAATATTTTTTTCATTGGTTCCTGAAACTTGATACCAGATGAAATGTTTGACCAGCTATCATTAATGTAGTATTTTGAGGTTTGTACGAATTAAGGAGAGATGACACATGTGAAAAAAGGATAATTCCATTCAAGCTCATACCAGCTGCGATCTCAAGGCATCACTCTCTCTGTCTGTCTGTTTGTCTGTCTGTCTGTCCACAGTTGTTCAAAACGCCTCTCCTCCCACATGTTTCATGGCTTTGTATGAAAGTTGGACAAATGTTCCAAAGGTGGTGGCCCATTGGAGGTGGTAGCAACAAAAAAATGGGTCCAAAGTATGATGTGGACCCAATGGCCCAGTTTATGGAATTCTCTCTATGCTTCTCCCACAGATTTTCATGTACAATGTTTATGACGATACTCTGTTAGTGGTGCCTTCATGGTGTTCAAGGACTTTAGTCCAATGCCCTGCATGTCCTTGGTGGCCCATTTTGTGAAATGTTGTTCAAAGTGCTGCTTCTTGGACATGCTGTCATGGGGTTGTGTTTGGCTTGGACACAATGTTTGTATTATAGTAGGCCATTTGGAGTGTTCAAAAGCATTTGGTCCAATATCCCATGTGGATGCTATGACCTGACCCATTTGCAAAATTTTGCAAAGTGTTTCACCTGATACAGATTCTGTTGTACAGTGTTGATGGTTTGTCATGATGATACTCCGTTAGTAGTAATCTTAGGGTTGTCTTGGTAGTCCATGGTTCTATGTTGGCCCAATGACCCATTTGTGAAATTTTTTCTTCTCCTCCAACAAAGTGCCCCTTTAAAATGTGATGCGACATCTCATACAGGTGCATCTATATCATGCATGAATGACAACTGAGTAATGGGGCAATGCCTCAGATTATCTATTTACAGCAACTGAAACTATGTATTGTCCTGCAGTACATTCAGATAGTTTTTGGTTTTGATGATAATCGTAACCTTTGTAATCATGCATGTGTGTGTGTATGCGTATGCACGTGTATGCATGTTGTGTTCCGTATGTGTGTTTGTAATGCCCGATTTGCATACACGATATCTCAAGAAGGGAAGCCTCAACAGATCTCATATTTTTGTATGTAGGTGTACCACGTCGAGTAGAAGAACTCTTTAGTTTTCGATAGAGGTCAAAGATCATTTGGGGTCAACAGGGGTCAAACTATGAAAACCTTGTGAACAGGATATGTCAATGAGGGATGTGTAGGTACATCACATTGAGTAGAAACACCCTTTTGGCTTTGGTGGAGTTCAAAGGTCATTTGGAGTCAAAAGGGTTAAAATTGTGACGACTTAGTAAACATAATATCTTAAGGAGGGAAGCTTGAAACTATGATCTTTTATGTAGTAAGTGTTGCATCACTGTGACTGTAATATGCAGTTGTGCCTGTTGCGATGTATGTCAGTTGTCATATATTAGATTCATAATAATCCTCATAATGAAATCATCGAAACCTCAATGCATTTGTGCATTCTGGTTTTTTCAGACCTGTCATCTTTTGTGTCAATTTGTTTCCTTCACATAAGGTAGAAAGATAAATGGTCAAACTCTTGTGTCCTATACAAAATCTCTGTTGTTTTAATCATGTCTTTAGTAGTTCAATGTTAACATGGCAGAGATAACAGTCTTTTATAGCAAAAGCTGACATTTGTGGACCTACTTATAGATAACAGTTGTGTAATATTTTGGGGAAGTCAATTGTCACATCTTGTCATCACTGAAATGTTATAGGATGGATCATTTCCACTAACCCCCTGACCTTACTCCTTGCCAAAAAGTGTATGTTTATAGACAGATAAATGTTGCCAAATAGAATTTGGTCTATTTTCTTCAACAAGCTATTAAAAACCCATTTTTTGGTTAGTCTCTCCAAACAATCATTTTACATCACTTAACATAGCTTTTTACGTACTTTTATCAGCAACTTATTTACCGGCAACTCCCTGTCAAGATTAACAAAGTACCGTGTTTCAGTCACCTTTTCTCAAGGGAACTGCACGTAGAGGGTAAATATTTTTCATGTTGCCAGGTTTCAAGCCCTTCCTGTCGGGTTTCATGCATACATTGATATCTGGGACGTTCTTGTCATTCACTCTATTTTCAGTGAAGCACACACATAGTATCAATCCTTGTATGCCACTGCAGTACAATGGTGTTACTGATTCTGGGACATAGTCAAGTGGGGACTGGCAGTGAAACCCAACCTTAACTTTATTTTGTTGCTCTAATATTTGTTGCCCTAGTATTTTTGAGGTTTAAAATAACAATGAACTCCTAAGTCAAATGTGCCAGTGATTTCACCTCCTCTATTTATATGTTGGACTCACCTATTAATCTGACCTGGCTACCAGCCTGCACTGATTATATACATGCATTTCACAGGTGGTCACTCAATGGCATTACAAACACATTAATGCAGTGCACAGTACACATACAGGGCCCCTGCTGCAATGTGTTCTCTAATTAGCTCTTGTGTTTCAATTAAGGGCAAAAGTTCCTTCATGAAATCTGACAAGTTTTTTTTTTTTCCTGAAGCTTATTGTCTGTTGAATTTCCATGCTTATCACCTTGTAAGTGTTTAAACACAGGCTATGTATTTAATGTTTGTGCCGTGTGGTTACAGTATGGTAATTTCCTTACCTAATCAATGTGTTATATGTGGAAAATTGTTCATTTCCATAGTAACTTCACTCCCTTTTGTCTAGTCATAACCTCTCGACGTATTCCCATAGTGACTTGCCTCTCATGTTTACCCTAAGTCTGGTAAGTCACATACAGATTCATGTAACTACATTTCCCCTGGAAGATATTAATAACTTGCTGCGGAAACATCTTGCGATATGTTAGATGAGTGATAAGCTCTCACTTCTGGTGAGACATTTCAAACCTTATTGCTGGTAGTACATGAGCAAAGAGGACTGCAGTCCATACAGGAATGGTGCATCTTTCTGATGAGAGGAATGTTGGAGGAAATTAAAGTGGTGTTTTAAATCTGAGACATGGACTTTGAAAGCTTAAACTGTTGTGATTTATGTTATTAGCAAGTGTACGAATCTATGAAAGGTACAGTCGTACAGTACCTACTCCTGTGTCCATGGAAACACAAAGATATATGCTGTACTTTGTCTCATTTCCCTTTTATCTACAGTATCTCCTTTGCACTTAAATGAAGGATATAATGTTGTACAGGGTCACCTGCAGAGGTCTGCCGTTCTGAAGTGATTTACAAGCTGCTTTTGTCAGTCCTTAACTTCTAGGTACTTCCAAAATGTGTAAGAAGTAGGACTGGGGACTCTGTCAAACTCACAGTTTGGGGTAACTGAGTGCCCTCAGATGTGATTTGGTGCAACATAAATTTTCTTAAATAATTTTTTTTGCCAGGTATCATTCTTTTTTTTTTAAATTTCTTTGGTGTACCTTTGTGTTGGGCTATAGCCCCGTGTTGGTTTCACCTCCCTCTTTTGGACAAATTCGTCGGTGGGTTAGCGTACACCAGCCCATTCTATCAGGTGACTTCTTTCGTGTAATTGGTTGGTGAAGGCGTGCCGTCAGGTGACGTATAGGAAGGAAATAATTGACTCACGGGCAAAGAGATCTCGTCATTCGTCAATCTGCAAATTCTTCCGTCCAACAGGTCGGAGAAAACCCCCTCCACGTGGCTGTCAGACATGCCCATTTTCAGATTGTCAATGAACTGATTACTTTCTTGAACGCTGAGTTATCAAGATTGGATGCTGTCATGGCGGTGAACAGCCAGAGTGAGGTACGTCTGAATTTGACTGTGGTTCCACTCTCTTGTGCTTTTGCTCTTTTTGAATTTGGCATTTTTTTTTCAGAAATAAGTACTGTATGTTGGATCAATTTGTGAGCATTTTGTGATAAAAAAGAAAGGTCACAATCCATCAACAATCCTACCCCTGGCTCTTGGTCGATTTTCAGTTTGTCTATGTGCAAGCATCTTTACAGTAGTAAACCTGTACTGATATCGTGAGGTAAAAAGCGTCGCCATTTTTCGTTGCGTAGACGTCTGCACCTAGCAACAAGAACAAAATCTGTGATTTTACCAAATTACCTGTAATCTGATGTCAGATGTGTATGAAAGAGTACTGCTACTAGGAAGTCACACCAAGATGTGTCGTATAGTAACTTGAGATAAAAAGTGACAAATAGCCACAAATGACGTAGCAAACGAGAGCAGTTATTAATGAGATATGACAGCACGGAATGGTCGGTGCTATTGTGGTGCAAGCATCTGTCATCTGCAACATTGCCACGCGAATTGCCATAAAATTATTCACGGAATAAATCATTTGAAAACATGCAATCACACCCGGCGAGTAAGGAACGAATCAGTGGTTTTTGTCCCTTAGTAGTCTAACATTTATGGTTTGGTTTGTCTAATGTGACAGGAAGGGGAAACGCCGTTGCATTATGCTGCAGAGATCACCAAGAACATGATACACTATCCGAAAGAAGACATCGACATCATGGGCAAACTCCTGGAGTACTGACGCCGATATCAATGTAGGTGACGAAACTGGTGAGTAGAATGTACTTAACCGGCCTCCTTGTACGCTAGATATGTATCTTAAGGGTCATCACCATTGAGGTTTGTTTCAGCTTCACAAATGTCATTCAACAGCTGCAATTAGTTTGACAAGGTTCTCAGTACGATTTTTAATGTGTTCTTGTCTAATGACAGATCCTTTTTCCATTTCGAATTGTTTTTCTTTTTGTTATTGCATTGTGATGCTGTACATATCAGGTGGACTGCCACCGAGATGTATTTCTCAGTGTTTTCTTCAATGAGAAAATATTCGGATACAGATTGTACAGTACAGCTTACGCGCAACTCCATTTGCAATTTTTGACAAAACACCATTTTAATGATCCCGGCAGAGAAACCCTGTGTTATCGCAGCTGTTTTTTATTGGCATGGTCTTGTGTCAATTGAAACGTTGCCTCCATGGGCAAATCCTGCAGCAACCTCAGTACTTTTAAATGTTAAAAGACTGTGAGTCTCGCATACCGTCACACTCGCAGACCATCGTAGCAGTGAGATTTCCTCGATCGTTGTTTGTACCAATACACAACTTGGATGGTTTTAACATTAATTAATTCAATGACGCAGCACTCCTGAATTATTTTCCTACATGAATTTTTCCTACAAACCTACGTGAATGGATTTACCTTCTTTTGTGCAAACACAATGTGGCTTTATCTGAGAAGCGGACCGTTGACGATTATACACACTGCATACACTGTGTCTACACCGCTTTTTTTGTTGTACGTGATTCAGCTTTGTTCTACTTGTTTCAACGTGTCTCTGCTTTCCCCTGCCCGTAGGCTCCAGGAAATAAACTTGAGCTGTACTGTATGTTGTGCGGTCTTCCAACAATTACGATTGAAGTAACGTAGTGCTACACATCACCTTCCCATTAGTATGTGTGTGCACTCTGCTTATTCATTGAAGCCATTGAAAGCACTTTCTGCCTCTTCTAGCTGGTTGCATATTTGTTAAATTTGAAGTGTATCCACCACATCGCAGGCTGTTTTGAAACATGTCTCTCTTTTTCTTTTGTTTCGTTAGCTTTCATGTCTTGCTCCCAGCACCAGTCTACAGGCTAATTCTCCATCAGCTCTACTGCAGTTATTCTTGTTTGTTTGTTTCTGAGTGACCCCTCTAGTTTACAAGGTATTCATATACTGTACAGTTTTCCTGCTTGTGTTCTTGCAGACTCATGAGACACCCCTCCATTACTGTGCCAGGGCGGGAAATACAGACATCCTTCTGCAGATGCTGAAGCACCTTGGTCCCAACAAGACCCAGCTGGCGGTCAATAAGCAAAGCAGGGTATGTACTCACGTAGTAAAGAGAACCCCGGCTATCTGTTTCTTACTTGTCCAGGAACTGAGAGCTATATCCAGTGGCGAAACAGATCTCATGGCTTCTGATTAATTTATTCATGTACTGGATGTAAATGGAGCTGAAAAACCAGCTGTAATCGTGGATGACCTTGTTGATTTACTTTGCCTTTGGTTTGTTTTGTATCTGATCTCCAATTGTATGACCACCCTGACACCTATTCCCATCATTGTAGGAGGAGAGGGTGCAGAAAATATATCCGCATATTCAGAAGAGAGAACTTGGTAACAAACATAAAATGAGGTTTAGATTGTGCCGACAGGTTCGTGCACAATATCGCAGGTTTTCAGCATTGCATTGAGCAAGGTGTCTCAACTTGTTACGTCTATAATCGCAGAGATTGGGAGGTTCACATAGGAGATGTTTGGCACTGTGAAGGTGGTATGTCCCAGGAGGCGGCGTTAAAAGTTGTGGGAGCGAGATGTCCCAGTAGGAGGTGATCAACATCACAGGAAGTGGGAAGCCCTCGTGTGTGCGACAATGTAATCGGTGGGACGTCCGAATAGGTGGTATTCGCAAGATCATGGGGAGTGGAATTAATGACCTAATAGGTGTTCAATACTATAAGGAGGGAGTCGTCTGAATACGTTGTGATCTAGATCTATACAGAGAGCCGGATGTTGAAAGACATTGTATTCAGGAGTTCATCTGTCTGTAGCTAGAGCAGACATTGTGCTCTTAGAAATCCAACTGATTGTCAATGTTTTTGTGATCGTAGGATTTAATACTTACATTCAGAGTCAAGGTTTCTCCAAGTGCCCTATTGTTCATATCTTTTTTCCTGGTAAAGCAAAGGTGAAACCTTTGTTTTTTCTTTCTTGGTCTTAGTGTGAATGCACTGTCTTCATTACTCAAAAGTGCATGTTGCCTTGATAGGACAGCTCTACCTTACATTGAATGTAGTCAAGTGTTGACCCTGTAATTGATCAAATTTGTTTTTTGGATAAACAGAAAAGAAGTCAATGGATCTGTTTTGGTTCACGATGCTTTAAATCTTGATATCTGACTTTAAGGATGGGAACAGCTCACATGTGACACTTTTTAATGGTACACAGTATCATTTAATAATGGAAACAAGTGATACTAAAAAAAAAAGAAACCCTTGATAAGTTCTTTGTTGGGGGGGGGGCTCTGATAGCTGTCAATGGATACCTTATTTACATTCACTCCAACTTACTGAATAAATATTAGCCAAGGGGTCGTAAAATATTAAAATCCTTTTGCAATTGACATTGGCCTCGATCTTGAAGATTTGATTTGTTCCTGTGTATATATCAGTGATGTTGCTATGGTGAGGGAAAGAAACTCGTCCAGAGGTGAGAATTGTGGTCGTGAGATGGATGGGATGAAGAAAGAATTCATACAGTAGGTAGAACAGCTATTTCAAGAGTGGAATAAGTACATCATCCAACATTCAAACCGATTCCTGAGTGACAATGGTTACCATCCCTTGCCATTCTGCCTGGTGGCTCCGTTTCTGTACGAACACAGGAGTCATCAGATGGATTCTGGTACATTTTTGGGAAGGGGTAGTGGAGTCACCCATTAGGTTGTTGGCCAGTGGTGGCATTTTCCTCATGAGTATGATCTGTCTTGATGGCCATTGGCTGGTATTTGAGTAATTCCTAATTCTCACATTACCTTGTCAGCAGGAGATGCACAAGCTTTTCATCTCTTGCTACAATGTTCGTGCTAAGGAATTGAATCTTGGAGGGGAAATCTCTCTCTGAAAAAATGTTTTGGTAGGAATTTTTCAAACTCAGGTTAGGAGTTGTCCATTGGTAAAGACTCCATAGCAATTTATTGTATGTAATTATAACTGTATCTGCAACCTCACTTGTGGAAAAGAGTGCAGCATTTTCCAGCATGAGATTCATATTTGTGCAAGATTCAGGTGACTAATGTGGGATTCACGCAGTCTCATGGCGTAGCTTCAACACAGTCTCGCTACCTAGGTGCCATTTACATAAAATTTACATAAAATGTATAATGATAACATCACACATTGCGATTGACTTTTTGAAGCACCTTTGGGCATCCAGAGGAGTAACAGAATTGATCAGGATGAAAACATTGCCTGGGGACAATGCCATATCGTGAAAAAAGGCTTTGTCTCTCCTAAACTATTTGCACATACACTTGCCAAGACTTTTGCACTGTTGGGTTAACTTCAGAAGTTTTTCTCAACTTTTTTTTTCCTCTTTGGACATTTTTGTAGCTTTGTTATCTGACTTTTGTATTCTCCTCCTTACTACTCTGCATGCAGAATGGATGGTCGCCTTTGCTGTTAGCCAGCGAGGAGGGCCACATTGAGACTGTCAAGCAGCTGTTGCAGTACAATGCCAGAGTGGACGTCTTCGACGAGGTAAGACCGCATTCACGCGTAGATGGTGGTGTCAGACAGCCAAGTGTTCACATAAGCCTACAGAGAAATAGAGATTGCACTGGTTTTGTGGAAAGGACATACATGTACCCCAAACTTTTAGCAATGTCCTGTGAGTATCCCATACATATGGGACGAATGGCTTAGCGTTCACATTCAGTCCACAGTCTCACTTTTTCAAGGATATATATATATTTTTTCCAAAATTTTGGCACATTTGCAAATATTGTCAAACTCAACAATTGCATCAAAGCATTGTGAACCGCCGCGGTGCTTACCTAATACAAGATAGAGCCAATGAAGTGTTTCTATTATAAGTTTGTCTACAAGGACTGTATCAGTAAGAAGTGTCAACACAGGGGTCTTTAATATGTAAACACGGGGCGAATGCCATGTTTGTTTTGTCTTCAGTTAATTTTAACTGATTGAAATTAAAAAAAAAAAAAACGAAAATGATTTGCATGTTTGAAATCACAGATTATATCATAACCATTACCTTTAATACGTTGACCATTTTCAACAAAACTACCTTCAATGAGAACCTGCTTTGTTTCGTCAACTTCTTCAGGGTTAAACCAGCAAGGCAGAGAGAAATTCGTTAGCTGTGCCAATATGTACAATCTAAGTTATGGAAATGAAATTTTACCTACATGATGCAAGCTGTCTGATGATTATTCGGCATTTTGGGGTTCCAATCATCTTTTTTGCTTTAGATTGATAATCCTCTACATCAGTTCTGTAAATTCTTGGAAGGTGGGGGAGGGGGTGATGACCAGCTGGTGGTGATTGTACGGTTCCTTGGTTCCATATTGATTCAGGATTGATGACCGAGCTTCATGCCCCTTTGAAATGAGACGTGCGTTTTCAAATGTTTTGTCCAACTTTCAAAGCATGGAAAAGCAGCCCTTCACCTGGCAGCTGAAAGAGGACACCGAGAGGTCACCGAGATCCTTTTGAACAGTAAAGCTTTCGTGAATGCCAAATCCAAACTTGGAGTCACTCCGCTCCATCTCAGCGCCCAGAATGGACATAACCAGCTGATGAAGATGTTGATATTGAACCACGGAGCCAGCATTGATGCCCTATCTGTGGTTGGTATCAAGTTACATAGTTCCACCATGAGCCAATTGTCAATTTGAAAAGCAGAAGTTTGTATCGTGAGGGTTCCTGCAGCCAGCTAGAGAAAGGTCATGAAATTTTATTTTACCTTTCCCAGCCTGAAAAAAAAATCATCAAATTTTGTGAAAAATTATAGAGGCATGGAAAAGTCATGACATTTAGAACAGACTGCTAATTTTTCAGAGTTGGAAAGAAGTTAGTTTATCACGATCATTCTGCCATTCTTCATTATTCAAATTCTTTTATGTTTATTACCAGTTTGTTCATAAAATGGTCATGTAAAGGTCTTGAAATAGTCATGGAAAATTCATGGGATTTGACTTATGTAACATTTAATCACTTGTTCCAGAAGTCTGTTGGAATCTAGACATGGCATACCATAGTGTAAAGCAACTGTGGATGTAATTTATGCACTGCACATACTTCTGCAGTCTGGCAGTTTTCACATAATGTCTGACTGTTTCTTAACTTCCAGTGTATTAGAGCTAATAATGTCTTCTTTTTCTGTTGTTAATCACAGGCCAAAAAGACTCCCCTTCACCTGGCAGCACAGTATGGTCAACTGAGGGTCTGTGAAACACTCCTGAACCTAAAGGGAGACTCCTATGCTACTGATATTGTAAGTTAAACTTGTTAATTGGAAAAAAAAAAAATGACTGAATTAGACAACATTCCAAAGAATGCTAAACACTGAAGGGTTCTGATGTACATTGTTTAGCTACTTTAACTGTGTTTGTCTTGTTAAAGAACTAACATCGTTTACAAAGATGCTTTTGTCTCATCTAAAGTGCTGCCGAATATCATGGCAATGGATACTTCCGTCGCAAGGCAACAGGTATTGCGTAATCTTGTAGACAACTGCAGTATTGTATCAGCCAAAACTTTGAAACAGGCCGGTGCTACTGCATGGCCTCTACACTCAGTTAAATGGAGGAGAGCTTATATTTAATCAATGTTGAGAAAATGATTGATTCATCAAAACTATCATTTTCCACTTTCTGTTGATCTTTATGATGTCATTGGACAGCTTTGATAGGAATTTGCCTATTCAGTGTCGATGCGTGCAACCCAAATTGAAAGTTTTTGGAAGTCAGATATATGTAGAAGTATTATACTGTATAGTCATAAATCAAGGTAAAAATTGAAAGAAAATTGAATACATCAATCATGCTGATGCATCAGTCAGTAAATAAACTGTAATTATTGATGTATATTGTCTGTGGTAGAAATGTCAGCAAGTTGAGATTTTGATGGAAGAACTAGGATACATTCAATGAGATTTCAGTATTTCTCCAGAGTAAATGGTTCTACATCTCTCGTACACGGTGTGCAAACATCATTTTTGTACATGTTTGCTCTCATGATTTTATTTCCTTTACTCAACTTTTTTAAAATGTTACTAACATTGTCTGTTATGTTTCTGTGTTACTGTGATGTACAACTAACTCAAAGGTTGTTTTTCTTTCCACTTGCCATGTATTAATCTGCCTCTTTTCCTGTCCTACTAACCTCTTCAACACCCGCATCCATTCTGCTAGCTGGATATTTCAGATGAAGTAAGTGTCAAAACATTAACCTTCTCACCTCTTCAGTGGTTCTACGATTGTTTCCTTTTACACTGTAACAATCCATTTTTGTACTCTGTGTAGAAATATTTAAGTGTGAATTGATTCTGAACAAACCTCACACCTGGTAGGTATGCATTATTTCATTCATGTCATCACTTGTATGTTGCTAATATATGTAAGGTTTCAGGACAGTTGAAAGTATTAGTTGTTACTATGTATGTCAATTGCCATGTTGTTTGTGTGTATATCATGTCATGTTACTCTGTGTGCAAATTTTGCTGTTACTCTGTGTGTAAATTGTCCTAGTACCCTTTGTGTAAATTGTTCCGTTAGTCTGTGGGTAAATTTTCCTGTTACTCTGTGTGTAAAATGTCATGTTACTGTGTGTGTGTAAATTGTCCTGTCACTCTTGTGTGTGAATAGTCCTGTTACTCTGTGTGTAAATTATCCTGTTACTCTGTGTGTAAATTGTCTGCTACTCTGTGTGTAAATTGTCCTGTTATGTACATTGTCACATAGCTTGTTGTGTATATTATCCTTTTATTGTGTGAATTGTGATGTAACTGTTTTCATTATCATGTTACTCTCTGGAAATGGCCAAGTTGTTGTTTGTGGAAATAGTCAATGACTGTTTGCATATGTTGTCATCTTACTAAGTGCATATATTGTCATATTTCTCTGTGTGTAAATAAGGTATGTTACTGTCCATATGTGAAAATTGTCATTAAGTTTGTGTGTAAATTGTCATATAAATTGTCCCATTGCTGTTTCTGTAATTATCAAAATACTGTTAGCGTACGTACTGCACATCGTTGTCTTACTGTCTGCGTAAATTGCACATGTGAAAATTGTCATGTATGTCTGCATTAATTTCCATGTGTCTGCTACAGTATGTACCATATTTAAATTGCTTGTTAGTACCTAACATGAATAAATGTTCCCAAAGCTGCTTCTTATTTTACCAGACAACAGAATTCTATTGTGTTTGTGTTTTTTCTTCATTGTGCCATTCATTGCCTCGGAAAGAAGTGAAGTAACCCTTGCTTTTCAGAATACCATCGACTCTTTCTGAATTGAACGTAAAATGGTGCAGTGGTTTATGCATCGATATTTGCATTTAAAAGGAAGACCTTTGTTCTCTATTGGTAGCAAGAATGTGTTTCTTCCCCAGTTCTGACAGTCTTACTTTTGTGCTCATGTTTGTTTGTATGTTCTTATAATTGTCTTGTTATTCCAGTCCATTCTTATCGTCACCACCATGATTTTTGCTTTCGTTGCTGTTGTATTCATTGTTAAATCAGTATTTCGCATCCATGGAATTCTTGCAAGTTTACAAACAGAAATTATTGAGTATGACATCATAACTGTAGACATTTTATGGTGACCTACCCAAGTTGCTATTTGAAACTGTGGAATAATAGTCGAGAAATCACAACTTTCTGCTTTTGAAAAAAAAAGACTGTTGAATAATAGGACCAACTTTTGAAGTTCTTACTTGAGCTACTGGTTGTTTGCTGTTGGAATCTATGCCTAAATCAACTAATTTTTCGCCTAGTCCTTACAGAATTCCTGTAATGTGCCTTAATCCTGTCTCGAGAATACCCTTTTCTGCATGACAGAACATGAGGTAATATCGAGACATACCATAATGGTTATGGTTTGTCCCTTCGATGGAACCTTATCATGTATGATATCACGTGAGGATTGGCTGTATTTTCAACATTGTTCATGAAGAAACATCAGATCAGTGATAGGTTCAGTTTGAAACTGTAGTTGCATGTGTTACTATCAATTGTCTGACAGACATTTGCTTGAGAATCAACAAATGTACCTTAGCTACTCAGTAATTAACATTAATTACGGGGACAAAAGTAAATGAATGTCTTTTGACGGTGTCAACATTTTACTGCATGGACATGGTCAAATGGCGTGAAATAAATTTTCCAACCCAATATGCATCTTTACATTCATTTTGGATTCATCATCTCATTTTGCATCTGTTTGGCACCACCTGTTGTGGGTCATGTTTGTTTTGTACAGTCGTCAGTGAACCATAGGACCTAAACCCAATTGCACTGAGGATTAATTAGATATTTGCAATCAGTAAATTTTACATAGTTTCACATTGGATTCCAGCTTCATGACATTGGCTTCAATTCATGACAGAATACATAGACAGGTGCCCATTGTCAAGGTGCAAATGAACGCCAGCATCAGAGAATATTATAGAAATGCTATCTGCTCTTCCTTGCCATGTTTGTATACATTTTGTCAAAGATTTTGTGAAAGGATTGTTTACTTTTTCTTTGACTTAGTGTCGTTTGACCTTTAGAGCGAATGCAGAATCAAAGCCGCAATTTTGTGAATCTGTTTAGGTGCTGATACGCTGGAGAGGAGTTGCCACCTTGAAATGTACATTTCATTTCTACTGGCTATTTTCTTACCCTCCTTCTTTCATTTTCAGCATGGTCAAACGCCACTTCATCTTGCAGCTGAGAATGACCATGCAGAAATTGTCAAACTCTTCTTGAAGTACAAGCCAGAACTTGTGACCATGGCCAATGCAGTGAGTATTGTGCTGCTGATAGTTGTACTGTAGTAATTGCCAGTACTCGTGAAATACAGTTAGTACTATAATACTGATAGATATAATCCAGTAATTACAGGTAATTGTGTAATGCATGAGTATTGTAATACTGATAGTCATAATCCATTAATTGCTAATAGTAATAGTCATAATCCAGTAATTACCAGTAATTGGTAATTGTATTACATTAATTGCCATCATTCTGTAATGCGGTAAGTAATACAGATAATGGTAATCCAGTGATTACGAGTAATTGTGTAATGCATGAGTATTGTAATACTGATAATTGTAGTCCATTAACTGCCAGTAATGTGTAATGCCATGAGTATTGTACAACTGAGAGATTCAGTTTATGTAATTGCCAGCAACTCAGTGTAATATAATGACATTTGTTGCACTGGTAGTTTTAGTGAAGTACTTGCCATTGATCATGTGACGCAATGGGTGTTACAGTGACCACCGTAATCCAATAGTTGCCTCTCCATGTGTAATGCGGTGTGTGTCAAAGCCCCGATAGTTGTTAGTCAGTAGTTTTTTAATGCAGTGAGTTTTGAAGTCATTTGTTTAGTTCCTCTCTGCATTACTGTTGGTTCTTTCATAATATGGCATTGATTAATGAGTCATTATTTTTACATCGCAAGGTGATTCAGCAGATTGCTTTAAAATTACTGGTTTGGTGTCTTCGTACTTTGTTGTATAGACAAATACATCTATGTCCAATACCTTGTACCTGCCAGGTACGATGTGGAAAGTATTGGCAAACACATTGGAGTATGTACACTCAGATGGTACTCGCCCGTTATAATTGCATGTGATGGTGTCTCACTTTGATAGCATTTTATTGTGTTTCATGGCCGACATACGTACATGTGCTATTTCTGTGTTGCTCTCAATATACTTGTAGGATGGTTCTACCTGTGCACATATTGCTGCATCCAAGGGAAGTGTAGCAGTCATCAAAGAGCTCTTGAGATTCAACAGATCTGGCGTTTGCTCGGCAAGGAACAAGGTTGGTGAAATTTTTGTCCAGAATCTTTTGAAAATTGGACAGACTTTTTCTTTTTAAATCCTTTGTACCATGTGTTTTGAACTCCATGAACACCACCTTTCACTCGGTAACGAATCGATGCGCTGGGACTTGGTGTCGGTTTGCATAGTTGTCAAGAAAACTTATGGAACGATGTTGCTGATGTCACTGTATCTGTTCTCTGAGTTTTGTTAAAAACACCTAGAATACCCTCACTCAAACAAGTGCTCATTGTACTGTGGCTTGTGTGTCTGTTTCAGCATTTATGCTTTCTGTGCCCTCACCCAAGGAGGTTAGTAGTGGAAATAAACTCCTGGTATCTGAGGGTCTGCACTTGAATCCCTCTAACTATCAAAATAGGTAGCCCTTCCCTTTGTCACTGGTTAAATTGAATTACCCCCGTGATACCCTGACAACCTTCTGTAATTTTTAAAAATATTTTTTTTGCAGAATTGACGCTTTGTAGATTTCTTGTTATATTCTATTTGTTCTGTTCCGTCTGTTTCATGATGACGTTAAAAATAGTGTCACCAGTCTCTCGCTTCTCCTACAGTCATATTTATTTTTGATCCCCGAATGGAAATGTAAATAGTTAACGACGAAGATTTGCCGTCGGCATCACCGTGGAGACTTCTGAGTTATGTATCCACTGTCTTAATGACATCATCATCGTGTCTTCTCGTCGGTCAAACAAAAAATATGAAGCCATACGATGATGGCCACTATTTGCTCGATTTGCTCCTTTTTTTTCTTTTTTGGCTTTGGATAATTATTAAAGGGCAATCTGGCAGAGATGGATAAGCGTTAATATATTCCTAGTTGGCTATAAATGGTTTGCAGAGGAGATTCGCTTCTCATGGAGGAGAAATATTAAATCCTCCAGTGTCAATTTCAAAAGACGTGTGCAGGTTTTTCGTGACGGCGACTTTTAAGTCGCGGTTGCTAGGCAGGCAGGGTGGTAACCACGTCGGTAGTCCCAGATCTCCGAGAGTCACCAGGGCACTGGAGAGGGCAGGATATGTAGGTCATGATGGCGAGAGCCAGTTTGTCGAGATGCATGATGACCTTTGCCCTAAGCAAGGTAACTCATGTTGATAGATGGAAGAACTTTCTGATGGAAGGATCTGCGTCCGGTAGCAATTCCACAGATAGCACGTCAAAAAGCACTTTCCACAGATCTGTCTGAGCAAGTTACTCTGTGGTCAATATGTAGAGGTCCTCTATACAGCATCAACTTAGTCCAGTGTATAAAATTGCTTGGTTGCCAAGGTGATGTCGATTCAAAGGAAAGAAAAATGCTACTTTGGTTGTATCTCTTACACCCTAGTTACAGTTCTGTATGTAAGAATGAGCAGATGTAGTCAACTGTTTCTCTTTTTTCCAATATCTGTCTATTTATTGTCTGTCTCTAATGGTCTACCTGCATTTCCCTCTGCCAATCATTCTGTCTTGCTCACTGGCTGCCTGATAGTATATTGGTCTGTCTTACCTGCTTCTCCATCTGTTTTCCTATCCCATCTGTCTGCCTGGATGGACTGACTGCCTGTTAGCAGATTAATTGGTACTCACCATTCAGCACCTTTTTGGAACATGGAACTTGATCACAAAGACCACAATGTAGTGTTCAGGTGTGGGTGAAGTTTTGCTCGTCTGTGCGACAGTTTTGCAGAAGAGGGTTGCACACTCTTTTAGACCCACAGAAGATGACATAAGCAGTGTTAGCACTTTTGTTTTCGATACAGTCTTGCACTCTTTTTCAAAGCTGATTTATGCAAGTTTTCTTGAAATGATGCAATTGCAGCAAGTGTGGCCTTTATATTACCATGGCTGCAACCTTAAATGCATTCAATATTATACACCTCCCCCATATTTTGAAAGCCAGTGAAATTGTTTGCTACTCCCAAAACATCGTAAAAAATATGTGTGGATTGCCTTCATTAGATCAGGGAGTTTGCTATAGGCTGACACTAAACTTAGCCGAGATGTATGCCACTAGCCAGGCAGAACCTAGTCCTGGATTAACTTTTGATTTGAACTTTCAATTGCTGCTGTGGAGGTTGGCTATTAAAGCTAAAAGACTAGCTTTTAACATTTATTATTATTATTATTGTTCACCTTGTACTAATTCAATGGAAGTATAGAATATACTGTTCACACTTTTCATTAAATTTGGCTGTGTGTTAAGATATTTTAAGACCATTGAAGCTTCTGCGGGAGGCTTGATATTCTGCTTCATGGCCCCTGGAATGATTACACCTCTCAGAGTCAATTCCTTTTTAGTACTAGCTGAATATTGCTTTCTTATTATAAAGGATGGTGTTGTACCTGGAATAAATGTTTACACAGCTTGATTTTAGAACCAGATCTTTGATCTAGTCCCCTTTCGTGTCTATGACATTTTAACGTTACAAACAACGTTTACGTCGCTCGAGCTGATTTCATTCGACGACGTACATTCTTTTGCTCCAATTTAGAAGAAAGATTCGACCGCATTACATCTAGCTGCTTCAGGTGGCCACTCACAGGTTGTCAGTGTGTTACTGGAAGCTGGTGCCTCCCCGACAGAAGAGACATCGGTGAGTGCCGGAAATTTCCTCCATCTTACTAAGTTCCTTGACGAAAGTTGTGAGTTCAAGAGACTCTTGTTGTAGTATGCATCCCCTGTCTTTATATGCAAAGGGTCTCAAAAGTGCCAGCAGCAGATGAAAACACCACAAACTAAGAGCAGCAGAGTTTTAGAAGTTCGCGCGACATGCCAGAGCAAAATGAATTTGTCCGTCTGTGATGTGATGCATGTGTAATTGTTACTCATTGTGAGTTACTGATCCAAAGTGCTAAATAGACCACTGGATAATATTCTTCAAGGGAGAAACAGAGAAAACATCCCTTTTTGTCAAGCTAAGATGATTCCATTTTTAATTTACAAAGAGGTACCTTAAGGAATGTATTGCATCTCTTTTACAAATGAAAGCTTTTGGCAGGCTGTAGCTAGAATCATAATTTTATGCGGTCTTGTCGCATGTATGAGGGAGCCTGCATCGAAAAAAATACACTTAAGTTTTTAGATATCAATATATTTAACCCTCGTCAATTGGGGGCGGGCTATCATGTTTTTTTTTTGGGGGGGGGGTTTAGACCCATCAACCTTCCCTCCCAGTAGCTACACCACTGCTGCTGGTGTTTTTGAGTACCACATTATGTCTACTGTACCTCTTTCTCTGCAACACTATACATTGCTTGTTGATGCATTTTACTGTACAGGATGGTTTGACGGCTATTCACCTCGCTGCGAAGGAAGGTCATGTGAGTGTCCTGGAGGTACTTAAAGGTAAAGTCCCATGGAATGCCCCGAGCGTCAAATCTGGTCTTACTGCCTTACACATCGCTGCCCATTCGGGACAGATTGACTTTGTTCGTGAGATGTTACCGACAGTGCCAGCTACTGTAAGGAGCGAAATATCGGCAGGAGTGGCCTTGGGTGATGATGTAAGCACAAATTTCAAGAGATTTGTTTTCATTCCGACTTTTTACAAGCCTTTTCACAGTAAACCTTTTTTAGTATGCAATCAAAGCAATAATTAGAAGATGAATTTCCTTGTTAAGTTTTTTTTTTTAATTTTTCCTGCAGGTTCCTCTTATTCTTTATCTATCTCTTTGTTGGCACGGTCAATTTTTTTTATCGTTCTTCCCTTGGTTCCCTGTTTTCCCTGATCCTTGTTATCTGGCTTTTCTTTTTTCCTTTTCTTCTGCCTTTTCCTTAAAGAGAAATAAGGCCTTTAGAATATACCAATGTGGTATACAAAGAAAATAACTTAAATCAGTATTGAACCATTCAGTCTTATCAATAAACATGTGCAAAAGCTTCATCTCCTGAAAACATTACGCCAGTGATGAGTAATTGAAGATGCATCATTTGAATCTTGAAAAGTTTGGTTGAATGAGCTATTGTTGACCAACAAATAACTGAACTTCTGACTGTGAGAAACTTATTTCTCGAAAAAAGGCTTCTCTCCTTCCTTATTTTGAATAGTCTATCTCTCTTTGTCTACAAACATTTGTGTGAAACATATGGTTGTTTTCTGCAAATCAACTGCCTTATTTCCCTTTAAGACCAAATCCTGCTTTTTCTGCCGACATTCTTGCTCATCATCTCTCAGGTATTGTTTACTTTTTGATTCTCTCCTCAGTATGGACTCACCCCTCTTCACCTCGCCTCCCAGTCTGGTCATGAGAGTCTTGTTCGTCTTCTGCTCAACTCACCTGGCGTGCAGCCAGATATCTCCACTGTCATGCAGGTAAGCTCTGTGACAGCCAATGATGCAACTTTGCCAGTGTTCTATTAAGTGGTAGACTGTCAGTGGTGCAAATCACAAAGGGTGACAATTGAAATGATCAGTCACCACTATCAAACTTCAGTTATCAACAGCAAAGGTCAGTCACCACTTGCAAAGATCAGTTGTCACTACCAAAGATCAGTCACCACTATCAAAGATCAGTGATCACTACCGAACATCAGTTATCACTAACAGAGATCAGACACCACAACCAAAGATCATTCACCACTAGCAAAGATCAGTCACAACTAGCAAAAATCAATCATCACTAACAAAGATCAGTCATCACAACAGTCACCACTATCAAAGATCAGTGATCACTACCAAACATCAGTTACCACTAACAAAGATCAGACACCACAACCAAAGATCAGTCACCACTAGCAAAGATCAGTCACCACTAGCAAAGATCAATCATCACTAACAAAGATCAGTCATCACAACAGTCACCACTATCAAAGATCAGTCGTCACTGTAAAAAAATCAATAACCATTGTTCAATGAAGGTTGCTATGTTCTTTCTGTGATATGTGTGTCTTTTAGTTTTGTCTGGTCGACATGCCATTTTGAATTGAGCATTCATGAGTCACCTTTCTGGTCTGAACATTTGTCCCACAGACCAGTCGGGCCTTCACCGATACTAAGAGCAACTGAAATTTCTGCCAACTGGTGGATGTCCCTAAGATCACTCTGGCATCATCTGCTTTGATCTTATCAACTTGATCTGTTACCCACCTCACAGCCAAAATCCATTCCATTGTGAATGAAAAGGTCCATGTGTGTAGTAGCCATTCTTTGAAGTTTGTTGTGTCCAAACTGAGTTTTACTACAGCGGCCAAGCGATACATTTTCCTGTTTGCACAGTTGGCCAAACAGAGAAGTTCAGACTGGGATTAGGTACTCTGTGTAAATTGAGGAGTATTACCGTGTGCCATGTTTAAGTAAGCATGACAGGCACCGCAGGGCAAACTCAGAGGTGTGAACAAAAAATAGTATCCATGCTGTGAAAGTGTCGTGGTACTTTGTGATTGACTTTGTTGTGCATTTCTCCCTCAACCAACTGTTTCTTAGTAAGTGCTAATATTTTCATGGATTTTTAAAGCAGCGATCATGTATTCTTTCTCCATACTGTCAGGTGTGGGGATACCCGACCAAAATGTTGCCCACATGGGCAATGTTGGCATCTCCACAGTACAATACATCTCTTTTGTGTTTAGTGATCTTACCAGTGTACTACTGTACATATACCCATCTACATGTACTCATTAATGGGACCACCAACTTTCCACAAGGAAAAGAAAATTCCATTTTGAACTATCTGCTGTGTATAGTATCCGATATTTGGCGACACAGTGCTTTCATACAGCGATTGTGTTGTTTTATACCTTATGAAGGAACCAGGTGGTTATGTAGGATGTTGATAGTACAATACTGTGCTGGTGCCTGGATGCCCAGGTTACCTGTGAAAACAGTAGTAACACATTTGATTGTTGAACAGTACAGTTTACTGTTAGTGACACTACACCATGCTTATCTATTTGGAATTTGACTCTCTCCTGTATATATCCTTAAAGTCTTGTTTTGATTTGTGTAATGACTGTCAGGGTTACCATACCCCTCTACTTGGAACTACCCTGTTGTGAATGCTTTATCATTTTCCTCATCAACTATTTTGTAGTGAGAGTATTTGGACCTACTATAGTAAATTTCTTATACCCTTAATATTCCCCATCAATTGTGTGGATTTTTGTTTCTGTCCGAAGGTTTCATGAAACTATTTTTTGTCGTTTACCATTAGGGTACCATACCACTTCACCTAGCTGCTAGAAGCGGCTACACTGCGGTGGTTGGTCTACTTCTCAGCAAATCAACCACTCAGCTTCATGTCAAAGACAAGCGTGGGAGGACCGGCCTCCATCTAGCCGCAGCTAACGGCCATTATGATATGGTCTCTCTTCTTCTCGGACAAGGGTCTGATATCAATGCTTCTGACAGGGTGAGTTTTATTTCATATTTAGATGAATCCTGAATTACTTTCCCTTTGATGTGGATAATTGTTGTATTTTGACATGACATGTCTGCCTGGATATATTGACAAACTTTGAGTTACCCTTTGTGTAACTTCTTATCCTCTGAGTGAGCAAATTACTAACTGCCAACTGTAATCCTTTGTAGTAGATAATGGTATGACTGCATTATTTATACCGTTGATTAAACTCACTGAGATTACATAGTGCAAGCACAGATTCAGGAGACATAAGTATTTTGATAACCATTGAAGAAAAGTACACGATTGACAAGTGAACATGCTTGAATTATTTCTCTCCCGATTTGCGTCTTTTAGAACGGTTGGACAGCCCTGCATTTTGCTGCTAAAGCTGGTTTCTTGAGCGTTGTGAAACTTCTTATTGAGTCCGGTGCTTCACCAAAGCTAGAAACTAAGGTGAGTTACTAATGGCCCATTATTTGAAATTCTGTTTGAAGTGTTGCTTCTCACATATGCTTCCATGGATTTATATTTAACTTGGTGCCAATGTTTCTTGGGTGGTAGTTCATGTGGGGTGTACACAGAACTTTCAGTCCAAGGTCCCAAGTGGACCCTATGGTCCATTTTAGGAAATTCTGCAAAGTTCTCCTCCCCTTACATATTCTCTTGAACAATGTTGATGGTTTGTCATAATGATACTCTGTAGTGGTTATCTAAGGGTCTTCATGAATTTGTAGACTATGGTTCCATGTGGACCCTATGGCCCATTTAATGAAATTTTGCAATTTGCTTCACCTTCTATTGGTAAAGTGCCCCTTTGAACTGTCATATACATGTCAAATATCCCTATCTTGCATGAATGATAATTGAATAACTGGACAGTGTCAGTTGGTGCACTAACTGAAACTCTATATTGCCCTGAGGTATGTTGACCAGTATATGGACATTAATGGGGCCCTTTGAGTTGTTTCATGAACTTCAATTGTCTTCAAAAACCTGTCAATTTTGTGTCACGTTTCTGGTGACAGATCGATGGTCAATTGAGAGGGTCCCCATTGTACAAATGTAACATACAAATGACCACTAATGAGTGAGTAGTTAATGATTTGAAGTGGTTTTGGAAAACTTGTCACCATTCACTTTTTCACATTAGTTCTAATTCATATACCCACACACAGTACAATCCATTAAGGAAAATTAATAAAAAATGGACAGTTTTCATAATTATCGGATTGAATAGTGATGCTAATTATAATCATTACTATTTGGTAGTACCCATCAGAATTTTCACAAGTTGAATTTATTGACAAAGACCAAACTTACCCTGGAAATTGTATTTTTAATTCCATGAGTATATGACCAGTAAAGAAAATTGTTAATATCATCTACAAAATAAGATGGTGGAAGAGTTTTTGGTGACACAATAAATATCATTAAACATAGTGGATAAAAAGTAATGGGCCTAATATAGAGCCTTGTGGAACAATACATGTAATATTCATTAGCTTTGAATCTATGTTTTTGAACATTGTGACTTGTTGACTCTACTTAAAAGATAATTACTGATCCAGTTCACACCAACACCTCTAATGACATATTCAAGTCAACCATTTACTTAACATTTATAGTTTTGGTTTTGTCCGTACCCCTCAGTCATTGCTGTGAACGAGTTCAATAATCACTGCACAAGGGTGACTGTCTTATGTGGTATTTTTGCTGTTTTCAGGATGGTAAGATTCCAATCTGTTATGCGGCCAGCACCAATCACCACGAGGTCCTCAGCTACCTGATGAAACAAGATTTTAATGCCCATCAACTGATGGAGGATAAGAAGGTAACATGAGAGATCTGGATTATCTTTAAATTATGAAGAAAATGTTTTCTTCCTGCATGATAGCAACAATAGAAGTACGACCTGTCTGCTGATGTAGTTTGTGAGACACTCTTGCAAAAATGGAATGAGCAGTGGTGCTTGTGAGTCTTTAGTAATGCCCAGAATCTGGGAAATCTTCCCTGAATTTGGTGAATCAAATGCACCTGAAATAGTATCAAGTACTAGTATGAAAAAGAGATGTTTTGATTTCTATAGTCAGTGGTGATACTTACCTTATCATTGTTTCATTGTTTTTACAGTTTGTCTTTGACATAATGGTCTGTGGTAAGTACAACAACCAGGCCTCCATCCAAGAATTCATCCTGCGCTCCACAGCCCCCGTGGAGACGGCAGTGAAGCTGTCCAGGAACTTCAGATTGCAGTCCACGCGAGAAAAGGAACGTGCCAAGGACCTCCTGGAGGCCGGGAACTTCTGCGAGGGCATGGCAGTGGACCTCATCTCCATTGTTGGCAGTTCAAATGGGGCTGGACCACTCCTGAGATCAGAGAACAGCCAGGGGGTGAAATTCTTGGACATCTTGATCGAGTGTGAGCAGAAGGATGCCGTGGCCCATCCGTCGGTGCAGAGGTACCTGTCCGACCTCTGGATGGGTAACCTCAACTGGGCCAACTGGAAAATACTGCTTTTATTTATCCTGTTTCTGATTTGTCCGTTAGTGTGGATCGTCTTCTCTCTGCCTTTGCGTCACAGGTATCACAAACTACCCATCATCAAGTTCATGTCCGTCCTGGTCTCCCATTTCTATCTTATTACCCTTTTGATCCTGACCACGGTCGTGACTGACTTCATCGAGTCGTTCATCGCGAACCCCTCGCTGGTCCCCAAGTCCTACGAGTGGTTGCTGCTCCTCTGGCTGACAGGGCTACTGGTGGGAGAGATCTCCAACCCGGGGGACCGCTCAGGCTTGGGCTGGATAAGAGTGCTGATACTAGCCTTCTCCTCTGTGGCCTGCACACTCCACGTGGTCGCCATATTTGTTTCCACGGAAGTTCAGCTGCTCCTCGTTTACATACGGAATCAGTTCTTTGCCTGGTGCTTGCTCTTCTCCTTTGCGCATTTCTTGGAGTTTTTGTCATTCCACCACCTCTTTGGACCCTGGGCGATCATCATCCGAGACCTGATGAAGGACCTTGTTCGGTTCATGGTTATTCTCTTGATCTTTCTTATCGGATTCATGCTTCATCTTGCTGCTGTTTATCAACCTGTTTATCCCCAAAGGGCTAACTCTGCCAACGACACAATCCAGAGCCCTGCTGACACTTTTGGAATCCTGTTTTTCTCCTTGTTCGGGCTCGTGGAGCCAGATACCTTGCCGAGCATCACACGTCACCCTCACTTTACCATGGTGTTGGTGAAGATCGTGTTTGGCGCATATCTTATCGTGACCTTGATCATTTTGATCAATCTGTTGATTGCTATGATGAGCGACACCTACCAGAGGATTCAGGCCCAGTCTGATATCGAATGGAAGTTTGGAAGAGCTAAATTGATCCGTAAAATGAATCGGACATCAGCAACGCCCTCCCCGCTGAACCTCCTGACAAAGTTGTTCTTGTATGGCAAAGCAGCTTTCAGATACAAAGGTGTGCTTTCATAATATTAATCTTTTATCCCATAGTATCTCCTGTAAAATTAAAAGGGGTTTCTTTGCCCTTAATCCTACAAGTTTATATTTTTTGGTGTTTTGCTTTTTTCTCTCCTGCTTTGTTCATGATGCATTACTTTGTTGCTGCAGTTATTGGATGTTTTCTCAAATGGTGAGTGCTAAATGTTGGAGGGTAAGGTTCAGTTCCGCTGTGGCTCTCCCAAATCCGATAGATACGTGAAATTGAGATACTGTAAACCACAAAATAGGGCCAATCAGTATGCCCCTTGTCAAAACTAAGTATGTTTTTGTTATTCTAGTTTACAATGGATTAATTTTTCCTTCTGGAAGTAACCTGGCAGAATGAAGAAAACAATAGTGCCAGATTACACCACGCTTTAATCCGTATTCCTGTGTCCTCCTGTAAGTTAATGGGTGAGGTCAAGGGGAAAATTTTACTGAATGGAAGGCACATCTATGATTGTGGGCACATTTGCCGTGTTTGTTTATGTGACTTAAATTGTACCTGAGGTAAAACGTTTACACATATGTGTTGCAAACCTTGAAAAATAAATTAATATGGTCAAACATTCATCTTTGCAAGGACACAGAGATGTAAACCTTTTGAAGTTAATTCACTTACTTTTAAATGGTGGATTGTGCAATAATTTGTTATGTCAGTGTTGTAACTATTCAAATCAGTTTCTTTGCTTTTTCAAAAGACACTGCACCTTGGCTGAAAATGCAGTCTCTGTTTTGCTGTTAATGGGGTGACTTGACCCTACAAGCATCTCTATCCATACAACATGCTATGCAAGAAAGTAGTTAAACTGTTCAAGGTCATTTATAAAACATTTTTAATTTGAAAAGGAAGCATAAAGCAGGTAATGGGAGTCGAACAATAAGGACATCGCAAATATTCACCAAATTGGCTATTTAAAATTAGGTGAATATCTCTCCACATTTTATATCTCAGCAATTGAACAAGCTGTGGAGATGGAAGTTAGATTATGAGGATTTTATTTTCCAACCTCTAAAACATGTATCTTGCAATTCTAGATTAAAAGGTACACTTTAAAGCCTTGAAGGAGAATACTGGGTCTGTGCAGTCTACCTCCAGGTGAAGCAACTCGAAAAAGTGCTCAAAATGGCCGTGATGACTGCAAAAATAATTGCTTACAATGTTGAAAATGGCCCCAGTTAATTATCATCTGTGAGGTGATTGGTATGTTAGTTTCTGAGTGCAGAATGTGAAGAACAAACTCTGTATGTAAATGCAATGTCTTGTAGTTGTCTTTTTTATTTCCAGAATTCTTGACAAACATGCTTGTCATATGTTGCATGCATTATTACAGAAACCGAAACCCATAGGCCTATTTTACTTGGGTCATTTCATCATTAATTTTGACGTAACCATCAAAACTTTTAAAAGTTACACTTGAAATGAGGTTGGTGGGGGCAGTTTTGTATCATAAACAGCATAAAGAAATCAGAAGCAAAATAGTATTTTGTAACCCTGGCATGGCCCTGCCGAAAGATAGGAGTTGGAACTTACTCGACCGTGACAAATTTGGCGATAGAGAATCCTTTACCACAACAGAAAACTCCTTTTGCTGAAGGATGGGATACATTCATGGGCAGTTTAAAAGCCATTTTTTTCCTTTGCACCGAAATATGCTGGCAATTCTGTCAATCTCTATTTGTAAGCTCTGCAGAAGGCACATTGGCAGCTCATTGTGACAAAATGGAGCAGAAAGGTTCTATTGCCTCTATGGCGATCTGTATTTCCTTGTGGATTACTGCTAAATATTGGAACAGAATAGTTTGTAGATCTTTGTCCCTTTTTTTCTTCACCATTCACATATTTGTTAAATCTTGTTGGTATTTGTTTCCTTCTCATGAGTTTCTCATTCTTTTTTTTTTTTATACTTTTTTCCCTAATTTTGCACCCTCTTAGGCAAATTGTGCTCACCTCAAGCTCAGCATTTCATCAGTGAAGAGGAAGAGTTGGATACCTTTACCGATTCTACGTCCGTGGATATATCCAACAACACCGGCTGGCTGCGGGTGATGGCTCGTAGAAACACACAGATTCATCCTGATGGTTAGTCACCGTTTCTTTAGCTAATAACAGCCGTTATTGTGTAAACCCTTTCACAGCCAATGTCCATTACTTGGACACCATCCTTTTTGAGCCAACTACATAAAGTGTAACATTGAAATTTTACGTAATATTGCGTACATGGCTGTAAATGAAAAGTTTTCATGATATGCAACATCACGTAAGTGGCTAAGAAAGGGTTGAAACTGGTTCTCATGTTATTTGATGGGTGTTAAATGAACCAAGAACTTAAGGAGGCTACATTCACTACATTTTCCTGAGCCTGTTAAGTTTACTCACATACTCATTTCAAGTATTCAAACTAAGAGAATCCTAACGTGTCACATGAAAGGGAACATTAGTGAGGGCTATTAGTGATTCAATTTAGTTTCTGAAAGTTTATGACCAGACACTTTTCACATTTGTACTAATGCATATGCACACAGCTGGTACAAGTGAGGGTTGAAAATTTAATACTTGTGACAGTTTTCATAATTATTGGATGTGAAACTTGACATCCCATGCTAATTGTAAGCATTGTCATGTATTTGTGCTGTTTGTAATCCTCACGAACTTATCAATATCAACTCATTGGACCCTTTACAAACTCAAGGGAACATGCTGCTGACTTTTTGCAGCATGCTGTTTTTTTTTCTTTTTTTTTTTGAAGTTCATTGTAAAATTACATAACTACATGCATTAAAGATGTTGGCAGAGTAGCTGACCTCTATTAAATTGCAGCTTTTGTCAGAAGCATCGGAGTCATAATTTATGAAACCCGTGGTTCCCAATCTTTTTGAATTCATATACCCCTAATTTGTAAAGACCATCTCCTGGTTTGTCCTTGTTATCATAAGACAAATGAAGAAACAACACATAACCCATAATTACCCCCCTCCCCTTAATTAATGTATTCTGTCTCCCCCATATCCCCATCTCCCCCTTATTAAATCCAGTCTTTACTGATTTAGTGTCATGATTTTTGAAATAGCAAAGAGCCAACAGATTATGTTTTGGAGAGAAATAAACAAAGCCGTAAAGACTTGAAATATTGTGAGCTGTGAGTAGATCAGTATGTTTCTAATGTATAGTTAAAACTGGAAGCATTTCCTTCTATTCATGTGAGTTTTAGTCAACAGAAGTAACTGCTGCTACAGTGATTGACACATTTCTTGTAGCGATCTTGTAGCCAATCTTGTTTAAATGGTTACAAGATCGGCTGAAGTTTGTCCTCATATCAAAGACTTACCATTCTTTCCTTTCTGACAGGAGGCTTTTTACGTATGACTAATAGTGGCCCTCAACTGATTGAGAGTGTCATGGATTGGCCCAGCATCACCCTTCGTTACCTGTCCATCAAAGGCATCGATGATACGGAGTGGAGGCAAGCTGACGACAAAGAGGCCCTGGAGTCAGCGGTCAACGAAAATTCTGGGACGCTCAATGAGTCCGGATCAAACCAAAGGAGAAACCACGTGGATGGTTCGAGAAACCATATCAACACTGGTAATGGTGATAGGAAGTTATGAGCGGAGTTATTTTGTCCTTAGTCCTGTTGATCCTGTCATTCTCGTCCAGTGACAATTCCATCATAGTGGCTGAGTTTGGATCAATCTGGAGAGGAGTCCGTGAGGGCAACACAAACAACTATATCAGGACTAGTTATGGATCAAATCAAAGGAGAAAACCGCAAGGACAATACAAACAACTATATCAACACGAGGTATAGATGAAATGAAAGAAGAAAACCACAAGGACAATACAAACAACTATATCAAGACTAGTTATGGATCAAATCAAAGAAGAAAACCACAAGGACAATACAAACAACCATATCAACACTAGTGAAGTTTACAACAGCCTACTTATGTCCTCTCTTGCACAGTGATCCTGATTTCTGCAGTCAACAGAAATACAGCAAAAATGTTTTTGTTCTGGATCAAACCATAGAAGAAACCACAAAGACAATGCAAGCAAGCACATCAACACTAGCGAAGTTTCCAGCAGCCCACTTACCTCGTCTGATTATCAGTGACCCTGAAACCTGCAGTCAATGGAAATTCGGCATCAAGGAAGAAATTCTGGATCAAACCTAAGAAGAAACCATGAGGACAGTACAAGCTAATAGAAAAGGTGAATTGAAATAGAAAAAGGTTTTAAGAAGTCTAATGACGTTTGCTGTTTCTCAGCATCCCCTTTGTCTGCAGACAACAAAATTAAAGCATGGTGAATGCATTCTGGATCAAAACTCCCAAAAGAATGCCAACTTTGTAGTGTATTGCAGTATGGTCATCCCCTGAACCCAGGAAAAATATTGTATTGGCAAAAAGTAGGGTAAAATTTTATTAACATGGTAGCTGCACTGTGTATTAATGTTTGAAATTGAACATTATGATTCTGAATCAATTTGCATGTATTTTCAGTGCCAGCGATAATATGTGAACGTTCTGTCTTCTTTGTCATATTTGGCACTTTTGACACTTATATCTAGGCACCATTTTGACACTTTTGGCACCATTTTGACACTCATATTAGCCACCATTTTGAGCGAGTTATGTTGTACTCCATTGCAAAAAGTTTCAGATTTGGTCGCAAATGGTCAGATGTCACTCTATGAGCAATAATGCATACGTACTGTAGTAAATGGTTTTATCCTCCAAGAGATTCACATCAAGTCAGTTGATTCAGTTCAGTCATCCTAGCAAAAGAGCCATACTGCTCTTGACCTTCTTCAGTATCTTCATCGTTTAGAGGGTACACATCAATTGTCTGCAGTTATTCATCCAAGTTTTTACGGATATCACCTTGTGGGTACTAACAGACACTGGAGTAAATCATTGCATTCATTAACATTTTGATATCATTAATCATCGTTTTACAATTGTTAGTTAGAGATAATCAGCTTTTGCAATTAAAATACCACTGGGTTATCTGTCACTGAGAGCTGTCACCTCATTTTGAATGGTTTAGGAGAGCCATCACCACGTTTTGAATGGTTTAGGTTAGCTGTGGTCAGATCACTGGTAGCTGCCCTTCAGTTGGGCTGAACTGTTGATAGGTGGTATTTCAAACCGAGAGGTACAGAAGGCAAGTCTGATTCCCCCACCTTCCTGTGTAATGCATTAAATTACAAGGTACTATTTGTCCTTTTCGGCCCGTACTGTCAACATGAATCAATATAATCAGTGCTGAGTTATAACTCAACTTCATTGGATAACATTAGAGTATGTTTTGTATAGATTATTATCAAGATTGCTATGGCAAACAATCATGTCCTTTTGTGATTCACTAGACAATGGCATCAGTTTTGGTCGCAGTGTTCTTCTGCGAGTTCTAAAATGGGACATCCTTTTCCACTGGCAAAAGTTACATTTTTAGACCAAAACTTGCTGTTTTTTTTAGCTTTCTTACCAACTTTGTAACATTTATACAGTTGAAATACTGACTGCTCCTAAAATCTTTGATCAAAGCTGCTCATTTTCGTTTTTCAAACTTGTTTCCTTTATATTTATGTTGTTTTGCAAGTTTCTTGCAGGCAGATAGTCTTGTGATAGGCTGATCTCACACTTTATGTCCATCTTCTGGACCTTCTGAAAGTCTGGTGTTGACTTTAATCTTTTTACCAATGTTCTCCTTTGATATCCAATTATTTTACCTTGATGTTTATTTTAAGAGCAATATTGGTTTGTCTATGACACAGATCATTTTTTTTTGCATGAAGTAACTTTTCATGATAGTAGAATTAAGTAATATTGCATGATAATAGAACCTTTGAGAATGTGTATGTTTTGTTACTTTTGAAAGGTTGCCTGTGTTATCTCTTGCTGCATGTAGCCACCTTGAGGTTCATCTCACCTTGCCATTTTATCTCACCTTGAATAACACCTTGAGAGCTAGTAAAATTTTAGAGGTTACATGAAACCTGCTAAAATTTTTTCAGGGTGTGAAACTTTAGTGAGAGATCAGTATTGTTTTGCTGTTGAAATAAAAAAAGAAAAAATAATTGGAACAGAATGATTCAGGAGTGCATTAAGCAAATGATGGGAGTCAAAGGGCAATTTACAATGAGAAGCACAATCTGTTTAGGCAAGAGTTGGCCATTAGTCTCAGTCTGCCATTTTGAATCTGGTAGAATATGGCTGCATCTGATCACTACTTTAGTATACTTGAAACATGAGGCGTGCTTTCTTAGTTTCATATCGACATGAAACTAAATCAGTTTTTGTAACTTTTCTGAGTCACTACGCTTTGAATCTGTGGTAGATCAAGACTGCTAGGCGTCTGAATAGCTAGCTGTGGATGAGCATATGATACAGATCCTGTGATGTGTGTGTGTGAATGTCATAAATTGGGAAGAATTTAAAGGTGGCTAGCTGATACAGAATTGGTATCAGAGCATGTCTTGCCCATCCTGTGATGGCGTTTGCGTCGTATACCGGAAGAGTCAAATTGGCCAGCTACCCTAAAATTGGTATGGTGAGCAGGTACATTCAGGTCTGGGATTTGTGTGTATGTCAAAATTGGAAGAGATCAAAGGTGGCCAGCCTTCCTTAACTAGTATGGAGAGAGCAATCTTACTGATTCTGTGATGTGTGTACAAGTATTACAAATTGTGAGAGATTGAGGTGACTATGTAGTTACCCTGAATTGGTTAGGTGAGCAGATACATTCTATTCTGTGTGATTTGCGTGAATGTTCAGAATGGGATCTACCCTGAATATGCATCGATGGCATACATTAAAGGTCGTGTGACACGCTTCCAGAAAAGTTGCAAAGTAAAACCCTGAGTGAAAATCCATTGGAACTTTCTTATGTAACTTTCACTGTTTTTGAGACATGTCTTTTCAAAGTTAGAGAAAAATTCAGAACAGGTGACGTGGAGTGTTGCACAGTGTCATTTCTTTCGTTGAGCTTTGATATTTTGCCACTTAATCACTGAGTTTCACATTGGTAAGTGATATCAATATTTTTGAACAAGAAAATACATGCTTTCAGAGTAAAAGCATCTGGGCATATAAAATTCTCAAATGTCCTTGAAATACATTATACATAGACAAAAGATTAATACAAGACATGTTATAGGAGTTCATACGTTGACCTCGCAATTTGCATACTTAGCCAAATGTTCATTCTTGAAAAAGCTGTGAGACTCTTGACTTTCCTGCACATTGGTCAATCTTTGACGGATTTTGATGGAATTTGTGGCTGTATTTAATATTTTCAATGCTTAGTGCCAATACTCCAAAATGTCATTTTCATATCACACAACCTTTAACTATGGTGGATAAGTAACCCTTCAGTGCCCTTTACGTAGAACATCTGCGACAAAAAAACATTTCACAATGAAATTGTTTGGATGAGTGATAGATAAACATTGTATTAAAGCAGATTTTGTATGGGAGAATTTTGATTCAGTGTGTGATATCTGTGGTGATATCTGCATAAGAGTTTGATGGTTTCAAAGAGGCACATATATTTGTGTGGAGTAATCATACCATGGTATATTTAGGAATATTCCACATTACGAAATGAGGCTGAACTCACAAGATCCACGGGAGTAAATATCAAGTGTTATGAATTGATGAAATGGTTGCCTTTAGTGATGGACACAGTGGTCATATTAGTAATATATTTTTTTTTATGGACAGATGACGCGTGGTTTATCACATAGTATTCAGTGTCCACACAATCACAGAAGAGGATTAACTTCAGTGTAGCGCTTAAAATTGTCTGCATGGAATGTAGAATATGAAGTGAATCCATTTATCTGGAAAGGTGTAGTTGTATAAGTCTGTCATAGAGCTCATGGTTACATTGCTCCAGCGTTTCATTGATGCCTTTTGAGGTTGATGAAATTTGCAGCCATGGGATACCTTTGACTGCTAGTGTATTGTATACATGCAGTATGCACGTAAATATTGAAAAATATTTGAAGATTTAAAAGCAGAAGGGAAATGAAACAACGAAAGAAAGAAAGAGAAAAAGGAGTAGGCCTACGATGGAATTGGATCTTAAAGTCCTTTGAAGTTTTGGGAAATTTGTGATCCACTTTATCACTGCGGCACCTTTGCTTGTAACCTTCCAAGCAGTTTTTGGTATAGCCTGTGAGTAGACTCTGTAGTAGCCTCCCTGAAGATGGCACTCTCTCAGAAATGGTAATACACTGTCTTTATTCACTAGATTGTACACCTGTAGGTATGCCAAGTATTATGTATACTATGAAAGTGGGATTTTTTTTAATGAAGAAGTAGGATTTTCTTTTGGACTAATAAAACACACACTAGCCTGCTTACAGCAGACTAGTGTTGGTGTGTACTGTTTTCCAGCATACATACATACGTACGTACGTACGTACGTACGTACGTACGTACGTACGTACGTACGTACGTACGTACGTACGTACGTACGTACGTACATACATACAGCACCTGCAAGCAATAACAGACTTGTCTTGCCCAAGATCCAAAATCTCTATATTTATGAGTCTTCTTCACATTTGATGATTGGCTCTGAACAGCATGAATATTTATATGTAAGGGACAGATTTATTGAGTGCTACTGAGTGTAATTGATTATGTTGGCATACGTGAATTTAAATAGCGGTACAATCCATACGCAGATCGAGTCGCTATCCAAGCTGCAGTTGATGGGCGTTGGTGTTACGAATACAGTCAGAGCTTGTGCATGAGTAATACACTTCTGTTGTGCAGGCACTCTGCTTGGTGATCTAGTTGTTGCTATACGAGCCAATGAGAGCCTCAAACATGAATTATTCTAAAGTATAAGGATTTCATATTTCACTGTAGCATTGCGGTTACAATGTTGTATTTATTGAGAATGAACAATGGGTAGCATTAATGGTTGATGCAGTTGCCAATTTTCTGAGTTGGAACGTCGATTTCATTACAATGTGACATGGCAGCTGCTTCTAGCTAGGTGACATTATTTGTGGCATTATGTTGAATTTTTTCACGTTTACTAACATACGTTCTTTTTCATATCCTGTGTTAGTAGTAAATACTATCTATAGATGGCACGTGCACTGTGACATCATGGGGGGGGGGGGTTGATTGCTGCTTTTGTTTTGTTTTTAGTATTTATGTTTTGAATACTCAGTTGCAATTTAAAGCTCATGTTAATGTTTGTGTTGATGTTGTTTTTATAGAACTATCTGATTTCATTTGGTCAAGGCAGAGTTTTTTTTTGTTGTCTTCTACATTACCTAGTTAAATGTATTTTTTTTTTTTAACGTAGTGTAACAGTGAAAAGTGACTTCTGTTTTGAAACCAGGATCAAAGCAACTTCGTTGACATTTAAAGAGAGAGATAGATAGAGATGTGGAAAGAGAAACTGTGTATTCTTGCAACACTCTTCTGATGTGAAAAATGCAAAGGAAATTTGGCTAGAGAGTACAATTATGTAGACAGTGGAAGCAAGCTACTATGTTACTGGAGGTTTTTGAAAGAGGCCTGCTCTCGTGTACTTGCAACTCATTGTAAAGTGAAAACTGTGCCTCTCTGGAATGGGAAGTAACTGTATATGGTGTATCCCAAAATTTTGATGAATAACATGAGGATATAAAATGCAGTTGGTGTACATAGTGCTCCAAACACATCAATGAGTGTTCGACTGTGTTGATATAAAAAAAATAGAAAAAAAATGTAATGACCAGGGAAAAAGACAAAAAAAAAAAATATTTATTATATTGCACAGAACAGAATGTACCATGTAACTTATTGTGCAAAGAAATTAATGTTTTATTTTAGAAAAAAAATCAATATAGCATGTCACGCTTCATACTGACTTTTTTGCCAAGAAAGTAATATGCAAGTGAGAAATATATATGGCATATCACTATGATGTAATAGTATTGATGCCTATTGTTCTATTATTGTTGTCATTGTATTTTCACTTGTTCCCATTGTGCCAGTTTAATAGAGTAGCATGTATCAATTAAACACAGAGGATTCAGCATCCCAACTGCTGTATCTCCGCTGTTCGGGTGGAAGAGGCAACGATGTTTAAAAATGATATTGTTCCATCAACTATTAGCATGAGTGGATAGAGACCTGAATGAAAACTATGAAATTTGTCTCAGTATTATGAAATGGTTGATGGGAGATATGCAGTCAGTAACGTCTGCCCCGACTTTACATCCCACAATGATCATTGTCCTTAGGGTGCGTTTGATATGCATACAATTTTGTAAAAACAAGGAACTTTTTGACTCTGCTTACACAGGTCACCTCAGAAAAGTCACGTCTATGGAAAGGCTAATGTGAAATGATTCGAACTTTTCGAGTGTGTCGGTAACAGCAGCCTTTTTTTTCTTTCTTTCTTTGAATTATTACACATTAGGCACGCCATACAAGTCGGTTATTGTTTAGACGTGTACGAGATACGTTGACAATACTTGTGTGGAAATAACGGAAATGGCAAAATTTTGGAACGATCGTTATACAGCAATGTCACGTGAGCGAATTTGGTGACATCGTTATCGTAAAGATCCTTTGCTCTTTGCTGTACAGAATGTATAGTATCGAATGACATTCGAGAAACATATGCAAACAGCGTGCAAATCCATCGAGATTATTTCCTCGCTGGAATATTTTCCAATGCATCTGGAAGACTGGATCAAATGGCCACAGAAGACAAGGAAAAGAAAAAAAAAGAAAGAAAAATCTCCAACTCTATGGTGGAGTAATTCCATGTTCGGTATTTTAAAAGAGACACACCGAATGGCTTCCTGAAATATCCTAATTTTCCTAAAACTCTCAGATTTTCTTCTCATACTAATGAGAAACGCTGAAACTAAAAGTGATCTTCATATGTCGCATATAAAGGAACATTAATAAGAGTGACAGCAGTGATTAATTACTTAATTTGGCTTTTGAAAATTTGTGTGACACTTCACATTGCTACTAATTCATATATTCAGATCCAGCGCAACTCAAGGTCAGAGATTCATCGTTTTCTTTTTTAAGAGTTTCCGCGTGATTTTTGGATATAAAACCTGACCAGTTATGCTAAATGTAAGCACTGTCATGTGGGTGCACATTTCAAAATCCTCACAAACTTGTTGATATCAACTTAGTGAGCCTTTTTAAAGATAAAAAGGAAGAAAACGAAAAAAAAAAAAAAAAACGTGGTTGGATCGGGTATCCCGTAGATAACATTCACCATCAGACTCCTAGTACTCGCGACGAAAATAAGACTAACCATCATTTCTGCAAGAATCTGTCTCGCCTTTTGGCGCCAATACCTACCCGTGCGAGAGTGAGCAGAAGAGTTGAGAGGGTGGGGACGATGTTACCACTGTTAGTGCTTTCGATCGATTACCATTATACTAAAACAGTTTAGATCTGTGCACATGTGACTTTGGATAGATCTAGCACAAGGGGCTTACGTAAGTTGTTCCTGCAATTAAGTGTGAAGGGGGGGGGGGGGGACAGAACACACATGCCCAATTTAATTTATTAAATGAACCAAACCAAGTAGTGAATATTTTAAGTTTCTAAACATGGCATAACGCTAAATCTACCATCCCATTAAAGGTGACCATTGCATTGCCGTATAAGATTTCTTTTTCGGAACTCGTTTGTTGCTTTTACATTGCTCTACTGTTCATGAAGAGAGATCTCGCTTACACGGTCGCTGCTCCTGACGTGTGTTGCAACACGAAACGAGGTGTAACGACAAAATATATGAATGTTGTATTTAGGATTAGAGATTACCTAAATCACCAAAAAGACACCAAAACAGAATTTTCTTTCCAATCTTAATGAAGGTCAAGCGGTAAGACAGTGTATTTGCTCCAAGCTACAATCCTTGATGAAAATGCATGGCACAGTGCTTCGGCTCCAGCATTCAGTTATGCTTCTTTTTTTTAAATTTGGGATATTTTTATTTTATTTTATTTAATTTGGCCAGGGCAATATTGGTCTAGGAAAAAATAGGAGTTTAGAAGATCAACTAATCTCTTTGAGTGATGCTGCATTCGTGTGAAAGGGTCCCATCATTTTTGTCGAGGATTGCATGTTGCAAAATTGTCTGTTTCGCCGTAGTTCTGTTGTTAGAAGATTAGACAGAGAAAGAAACTGGAACATATACAGAAGAAGTGGGCTCAGTGATGCGAGTATTTTGCTTGCAAGTTCTATGAAAGGGAACTTAAGTATTGCGCAGATGAATTGTTCTGCTTGTGATATGACATTCATCTTTGTCCAGCCTGGAAAAAAAAACAAAAAAAAAAAACGGTTCATTCACTTTAAAAAATGTTAATTGTAAAATGTAAATTTACAGGCAATAAAACAAAGAAATACAAAATGAATACAGAAATTTTCTGGTAATTACTTTCCAGACAATTTCTGTAAATCTATTTTCTGTAAATTTACAGATACTTTTTACAGTATTCTGTTCACTGGCACTTGTCTAAATAATACTGAATTCAATTGACGGTTTAATGCGACTATAACAAGTGAATATAAAAAAATCCTCAATAATGCTGTGAAAGTCTCGAAAACATAAAAAAAAATCTATTAATGAAGAATTCGTGTTGTGTAGGTTGCGTACATAATACGCTCACTAGCGCATTCGTTTCCGTTCCCAACGGTAACCACCTACTGCAGGCATCCTTATATTCAAAAACAATCATGTGGAAATATATATCCAGTACAAGAATAAGGAAGGAGTTGAGTCCTCGTAGAAAAATATTTGTTATGTTTCCTCTCAAAGATGCATCCTACTACCAACAATCCAAGTTTTTTTTAATGATTATAGGGAAATCAGAGACCAATGTGTGTTAAGCATCTCAACCGGTATTCATGTGATAAAGCCGGATACTTTTGTAGAACCTTTCGAAGTCTAATGCCATAATTCTAAAGATGAAGCCGGTTGGACGGTATGTAAGAATTATTATTGAGCCCTGTATGCAGAAATCAGTCATAAATTATCAATCAGAAATACAAATTCGAAAATTTAATTTGATTCGACTTATGATATACTTTATGGACTACATTTGCGAAATGAATTTTTTGATGTGATTAATTAACACTGATTTTGACTCAAGTTATTCTTAACATGCTTGGCATTGGAGTATCGCAATCATGTCTTAACACCCCTCCGAATTGTACAGGATTGAAAAAAAAAAATGTCAGATCTTTAAACTCACTTCATTTGCCAATTGTACCGATTTTTCCCTACTTGTTACTTTTGTTTTGGCATTCTCCCTGTTATGAAAAGGTCTGCATGTATATTACCTTATACAAGTTTCTTGTCTTACCAAAATTTTCCGGGTGGACATCTGTTTGTTTGTTTTTTTTTTTTTTACCGCGAGGAAAGTAATAAAAGTAAGGTTGTTAGACGCAAACAACCAAATGTGAGATAGCCCACGAAGCTTAACAGTGGCAAATGTTCATGGTCTTTCGATTAAAAAGACTGGCCACCTCTGGTCTACTTACTACAAGGATACCGTTGACAAGGCAAAAGTGAACCCCCAATTGTATGTGGCGACGTTAGTCCTTAACAAAATGTCGGTTCTCCGATTTTTTGAACGTCTAATGTGTCAAATAGCGTTCTTTTATTTGCATAGAAACTTCATTTTTCATTAATACTGTGGCGGTTGCGTTTACTCTTCAAACAGGAGGGACGACTGGATCTGAAATTAATTTCCTTACTGCATCGTGCAATTACCACACGTTACCATCTCTAATGGCTCTACCACTTGACGGTGGTTACGAAATGTGACTACCACACATAATGCAATGAAGGAATGACTATGAGTTTCATATAATTAAAAAAAGCGCGATGAAAAGTAACACGACGATAAAAAATGTGATCGAACTCACTAAATAAATGTTCATTACAGATAGTTTTCGCAATGACCAAGCGAAAACATATTGAATTAAATCTGTCCACATAAATTTTCAACAGACATCACTTGCTTTAACGGTGTGATGAATGCGTTCATTGTCCATGATATAGTGAAATATGGAACTGCGATTTATGTCAAAACACGAAACTGTTTTAGTCCGAAAACGCCGAATACTTAGTGTGTTGGCCTTAAAAAGTATGACTAAAGATCATAGCAGTCTGCAACGTTTAGACAGACACCAAGAATTGAAAGACAAACATTATGATAACTAAACAGTGTTTATTTTTGGGGGGCCGTACCTCCTGTTGTTCATTTTGGATAACGTAATGTAATCCTACAAATCTTTCCCAGCTCATAATCATGGAATCTGGGATTGCCAGGGAGTTAGACGAAAACAAACACAGTGCATTTGTCATCATGGAACAACTGTTATAGACTAAAAACAGTTGAAATGCATTTTTTTTCAATAAAGGTTTCAAATTACAACATAAAGAAATATACCATAAAGAGGATTCTGATTAGTGGGTGTTGGAAATTTGCACATTTAGTAACTTAAACTCACAAATATTTTATATTACTTATTAACTTAGGTAGCATTATTCTAGGTCGAATGTTTCTCAATGAAATCAATATACGTTTAAGGCTTACGAAAGGCGTTTGTCACGAATTCAGCCATTACGCAACTGCACATGATGTTACTCTTTAAATGAAGGTTTCTTCTGCACAACTTTTGCCAACGTTTGTGGTTTAAAGTTTATTTACTATTTCAAGTCGATTCAAACAGAAGAGTCAACTCATAGTAATTGAGTAATTGATGAGAATCACCCTGACTGAAACCTAAATAAAAAATGTCTTCCTTGTGCATTTACTTTGACAGAGTTAATTGCCAAAAAATAAACCAAACAGAAGCTTCAAAGATGTAACCTATATTGAGTTGCAGTCAATTTATTAACATCAAGTGATTTACACCTTTTAAAAACTTTGGAAAACCAACGCAGAACTCATTTCGAGTGAAACGATTGGTGAAAAATAGCTCTCGACCTTACGAAGAAGAGCTAGTCGAGATATATTAACATTTAATTACTTCAGTGTGTAGCCTAATAGCTTATTTACACAAATCGAAGTGTAGGTAGGTAGGAAATGCTATATCGTGTTTTCCCTCTTCTTTATATGTCGTTATTGTGTGGGTTAATGACTTACTCATCTACTGTATGCACATCTGATGTGTAAAACATTTACTCTCCACTTTGTATGACACATTGGAAGTAAATGGCTTAAGAATTACTGGTCCCTTTTGGTTTTTGTTACGTAACTTTCCCGGGGAGAAGGTATAATTCCTCTCAAACTGAAAAATAAAAGAGATGTCTCCCACACAGATCACCGTCCAAGTTGTAAAAAGACTTATGAAAATTAAGCGACTGGCCGTAGTTTCATTTCTGCATATTTTATGTTGTGATAACCTCCCGGAAGATTATTCCAAGAGTTGCTCTCCCACCTGTCCGTGGTTCCGAAGTAGAGTCCAGTTAAGTGTGTATGATAACAATTATTGTACCACCAGGCACCGTACCAACTTTTTGCACAATTATTTGTACTGTACCTATCGTTGTCTCGATCTCTAGTGGTGAAAGATATATTTCTGTTATAACTGAGAGCGTCGTTATCTGGAAAGACCAAGACAATAAACACAATTAAGACACCGAACTTAAATTTCTGTTTATCAAATGGCTAATGTAGGAGAAGAAATGTAATAAACTTGAAGACTGATGAAAAATCAGTCTTTTCACTTTGATATGCAAAATGGTTTACGAAGAATTTGATGAACAATAGGCAATATGAAAATTGACTGCTCTTGAAGGAAGTTGGAGACAGCTCTTACTTGGATTTTTTACTTTTCTTATTTAGAAAACAATTTGTCAGGATGATTATATTTCGTCATTACGTTTACTATATTGATACTGGTCTATGTGAATATGGATCAGTTTGCCGTAATATTAAATTCGACGTATAGAAAATAGACTAAAAGTGTAATTTCCCTAAATTGAAACTTTTTTTTCAGTGACATTCTTACTTTGATGATGTTTGTATGAATATATAGATAAGTTGAATCAGTATTTGTAGATGTGGAAGTGCCATTCAGCTCCCTAGTGTATGCTTAATTAGTCTGAAGGGAGCGGCCATATGGTTTTTTTTTTTGCAAATAATTTACAGGAATTTCTTAAGAAATAAAGGTTCCTGTTTGTACCCCAAGGAGAACTATTTCGTCGTCAAAAACCCATTTTCTTATAGACTAAATGAATCGATAGGAATAGTACTACGGGCATACAACGTGGTAAGCTTTGTGTCACACTCCGAAAGGTATGTATATCCCTGTAATGATTGACAATATATTCATGTACATATTATATATGGCTACTTCTGGAGTACAAACGATCTCTTTATGAATGTTGCATTTTAATTTCCTTTATAAATATCTCCTGATATGCCCAGCAAACAATTAAAATAAACAACTACAACTACAACAATAATTAACTGTTACTGTTTAAATGTTATACTCCCTGTTACTGTACTAGAGAAAAACAATGGACAGATACTGACAAACTGAATAAATAATGTTGTTATCTTCACATATTTGCAGTTTCATAGATAGATAACGTTAAAAACGGGAAAACTCATGACAATAATCTATCGATACTGTTGATATGTACAACTGTTGTGGTTTGTTCCATTATTTCTGAAAGTATGAAAGCTTGTCTTTATTACTCACCTGTTGTGCTCTCGGGTAAATAATCACCGAGATCTGTCAGTCTGTAGTTACTGCTTTCATCACTGATTCTGAACAGATTGTATTTGGCAAAGTAGGGTATTCTGTTCGCGTTATTTATATCGATACGAAGTTCGTAGTTTCCTTGGTTGGTTATGTATGATATCTTGTCATTACCAAGCCAAAACTCCCGTCGGAGAAAACCAAAGCCATTTTTGTAATCGTCCCAATCACGAAAAAAGTTAACAGCACCGTCAACTCTTCGAAGTATCACCTTGAATAGAAATATTAAATGGCATATTAGGAAAAGTTTGAAAGACATCATGAATCACATCTAAGACTAGTAGTAGTGAGCAAACTGTCTCATACCATGATTTGGGTAAGAAAAATTTGTTTTCAATTTTTAAAAACAAAAGACACAAAGTATGCGTTTTGTGAGTATCATCAAATCTCGCATTTTAACAAATGTTAATAAGCAAACAATAATAATTAATCACCGTCCAATATCCTCCATCAATCGAATTATTGCAATAAACTTGGAAAGGTTCTGGAGCGCCGTCCGGTTGTATAAGGAAAATACCAGATTCAGTTTCATCATCGCATTGTCCATAGACTTCTTTGCAATCTCTCGGAAAATGTGGCTCTTGATAGTAAAAGTACGATGACGCTGTTGAAAAGAAAACTAATTTGTAAATACCAAAAGCTAATACAACGTAATGTCAATTAATATTCTCTTGAAAATAAAGAGTAACTCTGCTTTAATATAACAATGAGATATCGATGTCAACGCAGACGTTGGTAGGGGAACGATAAAAACTATAACAAAGCAGGTGATAAATGTTGGTGTGTTCGAATACTGAGACATAACATGATGATGAACTGTTACTTTGTTTGAATCTTAAAAGTCTTCAACATGTTCACAGTAACATCCTCGACTTGAGTGCGACGTCGGACTTTTATTATCCATGACTTGATGTGTGTCATGTTTGCATTTACGTAGTGATCATAACACACGTACGTAATGATTGTTATTTCACTTCTAAAATTACATGGACCTATTTCATACAACAAGCAATGCAAGGAAAATAAAAGCCTCAATATGTGGTAAGGTGCATACTGAAAGACATTGTGAGTAAGGCAATGCCAAGTGTTTCATCAATATTAACGAACATTGCTTTTGAAGGAGAAAACAGAGGAGAGCCTTGTACAATGCCATATAAAAGATGCGAAAGAGTTACCCATCGAATCAATTTGAAACGATGTTGAAGCAATTACTTAGGAATGCAGTAGTATGTACTTAACTTTTCAAAAAAGAAAAAGAAGGAACTTCCGAAGAAAGAACTCACTTTCAGTGGATCTTCTTTGCCTATTGTGATAAGCAACTCCTAAATCACTCTGTAAGAATGAATGAATACAAATACTGATATTCAGCACCATTAATAATTAAAAATGCTTCTTGTTTCCAAATAAATTGTTCTTTGCTTTTTCTGAACAACTCTCTTCACAAGCATCAGGCGCATAATCTTTAATATAACTGCATACGTAAAATATTAGTACAGGACGTTTTTCGTAAGAATTTTGAACTCACAAGCAGTGTTACTTATTCCAGTTAAGTCCACTAAAAACCATTGCTTCATATCACAAACCACAGAGTACTTTCATAGCGTCAAACACAATTAATGGAGCCAGTATTTAATGATAAATCCTTCATTTCATAAATTCTCAAGTAATAGCTTTCATTTCACATATTTCTTGTGCCTTGATGAAAATTTCAAGTTGTATTTTTATTTGTCCTTTATGATATACACTTGATTACGAGTAAATTTTATCATTGTGCCTAGTCTGTCAAAGTGTCCGTTAAAATTTAAAAATGAAGTATCTGCACTTCTGACTGAAATTAGTCTGAAAAAGTGAGTCATTGTGTGTTTCACAAGTATCGAAAATCATTGTCTTGGTTGTTTTTTAACATTTCAAACCTCACGTCTATATTAAGCTTGCACAATAACATGTTACAGAAACAGTAAAAAAGTTCATAAAATAATAAAAAGCTAAAAACTTTTTTTCTGTCCCTTACCTCTTTCTTTGAAGAAAATTAGGGAATGTTATTTACATTATGATTATACGAGAAACGATATTTTAGGTTAGCCGGTAACAGGAGACAATTCGCATGTACAAACACAGGACTCTTTCTTGACTAACACTATTTCAAGATATGCAGTGAATAAACACTTGCAACATCTTTTACTACATATTGCTTGACTTATTTAATTCGAAGTGAATTATTAAGTGACTGAAGGCCGAAATTGATACATAAATAGTAAGTAGAGTTATTCGAGAACAAATGAGATACAGTATAACCGTAAACATCAGTGCAGCGAAAGTAATAAATTGGTTCTGATTAAAATTACCGATAAAAATGTTAAATGTGAGTAAAAGAGGTACCGTAAATTATGAAGTAATTACCGTGATTCGTCATAATCAAAACTATTCAAAATTTGTTTGAAAACGCTAAAATGGACCTTACTTGCTTTCAAAATTAAATTGAATATGTTGAATACAATACTGCTGAAAAAAAGAGAATTACTGCTATAAATAATCACACATTCCTTCTTGTAATTACAACAAAAATTCACACGGTGAGATTTAATCAATAATCACTTACGACTTACGTCACTCGATTATTTCACACATTGCATCTTGACCTGACAATATCTTGAAGAGCAAATATGGCTCTCCAGATTACGCGTTACACTACCTTTAGTTTGTCTCATGACGCTTTCTGTTGTGTACTTTAATGAAAAAAAAATGTTACTAATAAAAATATGTTAGGGTATAACATACTCGGTATAAAGTCATCTCGTTCTTCCAAGTAATAGTTAAAGTTCTTTGTTACTTATGTTGTATTAACATTACTGCATTGCGGCGATTAAAAGAAAGAAATGGGAGCCATCCTAGTCGTTACAGTGAAGTCGTATGTTTTGTATTTTTAATCATTTAGTACTAATGGGTGTATGGAGGATGAAGAAATTTTATTCAGTTTATGTTGAAATTTCTGATCACAGTAATGTCACATGAGAAATTAAAGAAATAAATGACTTTCTTTTTGTTGTAACATTTGTATTAAAAGTGTTAGTTAAAAAAAATCTATGTAAGAATAGGAAATATAGGAAAAAGAAACAGAAAAACAAAGTATGTGAACATACCCCTTGCTTTTTTGATGCAGCAGAAACAAACTCCACAAGGAGAATTCCCGAAAGCAGCAAATGGACAATCTTCATGGTTTGGGAAGTAGTGATAGTGAGCCCACAGTCGACAGCATGAATGAAAATGAAGGGATGTGCAGTGAACGTTATACACTTCTACAACCATCGAAAATAGCAGAAAGAATTAGGGAAGCCTTGGAGAGTATAGGTCCATTCACTTTGATAACAGTCAAATTTGTTTAGCAGAAGTAATATTTTCTATGGACGCCTCTACAGCCCTCGGCTCAAACTGTTACATTTTCTAGTATTAGTTTCTATCGAAACTGCCATATCAAAAAGAGTATATTATTAACAATAACGACATTGTACTGTGCGAAATGATAGTCGATATAACAAAGACAAATATGAATGGTGTACTCAGGATATTCTAAGCGCACTAATCAGAATTTTGTTGATACACTTAATTAGCGTCAAGTAGGTAAGAGGTATATTTGATCAAAGGTAGATTACAAAGCCATCTGTTTTATCGGATTGTTCGAAGATTAGATAAAGAACCAAATACGAGACAAAATACAGAAATGACTCAATGATGAAAGTACATCTTTTACAAATTGTATGTAAGGGAATGTAAGTATTATTCAGATAAGTTGTCCTGCTTGTGACACGACAGTAATTTTTGCCCAGGCTTGAAAAAGAAAAAAAAAATTGTTGACAAAAAGACTTACTCAGCTCACTTGCACTAGTCTAACTATAAATATGGGATCCAATTTACGGTTTATGTGAACTGATAACAGGTGGGTTGAAAAACAATTTATCAATATTGCTGTGAAAAAGAAAGTCATGGAAACTTTAAACCTGAAAAATGTCTAAAGTTGTTTTTTTTTTTTTTAAGAAAGAACTTATGTTATAAAGGCTGGGCAGATAATACACACCCCGTGCCTTTCATTGTAACCTACAACGGCAACTAAGCACTGTCCATACCCTTATATCCAAGTACTAAGGAAAACATATCGAGGGCAATAATAAGGACTCAAAAGATTGTAAGTTTGCAAGAGATTTCAGGAAAATCGGAGACGAATTTGCTTTTCGCTGGAGCGGTACTCACTTGATTAAATCAAATACTTCTGTGGAACTTGCGAAACCTATTGCGATAATTCTGAAAATGAAAGTGGTTGGACGTTATGAAAGAACTTATCTTAAGACCTTTCTGCACAAATCAGTTCCTTGAGAAAGATTGACCAAACGTTTCAGTTTGAACATATTCTTTGGTCTTACAAATACTGTCTATGTACTTTGTAATGTGTAACAAGTTCTGTGTATCCTGTCAATGTTTACAATTTAATTGCAAAATTTACAGTGGAAAGTTTATCGTAATTCTTTTACCGTCGTAATAATTCGTATGATAATAAATTCTAAAATTGGTTTAAAATGAAGAAGTGAAATTGTGCTACTGAAGATGATGAAGTTTCGAATAAGGTAATGTTACAGTTACTCTAAAGAATGTTTGCTGAAAACTTAACATCAGATTTGGTGAAGTATCAATGATTCGTAACTTCCAAAATCGTAGTTATCCATCAGGAATTACACTGTAATGTATGGTTTGTCCGGAATTTTCATTCTTGTGACGACAGTCCCGGCGGACGTCCTGGAAGTTACGATACAGACAAGTTGACGTGAAAGAGAGAAAGAGACGTCACGAAACAGAGGTTAAGCGCAATCGATTAGATTTTACGATTAAAGTTCCATTTATTTGATAATTAACTTTGATTGATTGGCACAATAAGTAAACATCAAGACGACGATAATGAAAGATGAGTAAAAAGATAATTCACATGGCATTGACGAAAGAGAGGCACACTCGGTGACACAAGCCTACGTTATTACACTTTTTTCAATCTTCAATTACGCAATCGCAGTCAACAAGATTTGGCTACACTAAAGCATGCATTTGTAGTTGAGCTCCGGAGCTCAATAATTATGTTAACAAATCAGAAACATGTAATCCCGTATGCAAATGCGTTGTCAACTATTATTAAAGGAATCCGTAATTATTACGAAATACTTTCCTGTAGCAGAGTATGCTTCACCCATTCTAATGTATTTCATTGTCTGCAGTAAATACAGGATGGAAATAAAAGAAAACAGCGGTAATAAATTGGCGTAAACACCGGAGATCGACAACACGAACCTACTGTAATACCCATCCCCTTAGGGTTACGGTAGCTTTTGGCCAATGGATGTCAATAAGCAATACCTTGTCTTTCAATTTAACAAAATTTCTAGACTTTTGATTATTGCCTGTGTGTTACTGTGAGATTAAGTCAGTTAAACTCTGTATTTCATTAACGTATCTCTGGTCTGCTAAATTCAAGTTAATAAATAGACGTCCCCAACACGTACTCAGCTTTTCTACTTGAAAACAAAAATACAATTTACCAAGATGGTTTATAAATTAAGGTTACATTTGCTGATTAATTGTTTTACATGCGTTAAATTGAAGCATTGTTCATTCTGTTCTATAGACTGTCAGTCTAATTAATTCATGCATACTAGTCACAAACCAAAGATAATGGAATACATTTTTTCATATGTATTACCGACCGCCTTTATTTCTTGGAAGAATTTGGTTTGTTTCAGTTTTGATTACGATCAACACTAGAAACTTTGAAGTTTTCACAATTTCTGTACCTGTCATATGTAAATTTCAGAGTTATTTAAACATACACACATATACACAAAGATCACAATAGTTTAAAAGTTCCATCCTCTAATGTAAATGCTAATAACAAATTATCTGATAAAAGTAGTTCAGCTGGTGATCTTATTGGTTAAACCTTGCACTTATATCCTTCTTAATCTGCCCTTTGTAAAACAAAATAACTTTAAGTCGCATTACAACAGAAGTTCCAAAAATGCAGGTCTAAACATTACTTTTTGAACCTAACACGTTTGTAAAATCTCAAAACAACAGAATATCATCAGATAGTGACGGACCCTGAATGAGAAGTATGAAAAGCAAAAAAATGTTCAACTGTACAGGTCTAAGTAGTAAATCGATGCTGATTCAACCAGTATTTGATAATGCTTTTTCAATCATGCCACTTCTTTTCGTGTCATTGAAACACACAAGAACAGAATTCAAATGCCCGAAAGGGTCTGGTGATACTGCAGCTATTGTTTACGAGCACAATCTTGTTATCACAGCTTTTTATGTGGATTAACTACAGTATCTCCTAAACGTTAAGAAAACTTAAAGTACTTTGCAATATCGCCACTGCCCGGTGAACTAGAGGTAAATGACCAAATTCTGAACACCCAATTTTCTATGTATTAAAAACTGGCTTATTTTAGAGCAAACATCTTTTGATCTGTTAGGTGAATAAATTAATTTGAATTCATGGCTGGACATAAAAACCTACAAAAATCATATTTCAAAACTACAATCTACAGGATAGAAACTAAACTAACAGAATTAAAGAAAAACCCAGACGCAGCTTGTGCGCAAGCAATGTTTGTTCAGAAACACGAAAACTACTTTGGGTTAAAATTGATTTTAGTAGCTCGTCAGATTTTGAAGTTTAGGGATACATGTAATCGAGTTTTGTTTAGTTCTTAAACACTGGATTCATTATAAATGCAGAGTTGTGAACAGAACTGATGGGATCTCTTAAAATAGATTTCTTCCACATCAGAACTATCATCTTCGTCATATGAAATTAACTCATATCCAGATGCTCTTGTTCTTCTTCTTCGACTTCTTCAAGGGCATCTGACAGTTGCTCGCCTTTGAACCATATGCTGTAATACCAGTCACCTATCAGTTCCTATCCGTCTTCTTCAGATGGCAGCTGATCCAAACGCTGTTGGTCTCCTTTAGCCGACATACTAACCACAAAAGTACAGTGATGTGCATGAGTTTTGATTTCAGCCACACAATGTCCTATCCCACTAGAGTCAATCCAAAAGAGCTTCAACAACGATTTTCTCTTACCTTTGCTAGTTTCATGTGCCTTCAGTTCATGTTTAGAATTGTGCCGTTTTGCTCGTTCTTACAGCCATACAATGTCAAAGCAAAATTTAGTGTTTGTTTCAATGGGGACTGTGAAATAGTTTGCAGTCTTATTTTTAATATTTCTATGAAATGTACAAGAAATGTACTGCGTTCTGTGTGTGCATTTCGTACTGATCACGTCATGTAAGAAGAGCTGATCTGTTATCATGGGCATGTAAACAATATTCCTGTAATGATTTACTAATGTACGTAACGTGTGACTTAATGTAAAACACAGCGTCCTCTTTAGGTGAGGTTAAGTACCTTTTGCACTAATATGAAGACTTCAAAATGTTAAAAAATGCAATCTGTTATCAGGGGCATAGTACTTATGTACCTATTAAGTTTTACTAATGTACTGAATACGTGATCTGAATATGGAAAAAAGCATTTTCCTTTTGTACATTATTGTTTGCAAATTGTGTTTGTAAATATATTGTGTGGTCCAGATATACTACAGTGTTTGATGGTCATGCTTAAAGAGGACAGCAGTTACAGCAATGACATTATTAAAGAAATAAAGTTTCGGGTACATGTAGTCCTCAGTCGAATGTCTTCGTCAAAATGCCTAGACATATCGATGAAAGGTAATTCTTTCGTTAAGGTTGTAAATATTTACATTGTAGTTGAATTTCAATTTCATTCGATCTTTCGTATAATATGTAATCTTGGTTGAGAACCAATAAACGGAGGAAACAACCTTAGCTTCAACAACGATTTTTTCTTACCTTTGCTAGTTTCATGTGCCTTCAGTTCATGTTTAGAATTGTGCCGTTTTGCTCGTTCTTACAGCCATACAATGTCAAAGCAAAATTTAGTGTTTGTTTCAATGGGGACTGTGCAATAGTTTGGAATCTTATTTTTAATAATTCTATGAAATGTACAAAAATGTACTGCGTTCTGTGTGTGCATTTCGTACTGATCACGTCATGTAAGAAGAGCTGATCTGTTATCATGGGCATGTAAACAATATTCCTGTAATGGTTTACCAATGTACGTAACACGTGATTTAAAGTAAAAAACAACTGAGAATCAATAAACCGAGGAAACAATGTCCAAAAAGGTCCTTTTTCGCTCGCTTGTAAGTGCCTTTTAGCACGAAACTGACTACTTAAGAAATGCGGATTTGTTATCAGAAGCATGCACAGAATTCACTTACATAATTTCATTGGTATACTCAATATGTGATTTAAGTGTAAAAACCGCGGTCATTGAGGGTGCTCTTAGGTGTCCTTTCAACCCCTTTCCACCCAAGACCCACCGTTTTCAGACTTACGAAAGTCCATCCACATGTTCCCACACCACCGGCTTTCTATTCACGGATTCAAGAGTATTGTACTCGAGATGGTAATTAAGTCTTTGCAGGCTCCAGGACCAAAAGATTCCGGTGAGGATTCTTCTCGTCCGGGAGACCTTTCTTCTCAGTACAGGATATAAGGCAGGTAACCTAGATGTAAAGACTCAGTTGAGAGTGATTTTCTAGTAATCTCTATCAAACACCTAACCTATCTTATCTTTCACCTATATTTTTTCTTAAAGATCAGTGTGATAAGTGATTAAATACAAATGACTGTTGTTCTCATTCATTTGTCATGTCTTTGTAACCGTTGATATATCCATAAGTGTAAAAGGAACAACAAACCCAGTTTGTGGCAACAAACGCAGTTTGTTATTTGCTGCCAATTTGACAGCAGTATAACGTTTTAATTTTCATTATGATCTTCATCTAAGTTTACGATCAAGCTTCGAATGTTATGATGTTACTTTTGGTTGCTCTTTAGAACTTTTACGAATTTGTACCTCTTTACTAAGTTAAACAAAGAAGTAAATCTCATAATAATTGAGTTAAATAGTAAATAATCCTGTGTGCAACATAAATGAAACATGTTCTCTATAGAATTTGACAGAGTTACAATTGAAAAGGGATCAATCATAATTGTTAAAGCGGTACGTGGAGCTGCAATCGATTGATTATAATGGAGTCGTTTTCTCGCTATAAATACCAGGTTTATGTTGTAAATTCTAAATTCACCTTCGTTTTACAGGAGAAATAAAGCAGTCGATTTTGAGTACTCCCATCCTAGGCTATACAGATGAGAAATAACTTTCGCCGAGCCTTTAGAAAAGGGTTAGTTGGGATTATATCACCACACAAAGTACTACGATGTGTAACACAGTCTCAGTCATAGTAAACAGATTGTAAGTATAGAAAAGAAACAAATTTTATACGACATTTTGTTCATATGACATACTTCTTTCTATTGCAAGTGAAATTGTAACAAGTTATTCATGAGACATTTGATACACAATCGTTTCATTTGCATGTTATATAACGATGCTATTAAATGATTTTAAGAATTCCGTCTCCATGTGTTTGTATTTTTGTTTAATAGTAACTTTTCCTCGAGAAAGACTTACGTTCTTTCAAATTAATCAGAAATTGAAAAGAATGTTTTCCAGAAAGAGCACAGTTGTAAGTTTTAACAATTAAGCCACCGAGCGAAGTTTCATTTCTGCATATTTGATATTGCGATTTCCTCCTGGAAGATTATGCCAAGGGATGCTCTGATAATCGGTTCCGAAGTAGAGTCCCGTTAAGTGTGAATGATAGCAACCACTATGCCACCAAGCACCGTACCAACGTTCTGCACAGTTATAAGAACTATACTTGTCGTTGTCTCGACCTCTAGTGGTGAAAGACATATTTCTGTGATAACTGAGAGCGTCGTTACCTGGGAGACAAAAAGTTAAACTTAATTAAAACAGCAAATTTAAATACCAGATTGTAATACTTTTATGTTTTTCCAGTACTTAATTTAGGTCTGGTGGAAAAGTAATAAAACTAAAGACCGATGAAACAAAAGAAAAAAAAATCACTTTTCAAATTTAGCCGTGCAATCGTTTTACCGGAAGTTATTATTAGAGACCTACACCTGAGGGAAATTGGAAACCTTTCTAGATTTAATTCGTTTCATTCAGAAAGCAATCGATCAGTGTATTGTGCTTACCTTTCGTAATTGTGTTTACTATCTTTAAAATGACAAATTTGGATGGGTCAATTTGAAGTAAAGTTAAACATTAGAAAGTAGACTTAAAGTGTAATTGTTCTTACTGGAAACCCTGTTTAGAGACATTCGTAATTATTTTGATCCTGGTAGTATGTGTCTTGATATAACGTGGATCAGGATGTGTAGATCATTGTTGCTCCATTCAAGATGTGATTGCATTTTTAATGAAAGTTTAGCTTGCAATATCTTCTTGATGGGTGCATTATTGTTTACAGGAATGTATATGGCAAGTGACTACAAATTTTAAAAGTAAGTTCTATAAATAGTGTTATACTTTCACCGTAATCATGTTGTTACTCCTGAATGAGGTAGACGTGAATGGTATCGTTGTAGGAATTGAATATCATCTTTGCATCGTGTTTTAACTATGATTAATGAATTGTAAAACAGCAGCATGCATTTAGGTCGTGGTATTAAGCCATTTTAGTGTATACGTTAGGACGATTCCATCGGTTAATATAAATTGGGACATTAGCTCGTCTTTCTGTGCTGCAATCTGTGGCACGTTTAGGAAAGGAGGGGGCCTTACGATTTAAAACGTGAATTGGTTATAACGCCATGAAGAAAGTCTGACCTATAACCTTGATTTCTATGCTATCGAGGAGTAACTTTACAAACGCGGTAAAAGTATAATTGAACAGTGCCTAAAGCAACATGCTAGAATGAACCATAAGATATTGAATGCTTAAAAAGGCTAGTGCTGAAGTAAAATGTGCCTAATAGGACTATAAACTTCCAGAAAATTATTTTAGTCTCCTCAATAACTAAATGTATTGTCTATTGTTGTCACTGTGATAAATTCCTATTCTCTTGTGTTGTCTGATTGATTATCAACTCTCAGAAGACGAAGGGTTCGATGAGAAGATTATTATTGCATGTAATGTGGAATTGATAATGTATCCCATTTCAGGCCGTTACTTTGTGGGTATTGCATTTTATTGCCTATAATAAGTGTCTATCTCTCGATACGCTCAGCGAACAACAACAAATATTTCAAATACAGTTCACGGTCACTGTAAAACTCTTACTCCATCGATCACTGTAAAAAGGTCATTGGGGAGATACGTATAAAATTTATAATGTAAAGATTGTTAAATTGTTTGCGAATTTAAAATATTTGCAGTTTGCCTACAAATTACCTTTAAAATTGTTCCCTCGTAGTCATAGTCTGTAGAGATGTATGAACGTTATGGTTTGTTGGAATGAACCAAAAAAGTTGAAAAGCTTTACTTCAGTGCTCACCTGTTGTGCTCTCGGATAAATAATCACCGAGATCTGTCAGTCTGTAGTTACTGCTTTCATCACTGATTCTAAACAGATTGTATTTGGCAAAGTACGGTACTCCGTTCTGGTTATTTATGTCGATACGAAGTTCGTAGTTTCCTTGGTTGGTTATGTATGATATCTTGTCATTACCAAGCCAAAACTCCCGTCGGAGAAAACCAAAGCCATTTTTGTAATCGTCCCAATAACGAAAAAAGTTAACAGCACCGTCAACTCTTCGAAGAATCACCTTTAATAGAAATATTAAATGTAATAAAAATTTTTGAAAGGCAACATGAATCACATCTGAGGCTAGTAGTAGTGAGCAAACTGTCTCATACCATGATTTGATTGCTACAAAATTTTATAACCAACGACACAGGATGTACGTTTTGTGAGTATCATCAAATCCGGCATTTTAACAAATGTTAATGAGCAAACAATTGTAATAATAATTCCTCACCGTCCAGTATCCTCCATCAATCGAATTATTGCAATAAACTTGGAAAGGATCTGGAGCGCCGTCCGGTTGTATAAGGAAAATACCAGATTCAGTTTCATCACCACATTGTTCATAGACTTCTTTACAATCTCTCGGATAATGTGGCTCTTGATAGTAAAAGTAAGATGACGCTGTTGGAAAGAAGACTGATTTGTAAATACCAAGAGCTAATACAATGTAATGTCAATTAACGTAGTCGTGAAAATAAAGGGTAACTTTGCTTTAATATAGAATCGGTAGGGGGAACGATAAAAACTATATATAACAAGGCAGGTGATAACAGTTGGTGTGTTCGAATGCTCCTACATAACATGATGAAAATCTGTTACTTTGCTTGAGTCTCCAAAGTCGACAACATGTTTACAATAACATCCTCGATTTGAGTGCGATTTGATTTTATTATCTGTGACTTGATGAGCGTGATCTTTGCATTTACGTAACGATCGTAACACATGTACGTAGTGATTGTGATTTCACTCATAAAATTACGTGGACCTATTTTCTACAACAAGCAATGCAAGGAAAATGAAAGCCCCAATATCTGGTAAGGTGCACACAGAAACACATTGTGAGTATGACCATGCCAAATGTGTCAGCAAGCAATAGTAAGGAACATTGCTCTCTGAGTAGAAAACAGAGGAGATCCTTGTATAATACTATGTGAATAATAGGGAAGAGTTACCTACCAAATTGATTTGAAACGATGTTGAAGCAATTACTTAGGAATGCAATTGAATGTACTTAACTTTTCAAAGAAAAAAGAAGGAACTTTCGAAAAAGAACTCACTTTCGGTGGATCTTCTTTGCCTCTTGTGATTAGCAACTCCTAAATCACTCTGTAAGAATGAATGAATGAATGAAAATGATGATATTCAGCATCATTAATTGTTAAAAATGCTGCTTTTACATGCAAATAAATTGTTCTTTAATTTTTCTGGACATTTCGTTTTACAAGAATCAGGCGCATAATCTTTAATATAACTGCATACTAAAAATGATAGCACAGGCTGTTTCTTGGTAGGATCTCAAACTCACAAGCAGTTTTACTAGTTACAGTTAAGTCCACTAACAACCATTGCTTCATATCACACACCAAAGAGTACTTTCATAGAACAATCAATGGAGGCAGTTTTTAATGATAAATCCTTCATTTCATAAATTCTCACTTAATAGCTTTCATTTCACATATTTCGTGTACCTTGAGGACAATTTCAAGTCGTATTTTCATTTGTCCTTTATGATATATATTTGATTACGAGTAAATTTTGTCAGGGTGCTTAGTCTGTCAAAGTGCCCATTAAAGTTTAAAATGAAGTATATGCACTTCTGAATCAAATAGTCTGAAATTGTGAGTTATTGTGTGTTTCACAAGTATCGAAAATCATTGTCTTGGTTGGTTTTAGAATGTCACACTTAACGTCTATAGTAATCTTGTACAAAAGCATGTTGCAGAAACAGTAAAAACGTTCATACAAATAATAAAAAGGTAAACGTTTTTCTGTCCCTTACCTCTTTCTTTGTACAAAATTAGTTAATGTTATGTACAACATATGTACACGAACAGCCGGTTAGCCGATAAAGGGAAACAATTTGCAAGTAAAACACAGGACTTTTTCTTGAGTAAGAAAATTTCCTGATATGTAGTGAATAAACACATGCGACATATTTTACTACATATTGCATGATTTATTTAACTCGAAGTAAAATATTAAGTAACTAAGGGCACAAATTGATACATGAACAAATGAGGTATATTTTTATTATAAGAGTAAAACGCTTTAACATCAGTGCAGCGAAAATAATAAGTTGATTCTGATTAAAATTATTGATAAAAATGTTAAATGTGAGTTAAAGAAGTATCGTGAATCATGAGTAATTACCGTATTTCATCATAATTAATAATGTCTAAAATTTGTTTGAAAATAAACCCTAAAATAGACAGTGCTTGCTTTTAAAATTATATTGAATATTTTTAATATAATACTGCTGAGAAAATGAGAATTACTGCTCTTATTATCACACATTCCTACTTGAAATTATTACAAAAAGTTTCTGTGGAAAGTTTTAATCGATACCAACTTACGACTAACATTACTCGATTAATTCACACATTGCATCTTGACCTTGCAATATCTTGAAGAGCAAATATGGCTCTCCAGATTACACGTTACACTACCTTTAATTTTCTCTTATGACGATTTCTGTTGTGTACTTCAATTAAAAAATAAATAAATGTTACTAATACAACAAAATATTTTAGGGTATTACATACTCGGGTATGAAGTCATCTCGCTCTTCCAAGTAATTATTAAAAGTTCTTTGTTATTTACGTCGTAACATTACAGGATTGCGGCGATTAATAAAAAAAAAAAGGAAATGGGAGCCTTCCTAGTCTTTAAAGTTAAGTTTTATATTTTGTACTTTGAATCATTTAGTACTAATTGGTGCATGGAGGATGAGGAACACTTGAAATGGAAATTTTATCGAGTAAATATCGTTGTAAATAAATAAATGTTAAATACAACAAAATATTTTAGGGAATTACATACTCGGGTATAAAGTCATCTCGCTCTTTCAAGTAATTATTAAAAGTTCTTTGTTTTTTAGGTCGTAACATTACAGCATTGCGGCGATTGAAAAAAAAAAAAAATAAATGGGAGCCGTCCAAGTCCTTAAAGTTAAGTCTTTTGTTTTGTACTTTGAATCATTTAGTACTAATGGGTGCATGGAGGATGAAAAACACCTGAAATTGAAATTGTATCCCGTTATTCGTTAATATTGCTTTGCGAAATTTGTGATCACAGTAGTGTCAAATGAGAATTTAAAGAAATAAATGACTGTCCTTTTATTGTAACATTTTTATTAAAAGGGTAAGTTAAAAGACATCTATATAAGAATAAGAAATATAAGAATAAGAAAGAGAACTAAAACGTGTGTAAATACCCCTTGCTTTTCTGATCCAGCACAAACAAACTCCACAAGGAGAATTCCCGAAAGCAGCCAATGGACAATCTTCATGGTTGGGAAATAGTGAGATTCTGTGATGGCGAACAGACAGTCGAGAGCTTGAATGAAGAATGAAGGGATGTGCAGTGAACGTTATACACCTCCACAACCATCGAAAATAGCAGAAAGGATTAAGGAAGCCTTGGAGAGTATTGGTCCATCCACTTTGATAGCAGTAAAATTTGTTTAGCAGAAGTAATATTTTTATTGACTCCTCTACACCCTTCTGTACTTGTTACTGTTTTCTTAACGTTTAGGTGTTAGTATTACTTTCTATCAAAGGTGCGATATCAAAAAGAGTGTATTATTAACAATGAAAGCATTGCACTGTACGAAATGATAGTCGGTATAACAAAGACAAAAATGAATGCTGTATTCAGGATATTCTCAACGCACTAATCAGAATTTTTGGATACACTTAATTAGTGTATTGGTGTAATTAGCGTATCAAATATGTAAGAGGTATATTTGATCAAAGGTAGATTACAAGGACATCTGTTTTATCGTATCGTTCGACGATTAGATAAAGAACCAAATACGAGACAAAATACAGAATTACCCAATGATGAAAGTACATCTTTTACAATATGTATGTAAGGGAATGTAAGTATTATTCAGATGATCAATATTGCTGTGAAAACCTGAAAAATGTCTAAAGTTTTTTCTCTTTTTTTTTAAGAACGAACTTATGTTATAAGGCTGGGCAGATGATACACACCCCGTGGCTTTTATTGAAACCCACAACGGCAACTAAGTACTGTCCATACCCTTATATCCTAGGACTAAGGAAAACATTTCCAGAGCAAGAATGGCAAAGAAGTTTATGCTTAGTGAAATAATGAGGGTTCAGGAGAGATTGTAAATTTGCAAGTGATTTTAGGGAAATCAGAGACGAATGTAGAGCTGGAGCAGTAGACACTTGATTAAATCAGATACTTCTGTGGAACTTGGGAAGTCTATTGCGATAATTCGGAAGATGGAAGTGGGTGATTGGCATGACAGAAATTATATTCAGTCCCTTCTGCAGAAATCAGTTCCTTGAGAAATAGTGACCAAACGTTTCAATTTTAACATACTGTTTTTTTGTCTTCCAAATACTGTCTATGTAACTTGTAATGTGTAACAAACTATGTCTATCCTGTCAACGTTTGCAATTTAATTGCCAAATTTACAGTGAAAGTTTATCGTAATCCTTTTACCGTCGTAATAATTTGTATGATAATAAATTCTAGAGTTGGGTTAAAATGAAGAAGTGAAATTGCAGCACTGAAGATGATGATGTTATGGATAAGGTAATGTTTCAGTTACTCTCAAGCAGTGGTGCTCATCAGATTCATCAGATTTCTTGATGCATCAATGACTCGTAACTTCCAAAATCTTAGTTATCTATCAGGAATTACCCGGTAATGTATGGTTTGTTCGGAATTTTCATTCTCGTTACGACTGTCCCTGCGGACGTCCTGGACGTTACGATACAGAAAAGTTGACGTTAAAGAGAGAAAGAGACGTCACGAAACAGAGGTCAAGCCCAATCGATTAGATTTTACTATTAAAGTTCCATTTATTTGTTGATTAACTTTAATAGAGTGGCACAGTAAGTAAACATCATGACGACGATAATGAAAGATGAGTAAGAAGATAATTTACATGGCATTGACAAAAGAGAACGAGAAACGGAGAAGGCACAGTCAGTGACACAAGGGGACATTATTACACGTTGTTGAATTTTCAATAACGCGATCGCAGTCAACAAGATTTGGCTACACTAAACCATGCTTCTGCAGCTGAACTCCGGGGCTCAATTATTATGTTAACCAATCAGAAGTATGTAATACCGTATGAAAATGCGTTGACACCCATAATTAAACCAATCCGTAATTATTACGAAATATTTCTCTGTAACAGGGTATGCTCCACCCATTCTTATGTATTTCATTGTCTGCAGTAACTACAGGATGGAAATAAAAGCAAAAATGTTACGAAATTGGCGTAAATATTGGAGATCGACAACACGAACCTACTGTAATACCCACCCCCTTACTGTTACGGTAGGTTTTAGTCAATGGATGTCAAGAAGCAGTACCTTGTCTTTCAATTTAACAAAATATCTAGACTTTTGATTGTTGCCTATGTGTTACTGTGATAATACTCTGTATTTCAATAACGTATCTCTGGTCTGCTAAATTAACTTTAATAAATAGACGTCCCCAACATGTACTCAGCTATTCTACTTAAAAGCGAAAATACAATTTACCAAGATGGTTTATAAATCAAGGTTACATTTGCTGATGAATTGTTTTGCATGTGTTAAATTGAAGCATTGTTCATTCTGTTTTATAGACTGTCAGTCTAATTAATTCATTATATCCTCCTTAATCTGCCCTTTGTAAAAAAAAAAGAATATTTTGTCTACAAAAATAACTTTAAATGACATTACCACAGAAGTTTTAGAAATGCAGGTCTAAACATTACATTTTGAGCCTTAAACGTTTGTAAAATTTTAAAACAACAGAATATCATTACATAGTAACAGACAGACAGACAGACAGACAGACAGACAGACAGACAGACAGACAGACAGACAGACAGACAGACAGACAGACAGACAGACACTGGATGAGAAATATGAAAAGCAAAAAATGTTCAACTGTACAGGTCTAAGTATTAAATCGATGCTGATTCAACCAGTATTTGATAATGCTTATTCAATCATGCAACTTCTCTTCGTGTCATTAATGCACACAAGAACAGAATTCAAATGCCCCAAAGTGTCTGGTGATACTGTAGCTATTGTTTACGAGTACGATCTTGTTATCGTAGCTTTTTATGTGGATTAACTACAGTATCTCCTAAACGTTAAGAAAACTTAAAGCACTTTACAATATCGCCAATGGCCGGTGGACTAGAGTTAAATGACCACATTCTGAATACTTAATTTTCTATGTATTAAACGTTGGCTTATTTTAGAGCAAACATTTTTTGATCTGTTAGGTGAATAAATTAATTTGAATTCATGGATGGACAGAAGAACCTACAAAAAGCATGTTTAAATACTACAGTCAACAGGATAGAAACTTTGTAAATTAAAGAAAGTGGATAATCTGTTAATTAGTTTTAAATATTTTACTAAACTAAAGGAAAACCCAGATACAGGTTGTACACAAGCAATGTTTGTTCAGAAACACTAAAATTACTAAATTATTACTACACTAAACTTGATTTTCGTAGCTCGACAGATTTTGAAGTTTTAGGGTACATGTAAACGAGTTTTGTTTAGTTCTTAAACACTGGACTCATTATTAACGCAGAATCGTGAACAGAACGTATGCGATCCCCGGAAATATCTCTTCCACATCAGAACTATCATCTTCGTCATATGAAATTAACTCATATCTAGATGCTCCTGTTCTTCTCCTTCGACTTCTTCAAGGGCATCTGACAGTTGCTCGCCTTTGAACCATATGCGTTAATGCTAGTCATCTATCAGTTCCTATCCGTCTTCTTCATATGGCAGCTGATCCCAACGCTGTTGGTCTACTTTAGCCGACATACAAACCACAAAAGTACAGTGTTGTGCGTGAGATTTGATTTCAGCCACACAATGTCCTATCCCACTAGAGTCAATCCAAATAAGCTTCAACAGCGATTTTCTCTTACCTTTGCTAGTTTCATGTGCCTTCAGATCATGTTAAAATTGTGCCGTTTTCCTCGTTCTTACAACCATACAAGGTCTTAGCAAAATTTATCATTGTTTCAGTGAGGATTGTGAAATAGTTTAGAGTCTAATTTTTAGTTCTTCTGTGAAATGTACCAAAAAATGTACAGCTTCCTGTCTATTCATTTCGCACTGATCACATCAATTAAAGAGGCTCATTGAGTTGTTTTGTGAAATTCACTCAATTTTTCTAAACCGGTGAAGTTTCCTTCACACACTAATGGCAAACAGTCAAACTAAAAGGATCCCAAAGTTTTACATACGTTGGAACATTAATGAGTGAGTAACCAACGATTAAATTTGGTTTTAGAAACTTTGTGACCAGACATTTTCACATTAGTACATTCACATGCACACAATCAGAGCAAGTAACGGTCAAAAATTCAAAAAAATTGACCGTTTTCGTATAACTATTGGATGTGAAACTTGAATAATTATGCTGATTGTGAGTATTGTCGTGTGTTTGTATACTTCAAAATCACCGCAATCTTTACTGATATCAACTCAATGAGCCCCTTTAAGAAGAGCTGATCTGTTACCATGGGCATGCAAGCAATATTCCTGTAATGATGTAGCAATGCACGTAACATGTGCTTTGAATGTGTCAAAAATAGCGTGTTCTTCACGAGCTCTTAAGTACCTTTTGCACTAATCTGAAGACTTAAAATATGCTAATCTGTTATGAGGGGCATATTAGGTATGTACCTATTAAGTTTCACCAAGTATTAAATACGTTCTTTAACAACGACCGTTTATAAATTATTGCTTGTCAATTGCAATTGTAAATATACTGGGTAGAAGTCCAGATGTACTCAAGTATTTGAAGGTTATGTTAAAATAGGACAGCAGATACAACAAGCCACTATTAAAGAAATAAATAAAGTTTCGGGTACATGTAGACTTCATTCGAATTTCTTCGTCAAAATTCCTAGACATATGGATAAAAGGTAGCTCTTCCGATGACGTTGTCAATATTAATAAGTGCCTTTTACACTAAGTTGACTTTTGAAGAAAAGCGGATCTGTTATTAGGGGCATGCAAAGAATTTACTTACATAGTTTCATTGATATACTCAATATGTGATTTAAGTGTAAACACCCTGCCCATTGGGGGTGCCCTTAGGTGTCTCCACCCAAGACCCTGTCATTTTCAAACTTCAGAAAGCCCATACACATGTTCCCACACCACCCTCTTTCTATTCACGGATTCAAGAGTATTGTACTCGAGATGGTAATTAAGTCTTTGCAGTCTCCAGGAACAAGAGATTCCGGTGAGGATTTTTCTCGTCCGGGAGACCTTTCTCCTCAGTACAGGATATAAGACAGGTAACCTAGATGTAAAGACTCAATTGAGAGTGATTTTCTAGTGATCTCTCTCAAACGGCTACCCTATCTCATCTTTCACCTATATTTTTTTCTTAAAGATCAGTGTGATAAAGTGATTAAATACAAATGACTGTTGAACTCATTCATTTGTCATGTTATTGTAACCGTAGATATATCCATTAGTGTAAAAGGAACAACAAATCCAGTTTGTTTCAAGTTTATTGTTTGTTGCCAAAGTTGACAGCAGTACAATGTTTCAATTTACATCGATGATCTTTATCTAATTTTCCTTTTTTGCTCTTTAGAACTTTTTCGAATTTGTACCTTTTTACCGAGTTAAACAAAGAAGTGAATCTCATAGTAATTGAGTTAAATAGTAAATAATCCTAAAAGCAACCTAAATGAAACATGTTCTCCATAGCATTTGACAGAGTGACACGTAAAACAGATCAATTATAATTGTTAAAGGGGTACGTTGAGCTGCAATCGCTTTACAATGGAATCATTTTGTTGCTATAAATACCAGGTGCATGTTGTAAATTCTAAATTCACATTCGTTTCACAGGATAAATAACTTGGTAGTCGATCTTGAGTACTCCCAGCACATATAAATGAGAATTAAATTTCCCGAGCCTCTAAGAAAAAGGGTTAGTCGGGATTACATCAACACACAAAGTGCTAGGATGTGTAACACAGTCTCAAATATACTAAACAGATTGTAAGTATAGGAAAAACAAACAAATTTTATATGACATTTTATTCAGATGCCCTGTTTCTATTGAAAGTGAAATTTTAACAAGTTATTCAAGAGACATTTGAAATATAATCGTTTCATTTGCATGTTATATAACGCTGCTATTAAATGATCTTAAGAATTCCGTCTCCATGTGTTTGTATTTTTGTTTAATAGTAACATTTCCTCGAGAAAGACATACGTTCTTTCAGATTAATCAGAAATTGAAAAAAAGTTTTCCAAACGGATCACAGTTGTAAGTTTTAACGATTAAACCACTGAGCGAAGTTTCATTTCTGCATATTTGATATTGCGATTTCCTCCTGGAAGATTATGCCAAGAGATGCTCTGATAATCGGTTCCGAAGTAGAGTCCCGTTAAGTGTGAATGATAGCAACCACTATGCCACCAAGCACCGTACCAACGTTCTGCACAGTTATAAGAACTATACTTGTCGTTGTCTCGACCTCTAGTGGTGAAAGACATATTTCTGTGATAACTGAGAGCGTCGTTACCTGGGAGGCAAAAAGTTAAACTTAATTAAAACAGCAAATTTAAATACCAGATTGTAATACTTTTATGTTTTTCCAGTACTTAATTTAGGTCTGGTGGAAAAGTAATAAAACTAAAGACCGATGAAACAAAAGAAAAAAAAAATCACTTTTCAAATTTAGCCGTGCAATCGTTTTACCGGAAGTTATTATTAGAGACCTACACCTGAGGGAAATTGGAAACCTTTCTAGATTTAATTCGTTTCATTCAGAAAGCAATCGATCAGTGTATTGTGCTTACCTTTCGTAATTGTGTTTACTATCTTTAAAATGACAAATTTGGATGGGTCAATTTGAAGTAAAGTTAAACATTAGAAAGTAGACTTAAAGTGTAATTGTTCTTACTGGAAACCCTGTTTAGAGACATTCGTAATTATTTTGATCCTGGTAGTATGTGTCTTGATATAACGTGGATCAGGATGTGTAGATCATTGTTGCTCCATTCAAGATGTGATTGCATTTTTAATGAAAGTTTAGCTTGCAATATCTTCTTGATGGGTGCATTATTGTTTACAGGAATGTATATGGCAAGTGACTACAAATTTTAAAAGTAAGTTCTATAAATAGTGTTATACTTTCACCGTAATCATGTTGTTACTCCTGAATGAGGTAGACGTGAATGGTATCGTTGTAGGAATTGAATATCATCTTTGCATCGTGTTTTAACTATGATTAATGAATTGTAAAACAGCAGCATGCATTTAGGTCGTGATATTAAGCCATTTTAGTGTATACGTTAGGACGATTCCATCGGTTAATATAAATTGGGACATTAGCTCGTCTTTCTGTGCTGCAATCTGTGGCACGTTTAGGAAAGGAGGGGGCCTTACGATTTAAAACGTGAATTGGTTATAACGCCATGAAGAAAGTCTGACCTATAACCTTGATTTCTATGCTATCGAGGAGTAACTTTACAAACGCGGTAAAAGTATAATTGAACAGTGCCTAAAGCAACATGCTAGAATGAACCATAAGATATTGAATGCTTAAAAAGGCTAGTGCTGAAGTAAAATGTGCCTAATAGGACTATAAACTTCCAGAAAATTATTTTAGTCTCCTCAATAACTAAATGTATTGTCTATTGTTGTCACTATGATAAATTCCTATTCTCTTGTGTTGTCTGATTGATTATCAACTCTCAGAAGACGAAGGGTTCGATGAGAAGATTATTATTGCATGTAATGTGGAATTGATAATGTATCCCATTTCAGGCCGTTACTTTGTGGGTATTGCATTTTATTGCCTATAATAAGTGTCTATCTCTCGATACGCTCAGCAAACAACAACAAATATTTCAAATACAGTTCACGGTCACTGTAAAACTCTTACTCCATCGATCACTGTAAAAAGGTCATTGGGGAGATACGTATAAAATTTATAATGTAAAGATTGTTAAATTGTTTGCGAATTTAAAATATTTGCAGTTTGCCTACAAATTACCTTTAAAATTGTTCCCTCGTAGTCATAGTCTGTAGAGATGTATGAACGTTATGGTTTGTTGGAATGAACCAAAAAAGTTGAAAAGCTTTACTTCAGTGCTCACCTGTTGTGCTCTCGGATAAATAATCACCGAGATCTGTCAGTCTGTAGTTACTGCTTTCATCACTGATTCTAAACAGATTGTATTTGGCAAAGTACGGTACTCCGTTCTGGTTATTTATGTCGATACGAAGTTCGTAGTTTCCTTGGTTGGTTATGTATGATATCTTGTCATTACCAAGCCAAAACTCCCGTCGGAGAAAACCAAAGCCATTTTTGTAATCGTCCCAATAACGAAAAAAGTTAACAGCACCGTCAACTCTTCGAAGAATCACCTTTAATAGAAATATTAAATGTAATAAAAATTTTTGAAAGGCAACATGAATCACATCTGAGGCTAGTAGTAGTGAGCAAACTGTCTCATACCATGATTTGATTGCTACAAAATTTTATAACCAACGACACAGGATGTACGTTTTGTGAGTATCATCAAATCCGGCATTTTAACAAATGTTAATGAGCAAACAATTGTAATAATAATTCCTCACCGTCCAGTATCCTCCATCAATCGAATTATTGCAATAAACTTGGAAAGGATCTGGAGCGCCGTCCGGTTGTATAAGGAAAATACCAGATTCAGTTTCATCACCACATTGTTCATAGACTTCTTTACAATCTCTCGGATAATGTGGCTCTTGATAGTAAAAGTAAGATGACGCTGTTGGAAAGAAGACTGATTTGTAAATACCAAGAGCTAATACAATGTAATGTCAATTAACGTAGTCGTGAAAATAAAGGGTAACTTTGCTTTAATATAGAATCGGTAGGGGGAACGATAAAAACTATATATAACAAGGCAGGTGATAACAGTTGGTGTGTTCGAATGCTCCTACATAACATGATGAAAATCTGTTACTTTGCTTGAGTCTCCAAAGTCGACAACATGTTTACAATAACATCCTCGATTTGAGTGCGATTTGATTTTATTATCTGTGACTTGATGAGCGTGATCTTTGCATTTACGTAACGATCGTAACACATGTACGTAGTGATTGTGATTTCACTCATAAAATTACGTGGACCTATTTTCTACAACAAGCAATGCAAGGAAAATGAAAGCCCCAATATCTGGTAAGGTGCACACAGAAACACATTGTGAGTATGACCATGCCAAATGTGTCAGCAAGCAATAGTAAGGAACATTGCTCTCTGAGTAGAAAACAGAGGAGATCCTTGTATAATACTATGTGAATAATAGGGAAGAGTTACCTACCAAATTGATTTGAAACGATGTTGAAGCAATTACTTAGGAATGCAATTGAATGTACTTAACTTTTCAAAGAAAAAAGAAGGAACTTTCGAAAAAGAACTCACTTTCGGTGGATCTTCTTTGCCTCTTGTGATTAGCAACTCCTAAATCACTCTGTAAGAATGAATGAATGAATGAAAATGATGATATTCAGCATCATTAATTGTTAAAAATGCTGCTTTTACATGCAAATAAATTGTTCTTTAATTTTTCTGGACATTTCGTTTTACAAGAATCAGGCGCATAATCTTTAATATAACTGCATACTAAAAATGATAGCACAGGCTGTTTCTTGGTAGGATCTCAAACTCACAAGCAGTTTTACTAGTTACAGTTAAGTCCACTAACAACCATTGCTTCATATCACACACCAAAGAGTACTTTCATAGAACAATCAATGGAGGCAGTTTTTAATGATAAATCCTTCATTTCATAAATTCTCACTTAATAGCTTTCATTTCACATATTTCGTGTACCTTGAGGACAATTTCAAGTCGTATTTTCATTTGTCCTTTATGATATATATTTGATTACGAGTAAATTTTGTCAGGGTGCTTAGTCTGTCAAAGTGCCCATTAAAGTTTAAAATGAAGTATATGCACTTCTGAATCAAATAGTCTGAAATTGTGAGTTATTGTGTGTTTCACAAGTATCGAAAATCATTGTCTTGGTTGGTTTTAGAATGTCACACTTAACGTCTATAGTAATCTTGTACAAAAGCATGTTGCAGAAACAGTAAAAACGTTCATACAAATAATAAAAAGGTAAACGTTTTTCTGTCCCTTACCTCTTTCTTTGTACAAAATTAGTTAATGTTATGTACAACATATGTACACGAACAGCCGGTTAGCCGATAAAGGGAAACAATTTGCAAGTAAAACACAGGACTTTTTCTTGAGTAAGAAAATTTCCTGATATGTAGTGAATAAACACATGCGACATATTTTACTACATATTGCATGATTTATTTAACTCGAAGTAAAATATTAAGTAACTAAGGGCACAAATTGATACATGAACAAATGAGGTATATTTTTATTATAAGAGTAAAACGCTTTAACATCAGTGCAGCGAAAATAATAAGTTGATTCTGATTAAAATTATTGATAAAAATGTTAAATGTGAGTTAAAGAAGTATCGTGAATCATGAGTAATTACCGTATTTCATCATAATTAATAATGTCTAAAATTTGTTTGAAAATAAGCCCTAAAATAGACAGTGCTTGCTTTTAAAATTATATTGAATATTTTTAATATAATACTGCTGAGAAAATGAGAATTACTGCTCTTATTATCACACATTCCTACTTGAAATTATTACAAAAAGTTTCTGTGGAAAGTTTTAATCGATACCAACTTACGACTAACATTACTCGATTAATTCACACATTGCATCTTGACCTTGCAATATCTTGAAGAGCAAATATGGCTCTCCAGATTACACGTTACACTACCTTTAATTTTCTCTTATGACGATTTCTGTTGTGTACTTCAATTAAAAAATAAATAAATGTTACTAATACAACAAAATATTTTAGGGTATTACATACTCGGGTATGAAGTCATCTCGCTCTTCCAAGTAATTATTAAAAGTTCTTTGTTATTTACGTCGTAACATTACAGGATTGCGGCGATTAATAAAAAAAAAAAGGAAATGGGAGCCTTCCTAGTCTTTAAAGTTAAGTTTTATATTTTGTACTTTGAATCATTTAGTACTAATTGGTGCATGGAGGATGAGGAACACTTGAAATGGAAATTTTATCGAGTAAATATCGTTGTAAATAAATAAATGTTAAATACAACAAAATATTTTAGGGAATTACATACTCGGGTATAAAGTCATCTCGCTCTTTCAAGTAATTATTAAAAGTTCTTTGTTTTTTAGGTCGTAACATTACAGCATTGCGGCGATTGAAAAAAAAAAAAAATAAATGGGAGCCGTCCAAGTCCTTAAAGTTAAGTCTTTTGTTTTGTACTTTGAATCATTTAGTACTAATGGGTGCATGGAGGATGAAAAACACCTGAAATTGAAATTGTATCCCGTTATTCGTTAATATTGCTTTGCGAAATTTGTGATCACAGTAGTGTCAAATGAGAATTTAAAGAAATAAATGACTGTCCTTTTATTGTAACATTTTTATTAAAAGGGTAAGTTAAAAGACATCTATATAAGAATAAGAAATATAAGAATAAGAAAGAGAACTAAAACGTGTGTAAATACCCCTTGCTTTTCTGATCCAGCACAAACAAACTCCACAAGGAGAATTCCCGAAAGCAGCCAATGGACAATCTTCATGGTTGGGAAATAGTGAGATTCTGTGATGGCGAACAGACAGTCGAGAGCTTGAATGAAGAATGAAGGGATGTGCAGTGAACGTTATACACCTCCACAACCATCGAAAATAGCAGAAAGGATTAAGGAAGCCTTGGAGAGTATTGGTCCATCCACTTTGATAGCAGTAAAATTTGTTTAGCAGAAGTAATATTTTTATTGACTCCTCTACACCCTTCTGTACTTGTTACTGTTTTCTTAACGTTTAGGTGTTAGTATTACTTTCTATCAAAGGTGCGATATCAAAAAGAGTGTATTATTAACAATGAAAGCATTGCACTGTACGAAATGATAGTCGGTATAACAAAGACAAAAATGAATGCTGTATTCAGGATATTCTCAACGCACTAATCAGAATTTTTGGATACACTTAATTAGTGTATTGGTGTAATTAGCGTATCAAATATGTAAGAGGTATATTTGATCAAAGGTAGATTACAAGGACATCTGTTTTATCGTATCGTTCGACGATTAGATAAAGAACCAAATACGAGACAAAATACAGAATTACCCAATGATGAAAGTACATCTTTTACAATATGTATGTAAGGGAATGTAAGTATTATTCAGATGATCAATATTGCTGTGAAAACCTGAAAAATGTCTAAAGTTTTTTCTCTTTTTTTTTAAGAACGAACTTATGTTATAAGGCTGGGCAGATGATACACACCCCGTGGCTTTTATTGAAACCCACAACGGCAACTAAGTACTGTCCATACCCTTATATCCTAGGACTAAGGAAAACATTTCCAGAGCAAGAATGGCAAAGAAGTTTATGCTTAGTGAAATAATGAGGGTTCAGGAGAGATTGTAAATTTGCAAGTGATTTTAGGGAAATCAGAGACGAATGTAGAGCTGGAGCAGTAGACACTTGATTAAATCAGATACTTCTGTGGAACTTGGGAAGTCTATTGCGATAATTCGGAAGATGGAAGTGGGTGATTGGCATGACAGAAATTATATTCAGTCCCTTCTGCAGAAATCAGTTCCTTGAGAAATAGTGACCAAACGTTTCAATTTTAACATACTGTTTTTTTGTCTTCCAAATACTGTCTATGTAACTTGTAATGTGTAACAAACTATGTCTATCCTGTCAACGTTTGCAATTTAATTGCCAAATTTACAGTGAAAGTTTATCGTAATCCTTTTACCGTCGTAATAATTTGTATGATAATAAATTCTAGAGTTGGGTTAAAATGAAGAAGTGAAATTGCAGCACTGAAGATGATGATGTTATGGATAAGGTAATGTTTCAGTTACTCTCAAGCAGTGGTGCTCATCAGATTCATCAGATTTCTTGATGCATCAATGACTCGTAACTTCCAAAATCTTAGTTATCTATCAGGAATTACCCGGTAATGTATGGTTTGTTCGGAATTTTCATTCTCGTTACGACTGTCCCTGCGGACGTCCTGGACGTTACGATACAGAAAAGTTGACGTTAAAGAGAGAAAGAGACGTCACGAAACAGAGGTCAAGCCCAATCGATTAGATTTTACTATTAAAGTTCCATTTATTTGTTGATTAACTTTAATAGAGTGGCACAGTAAGTAAACATCATGACGACGATAATGAAAGATGAGTAAGAAGATAATTTACATGGCATTGACAAAAGAGAACGAGAAACGGAGAAGGCACAGTCAGTGACACAAGGGGACATTATTACACGTTGTTGAATTTTCAATAACGCGATCGCAGTCAACAAGATTTGGCTACACTAAACCATGCTTCTGCAGCTGAACTCCGGGGCTCAATTATTATGTTAACCAATCAGAAGTATGTAATACCGTATGAAAATGCGTTGACACCCATAATTAAACCAATCCGTAATTATTACGAAATATTTCTCTGTAACAGGGTATGCTCCACCCATTCTTATGTATTTCATTGTCTGCAGTAACTACAGGATGGAAATAAAAGCAAAAATGTTACGAAATTGGCGTAAATATTGGAGATCGACAACACGAACCTACTGTAATACCCACCCCCTTACTGTTACGGTAGGTTTTAGTCAATGGATGTCAAGAAGCAGTACCTTGTCTTTCAATTTAACAAAATATCTAGACTTTTGATTGTTGCCTATGTGTTACTGTGATAATACTCTGTATTTCAATAACGTATCTCTGGTCTGCTAAATTAACTTTAATAAATAGACGTCCCCAACATGTACTCAGCTATTCTACTTAAAAGCGAAAATACAATTTACCAAGATGGTTTATAAATCAAGGTTACATTTGCTGATGAATTGTTTTGCATGTGTTAAATTGAAGCATTGTTCATTCTGTTTTATAGACTGTCAGTCTAATTAATTCATTATATCCTCCTTAATCTGCCCTTTGTAAAAAAAAAAGAATATTTTGTCTACAAAAATAACTTTAAATGACATTACCACAGAAGTTTTAGAAATGCAGGTCTAAACATTACATTTTGAGCCTTAAACGTTTGTAAAATTTTAAAACAACAGAATATCATTACATAGTAACAGACAGACAGACAGACAGACAGACAGACAGACAGACAGACAGACAGACAGACAGACAGACAGACAGACAGACAGACAGACACTGGATGAGAAATATGAAAAGCAAAAAATGTTCAACTGTACAGGTCTAAGTATTAAATCGATGCTGATTCAACCAGTATTTGATAATGCTTATTCAATCATGCAACTTCTCTTCGTGTCATTAATGCACACAAGAACAGAATTCAAATGCCCCAAAGTGTCTGGTGATACTGTAGCTATTGTTTACGAGTACGATCTTGTTATCGTAGCTTTTTATGTGGATTAACTACAGTATCTCCTAAACGTTAAGAAAACTTAAAGCACTTTACAATATCGCCAATGGCCGGTGGACTAGAGTTAAATGACCACATTCTGAATACTTAATTTTCTATGTATTAAACGTTGGCTTATTTTAGAGCAAACATTTTTTGATCTGTTAGGTGAATAAATTAATTTGAATTCATGGATGGACAGAAGAACCTACAAAAAGCATGTTTAAATACTACAGTCAACAGGATAGAAACTTTGTAAATTAAAGAAAGTGGATAATCTGTTAATTAGTTTTAAATATTTTACTAAACTAAAGGAAAACCCAGATACAGGTTGTACACAAGCAATGTTTGTTCAGAAACACTAAAATTACTAAATTATTACTACACTAAACTTGATTTTCGTAGCTCGACAGATTTTGAAGTTTTAGGGTACATGTAAACGAGTTTTGTTTAGTTCTTAAACACTGGACTCATTATTAACGCAGAATCGTGAACAGAACGTATGCGATCCCCGGAAATATCTCTTCCACATCAGAACTATCATCTTCGTCATATGAAATTAACTCATATCTAGATGCTCCTGTTCTTCTCCTTCGACTTCTTCAAGGGCATCTGACAGTTGCTCGCCTTTGAACCATATGCGTTAATGCTAGTCATCTATCAGTTCCTATCCGTCTTCTTCATATGGCAGCTGATCCCAACGCTGTTGGTCTACTTTAGCCGACATACAAACCACAAAAGTACAGTGTTGTGCGTGAGATTTGATTTCAGCCACACAATGTCCTATCCCACTAGAGTCAATCCAAATAAGCTTCAACAGCGATTTTCTCTTACCTTTGCTAGTTTCATGTGCCTTCAGATCATGTTAAAATTGTGCCGTTTTCCTCGTTCTTACAACCATACAAGGTCTTAGCAAAATTTATCATTGTTTCAGTGAGGATTGTGAAATAGTTTAGAGTCTAATTTTTAGTTCTTCTGTGAAATGTACCAAAAAATGTACAGCTTCCTGTCTATTCATTTCGCACTGATCACATCAATTAAAGAGGCTCATTGAGTTGTTTTGTGAAATTCACTCAATTTTTCTAAACCGGTGAAGTTTCCTTCACACACTAATGGCAAACAGTCAAACTAAAAGGATCCCAAAGTTTTACATACGTTGGAACATTAATGAGTGAGTAACCAACGATTAAATTTGGTTTTAGAAACTTTGTGACCAGACATTTTCACATTAGTACATTCACATGCACACAATCAGAGCAAGTAACGGTCAAAAATTCAAAAAAATTGACCGTTTTCGTATAACTATTGGATGTGAAACTTGAATAATTATGCTGATTGTGAGTATTGTCGTGTGTTTGTATACTTCAAAATCACCGCAATCTTTACTGATATCAACTCAATGAGCCCCTTTAAGAAGAGCTGATCTGTTACCATGGGCATGCAAGCAATATTCCTGTAATGATGTAGCAATGCACGTAACATGTGCTTTGAATGTGTCAAAAATAGCGTGTTCTTCACGAGCTCTTAAGTACCTTTTGCACTAATCTGAAGACTTAAAATATGCTAATCTGTTATGAGGGGCATATTAGGTATGTACCTATTAAGTTTCACCAAGTATTAAATACGTTCTTTAACAACGACCGTTTATAAATTATTGCTTGTCAATTGCAATTGTAAATATACTGGGTAGAAGTCCAGATGTACTCAAGTATTTGAAGGTTATGTTAAAATAGGACAGCAGATACAACAAGCCACTATTAAAGAAATAAATAAAGTTTCGGGTACATGTAGACTTCATTCGAATTTCTTCGTCAAAATTCCTAGACATATGGATAAAAGGTAGCTCTTCCGATGACGTTGTCAATATTAATAAGTGCCTTTTACACTAAGTTGACTTTTGAAGAAAAGCGGATCTGTTATTAGGGGCATGCAAAGAATTTACTTACATAGTTTCATTGATATACTCAATATGTGATTTAAGTGTAAACACCCTGCCCATTGGGGGTGCCCTTAGGTGTCTCCACCCAAGACCCTGTCATTTTCAAACTTCAGAAAGCCCATACACATGTTCCCACACCACCCTCTTTCTATTCACGGATTCAAGAGTATTGTACTCGAGATGGTAATTAAGTCTTTGCAGTCTCCAGGAACAAGAGATTCCGGTGAGGATTTTTCTCGTCCGGGAGACCTTTCTCCTCAGTACAGGATATAAGACAGGTAACCTAGATGTAAAGACTCAATTGAGAGTGATTTTCTAGTGATCTCTCTCAAACAGGCTACCCTATCTCATCTTTCACCTATATTTTTTTCTTAAAGATCAGTGTGATAAAGTGATTAAATACAAATGACTGTTGAACTCATTCATTTGTCATGTTATTGTAACCGTAGATATATCCATTAGTGTAAAAGGAACAACAAATCCAGTTTGTTTCAAGTTTATTGTTTGTTGCCAAAGTTGACAGCAGTACAATGTTTCAATTTACATCGATGATCTTTATCTAATTTTCCTTTTTTGCTCTTTAGAACTTTTTCGAATTTGTACCTTTTTACCGAGTTAAACAAAGAAGTGAATCTCATAGTAATTGAGTTAAATAGTAAATAATCCTAAAAGCAACCTAAATGAAACATGTTCTCCATAGCATTTGACAGAGTGACACGTAAAACAGATCAATTATAATTGTTAAAGGGGTACGTTGAGCTGCAATCGCTTTACAATGGAATCATTTTGTTGCTATAAATACCAGGTGCATGTTGTAAATTCTAAATTCACATTCGTTTCACAGGATAAATAACTTGGTAGTCGATCTTGAGTACTCCCAGCACATATAAATGAGAATTAAATTTCCCGAGCCTCTAAGAAAAAGGGTTAGTCGGGATTACATCAACACACAAAGTGCTAGGATGTGTAACACAGTCTCAAATATACTAAACAGATTGTAAGTATAGGAAAAACAAACAAATTTTATATGACATTTTATTCAGATGCCCTGTTTCTATTGAAAGTGAAATTTTAACAAGTTATTCAAGAGACATTTGAAATATAATCGTTTCATTTGCATGTTATATAACGCTGCTATTAAATGATCTTAAGAATTCCGTCTCCATGTGTTTGTATTTTTGTTTAATAGTAACATTTCCTCGAGAAAGACATACGTTCTTTCAGATTAATCAGAAATTGAAAAAAAGTTTTCCAAACGGATCACAGTTGTAAGTTTTAACGATTAAACCACTGAGCGAAGTTTCATTTCTGCATATTTGATATTGCGATTTCCTCCTGGAAGATTATGCCAAGAGATGCTCTGATAATCGGTTCCGAAGTAGAGTCCCGTTAAGTGTGAATGATAGCAACCACTATGCCACCAAGCACCGTACCAACGTTCTGCACAGTTATAAGAACTATACTTGTCGTTGTCTCGACCTCTAGTGGTGAAAGACATATTTCTGTGATAACTGAGAGCGTCGTTACCTGGGAGGCAAAAAGTTAAACTTAATTAAAACAGCAAATTTAAATACCAGATTGTAATACTTTTATGTTTTTCCAGTACTTAATTTAGGTCTGGTGGAAAAGTAATAAAACTAAAGACCGATGAAACAAAAGAAAAAAAAAATCACTTTTCAAATTTAGCCGTGCAATCGTTTTACCGGAAGTTATTATTAGAGACCTACACCTGAGGGAAATTGGAAACCTTTCTAGATTTAATTCGTTTCATTCAGAAAGCAATCGATCAGTGTATTGTGCTTACCTTTCGTAATTGTGTTTACTATCTTTAAAATGACAAATTTGGATGGGTCAATTTGAAGTAAAGTTAAACATTAGAAAGTAGACTTAAAGTGTAATTGTTCTTACTGGAAACCCTGTTTAGAGACATTCGTAATTATTTTGATCCTGGTAGTATGTGTCTTGATATAACGTGGATCAGGATGTGTAGATCATTGTTGCTCCATTCAAGATGTGATTGCATTTTTAATGAAAGTTTAGCTTGCAATATCTTCTTGATGGGTGCATTATTGTTTACAGGAATGTATATGGCAAGTGACTACAAATTTTAAAAGTAAGTTCTATAAATAGTGTTATACTTTCACCGTAATCATGTTGTTACTCCTGAATGAGGTAGACGTGAATGGTATCGTTGTAGGAATTGAATATCATCTTTGCATCGTGTTTTAACTATGATTAATGAATTGTAAAACAGCAGCATGCATTTAGGTCGTGATATTAAGCCATTTTAGTGTATACGTTAGGACGATTCCATCGGTTAATATAAATTGGGACATTAGCTCGTCTTTCTGTGCTGCAATCTGTGGCACGTTTAGGAAAGGAGGGGGCCTTACGATTTAAAACGTGAATTGGTTATAACGCCATGAAGAAAGTCTGACCTATAACCTTGATTTCTATGCTATCGAGGAGTAACTTTACAAACGCGGTAAAAGTATAATTGAACAGTGCCTAAAGCAACATGCTAGAATGAACCATAAGATATTGAATGCTTAAAAAGGCTAGTGCTGAAGTAAAATGTGCCTAATAGGACTATAAACTTCCAGAAAATTATTTTAGTCTCCTCAATAACTAAATGTATTGTCTATTGTTGTCACTATGATAAATTCCTATTCTCTTGTGTTGTCTGATTGATTATCAACTCTCAGAAGACGAAGGGTTCGATGAGAAGATTATTATTGCATGTAATGTGGAATTGATAATGTATCCCATTTCAGGCCGTTACTTTGTGGGTATTGCATTTTATTGCCTATAATAAGTGTCTATCTCTCGATACGCTCAGCAAACAACAACAAATATTTCAAATACAGTTCACGGTCACTGTAAAACTCTTACTCCATCGATCACTGTAAAAAGGTCATTGGGGAGATACGTATAAAATTTATAATGTAAAGATTGTTAAATTGTTTGCGAATTTAAAATATTTGCAGTTTGCCTACAAATTACCTTTAAAATTGTTCCCTCGTAGTCATAGTCTGTAGAGATGTATGAACGTTATGGTTTGTTGGAATGAACCAAAAAAGTTGAAAAGCTTTACTTCAGTGCTCACCTGTTGTGCTCTCGGATAAATAATCACCGAGATCTGTCAGTCTGTAGTTACTGCTTTCATCACTGATTCTAAACAGATTGTATTTGGCAAAGTACGGTACTCCGTTCTGGTTATTTATGTCGATACGAAGTTCGTAGTTTCCTTGGTTGGTTATGTATGATATCTTGTCATTACCAAGCCAAAACTCCCGTCGGAGAAAACCAAAGCCATTTTTGTAATCGTCCCAATAACGAAAAAAGTTAACAGCACCGTCAACTCTTCGAAGAATCACCTTTAATAGAAATATTAAATGTAATAAAAATTTTTGAAAGGCAACATGAATCACATCTGAGGCTAGTAGTAGTGAGCAAACTGTCTCATACCATGATTTGATTGCTACAAAATTTTATAACCAACGACACAGGATGTACGTTTTGTGAGTATCATCAAATCCGGCATTTTAACAAATGTTAATGAGCAAACAATTGTAATAATAATTCCTCACCGTCCAGTATCCTCCATCAATCGAATTATTGCAATAAACTTGGAAAGGATCTGGAGCGCCGTCCGGTTGTATAAGGAAAATACCAGATTCAGTTTCATCACCACATTGTTCATAGACTTCTTTACAATCTCTCGGATAATGTGGCTCTTGATAGTAAAAGTAAGATGACGCTGTTGGAAAGAAGACTGATTTGTAAATACCAAGAGCTAATACAATGTAATGTCAATTAACGTAGTCGTGAAAATAAAGGGTAACTTTGCTTTAATATAGAATCGGTAGGGGGAACGATAAAAACTATATATAACAAGGCAGGTGATAACAGTTGGTGTGTTCGAATGCTCCTACATAACATGATGAAAATCTGTTACTTTGCTTGAGTCTCCAAAGTCGACAACATGTTTACAATAACATCCTCGATTTGAGTGCGATTTGATTTTATTATCTGTGACTTGATGAGCGTGATCTTTGCATTTACGTAACGATCGTAACACATGTACGTAGTGATTGTGATTTCACTCATAAAATTACGTGGACCTATTTTCTACAACAAGCAATGCAAGGAAAATGAAAGCCCCAATATCTGGTAAGGTGCACACAGAAACACATTGTGAGTATGACCATGCCAAATGTGTCAGCAAGCAATAGTAAGGAACATTGCTCTCTGAGTAGAAAACAGAGGAGATCCTTGTATAATACTATGTGAATAATAGGGAAGAGTTACCTACCAAATTGATTTGAAACGATGTTGAAGCAATTACTTAGGAATGCAATTGAATGTACTTAACTTTTCAAAGAAAAAAGAAGGAACTTTCGAAAAAGAACTCACTTTCGGTGGATCTTCTTTGCCTCTTGTGATTAGCAACTCCTAAATCACTCTGTAAGAATGAATGAATGAATGAAAATGATGATATTCAGCATCATTAATTGTTAAAAATGCTGCTTTTACATGCAAATAAATTGTTCTTTAATTTTTCTGGACATTTCGTTTTACAAGAATCAGGCGCATAATCTTTAATATAACTGCATACTAAAAATGATAGCACAGGCTGTTTCTTGGTAGGATCTCAAACTCACAAGCAGTTTTACTAGTTACAGTTAAGTCCACTAACAACCATTGCTTCATATCACACACCAAAGAGTACTTTCATAGAACAATCAATGGAGGCAGTTTTTAATGATAAATCCTTCATTTCATAAATTCTCACTTAATAGCTTTCATTTCACATATTTCGTGTACCTTGAGGACAATTTCAAGTCGTATTTTCATTTGTCCTTTATGATATATATTTGATTACGAGTAAATTTTGTCAGGGTGCTTAGTCTGTCAAAGTGCCCATTAAAGTTTAAAATGAAGTATATGCACTTCTGAATCAAATAGTCTGAAATTGTGAGTTATTGTGTGTTTCACAAGTATCGAAAATCATTGTCTTGGTTGGTTTTAGAATGTCACACTTAACGTCTATAGTAATCTTGTACAAAAGCATGTTGCAGAAACAGTAAAAACGTTCATACAAATAATAAAAAGGTAAACGTTTTTCTGTCCCTTACCTCTTTCTTTGTACAAAATTAGTTAATGTTATGTACAACATATGTACACGAACAGCCGGTTAGCCGATAAAGGGAAACAATTTGCAAGTAAAACACAGGACTTTTTCTTGAGTAAGAAAATTTCCTGATATGTAGTGAATAAACACATGCGACATATTTTACTACATATTGCATGATTTATTTAACTCGAAGTAAAATATTAAGTAACTAAGGGCACAAATTGATACATGAACAAATGAGGTATATTTTTATTATAAGAGTAAAACGCTTTAACATCAGTGCAGCGAAAATAATAAGTTGATTCTGATTAAAATTATTGATAAAAATGTTAAATGTGAGTTAAAGAAGTATCGTGAATCATGAGTAATTACCGTATTTCATCATAATTAATAATGTCTAAAATTTGTTTGAAAATAAACCCTAAAATAGACAGTGCTTGCTTTTAAAATTATATTGAATATTTTTAATATAATACTGCTGAGAAAATGAGAATTACTGCTCTTATTATCACACATTCCTACTTGAAATTATTACAAAAAGTTTCTGTGGAAAGTTTTAATCGATACCAACTTACGACTAACATTACTCGATTAATTCACACATTGCATCTTGACCTTGCAATATCTTGAAGAGCAAATATGGCTCTCCAGATTACACGTTACACTACCTTTAATTTTCTCTTATGACGATTTCTGTTGTGTACTTCAATTAAAAAATAAATAAATGTTACTAATACAACAAAATATTTTAGGGTATTACATACTCGGGTATGAAGTCATCTCGCTCTTCCAAGTAATTATTAAAAGTTCTTTGTTATTTACGTCGTAACATTACAGGATTGCGGCGATTAATAAAAAAAAAAAAGGAAATGGGAGCCTTCCTAGTCTTTAAAGTTAAGTTTTATATTTTGTACTTTGAATCATTTAGTACTAATTGGTGCATGGAGGATGAGGAACACTTGAAATGGAAATTTTATCGAGTAAATATCGTTGTAAATAAATAAATGTTAAATACAACAAAATATTTTAGGGAATTACATACTCGGGTATAAAGTCATCTCGCTCTTTCAAGTAATTATTAAAAGTTCTTTGTTTTTTAGGTCGTAACATTACAGCATTGCGGCGATTGAAAAAAAAAAAATAAATGGGAGCCGTCCAAGTCCTTAAAGTTAAGTCTTTTGTTTTGTACTTTGAATCATTTAGTACTAATGGGTGCATGGAGGATGAAAAACACCTGAAATTGAAATTGTATCCCGTTATTCGTTAATATTGCTTTGCGAAATTTGTGATCACAGTAGTGTCAAATGAGAATTTAAAGAAATAAATGACTGTCCTTTTATTGTAACATTTTTATTAAAAGGGTAAGTTAAAAGACATCTATATAAGAATAAGAAATATAAGAATAAGAAAGAGAACTAAAACGTGTGTAAATACCCCTTGCTTTTCTGATCCAGCACAAACAAACTCCACAAGGAGAATTCCCGAAAGCAGCCAATGGACAATCTTCATGGTTGGGAAATAGTGAGATTCTGTGATGGCGAACAGACAGTCGAGAGCTTGAATGAAGAATGAAGGGATGTGCAGTGAACGTTATACACCTCCACAACCATCGAAAATAGCAGAAAGGATTAAGGAAGCCTTGGAGAGTATTGGTCCATCCACTTTGATAGCAGTAAAATTTGTTTAGCAGAAGTAATATTTTTATTGACTCCTCTACACCCTTCTGTACTTGTTACTGTTTTCTTAACGTTTAGGTGTTAGTATTACTTTCTATCAAAGGTGCGATATCAAAAAGAGTGTATTATTAACAATGAAAGCATTGCACTGTACGAAATGATAGTCGGTATAACAAAGACAAAAATGAATGCTGTATTCAGGATATTCTCAACGCACTAATCAGAATTTTTGGATACACTTAATTAGTGTATTGGTGTAATTAGCGTATCAAATATGTAAGAGGTATATTTGATCAAAGGTAGATTACAAGGACATCTGTTTTATCGTATCGTTCGACGATTAGATAAAGAACCAAATACGAGACAAAATACAGAATTACCCAATGATGAAAGTACATCTTTTACAATATGTATGTAAGGGAATGTAAGTATTATTCAGATGATCAATATTGCTGTGAAAACCTGAAAAATGTCTAAAGTTTTTTCTCTTTTTTTTTAAGAACGAACTTATGTTATAAGGCTGGGCAGATGATACACACCCCGTGGCTTTTATTGAAACCCACAACGGCAACTAAGTACTGTCCATACCCTTATATCCTAGGACTAAGGAAAACATTTCCAGAGCAAGAATGGCAAAGAAGTTTATGCTTAGTGAAATAATGAGGGTTCAGGAGAGATTGTAAATTTGCAAGTGATTTTAGGGAAATCAGAGACGAATGTAGAGCTGGAGCAGTAGACACTTGATTAAATCAGATACTTCTGTGGAACTTGGGAAGTCTATTGCGATAATTCGGAAGATGGAAGTGGGTGATTGGCATGACAGAAATTATATTCAGTCCCTTCTGCAGAAATCAGTTCCTTGAGAAATAGTGACCAAACGTTTCAATTTTAACATACTGTTTTTTTGTCTTCCAAATACTGTCTATGTAACTTGTAATGTGTAACAAACTATGTCTATCCTGTCAACGTTTGCAATTTAATTGCCAAATTTACAGTGAAAGTTTATCGTAATCCTTTTACCGTCGTAATAATTTGTATGATAATAAATTCTAGAGTTGGGTTAAAATGAAGAAGTGAAATTGCAGCACTGAAGATGATGATGTTATGGATAAGGTAATGTTTCAGTTACTCTCAAGCAGTGGTGCTCATCAGATTCATCAGATTTCTTGATGCATCAATGACTCGTAACTTCCAAAATCTTAGTTATCTATCAGGAATTACCCGGTAATGTATGGTTTGTTCGGAATTTTCATTCTCGTTACGACTGTCCCTGCGGACGTCCTGGACGTTACGATACAGAAAAGTTGACGTTAAAGAGAGAAAGAGACGTCACGAAACAGAGGTCAAGCCCAATCGATTAGATTTTACTATTAAAGTTCCATTTATTTGTTGATTAACTTTAATAGAGTGGCACAGTAAGTAAACATCATGACGACGATAATGAAAGATGAGTAAGAAGATAATTTACATGGCATTGACAAAAGAGAACGAGAAACGGAGAAGGCACAGTCAGTGACACAAGGGGACATTATTACACGTTGTTGAATTTTCAATAACGCGATCGCAGTCAACAAGATTTGGCTACACTAAACCATGCTTCTGCAGCTGAACTCCGGGGCTCAATTATTATGTTAACCAATCAGAAGTATGTAATACCGTATGAAAATGCGTTGACACCCATAATTAAACCAATCCGTAATTATTACGAAATATTTCTCTGTAACAGGGTATGCTCCACCCATTCTTATGTATTTCATTGTCTGCAGTAACTACAGGATGGAAATAAAAGCAAAAATGTTACGAAATTGGCGTAAATATTGGAGATCGACAACACGAACCTACTGTAATACCCATCCCCCTTACTGTTACGGTAGGTTTTAGTCAATGGATGTCAAGAAGCAGTACCTTGTCTTTCAATTTAACAAAATATCTAGACTTTTGATTGTTGCCTATGTGTTACTGTGATAATACTCTGTATTTCAATAACGTATCTCTGGTCTGCTAAATTAACTTTAATAAATAGACGTCCCCAACATGTACTCAGCTATTCTACTTAAAAGCGAAAATACAATTTACCAAGATGGTTTATAAATCAAGGTTACATTTGCTGATGAATTGTTTTGCATGTGTTAAATTGAAGCATTGTTCATTCTGTTTTATAGACTGTCAGTCTAATTAATTCATTATATCCTCCTTAATCTGCCCTTTGTAAAAAAAAAAGAATATTTTGTCTACAAAAATAACTTTAAATGACATTACCACAGAAGTTTTAGAAATGCAGGTCTAAACATTACATTTTGAGCCTTAAACGTTTGTAAAATTTTAAAACAACAGAATATCATTACATAGTAACAGACAGACAGACAGACAGACAGACAGACAGACAGACAGACAGACAGACAGACAGACAGACAGACAGACACTGGATGAGAAATATGAAAAGCAAAAAATGTTCAACTGTACAGGTCTAAGTATTAAATCGATGCTGATTCAACCAGTATTTGATAATGCTTATTCAATCATGCAACTTCTCTTCGTGTCATTAATGCACACAAGAACAGAATTCAAATGCCCCAAAGTGTCTGGTGATACTGTAGCTATTGTTTACGAGTACGATCTTGTTATCGTAGCTTTTTATGTGGATTAACTACAGTATCTCCTAAACGTTAAGAAAACTTAAAGCACTTTACAATATCGCCAATGGCCGGTGGACTAGAGTTAAATGACCACATTCTGAATACTTAATTTTCTATGTATTAAACGTTGGCTTATTTTAGAGCAAACATTTTTTGATCTGTTAGGTGAATAAATTAATTTGAATTCATGGATGGACAGAAGAACCTACAAAAAGCATGTTTAAATACTACAGTCAACAGGATAGAAACTTTGTAAATTAAAGAAAGTGGATAATCTGTTAATTAGTTTTAAATATTTTACTAAACTAAAGGAAAACCCAGATACAGGTTGTACACAAGCAATGTTTGTTCAGAAACACTAAAATTACTAAATTATTACTACACTAAACTTGATTTTCGTAGCTCGACAGATTTTGAAGTTTTAGGGTACATGTAAACGAGTTTTGTTTAGTTCTTAAACACTGGACTCATTATTAACGCAGAATCGTGAACAGAACGTATGCGATCCCCGGAAATATCTCTTCCACATCAGAACTATCATCTTCGTCATATGAAATTAACTCATATCTAGATGCTCCTGTTCTTCTCCTTCGACTTCTTCAAGGGCATCTGACAGTTGCTCGCCTTTGAACCATATGCGTTAATGCTAGTCATCTATCAGTTCCTATCCGTCTTCTTCATATGGCAGCTGATCCCAACGCTGTTGGTCTACTTTAGCCGACATACAAACCACAAAAGTACAGTGTTGTGCGTGAGATTTGATTTCAGCCACACAATGTCCTATCCCACTAGAGTCAATCCAAATAAGCTTCAACAGCGATTTTCTCTTACCTTTGCTAGTTTCATGTGCCTTCAGATCATGTTAAAATTGTGCCGTTTTCCTCGTTCTTACAACCATACAAGGTCTTAGCAAAATTTATCATTGTTTCAGTGAGGATTGTGAAATAGTTTAGAGTCTAATTTTTAGTTCTTCTGTGAAATGTACCAAAAAATGTACAGCTTCCTGTCTATTCATTTCGCACTGATCACATCAATTAAAGAGGCTCATTGAGTTGTTTTGTGAAATTCACTCAATTTTTCTAAACCGGTGAAGTTTCCTTCACATACTAATGGCAAACAGTCAAACTAAAAGGATCCCAAAGTTTTACATACGTTGGAACATTAATGAGTGAGTAACCAACGATTAAATTTGGTTTTAGAAACTTTGTGACCAGACATTTTCACATTAGTACATTCACATGCACACAATCAGAGCAAGTAACGGTCAAAAATTCAAAAAAATTGACCGTTTTCGTATAACTATTGGATGTGAAACTTGAATAATTATGCTGATTGTGAGTATTGTCGTGTGTTTGTATACTTCAAAATCACCGCAATCTTTACTGATATCAACTCAATGAGCCCCTTTAAGAAGAGCTGATCTGTTACCATGGGCATGCAAGCAATATTCCTGTAATGATGTAGCAATGCACGTAACATGTGCTTTGAATGTGTCAAAAATAGCGTGTTCTTCACGAGCTCTTAAGTACCTTTTGCACTAATCTGAAGACTTAAAATATGCTAATCTGTTATGAGGGGCATATTAGGTATGTACCTATTAAGTTTCACCAAGTATTAAATACGTTCTTTAACAACGACCGTTTATAAATTATTGCTTGTCAATTGCAATTGTAAATATACTGGGTAGAAGTCCAGATGTACTCAAGTATTTGAAGGTTATGTTAAAATAGGACAGCAGATACAACAAGCCACTATTAAAGAAATAAATAAAGTTTCGGGTACATGTAGACTTCATTCGAATTTCTTCGTCAAAATTCCTAGACATATGGATAAAAGGTAGCTCTTCCGATGACGTTGTCAATATTAATAAGTGCCTTTTACACTAAGTTGACTTTTGAAGAAAAGCGGATCTGTTATTAGGGGCATGCAAAGAATTTACTTACATAGTTTCATTGATATACTCAATATGTGATTTAAGTGTAAACACCCTGCCCATTGGGGGTGCCCTTAGGTGTCTCCACCCAAGACCCTGTCATTTTCAAACTTCAGAAAGCCCATACACATGTTCCCACACCACCCTCTTTCTATTCACGGATTCAAGAGTATTGTACTCGAGATGGTAATTAAGTCTTTGCAGTCTCCAGGACCAAGAGATTCCGGTGAGGATTTTTCTCGTCCGGGAGACCTTTCTCCTCAGTACAGGATATAAGACAGGTAACCTAGATGTAAAGACTCAATTGAGAGTGATTTTCTAGTGATCTCTCTCAAACAGCTACCCTATCTCATCTTTCACCTATATTTTTTTCTTAAAGATCAGTGTGATAAAGTGATTAAATACAAATGACTGTTGAACTCATTCATTTGTCATGTTATTGTAACCGTAGATATATCCATTAGTGTAAAAGGAACAACAAATCCAGTTTGTTTCAAGTTTATTGTTTGTTGCCAAAGTTGACAGCAGTACAATGTTTCAATTTACATCGATGATCTTTATCTAATTTTCCTTTTTTGCTCTTTAGAACTTTTTCGAATTTGTACCTTTTTACCGAGTTAAACAAAGAAGTGAATCTCATAGTAATTGAGTTAAATAGTAAATAATCCTAAAAGCAACCTAAATGAAACATGTTCTCCATAGCATTTGACAGAGTGACACGTAAAACAGATCAATTATAATTGTTAAAGGGGTACGTTGAGCTGCAATCGCTTTACAATGGAATCATTTTGTTGCTATAAATACCAGGTGTATGTTGTAAATTCTAAATTCACATTCGTTTCACAGGATAAATAACTTGGTAGTCGATCTTGAGTACTCCCAGCACATATAAATGAGAATTAAATTTCCCGAGCCTCTAAGAAAAAGGGTTAGTCGGGATTACATCAACACACAAAGTGCTAGGATGTGTAACACAGTCTCAAATATACTAAACAGATTGTAAGTATAGGAAAAGCAAACAAATTTTATATGACATTTTATTCAGATGCCCTGTTTCTATTGAAAGTGAAATTTTAACAAGTTATTCAAGAGACATTTGAAATATAATCGTTTCATTTGCATGTTATATAACGCTGCTATTAAATGATCTTAAGAATTCCGTCTCCATGTGTTTGTATTTTTGTTTAATAGTAACATTTCCTCGAGAAAGACATACGTTCTTTCAGATTAATCAGAAATTGAAAAAAAGTTTTCCAAACGGATCACAGTTGTAAGTTTTAACGATTAAACCACTGAGCGAAGTTTCATTTCTGCATATTTGAGATTGTAATTTCCTCCTGGAAGATTTTTCCAAGAGATGCTCTGCCAATTAGAAGTAGCTCCGAAGTAGAGTCCCATTAAGTGTGAATGATGTCAATCATTATACCACCAAGCACCGTACCAACGTTCTGCACAGTTATAAGAACTATATCTGTCGTTGTCTCGACCTCTAGTGGTGTAAGACATATTTCTGTGATAACTGAGAGCGTCGAAACCTGGAAGACAAAACGGTAAACTTATTCAATACAGAGGATTTAAATACCAAATTGAAACTCTTTCATCAATGTTTTTCAAGTACTTAATTTACGTGTGACGGAAAAGTAATAAAACTAAAGACCGATGAATCAAAAGAAAAAAAAAATCCAATTTTACCGTACAAACGTTTTACCCCTAATTGTTATTACTCTTGAAGGAAATTGGAAACCTTTCTCATCTTGATTTAATTCGTTTCATTTAGAAAGCAACCGATCAGTATATCATGTTTACCTTCCATAATTATGTTCACTATCTCTAAAGTGACTTATTTGGATCAGTTAATTTGAAATAGAGTTAGACATTAGAAAGTAGACTAAAAGTGTAATTATTCTTAATAGAAACACTATTTTTAGTAAAATTCATGATTATTTTGATCAACGTAGTTTGTATCTTCATATAACTTGGACCAGGATTGGTAGATCACTGTTGCTCCATTCAACCTGTGATGGCATATTTAATGAAATTTTAAATCGCTATATCTTCTTGTCGAATGAATTATTGCTTATAGGAATTTATATAGCAAGAGACTACAAATTGTAAAAGTTAGCTCTATAAATGGTGTTATACTTTCACCAGAATCATGTTATTACTCCTAAATTAGCTAGGAATGAAATGCATCGTTGTAGGAATTAAATATCATCTTTGCGTAGTGTTTTAATTACGGTTAATGAATTATTAGACAGCAAATATTAGTTCGTGATATCTAGTGTAACCATTAGCCATTTTAGTGTATGAAGTAGCACGATACAATAGGTTAATATATATTGGGACATTAGCTCGTCTTCTGTGCTGTAATCTGTGGCGAGGTTGGGAATGAGGTTATAACGCCCTGCAGAAATTCTGACGTATACCTTATCTTGATTTCTATGCTATTGAGGAGCAACTTCACAAAGGTGGTAAAAATATAATTGAACAGTGCCTAAAGCAACAGTGACAAAACAACTAGTGCCGAAGTGAAATGTGCCTAAAAGGACTATAAGCTTCCAGAAAATTAATTTTAGTCTCCTCAATAACTAAATGTATTGTCTGTTGTTGTCACTATAACAAATGCCCTTTCTCTTGTGTTGTCTGATTGATGACCAACTCTTAGAAAACGAAGGGATCGATAAGAAAAGTACTGTTGCATGTAACTTGGAATTGATAATATATTCGATTTCAGGCCGCCACTTTGTGGGAATTGCATTTTATTGTCTATCTCCCGATACGCTCAGCAAACAACAACAAATATTTCAAATACAGTTCACTGTTACTGCAGCGGTCACTGTAAAAGGGACAATGGGCAGACACAAAATTAATAGCGTAAAGGTTGTAACATTGTTTGCTACTTTGAAATATTTGCAGTTCGCCTAGAGATTACCTTCAAAATTGTTCCATTCGTAGTCAATAGTCTGTAGAGATGTACGAACGTTATGATTTGTACGAATACGTCAAAATCTTGAAAAGCTTTACTTCAGTACTCACCTGTTGTGCTCTCGGGTAAATAATCACCAAGATCTGTCAGTCTATAGTTACTGCTTTCATCACTGATTCTAAACAGATTGTATTTGGCAAAGTACGGTACTCCGTTCTGGTTATTTATATCGATACGAAGTTCGTTGTTTCCTTGGTTGGTTATGTATGATATCTTGTCATTACCGAGCCAAAATTCTCGTGGGAGAAAACCAAAGCCATTTTTGTAATCGTCCCAATCACGAAAAAAGTTAACAGCACCGTCAGCTCTTCGAAGAATCACCTTGAATAGAAAATATTAAACTTCATATTAGGGAAACTTTGAAAGGGAACATGAATCACATCTGAGGCTAGTAGAAGTGTCTCATACCATGAACTGAGTGAGACAAAATTCGTTTTAACTTTTCAAACCAACGACACAGGATGTAACTTTTGTGAGTATCATCAAGTCCTGCATTGTAAAAAATGTTAAAAAGCAAACAATTGTAATAATACTTCCTCACCGTCCAATATCCTCCATCAATGGAATTATTGCAATAAACTTGGAAAGGCTCTAGAGCGCCGTCCGGTTGTATAAGGAAAATACCAGATTCAGTTTCATCATCACACTGCTCATAGACTTCTTTACAATCTCTCGGATAATGTGACTCTTGATAGTAAAAGTAAGATGACGCTGTTGGAAAGAAGACTGATTTGTAAATACCAAAAGCTAATACAACGAAATGTCAATTAACATACTCTTGAAAATAAAGAGTAACTTCGCTTTAATATAACAATGAGATATCGATGTCTGCGCAGACTTTGATAGGGGAACGATAAAAAACTATAACAAAGCAGGTGATAACTAATGGTGTGTTCGAATACTGAGACGTAACATGATGATGAACTGTTACTTTGCTTGAATCTTAAAAGTCGTCAACATGCTCACAACGACATCCTCGATTTTTATTATCCATGACTTGATGAGTGTCATCTTTGCCTTTACGTAATGATCGTTACACACATACGTAATGATTGTGATTTCACTCATAGAATTACGTGGACCTGTTTGGTACAACAAACAATGCAACGAAAATGAAAGCTCCAATATGTGGTAAGGTGCATACAGAAAGACATTGTGAGTATGGCCATGCCAAATGTGTCAACAAGCATTATTAAGGAACATTGCTCTCTAAGGAGAAAACAGAGGAGATCCTTGTATAATACCATATAAATAATGGGAAAGAGTTACCTATCGAATCGATTTGAAAAGATGTTGAAGCAATTACTTAGGAATGCAGTAGAATGTACTTAACTTTTCCAAAAAAAAAGAAAAAGAAAAAAGAAGGAACTCCATAAAAAACTCACTTTCACAAGGCGACATTATTAAAAGTTGTTGAATTTTCAATAACGCGATCGCAGTCAACAAGATTTGGCTACACTAAACCATGCTTCTGCAGCTGAACTCCGGGGCTCAATTATTATGTTAACCAGTCAGAAGTATGTACTACCGTATGCAAATGCATTGCCACCCATAATTAAAGCAATTCGTAATTATTACCAAATATTTCTCTGTAACAGGGTATGCTCCACCCATTCTTATGTATTTCATTGTCTGCAGTAACTACAGGATGGAAATAAAAGCAAAAATGTTACGAAATTGGCGTAAATATCGGAGATCGACAACATGAACCTACTGTAATACCCATCCCCTTAGGGTTACGGTAGGTTTTAGTCAATGGATGTCAATAAGCAGTACCTTGTCTTTATTTAACAAAATGTCTAGACTTTTGATTGTTGCCTATGTGTTACTCGATAATACTCTGTATTTCAATAACGTATCTCTGGTCTGCTAAATTAACTTTAATAAATAGACGTCCCCAACATGTACTCAGCTATTCTACTTAAAAGCGAAAATACAATTTACCAACTTGAAGATTGTTTATAAATCAAGGTTACATTTGCTGATGAATTGTTTTGCATGCGTTAAATTGAAGCATTGTTCATTCTGTTTTATAGACTGTCAGTCTAATTAATTCATTATATCCTCCTTAATCTGCCCTTTGTAAAAAAAAAAGAATATTTTGTCTACAAAAATAACTTTAAATCACATTACCACAGAAGTTTTAGAAATGCAGGTCTAAACATTACATTTTGAGCCTTACACTTGTAAAATTTTAAAACAACAGAATATCATTACATAGTGACAGACAGACAGACAGACAGACAGACAGACAGACAGACAGACAGACAGACAGACAGACAGACAGACAGACAGACAGACACTGAATGAGAAATATGAAAAGCAAAAAATATTCAACTGTACAGGTCTAAGTATTAAATCGATGCTGATTCAACCAGTATTTGATAATGCTTATTCAATCATGCAACTTCTCTTCGTGTCATTAAAACACAGAAGAACAGAATTCAAATGCCCCAAAGTGTCTGGTGATACTGTAGCTATTGTTTACGAGTACAATCTTGTTATCGTAGCTTTTTATGTGGATTAACTACAGTATCTCCTAAACGTTAAGAAAACTTAAAGCACTTTACAATATCGCCAATGTCCGGTGGACTAGTGTTAAATGATCATATTCTGAATACTTAATTTTCTATGTATTAAACGTTGGCTTATTTTAGAGCAAACATCTTTTGATCTGTTAGGTGAATAAATTAATTTGAATTCATGGATGGACAGAAGAACCTACACAAAGCATGTTTGAATACTATAGTCAACAGGATAGAAACTTTGTAAATTAAAGAAAGTGGATAATCTGTTAGTTAGTTTTAAATATTTTACTAAACTAAAGGAAAACCCAGCTTGTACACAAGCAATGTTTGTTTAGAAACACTAAAATTACTAAATTATTACTACACTAAACTTGATTTCATAGCTCGACAGATTTTGAAGTTTTAGGGTACATGTAAACGAGTTTTGTTTAGTTCTTAAACACTGGACTCATTATTAACACAGAATTGTGAAGAGATCGGATGGGATCCCCGGAAATATCTCTTCCACGTCAGAACTATCATCTTCGTCATATGACATTAACTCATATCTAGATGCTCCTGTTCTTCTTCTTCGACTCCTTCAACTGCATCTGCCTTTTGCTCGCATTCGAACCATATGCGTTAATGCCAGTCACCTATCAGTTCCTATCCGTCTTCTTCAGATGGCCGCTGATCCACACGCTGTTGGTCTGCTTTAGCCGACATAGAAACCACAAAAGTACAGTGATGTGCATGAGTTTTGATTGCAGCCACACAATGTCCTATCCCACTAGAGTCAATCCAAATAAGCTTCAACAGCGATTTTCTCTTACCTTTGCTAGTTTCATGTGCCTTCAGATCATGTTTAGAATTTTGCGGTTTTCCTCGTTCTTACAACCATACAAGGTCTTGGCAAAATTTATCATTGTTTCAATGGGGATTGTGAAATAGTTTGGAGTCTAATCTTTAGTTCTTCTGTGAAATGTTCAAAAAATGTACAACGTCCTGTCTATTCATTTCGCACTGATTACATCAATTAAGAAGAGCTGATCTGTTACCATGGGCATGCAAGCAATATTCCTGTAATGATGTAGCAATGCACGTAACATGTGCTTTGAATGTGTCAAAAACAGTGTCTTCTTCAGGAGCTCTTAAGTACCTTTTGCACTAATCTGAAGGCTTAAAATATGCTAGTCTGTTATCAGGAGCATATTAGGTATGTACCTATTAAGTTTCACCAAATACTAAATACGTTCTTTAACAATGACCGTTTATAAATTATTGTTTAGCAATTGCAATTGTAAAAATACGGTGTAGAAGTCCAGATGTACTCAAGTGTTTGAAGGTCATGCTAAAACAGGACAGCAGATACAGCAAGCCATTATTAAAGCAATAAATAAAGTTTCGGGTACATGTAGACTTCATTCGAATTTCTTCGTCAAAATTCCTAGACATATGGATAAAAGTTAATTCTTCCGATGAGGTTGTCAACATTAATATTGTGTCAGATCTTTGATTTCATCCTTTCGTTCCTGACTTGCATTGTCTTACATGTAAATCTGATTGAGAACCAATAACCGGAGGAAACAATTTTGAAAAAAAAAAAAAACAACGTACTTTTTTGCCAGCTCGCAAGTGCTGGCAAAAGTTTACTTTTGAAGAAATGCTGATCTGTTATTAGAGGCATGCAAAGAATTTACTTACTTAGTTTCATTGATATACTCAGTGTGTGATTTAAGTGTAAACACTCCGCCCATTGAGGGTGCTCTTAACTGTCTTTTCAAACCCTCCTTCACATAAGTCCCACCATTTTCAAACTTCAGAAAGCCCATACACAAAAGAGGGTGGTGTTCCCACACCACCCTCTTTTCCATTCACGGATACAAAAGTATTGTACTCGAGATGGTAATTAAGTCTTTGCAGGCTCCAGGACCAAAAGATTCCGGTAAGGATTCTTCTCGTCCGGGAGACATTTCTCCTCAGTGCAGGATGTAAGGCAGGTAACCTAGATGTAAAAACTCAGTTGAGAGTGATTTTCTAGTGATCTCTCTCAAACACCTACCCTATCTCATCTTTCACCTATATTTTTTTCTCAAAGATCAGTGTGATAAAGTGATTAAATGCAAATGACTGTTGAACTCATTCATTTGTCATGTCTTTGTAACCGCAGTTATATCCATTACTGTAAAAGGAACGATAAATCCAGTTTGTTTCAAGTTTCTTGTTTGTTGCCAAAGTTGACAGCGGTACAATGTTTCAATTCTCATAGATGATCTTCATCTAACTTTACTTTTGGTTTCCCTTTAGAACTTTTTCGAATTTGTACCTTTTTACTGAGGTAAACAAAGAAGTGAATCTCATAGTAATTGAGTTAAATAGTAAATAATCCTAAATGCAACCTAAATGAAACATGTTCTCCGCAGCATTTGACAGAGTGACACGTAAAAACAGATCAACCATAATTGTTAAAGGGGTACGTTGAGCTGCAATCGCCTTATTAAAATGGAGTCATTTTCTTGCTATAAATACCAGGTTTATGTTGTAACTTCTAAATTCACATTCGTTTCACAGGATAAGTAACTTGGTAGTCGAACTTGAGTATTCCCATACCATATAAATGAGAAATAACTTTCGCCCAGCCTCTAAGAAAAGGGTTAGTCGGGATTATATCAACACACAAAGTGTTACGATGTGTAACACAGTGTCAGATATACTAAACAGATTGTAAGTATAGTAAAAAACAAATTTTATATGACATTTTATTCATATGCCTTGTTTCTATTAAAAGTGAAATTTTAACAAGTTATTCATGAGACATTTGATATATAATCGTTTCATTTGCATGTGATATAACACTGCTGTTAAATGATTTAAAAAGAAATTCGTCTCCATGTGTTTGTATTTTTGTTTCACAGTAACTTTTATTTTTCGAGAAAGACATACGTTCTTTCAAATTAATCAGAAATTGAAAGAAATGTTTTCCAAACGGATCACAGTTGTAAGTTTTAACGATTAAACCACTGAGCGAAGTTTCATTTCTGCATATTTGAGATTGCAATTTCCTCCTGGAAGATTATGCCAAGAGATGCTCTGCCAACTGGAAGTAGCTCCGAAGTAGAGTCCCATTAAGTGTGAATCATGGCAATCATTATACCACCAAGCACCGTACCAATGCTCTGCACAGTTATAAGAACTATAATTGTCATTCTCCCCACCTCTAGTGGTGAAAGACAGACAAGTCGAAACCTGGAAGACAAAACGGTAAGCTTATTCAATACAGCAGATTTAAATACCAGATTGAAATACTGTTATCAATGTTTTTCAAGTACTTAATTTACGTGTGGTGGAAAAGTAATAAAACTAAAGACCGATGACACAAAAGAAAAAAAAATCACTTTTTAAATTTAGCCATGCAAACGTTTTACCGGAAGTTATTATTACTCCTGAGGGAAATTGGAAACCTTTCTCATCTAGATTAAATTCGTTTCATTTAGAAAGCAAGCTATCAGTGTGTTATGTTTACCTTTCGTAGTTGTGTTTACTATCTTTAATTACTTACTTAAATCTTAAAAGTCGTCAACATGCTTACAATGACATTCTCGATTTGAGTGCGACGTAGGACTTTTATTATCTATGATTTGATGAGTGTCATCATTGTGATTTCACTAATAAAATAACGTGGACCTATTTTCTACATCAAGCAATGCAAGGAAAATGAAAGCCCCAATATGTGGTAAGGTGCATACAGAAACACATTGTGAGTATGGCCATGTCAAATGTGTCAGCAAGCAATAGTAAGGAACATTGCTCTCTGAGGAGAAAACAGAGGAGATCCTTGTATAATACCATGTGAATAATGGGAAAGAGTTACCTATCGAATCGATTTGAAACGATGTTGAAGCAATTACTTAGGAATGCAACTGAATGTACTTAACTTTTCAAAGAAAAAAAGAAGGAACTTTCGAAAAAGAACTCACTTTCAGTGGATCTTCTTTGCCTATTGTGATTAGCAACTCCTAAGTCACTCTGTAAGAATGAATGAATGAATGAAAATGATGATATTCAGCGTCATTAACTATTAAAAATGCTATTTTTACATGCAAATAAATCTTTCTTTAATTTTTCTGGACATTTCGTTTTACAAGAATCAGGCGCATAATCTTTAATATAACTGCATACTAAAAATGATAGCACAGGCTGTTTCTTGGTAGGATCTCAAACTCACAAGCAGTTTTACTAGTTACAGTTAAGTCCACTAACAACCATTGCTTCATATCACACATCAAAGAGTACTTTCATAGAACAATCAATGGAGGCAGTATTAAATGATGAAATTTCATTTCATAAATTCTCACTTAATAGCTTATTTAGCATATTTCGTGTACTCTGAGGACAATTTCTAGTCGTATTTTCATTTGTCCTTTATGATATACATTTGGTTACGAGTAAATTTTGTCAGGGTGCTTAGTCTGTCAAAGTGCCCATTAAAGTTTAAAATGAAGTATACGCACTTCTGAATCAAATAGTCTGGAAGAGTGAGTTATTGCGTGTCTCACAAGTATCGAAAATCATTGTCTTGGTTGGTTTTCGAATGTCAAACTCAACGTCTATACTAATCTTGTACAAAAGCATGTTACAGAAACAGTTAAAAAGTTCATAAAAATAATAAAAAGGTGAAAAGTTTTTCTGTCCCTTACCTCTTTCTTTGGACAAAATTAGGGAATGTTGTTTACATTATACCTACACGAAAAACAGGTTAGCCGGTAAAGGGAAACAATTTGCAAGTAAAACACAGGAACCTTTCTTGAGTAGGACTATTTCCTGATATGTAGTTAATAAACACATGCGACGTATTTTACTACATACTGCATGATTTATTTAACTTTAAGTAAAATATTAAGATATATGATCAAATGAGGTATATTATAAAATTCAAATATTAGAGTAAAACGCTTTAATATCAGTGCAGCGAAAATAATAACTTGGTTCTGAGTAAAATTATCGATAAAAATGTTAAATGTGAGTTAAAGAAGTATCGTGAATCGTGAGTAATTATGGAATTTCATCATAATTAATGGTGACCAAAATTTGTTTGAAATTAAACCCTAAAATAGACCGTACTTGCTTATAAAATTATAGTGAATAGTTTGAATATAATACTGCTGAGAAAATGAGAATTACTGCTCTTATTATCACACTTGTAATTACTGTATAACAAAAAGTTTGTGTGGAAGGATTTAATCAATATTCGCTTACGACTAACGTCACTCGATTAATTCACACATTGAATCTTGACCTGACAATATCTTGAAGAGCAAATATGGCTCTCCAGATTACGCGTTACACTATCTTTAGTTTGTCTTATGACGCTTTCTGTTGTGTACTTCAATTAAAAATAAATAAATGTTACTAATACAACAAAATGTTTTAGGGTATTACATACTCGGGTATAAAGTCATCTCGCTCTTCCAAGTAATTATGAAAAGTTCTTTGTTTTTTATGTCGTAACATTACAGCATTGCGACGATTGAAAGAAAGAAATGGGAGCCGTCCTAGTAGTTAAAGTAAAGTCTTATGTTTTGTACGTTGAATCATTTAGTACTGATTGGTGCATGGAGGATGAGGAACACTTGGAATCGAAATTTTATCCAGTAAATATCGTTTTACGAAATTTTTGATCACAGTAGTGTCAAAGGAGAAATTAAAGAAACAATTGAATTTTCCCTTTATTGTAATAATGTATTAAAAGCGTTCGTCGTAAAAAAATTATCTATATAAGAATAAGAAATATAAGAAATAAGAAACAGAAATAAAAAAGTGTGTACATACCCCTTGCTTTTCTGATCCAGCAGGAACAAACTCCACCAGGAGAATTCCCGAAAGCAGCCAAAGGACAATCTTCATGGTTTGAGAAATAGTGAGATTCTGTGATTCGAGCACACAGTCGAGAGTTTGAAGAATGAAGGGATGTGCAGTAAACATTATACACCTCCACAACCATCGAATAAAGCAGAAATAATTAAGGAAGCCTTGGAGAGTATTGGCCCATCCACTTTGATAGCAGTCAAATTTCTTTAGCAGTCGTAATATTTTTTCTATTTGCGTCTCCACAGTCTTCGGTTAAAACTGTCACTTTTCTAGTATTTGCTTCTATTGAAAGAATTAGGAAGCCTTTGAGAGTCTCAAAATTACTGTTTGTAAATACTGTTTGTACTGAACTTAGTAATTACTGTAATTGGTTTTCGGTGTAAAAGCTTTCCGTAAATATCAGTAAAACAAAGTTTATGGTTTTGAATGGCTATAAGTGTAACAATCATCACAATTTCAACATAAATATTAATGGTGACAAACTTGACTTAGTCAATAAAATAAAATCCTTGGGAGTACTTATTGACTCCAAACTAACCTGGCATGAACACATTCACTACTTATCCTCCCATGTTGAAAAAGGAGTCGGTATTATTGGTAGGCTCAAATACATTCTCCCCAGAAGTGTCCTACGTACCTTGCACTTTATTTTGGTTTATCCACATTTCACTTATTGCAGTACTGTGTGGTCAAATACCAATAAGTTATACTTAAATAGTCTTGTTTTTGTACAGAAAAGGGCTGTTCGACATATTTGTCACTGTGGTCCACGTGATCACACCGATCTTCAAAATGTTGAACTTACTTAAACTTAACGACATTATCAATCTAGGAATAGCTTCGTTCACCTATCGCTTCACCCACAACCTGTTACCACACGTCTTCTCAAACTTTTTCACAACTATCACTCATGTTCACAGTTTCAACACACGTTATCCTCAGCTTCTTCTACGTACTGTAAGTTGCATATCCCGTTCTAAGTTGAGCCTTCGGCATCGTGCCATTAATCTTTGGAATACACTACCCAAGAATGTAATGGGCAGTCCTAGGTTTAGATCTTTCAGCTATAATCTTGGTAAACTGTATTTAAGTTCTTATTGACGTCCTACTGTCCGGAGTCCTGCTTTACTGTACTTTATTATGCGAAAGCAGGCCCGTAATTCGTAGCCATGTATGAAGGAATGATTGTGCTTTGGGGCGTGGCGGTGAGGGGGGGGGGGGATGTTAAGTATCTTATTAAGTTTTCGTTGCCTCTTTTCTTTTCTCTGCTATTGCACTAGGGAGTTGAGCAAATCGTCAAGCCCGTGAGGGATTTTGTTCAACTTCCTTCACATCATAACTAAACGGTTTACTCCAATTTATGTAATTATTGTATATATGTATGTATGCAAATATGTATGATGTGAAAAACAAATAAATGAAATGAAATTGGTTCATCCACTTTGATAGCAGTCAAATTTGTTTAGCAGTCGTAATATTTTTTATTGGCGACTCTACATCCTTCGGTTCAAACTGTTCCTTTTCTAGTATTAGTTTCTATCGAAACAGCAATATCAAAAAGAGTGCATTACTAACAATGAAGACATTGTACTGTGCGGAATGATGGTTGGTACAAGAAAGACAAAAATGAATACTGTATTAAGGATATTCTAAGCGCACTAATCAGACATTTGTTGATACACTTAATTTGCGTCAAATAGTAAGAGGTATATTTGATCAAAGGTAGATTACAAAGACATCTGTTTTTATGGCATTGTTCGAAGATTTGATAAAGAACCAAATACGAGACAAAATACAGAAATGACTCCATGATGCAAGTACATCTTTTACAAATTGTATATAAGGGAATGTAAGTATTATTGAGATGAGTTGTCCTACTTGTGACTGTAATTTTTGCACAGGCTTGGAAAAAAAAAAACTTTGTTGACAAAGAGACTAACTCTGTTCACTTGCACTAGTCTATCTAATGTGGGATCCAATTGACGGTTTATGTCAACTGATAACAGGTGAGTTGAAAAACAAAATATCAATATTGCTGTGAAAGTGAAATGTCTTGGAAACTTTAAACCTGAAAAATGTCTAAAGTAGTTTTTTAAAGAAAGATCTCGTGTTATAAGGGCTGGGCACATAATACACACCCAATGACAACTGCGACTAAGCACTGTCCATACCCTGATATCCAAGGACTAAGGAAAATATTTCCAGGGCAATAATGGCAAAGAAATTTATGCTTCGTGAAATATTAAGGACTCAAGAGATCACAAGTTTGCTGCAACAGATTGCAGGGACATCAGAGACGAATGTGCCTTTAGCTGGAGCGGTACTCACTTGATTAAATCAGATACTTCTGTGGAACTTGCGAAGTCTATTGCGATAATTCTGAAGATGAAAGTGGTTGTACGGCATGAAAAAAAATCATCTGTAGACCATTCTACAGAAATTAATTCCTTGAGAAATATTAACCAAAAGTTTCAATTTGAACATATTGTTTTCGGTCTTACAAATACTGTTCATGTAATTTGTAATGTGTAACAAACTCTGCGTATCCTGTCAACGTTTACAGTTTAATTGTTTAAAAAAAGTTTATTGTAATCCTTTTACCGTCGTAATAATTTGTTTGATAATAAATTTTAGAGTTGGGTTAAAATAAAGAAGTGAATATAATGAAGCAATGAAGATGATGACGTTACGGATAAGGGAATGTTTCATTAATGTTCCAAACGCTGTTGATCTGCTTTAGCCGACATACAAACCACAAAATACAGTGATGTTCATGAGTTTTGATTCCAGCCACAAAATATCCCATCCCACAATCCAAATGAGCCTTAACAGCGCCTTCCTCTTACCTTTGCTGGTTTCATTTGCCTTCATATCATGGTTATAATTGTGCCGTTTTCCTCGTTCTTACAACCATACAAGGTCTTAGCAACCTTTCGTGTTTGTTTCAATGGGGATTGTGAAATGGTTTGGGTCTGTGAAATGTATGTTTCTGCGAAATGTACAAGAGATGTACAGCGTCCTCTTTAGGCGTTAGGTACTGATCACATCAATTGAGAAGAGTTGATCTGTTATCATGCTCATGTAGGCAATATTCCTGTAATGATTTAGTAATGCGCGTGATATGTGCTTTAAATCTGTCAAAAACATTGCCCTCCCCAAGAGCTCTTAAGTACCTTTTGCAATGATTTGAAGACTTCACAAATGCTGATCTGTTATCAGGGGCATATTAGGTAAGTATCGATTAAGTTTCACCAAGTACTACATACGCCCTTTAGCGACGTTCTTTTGTAAATTTTGTCAATTATTGTTTGTAAATTGTTTTAAAGTTGAACTTATGTTATTCGTATCGTAAGGTATTAGAAATGAATTAGTTTCCAATTTACTTTTCTCCAAGTTATACGGGTAACAACATGTGTCATGCTACCAGACGCTATGATGTGAGTGATCAAATGTACCCGAGGTGAGAAGTGCATCAGTGTCCAACAGAACAATGATAGCCTATTCAAGATGTAATGAGTAAGATGTGGGCATCTCATTCTTTATTAAATTATTCATGGAAGTACTAAGTGTTTGGACAAAAACTTTAGAAATATGAGCAAACCTTCATGTACGTTACATAAAAGAGTTAAATCTTACAATCTAACAAATTACCGTTACGGTACTTTTCAGTAATGTAGATCCAAATTTGTAATAAATTCAACTGCAATAGTAGAAAAGGCTTGAAGTGCATATTTTTGTACATACTGGATGCAATTAACTGTGGAACAACAGAAATGTATACCTTATATATCCCTCTTTGTCTCAAAGAGGGATGTATTTCTGACTTTGTAAATAGCCACCATAAAATCGATGAATTTGCGAAGACCATATAAGTGATGAAGGCAGTCATCATATTGAAGTTTCTCTTCACGAAACCTTCCTGAATAGATCCTTGGCGGAAATGAGGTAAATGAGGTAAGCAGAAAGTACATGAGGGTATCGACTTAACAGTCTGCGATGCTTCATCTTTGTGAAAGCAGTCACAACAGTCCATGCGACAGCACAATTTGGATTACAGACTATCATCAGATAGTATCTTACGGAATTAAATTAACATTCACACATTGACAAAGATGTTCCCTTAAACAATTCATGCATGCTTTCTGTTAACTTAGCATTAACATGTTTCCCCTTAGCATTCTCATACAAGTAAATGTCTTAAGTCTCTTTTCACATTTTACTAATTCAGTTTCGTCCATAAAGAACAAAAACAAAAAGCAAAGAAAAATAAGTTTCAAACAACAGCTCCAGCTGTGTCTCTTGAAATAAAGTAAAATAGCACAATCATTTTTTTTTTAAATAAAAAAGATAATATAATTGAATATTTCTTGATTGTTTCAGTCTGTAAGCATCAAATAATACCCTTTTTGCAGAATGAATTAAACGAAGTATAAACAAGTTAATAGCACAAAAGGTTACAAAGTTTACATGAGGCAATGTATTTAAAAAAAAAAATGAGAAAAGCTTGTTAACAGTGTAAAGATGTAGAACAAAATTACTAGGACAGATTGGATTTTATACTGTCCTCAAATATTGACTAACTTTCTGTCCGTGTAGAACATGCTTATGAAGTCTGTTTTGTGCAAAACCCCAGGAAAACAAATCACCGTTACACTTTACGATCAGTTTATCACAAAATAAGAGATGAGAAATATAAAGACTTTGTACCATACATATTCTGGAGTACCATTGTCAAACTAGAACTATGGATTTCAAAGTTGTCTCGCAGACAGTGGAAGAGAACAAATCGTGTGATAACGTTTCATTCACTTTGTGCGACTAGTTATCTAGTTTGGGTTTTTGTTCGGACAAGTAGCTGTTACAGTTCTCATGGAGCTCTAAGCTTTTGATGTATTCCTTAAATTTGTATTTGCAGACTACCTAATTACTGTTCTTGTTTTATACTTCGCACGCATTATTATCTTGGAAGTAATAGGGAGAATGATCAACTTTGTTAATTGCTTGTGGTGGTATACCCATAACTTTACAGAAAGCTAAGGCCTTGCAAAAATTTCAGAAACAACAGTACTTGCATATTGTAAAAGTTTCACAACAGAACTATCAACTTTCCACTTAAATTTATTCAACAGTTGTTCAACAGTTGTTCCATGTTTTTAAAAATATACACATGTTGTTATAAATTACAGAGTTAACGGATAGTTGAAAAACGAAAGGGATTGCAAGTAATAATTAAGTCGAAAAATTGACAGTACGGTCAAGTGGAATCATTACAATAATTGAAAATCGAATGCCACGGCTAATAATGTCTCCAATGAAACGCTTTCGAAAGCACTTAACTCAAATAAGAGATGTATTAAATATTCAAATACAGAAAACGTAGTCTTTAATCTGGTAAAGCTATTGAATTTCTGTGTAATTTTTAAATGAAAGCAATAATTGAGGTGAGAAATAGTAAATATTGATTGATGTTAAGTACAGCGTCATCGATATATTATATAGTAATATTTTCTCTTATTTAAATGTTCGAAAACAGTTACGTTTTGAATTGCGACATGTGTTATTTGTAAATCTTTCATTACGAAAACAGAAATGTAATCACAAACTTTGTAATCAGAGGCGATAGCTCAATGGACATAACTAGTAATCTAGGTCAGTCTATTTCTGTTATCTAAAGCAGGAGTTATCAGTAAATTTTCAAACGCATTTACGAAAGACCAATGGAAAATAAAAAGAGAGAAGAGAAGTCACGAATAAGACCTGTTTCTGTCGAGTTTAACACTTTTATCTTCACACAGTTACATTGAATGGTACATGAAGGGAAAGTACTGTTTCCTTCTGGCTTTCTGTGATGTTTTTTCCTTCTTATATATGCAGGCATGTTAAAAGTCAACTTATGTAGTTCATGTTTCATCTCCGCAGTCCTTTGTCAGTAATCTGCATAGAAAGAAATTTTGCGTAGTTCCAAACAAATCCATCAACATGCAAAAGTTGTAAAACTGAAATCATTGAAATAAAGTACTCTGCAGACAATCAACGTGACTACAAGAGTGCAAAACACAGAAGTAAATGAATAAGTGCAAATCATGATCTTAATCTTAACATAGCACTTTGGAGCACTGACACTCGTTACAACTTTACAAAAAATTAAAATGTTGCAATTTTGTTAAACTTGTTTAAACTTTGTTTAACTTGTAGTTCTTTACTGCAGTTTTCTTTGATTAAACTTTTCCTTTAAAATAAAATCTTCACACTTTAATTTAGATCATGGTAACAATGATCTAAACATCTTTATCCCAAAAATATGAAGATAACATTAGAATCAGATGCGTAGGTGTTTCCATAGAATAGTAATTGTGCATTATTATTTCTTCTTTCAAGTTTTGTGCATTTAGTAATTCCAGATGAACGATGACTACTCTTCAACTTGAGACCAGATTTCATTACCAATATAAACAAAAACATGGCTAGCTACTTATGAATGTTCACTGTTAACTTGAATAAAATAATAAACTTTTATATTAAGTATAGGTGAAATTATCAAATTTAGGTTTTATTGTAATTCATTATATTTTGTATGATTATACAACAAATTGGACAAATTTTGATGACCAGATTTTGATTATTACGACAAAAGAAAATACAATTCCATTTCCGTAGGGTCATATTTTGTGTTATCTTTAAATCTTAAAACATCTTAATTAGGCCATTCTGCAAAAACAGCACTCAGGTTTTGCTTTATTAAAAAAGAGTCTTTTCGTGGTGTCTAAGCTGATGAAATGAACTAAGATATCTGCTCATGGCTACACACCTTTTCTTTTATAACTTGTGTTAGATTGAGATTTATTATCCATCTCCATTGTCTGTTTCCTTTTCGTTACACCTGAGATACAATTAGTATAGTACATAAAGAAACATTAAATACACAAAATATAACTAAACAAAAACATTAAAAACACAAACTATTACCAAATAAATGGAATTTATAATATCAAAAACAAATAACTAAATAAATAGTGTTTACAATACTACATTTCATTCAAAATTTTCGTTTTTCGTTTTTATCAGTAAACATACCCGAGAGATTGCAAGGTTCCTTCTTTATAGATTGAGATTTATTATTCATTTCCATTGTCTGTTTCCTTTTTGTTACACCTGAGATAAAATTAGTATAGTACATAAAGAAACATTAAATACACAAAATGTAACTAAATAAAAACATTAAAAACACCAAAATGGAATTTACAATCTTAACAACAAGTACCTAAATACATAGGGCTTGCAATCCTGAATTTCATTCAAGATTTTCGTTTTTCGTTTTTATCAGTAAACTTTCCCTAGAGATTGCAAGGAATTTCAGCTGCAATATTTATCTCATAACTCCATAGGTGTCTTCATGATCAAACCAGATAGATTCGCTTGAATTAACTGTGATTTCACGGATGGTTCCAATAGAAGGAAGATAGGTTTCCTTTTATTTTTATCTCTTAACAATCAAATGTTTCTGACTGTATTTGTTTTTGGTATTTAAAATTTACTGTTAGTGAATAATAAATTTTTGACGAGGGTAATGGTAGTTTTGTAAAGCTGGTGATAATGCGCAAAATTCAAATAAACGCTCTCCAAAAGACAGACGAAAACAGAGGTGTTAAACTATTTTGGCTAGGTTTTCCTCACCTCATCTTCACTACTGATCTAAGATGAATAAAACAGGTTTTTGGTACCTATTATGTATATGTCGCTGTTGACTAAATGTAGCGTGGAAACATTACATTAAAAACTGACACCTTGTGATACTTTGATTTGTATCAAGCAGAAAACATTGCTCTTCATTGTACATTCACTTTATTCTTTCTCCTCACATAGTTTTATAGAAAATTTGTTTAATAACATTTAATTTGGTTTCAAAACTCTTACAATTCTTGTTGAATATTTTCTCCCAGATATATCAACGTTGTCTTCATGGGTCTCAAAGATTTAATCGTGATGGAAGAGTTACAAATCTGCTTTCGGGTTTATATATCCCAAGCATTCAATATCTGCAACGAGAAACTCTCTTTCTTAACGAGTCAGAAAACATATCAATTGCTGTTTGATGCATTGGTTAATTTGGAGCACCATGCTTGTCATAAAATATGTTGCAAATGGTAGAGAGTAGGTATAATAACCGCGTCATTTCATTCGAAATGACGTGGCACCGTTGTGGCACCAAAAAGTTGGTCTACTTTCTCATCGTATTCTACATACCAAGTTTAAATTTACAGTGAAACGATATAGTAAAGACATTTCGTTTATTGTAACTAAAAATGCTTATTCAAATTATAATGTGTTACTGTCCTGTTTTGATCTACAATATGAACTTTCACTGTATTACAGTATTTTTTTTCTTAATTAATTGACTGTCGTCGACTATTTTTCATGCTGAGGCAGACAGCGGTACACAGAAAAGACAATAATTTACTAGAAGCAAACTTAATACTTGTCACTGGAGGAGACCTGAAGAAGAAGACCAAAAGAGTACAGCAGGCGGAATATGGTAAATGGTGATAACGAATTTGCAACAAAAAAATTGTACTTGAAGAAGCAGCATTTCTGAACCCCCATTTTGAACTTATTTTGAAAACTATGCATATCATTTCAGTATTATGGTGATGATCAATTTCATCACTTCAGGAAAAGATGCTCCCAGTTCTCTTGCTTCACCTGGGCCACTGACAAGGCTCCTAACACGAATGATTCTTCTCATTGTAAGTATGCATTGATTCCACATTGCGTGATTACTGAGAGTTATCAAGTCTCCCGTGTCGGTTGTGCACATTAGCATGGTCTAGTCATTTCCCGGCTGTGCGTGTATATCTCCATGCTACGGACCAGATACTGAAGCTTTTCAGATATTTCACTGATAGAATTCCTAAGAACTGAAATTTATCAGTAGCTTCCATGTTGAGTTTCCTTGAGTTGGTTTAAAGAGGAGGAGGGGACTTACTGAACTCTTGTGGTACAGTTGTATGTTTAATATGTAAAATACCATTACATTGACTGCAGATTCGTTACATAGATAATCAGTACATTTTAAATTGAATAAATTGTTATGTAAAATCTATGTGATTATCCATAACGCTAATTAGTGCGTAACAACAAAATAATTGGTGTAAGAAATCAAGGGAGGTTAAAAGGCAGACGAATGAAAAGGACCTAGTGAAAGAACATTTAGAGATTGATAACCAAATACCTCTGTACTGATAACTAAATACCTCGTTGTCTCATAGGAAAACCCACTATTCTTTAAATATACTGGAATAGTGGGGACGGGGGGGGGGGGGAGGTGTGATTGCTGGCAGTACAATTAGGGTTTCTGTATAGAAATGGTACCGATTTTAGACACTTCGCATCCACCTGCGCGAACACTCCATGTGGATGCACGTTAAACTGTGATGCATGCTGAACTTCTGTGTAACGGTAAATTGATTGGTTATCATGTCTCAGAAGGGAACAGTAAGGTAGTACGTTTTTAGTAGGTCATTGTGACGTAGAGTCAGTGATTGTTTGAAGAGACTTTACGTACGCTGCGATTAGTGTAGAGAGATTTGTTTTCTTAGTGAGCCTATGACAGAGATGAGGGGACATAAACAAGTGTGATGCAGTGTGATACTGATGTGGGAATACAATATGCCCCTGTTGCATTGGCGCAGACAGATTTTTTTTTTTATCACGGGTGAAGCGAGAACTGTTTAAAATTGTCTAAGAGGAGCGCTCGCACCGTTGGGAGCTTACCAGGAAGAAAAAAAAGCCATCGCTCCTAGATTGCTGGAAATTCTGAATCTTTTTGAAAAATGTAAGCAACATCACGGAAGTTTTCCTTCCATGGTCGACTCTTCATGCTGCTCTCTATCAGTACTTGTAAACTCTCATTGTAATGCATAACGTCCCTCCCCGCATGGCAAATTGAATCTAAAATCTTTCCAAAACAACCAAAGCCATTATACACAGTAAGCACCACCCTTCACCGCTCAAACCTAACCGACAATCGAAACGCATATCATTTGCGTACCATAAGGTAGTCCCTGAAAAAGACCTACTGACCCATGCGGTTTCAATTGTACACCTCAAACTTGGCTATAACTATTTTAGGATCATTTTTTACTATTAGGACAGCTCGATGGAATACGATATCTCCTCCAAGTATACTACGTATCATCTATACGACTGAGGTATTGTTGGTGCTGTTCGCAATAGTACAATCTTTTACATTAAAGTGATAAAGTAAAATGTTATCGGAGAAAAGTCCAACCACCATTTGATAGCGCCGCTGTGCAACGTAGCTAAAAGAGAATTGGCCTTTGAATCATAAGGATCGGAAACATTTTACGCTCAACGTCAGTAGCTTTTTACTGGAAAGTATCAACCTAAACCAGCATTCAGTTTGAAATTGGTGAGCAGTAGAGAATCTATATTGTCGTTCTTTAATGAATACCGTTTGTGCTAGGAGTATAGTTGATTGCTTTACCAAATTTCCTTGAATTTACTGTGCCATTTATCTTAACCATGAAGATTACAACATCCACAAATAACAAAAAACTCTGACTTGCTGTTACTTCAAGTAAATGATTTGTGCTTTCGATTCACTGTACTAATTGTTTTTAATGTAGCCTATTCTTATTCAGTAAACAGTGTAACATTTTGATATTTTTCTGGATCAGTGAAACCCGTCAGAAGGTAGCCAGCTTTTACGGTAGTCAGCTTTTAGCACGCCAATCGATGACTAAGATCATCTGCTTTAAGGAAACTCCCTTAGTAATCTTCAAACTGTTTGCCGAGAGGAAAGGATTAATTAAAGGTCCAAAGTTGATTAACCTTGTTTATACATACCAACGAAATTTTGATAAAAACGAAGAAAAAAAAAAGGAATTTGGTTCTTAAATAACCGCATTTTTACTGGAAATTAACCCCGAGAAAGGGTAAACAAATTTACAACATATCAACAATATTCGTGCGCGAAACAGAAAGTAAGAATAAGACAAAAAGTGTAACAATAACATTTTTTATAACAACGATACCTGATTTAATTAGTTTGCTCTTAAGTTACAGTGTACTGATGGGTGCACGCTTTGGTTCAGTGTACGTGTATTCACTATGCAGTGTGGAAGTAACTGTGTGCTACAGATCGTTGTACAGCTACTACAGGGACTTGCTAAATGTGGGAATGCCTACTGATTTTGGATAAAGAGAGTGACAGATTTTTGGACTATACATTTCCAGAAAAGCTTGGACATGCTTGATGTCTCACTTTCAGTCCTAGCAGCATCAGTTAGTGGAAGACTTGTTGTGTGCGGACTCTAATTTTCCTGTGATTGTGAGAAGAGAGTAGGTCTCAGCAGGCTAAGCAAAACTTCGGAACTAGGTCTAAGTTAGTTCAACAAAAAAGAAGGATTACACATGGCCAAAACGTAACTGTCAAAACATTGGTGTAAGATCACTTTATGGTTTGGGATAACTCTTGTCAATACCTCCCGTGTTACAGTTCTTTTCACCACATAGGGCGTAGGCCTATCGAAAATTAGTATAAATTATTTGTGGTGTGGAGTTCTCTGTCCTTAAGAATATTAATCAGGTGATTGTATGGAGACCGTTCAAGATGGCAATGAATTGCAGTCCTTAGTCCTCTTTATGACTTTATTGCATAGGGAATTGCTTTTGAACATCTCAGGAAAATTGTACAGAGAAGGAAAGATAATTCCTGTAGGCTATCAAACTTTCAAAGGTGTTCAAAATATACTGGAGAATCTTTCACCCGACACAATTCTGATGATTTGGTAAGATTACCCTACGCCAGAAGAATTACCACTGACAGTATACTGTGCTGTTGTTACGTAGATTTACCTATATTTACATTTTGAGCAGGCCTTAGGTCCTAGACGCCGCGTAACTGTTAGGTAACGTTTGATCTACGAACTTCAAATCGAACATTATCTCACTGGTATAGGCCTGTTACTAGTAATACTGTATTAACCATTGTTTTGTGCAAGATATATCGCAGACTGAAAATACACTGTCGATCTACAGTTTTATTGAATTCATCCACCGGTGATTGACGGTGGCTTAACGAGTTGAATTATCAGCGATTAACCCACGGTCACCTGACTGAAATGGTCCAATAAGAGTTGAGGATTCTCTCCAAGTATGTATGAATGGGAAGTATTCAATCACTTTAACATCTATAAGGTCATAAATCAACATTTACACTACATTTAAATTAAAAGCATACCATTGGACTAAATTTACTGCCTAGCTGGGTGCATGTATATTTTGAGGGTGTTACTCTAGTCACTAAGGATTTGCAATAGTTCTTGTTGTGAAATATTGTTCCTTGATATACTAAAATTAGGGTTATTCTGAAAGGATTATTCATTTGTTTCATTTGGAAGATCAGGTGTCTGATACAAAAATACGATGATGAGTACTAAATTTGTTACGCTATGATATAACTAGTACTTTTCGGATAGAAGTAACATGGATATGCACGAGATACATATTTGTATATACACAGAAATATTCATTGTACATTTGATACATCTTTTTGTATACACAAATTTGTATGTGTGATGCTCAGATCATCACATATTGACGTTTTCGAAGATAACACCACGCACATGCCAAGTTTTGAAATAGAAACAGCTAATTTCCAAATGTAAAAACCATGTTAATGATTCTTCTTGTCAATTTTGTTTTGTTGTAAAACTGAATCTAAATTCGAATACCACAATTTCATTCAGAAACCCAGCAACATTTAATGTTGTGGTATTGTTATTACTTTTCTGCGTTACCTCAAGTTATACTATTTTCCTTCTTTGTTTTAATCACCCTGCTTGTATTTCAGTGCTTTTTCCAACAATGTAATTTATTGCGATATCAAGAGATTCCGAAATGATTTTCTTAAAATTCATATAAAAAGAATAGCAATACATACAGAAGCTTAAAATGTGATAATACTTGGAATCTGCTGCCAATATATGAAAATGAATGTTCTTTGGAAGGAACTTGCAAGAAAACACACCAGTAAAAGTTTATTTCAAACAAAAGGAAGAAAAATGGCCTGACTGGGTAAGTTGATGGGATGAAGTATGATTAAGATTCTACGGAGACATTATACCAACGGAGTCAAAGCAATATGACAGAAGCGATCACCTGTTTATACTTTCTCCAAGACCGTAGTGTAGTGTAATGGCGGGGTAGAATGGTAGTCTAATTTGATTCGAATTTCAGTTTGTATATCTGTAAGAGGTCAATAATCCGTCATTTTATTGACAGTATTTCTTCATTAATTTATCGCCATGTTGCATTGTATTTGACAGTCACACACTTCAACGGATCATTTCAGTTTCGATTCGATCGATTACTGTAACCGAAGTCAATAATCACCACGTTGTTAGAGGTGGGCAGTAGCTGTTTATGTGTCTCTAATCATCCTGACTAAAATCTCTTCAGATTCTCAGAGTGAACGGCATTAATATTAATCCTTACATGCAAATGACATTTCCAGCAATACGTGGACACATCGGTGATTGCATCAATGTCATTGTTGCTTGGTTCTTCATCAACAAGACATCTTTGCAAGAAATATGGAGCGCTGGCACGAAAAACAAGTGTGTTCAAAAATTTTGATTGTGTTCGTCTTTTATTCTTGTGGAATGCAATCGGTGAGTCAATCATCCTCTTTATCTCAAAATTTGTGAAACTGATTGAACTTATGCTTTCTAGTTTGTACTACACTGATATCTATGAAAGTGTCATACCTCTGGATTCATTAAATTAACGAAGCAATTTTTACGATTATATGAATTTATATCAACGCAGCAATATTTTTAAAAAATATTTTGTGCTATTATTACGTTACAGTGGGAGATTTCCTCATAAATTGCAACTTTGATATTTTTGTTTTTGTAAAATATATTACAGGTGTATACCATTGCACATCTATAAAAAAAAAATGCTTCAACAGTTTCACAGAAAAGAGCAACTTTCCGAAACTGCATTGTACTGACTAGAAAAAGTAAAATACTGTGAATTCTTAATATCTATGGCACCGCTATTCACAACTGTTTTACATGTTACAGCAATAAATATGGCATTATACTAATTCTTGAATAGGTTAATCTTCGCAAATTGTACTGAATTTTACCACTAATGGAAAGTATACATTAATATGTTACCATAACGCAACTGACATCAGAACATTGTTAAGGAAATGTTCGCTATTTAATTTTTAATAGAATATCTTCTTACAAAGTAACACAAACTCCCTGACTAAAAATGCTATTAAAGGAGGAAAGGGAGTTTTAAAATACATCTTACATAACTTTGCGTCACTATATTGTTCGTAGTTTATATTGATATGTTACAAAAATGCTTGTCAAAACTGTTGACGAAAGCACAATTTAACATTTCCACATAATAGCTATAGTATTCATCAGCATATAAATAATGTGTAAGTTTATTTGTAGAGAAGGCGTATTTACCTAGGAAAAACGTTTCATGTTAATGCACCGAACGCATTTGATCAACAGCAAATCTTCGTTGGCTCTTTTGCTCGTCGGCCTAACTATGTGGATAAAATGTAACGTTCGGTATCACTCTATTGCAGACTAATTATCTCTATGCTATGTTTTGACAATTGAAAATCACCAATTTTCGTTTAAAATGAAGAAGTTGAGAACGTTCTCCAAAAGGTAATGCGAATAAAAAAGGTACTTACAGTACGTTGCAAAAATTTAATAAAAGCAAACCCTGAATTATGTCGCTCAATTTTTCTACATGAAAACAAGTAATCCAACTTTGAAATTATAGTACATGGGTATTTTGAATTCTTCAGTTGATTACCCTCTTGAGCTACTAGAGAAAAAGTAACGTAATGTTAGATATACACGCTTTCACTGAACCACACGGCAGTATCAAAATGATGGAGGTCATATCGACAATTGTGGAGGCCATATGAGAAAACAAGTATGCAAGGTACACTTTGCCATATGAAACGGATGCTTAAATTGATGGAAATTCAGGTAGATAATCGAAAATACTGCTGGGGCTAGTAAATCACATTTTTTTGTCTTTTCATGGTTACACACATGTACTACTTGCTATGCTGATAAAACAATAGTTAATGTTTGTACTATTGTTGTACCAAATGGGTCCTCTCAGTTTCAGCTTTTTCTCCCTAAAAATTCCCAACAGGTTTCCTCCACCGGTGACCGTCTCCCATCAGGTTAGTCTTCTGAACATAGTTTACTTTTGTTTGCTTTATTTACAAGTACAGGTTGTCTTATTGCAGTTGATACTTCATGACAGTCTCTCCTGCTTAGTAAAATGTTTTGTGACGTCTTAAAAAAAAGCTTTAAGGTAAATTAAAGTCAAATATTTGTATACTTCATTAGAGACATTTTTCTGTACTTTATTTCATAAACACATGGTTTACGTACAACCTTCGGTGTACGTACAACTTTCACCCAGACAACGACTGAAAGATGTAAAATGGATGTGTTAGATATAATTTTTATCACTGGTTTGACATGAATGACAATGTTTCGATTGATTTTCTTTTACTAGGGCAATCGTTCTTTCTTTATGAAAACCCCCAATATCCAAAAGATTGTAAAGAGGTGTTGAGTGGATGTCCATTTAACCAAAATAATACATCTGGAGTGTACACGATCAAACCAGACGGATACCCAGTACCATTTAAAGTTTATTGTGACAATGATGTAGACGATGTTGGATGGACGGTAAGTCATTAATTCTATTCCTGTTTTTTTTTTTTTCAACACTACATGTTTATTCCATGCGAAATGAGTTTGAAGTAACTGCATAAATTTTCACGCCTCTTGACATTCTATGTTACCAGGAAGTAAAGTGGTTTGGGCTTTAAAAAAAATACAAAAGTCATTTTTTTTATCTGTATTATATTATTATGGCATGTGGAAACATGCGATAAAAAAAATTGCTTCTTGCTTGATTATAACGGTGTTTCAAGTGACCGAAGTAATTAAAAGCAATTAAAATTCTCAAATTGATAGTAATGAAGTAATTAAAAGCAATTGAAATTCTCAAATTGATAATAAGTGAATCCTTGGTCATAAGAACATTTAAATAAAATTTTGGACTTGCACGGCGACTAAGTTTGTCAATATTGGAATGTGGTAATGTAGTCTTAGTTGTTGCGGATTTGGATTCGTATGTCAACAGATATTCAACAGAAACCAAATAGGAGTTAGTATTATTTTTCGGAAATCCACCTGCCTCAATTCAATATTTTTAGGTACTGCAGCGAAGATTTATGGAATCAATCACATTCGATCGTAAATGGAGCGATTTGAAACACGGCTTTTGTTTTCTTGGAGGTGACTTTTGGATCGGAAATGAGAAAACTGCCTTTTTAACCAATCAGAAACGATACCAACTCAGATTTGATTTTACGAGCGTAGCCGGACAGACTTACTACGTCACGTATAATCACTTCCGCATCTCAGACGAATGGGGTGAATATTCACTCTTAGAACTTGGTCTATTCCATGGAACTGCAGGTTTGTTTTAACTTTTAACTATTTTATCTTTTGTATAAATTTTATACTAACCACTGTCGTAATAAGATCTTGCTTTATTATTTGGACCAAACAAGTGAGACTTAATCGTCACTATTGTTAATGTTCGGTCTCACCCTAAATCGTTTTAAATATCATGGTGACACTTAACTTTAAAGGATTTGTGTTTTCATATTGCTTTCCTAGAGTTGCATATTGAATGGTGTCCAACTAACAAAGTTTTCTCAAACGAAACATGTGAGAGCACCTGCAATGACCCAGAAACCTGCATCTCGTCGACAGTTGTTGCTGGAGAGAAATGCGTTTGCGTTGGTGATAACAAGATACTGAATGACATGTGCATTCCTAAGGATCAGTGTGGTCGTTTCATGTTTGAGGAAAGAGCTATAATCAGGGTTAGTGCTCTATTGGCCTTTATGACCACCACAACTGCAATACTGTTGTTTGACTTTCTATTATAACGATTCGGACTTCTAAGTTATTGAACTGTTCAATTACATTTGATGAACGTGATAAAATGAGAAAGATGTGAAAATTGTTCCAACTGTGATAAGACTGACAATGCAATTTTTGAAATTTATGAAATGTAACATCACTTATCCCTACATTACAGTAATTTTATAAGGACCTTTCCTTAGTGTCTGTTCTCCTCCTGGATACGTACAATATCTCATGCTTTCTAAACAGAACGGCGATTCTTACGTTAATGGGGACTGCACAAGACGATCAAATTGCAGTGACAACCAGTTAAATGTAGAAGAAAACTACCGATGCAGTGATGACGCAACCTGTGATGAAAGGAACGGCACACGCAGTTGTTACTGCAATGACTATTTTGAAGGTGATGGGGTTATCTGTACTCGTAATGCAACAAGGGATTGCCATGAGCTGCAACTTTCCGGTACTAACAACGACGGTGTTTATACCATCTACCCTGATGCTTATCCTGGTGGCATCCAGGTTAAATGCGAGATGGAAAGTAATGGAGGAGGTTGGACGGTGAGTGCATGTTGATTTCAATCTCAGTTTAATCCTAAGTTCTTTTTCTGCTTTCACAAACAAGAAAAAATAACGTCTTACTGAGATCTGTTTACATCCCTAGGTCATTCAGCAACGTTCAAGTGCCTCCGTTGATTTCTATCGCAATTGGAATGAATACAAGGAAGGATTCGAACATCCCAGTCGAGATCATTGGTTAGGTAATGATTATATCCATGCTTTAGCGAAACAGAAAAATTACATTCTACGCATAGATCTCACAGATTCATCTGGATCATCGTACTACGCCCTCTATTCCTCGTTCAGCATAAGTGACGATTCGGACAAATATCGACTATCCGTTGGCTCATACACTGGTAGTACAGGTTTGTGCTATGCATTTATTTTTCACTGAGGTCGTATATACTACCTATAAACGATTTGTGAAATATGGTCTGCAACTTATTAGTGCCTTTAATCAAACAAAATACTTTGTTTTTGATAAAATACTGTTTTGCATGTCTGACACGCTAGTAACACGTTAGTGATATTTCCTACAAAGAGAGGTAATATTTCTTCAGAAAGACAATTACAACAAAGACAGTGAAGAAGTTGCAATGAAAATCGCCAATCATTGCTTTCTCACCTATGGCTCCACCTGTTCGTAGATGCTATCGTAGATCTTTTGTTACGACATTTTAGTGAAGTGACGCAGAGTGGGGATTACATGTAGGTTAGGCAGTACATGGTATAACCGAGTAGTGATGTCTGCCTGGAAGGTATCGCATTAGAACTGATCTCAACACTAGAGATATACATTTAATTTCTGAGGTTTGACTTAAAGTTAAAAAGAAAATAATTAATACTGTTTTCAAAAATCCTGAAAAATCTGTTTTCTTGAAGACCGCTACTTTAAGGCATGAAAGATTTTACCTGACAGAGATATATATTTACTATTTAAGTTCTAAATTAAAGTTCTAAAAACTGTTTATTAAAACTGTTTCCACAAATTAATGATTTGAGTGAGTTCGCTTAATTTAAGGCAATGAACATTCCGCTTGAGGTGCTGAATGTGAACAGGAAAAACAAACATTAAAGTTTCCATGTAATGGAATAAAAAGAAGATTATTTTGTAATGCCCTAACTGATATCGCGGTTACTTAATATTGCTAACGGGAAAAAATAATTACTGCAAAGAACTTACCTAGACTCTTTTCCCTACGACTATTTCATAATATCAATAATTCTGTGCATGCAAATAAGACTGAACCTATTCTCATGAGAAACCCGAGAATAACAGGAATAGAATCTAATTGGCACAACCCACTGACCGTTAACGTTATCTTAATCACTTTGGTTGTCTAAACTTTATCTTGTGTTCATAATTATATGCACAGATATATTTGGACGAATGGACCTTTCGTGATTATCCTTTCGTATTATCAAAAGCCTGTCACACAATGCAATTATATAGTACCAATACCTGTAAATTCCTTTTGATCCATGATAAATATTTAGGTCATGATGCTATGTCGTGGCACAACAACAAGCAGTTCAGCACGCGTGATGAGGATAACGATGGGTGGAGTGACTTCGACTGCGCTGAGCAACATCGAGGAGCTTGGTGGTTTGGGGAGTTGAATCGCAATAGTGATAGCGATTGTCACGCTGATAGGAATTACTGCGAGTTTTTTCCCCTCGGTACCAACAGATGCGCGGAGTGCGGTGACAGTCACTTAAATGCACACTACGACGAATCTACTCGAGGAAGAAACATCTTCTGGGAAAACCTGAACGATAACTATTGCAGCTTACGATACGTAGCTATGAAAATACGACCGATGTAATGACAAAAATTCTTTGACAATTGAATAGGAAACTGGCAGACCTAAGGGACTTCTAACCAAAACCATGTAGTGCATGATTTTTTAAAAGTAATCTGCTGTGCTTTTCCAAAATTCAGACTAGATGTCATGGGACTGGTCGCCTGGCAAGTTAAGGTTATTATGCTCGTAACTTGTCCTCTGTCTGTTTACTTACGCTTAGTCATAAGACATAACTGTGTGTGTAGAGCTAAAAAGAAAACAACAATACTGGCTGAATAAGTTAAAGGAACATCTGATATAAGAACACTTGAATTAAAGTAAACTGAATATCATGTACTTGACGGTCACTTTCTGCACAATGCATTGATAGGCTTTTTTATGTAATAATTTCTTCTTTCTCTCTGTAACAAATGGTACAAGGTCAACTTGGTAACATTGTCCATGTAAAAAAAACGGTAACTGCAAATTCCTGTTGTGAGTTCATTTATTAGTCTTTTTTGTCATGGTTTCAATGGAAACAAAGTGGAATTAACTATTAATGAATTATCCTTTGAGACTCACAATATTCTTCTCTATTGAAAGGAATTTACGATTGTTCACATCTTTTGACTGTGTCATTGCATTCCCGTAACATTATCTCCACCCATGCTTGGACCTGTCCTTGTAAAATTATACATTCTCAATTATACATTATACATTCTCTGAGACAGGTAGGTATACCTATTATCTTCATTAATTATTTTGTATAGGTTTGGCACGATAACGTATTTACGTTCCATATTGTGTGGATTTATATATTAAAATTGAAATAAATTGAATAAACGAGGACGACAATACTGGTCATTAATCTCAGTCTCCAAAACAGTAAATTTCCGGATACTACATGTGATGGGAACGGTAACTATAACAGCAATTTGCACAAAAAGACTATAATGATGCACATGGTTACTTTTTAAGCCATACGATTGAGTAAAACTACATATTATAGCTCACTCAATCATTAAATTAATGATTTGACAAATCAAAGAAAAAAATTGAATTGCATTAAGGGAAAAGGAATCCTTTAGTTTCAGCGAGCAGTGTAAGAAACTCTCATGGTATATTCTCTTATATCTGCAATTCTGACATACAACAACAACAAAAATCTGGAAAAAAATCATCACTCAGTATTACAATGAAACAACTTCCCTGTTTATTTGGGATAAATTGACATGGAGATACTCGAGTTACCTAGAAACAAATAAGCTGTGTGTTATTTCGTTTGCGGCAAATAACATTTATCAATGGGATTATAAAAACAGGGAATAGATTTAAGTCAACATCACTTGGATGTATCCTGCAAATATTTGTCTGCTAGGTGGTGTGTGATTCAGTGTAAACATTGTTGGTCACTTTAATTTAACTTAATGTTGTTTTCAGTCTGGAATGAATACATTGAACCTTTTGAAGTCACATTCTCATTTATCACAGCCGTGAAGATTACCAGAGAAACTCTCAATCAAAGATCTCTGATTTGACTGTCACTTCAATTAACACTTTACTGTCGATTTGTTTAACTATCAATTTGTATTACGAATTAATACTACTAATAATTATCAGTGAAAGGTTTATCAACCTTCTTGGTAGTATTGAGTACTAGTAGGACGTATTAGAACGTATTGATAGTTTTGTGTCCACCGTATCAAAATTACATCATCAACGGTGGAATAAAACATGCATCAGTCCATATATGTGACAATTTAAGCGAATTTATTTAGTAGAAGTAATGTTATGCTGGATGATCATTAATCGTAGAGTGGTGCACAGCTTTTAATATAGGGGTGTGTATAAGACATCCATTGTATGCATTCTCAGTTTTCACAAGTTTGTTTTTAGAGAGTAAACATATTCTAACTGAAAGCAGAAATTTATTTCAGTCTTTCTTAAACCTTACCGAATATTAATGTCAAAGTCTCGTGTCCAGTCTGTTTTGCAAGTTGTCTCTTGTGGGAAGCGGATGCGCAGAATGTAGAGCCACTCACCTAAATTCAGACTTCGATAGCTCTACTCGAGAAACTTAAAGGAAAAAGGGCGTTTAAAAAATACCAACATGTCATGCTAAGAAAATACCTGTAATCATTATTAAACTGTTCAGTCCAACCAATAAGCATTTGCAAGGGCTTCATCTCCTCCAAACATTTGCAGGTGGGTAAACAAATAATTGTTGAGCAACAAATAACTGAATTTCTATCTGTGAGAAACTTATTTCTTGAAAAGAAAGCTACCGTCCTTCCTTATTTTGAATAATCTCTCATTCTATTTTTACAAACACTGGTTGTAAATCCATTGTTAAGTGTTTTCTGTAAAACAAACGCCGTATTTCCCTTTAAAAAAGGAGAACTAATTTTTTCAAGAAAATGTAAAGGATCCTTTAAGCTAGTAATGAGGAAGCATGCGGTCTTGAAAATTCATGTCCTTTACCAGCTATGTTATTAAAATAGTAACATGACGTTACAAAAGGGCAGTGGAGTGTAAATTGTAGTGTGTACTCTACATGCATTTTGGCAAAAACGAACGGAAATAGACTATCAAACTATTAATAAAACACCATGGTTTTTGTCATTCACCCAACATAGATACAGTATAGTGTATAACACTGGAGAGCCGTGCTCTTTATGTCTGCCTACCACACATAAACTTAGACTAATTACTTCCCTGTCAGTTTAATCTATGTCATTAGTTGTACTTTATTCACTCACAATATGTGTCATACTTGACATTTTTGTTTATTTTGTTTCTTTTTCCATTCCACAAAAACTGTCAAGAGAAACAAAAACTTCACAGACGTACAACCCCAGTTACGTCTGCGAATAGAAAATCACCAACACCTACAAAAACAAAAACCTAACCATGTAAATAATATGGTTGTATAATTATTTAATGAACAAAAATCAAACAAAGAAATCAAAATTAAACTGTTACATTTTCTCACTCGATTAACTGTGGATTAATGATTCCTTATTACCTTCTATTTTCTGAATATCTGTTTGGATTGCCAACTGGGAATTCACAGTTATACAAATATGGAAGGAGACACGAAAATGGTAGTTGCTGTGTTTAATTGAAGCGTACTGTTGTTTCTTATTTTACAAACTGTTTCAATAAAATGGAAATGTACATACAGAAGACAAACGTTATGGATCATTTTGAAAAAATAAGTGCAGAACATCACGGAGGTTTTCTTTCCGTCCACGATCGACTTCTCATGCTGCGCTATATCTATACTTGTGAACTTTTTATTGTGATACATAACGTCTCCAGCCGTATGGCAGATTGAATCTAAAATCTTTCCAAAACAAGCAAGGCCATTACGCACATTCCGCATCATCATTCACCGCTCACTCCATTCGACAATCCAGACCCATCTCATTTGCATACCATAAGGTGTTCCCTGAAAAAGACCTACTGACCCATGCGGTTTCAATTGTACACCTCAAACGCTCTTAAATTGGCTAAAACTATTTGTAGGATCATTTTTGACTATTAGGACAGCTCGATGGAATGCAATATCTCCTCCATGTATACTACGTATCATCAATACGGCTGAAGTATTGTTGGTGCTGTTCTAATAGTACACTTTTTCACATTAAAGTGATAAAGTAAAATGTTATCTGAGAAAAAGCCAACCACCGTTTGATAGCGGCGCTGTGCAACTTCGCTAAAAGAGAATTATTCCTTTGGATTATGGATTATAAGGATCAGACACATGTTATGCTAACTGAAACGTCGGTAGCTTCTGTACTAGGAAATATTAACCTAAGCAGGTATTCATTTTGAAAGTTGTAAGTAGTAGATAATCTATATTTCAGTTCTGGAATGAATGACGTTTTTGCTAGGAGTATAGTTGATTGCTTTACCAAATTTCCTTGAAGTTACTGTGACATTTCAACAATGCAGATTACAACATCCCCAAATAGTGAACAAGTAAATGATTTGTGCTTTCTATTCACTGTACTAAGATGTTCTTAAAGTATTCTATTCTTATTCAGTAAACAGTCGACGACTCAGATGACCTGCTTTAAGCACACACGCCCTAAGTAACAGTCAAACTGTTTGCCGAGGGTAAAAAATTAATGGAAAGCATTCAATCACTTTAACATCTTTAAGGTCATAAATCAACATTTACACTTCATTTAAATGAAAAATCTCTAGGGGGTTAATGCTATCGCTGAATGCTCTCGGACTGCACCCTCGTGCATCGCTTGCATTAAGCCCGATCGTGCATTATCCTGCAGTTAATACACGATCCAGTGTTGATTAACCTTTAAGTATTCAATCACTTTACATCTATAAATCTACATCAACATTTACACTACATTTCAATTAAAAGCAGACAATTGACATAAATTTACTGCTTAGCTAGATCATGTGTACTTTGAGGCTGTAACTAGAACTATAACTATTACAAATAGTTCTCGTTGTGAAACATTGATCCTTGAGATACTTAAGTGAAAGGATTATTCATTTGTTTCATTGTGAAGATCATGTGACTGATAAAAAATACGATGATGAGTACTAAATTTGTTATGTTATAATATCACTAGTAGTTTTCGGACAGAAGGAACCTGGATATTCTTGAGCTACATGTTTGTATGTACTCAGAAATATTCATTATACATTTAATACATCGTTTTTACATACACAAATTTGTATGTGTGATATTCAGCTCATCGCATATCGCCATTCTCGAAGGTATTACCACACACATATCAAGTTTTGAAATAGAAACTGCCAATTTCCAAATGTAAACTCATGTTAATGGCTCTTTATGACAATTTTGTTTTTGTATAAAAACGTAAGAATCAAGTGAAAGCTTTCATTATTCAAATATAGACTATAATTTTGGCGGCAACATATTTTTGTTACCTCGTTAGATGTTTAGTCAAGTAAACATGAGCTATTTTGCTTCTAAAGAAAAATGATAACAGTTGCAACACAATTTACGGCAAGATGGGATAATCTTCACACACAGTTTGGTATCCTTAACAGCGTAAGGACTTGCCTATCTGCCAATTGCTCAAAATAATGAAAACAAAAACAAAACAAGGTGATTACAATGGAAGACTTAAAATGAAAAACTGAAAGACTTAATTGTAGACTGAGTGGCAAACTGACGAATGAAGGTATGCTATTCTTAAGATTGCGCTTATTACTAAACATGCTTCAAAAGCTAACAAATGTTGAGAAAATTACCCTACCCTAGTTACCCCATATTCGTCAAATATATTTCAATTATAAGTGCTACATTTTTTGGTCAGAAATATATACCTTAAGCATCAGATGTAATTGTAAATGAACGGTAAGGCAGTGTTAACTCTGTTTATGCTTTGTTTTTTAATCCACATGGCTATTCCTTGGGAACTGGTGTTGACGTAATTGCATCAATTTTTATGTCCTTCAGTCATTCTGTATCATCATAAAGTAATGTGACTGGTGCTTGAAAATATAAAAAGGGACTTTTTTATTTATAGCAGTTTCCTTTTTAATTTATGGTAGGTTATCATCAGATCTTAACGTATGCTTGTGAATAGGAAATCTACATTGCTTTTTGCTCAGCTGTACTTGTATTTCACAATGACCAAATCAATTACTTAGCGATTACAATTATCAAAGTGATAGTCATTGGAATCATTCTAATGACTATTCATTCAATCATAAATTCTAACAAAATTTCGGGACAGTCTTGTAAGAGGCTCTTGTAATGTTACTGGAACTCGATCGATCGATTGTGATTTCCTGTTCACCATTGTATATTTCAAATCTTTCTCTAAAAAATGTGAATATCTTGATAAAATGTTATTTTGAAGGATTTATGCTGTTTGATTGCTTCTCCAAAGTCTCATATTGAATGGTGTCCAAGAAACCAAATTTTCTCTAACGAAACATATCAGAGCACTCGCGATGAACGAGAAACCTGTAGCTCCCGCTAATGCTAAGATGATAATTCAATACGATATCTCTAAGTAGCAATAGACACATAATGACTTTTCGTCGTTTCTCTACTTCTTCCTGGAAACATGTTACTTCCCATATTAATGTACAGAACGGTGACTTAATCTGGGGTGTTCAGATGGTGCTGCTCAGATCAGGGAGTGCTCAGATTAGGAGATGGTTCAAATAAAGCAACAATCAGCTGATTGAAGAAGAAAGCTACCAATGGAGTGATAGTGCTACTTGGGATGAAAGGAAAGGGTGTACGAAGATGTTACTGTAACAATGGCTACGAAGGTGACGGAATGACATGTGCCCGAAGGATTGTCATGAGATTCTTCGTTAATGATACTGACATTGACGGTCTGTACACTGTCTACACTAATGGTTACCCTGATGGTATCTCTGTTTACTGTGAGATGGAAAGCAACGGAGGTGGATAGACGGTAAGATATTTACCTGTTGTGTTTTTGCCTGTTGTGATATGTTGACAAAATATTTGCTTAACAAACTTATATCGTACGTGGAATGAATATAAGGAAGGATTTGAACACCCCGGTAGGGATCACTGGTTAGGTAATGATTATATTCATGGTACAACGACACAAAAGCCTTTCAGTTTACGCATAGATCTCACAGATTCATCTGGATCACGCACTAAGCCCTCTATCCCTCGTTTAGCATCAGTGACGATACGGACAAATATCGACTTTCCATTGGCTCATAAAGTAGTACCGACAGGTTGGTGCCATGCTTTATATTTATGGAATAAATTCGTATACATGCGTCCAAAGTTTTCATATGAATTATTATATGTAAGAACATTATTGGTATTTGCAGCTTGTTGATATATACAACCAAAGTTTGTTTTGACAAAATATCGTGTTACATGTGAGACAATGAATCACAGTCACATTTCCTGTCAAGTGCCGAGTGTTAACAAAAATCTTGACAAATTACAAACACAAGAAGGAAAAGTGAAGAAGATGCTATTGAAATAACCACACATTACAATACGTCGTTAAATGACGACGTTGGCTGATAGTTGATGATATCATAATTTATTTGGTCAAACGCCATAGTGTAGTTTCACTGTCTAACAATTATAGTTACTTCAGCTCCTACATGCTACAACAAACGAAGGTAGTGATCTGTATGATACATAGAGTAAACAGTATTACAGAAAGATTAGAATTGATTTCAGCACTATAAAGATATCTTTGCTAATTAAGGATTAATTAATCAAACTTCTAAAAACTGTCAGTTGATACTGTATGCTATGGATTAATTATATCCTTGAGGCAATATATAATATATAGCTTTTTGAGGCAATAGACGTTTCCTCTGAGTTGACAATGATAAAGAAAATAAACGTTTTTCATGCAACAATTAATTCATTCCTTCTATCGGTATTTCAGTGGCTAAATGTTGTTAATGTTAAATGCTATACGTTGATCCTTTTCCGCACTAGTAGTTTATAATATTTATCTCTTTTTAATTATGAGAAGGTAGAATCTATTCACACCAGAAATGACTGAATAACCTTTGTTATTCCCATAAACCTAACCCTAAACATAACCCTAATGAAGATCTGCTCTTGGCTAAACTCTTCTTGAGACTGATAATTCCGTTCTCTTCGCAGGCCATTGGACACTTACTTATCAGCTGGAAACAAGCTATTAAATAATTAAAAAAATATTTGGAAGATAAACTCCTTGACTTGTCTTGTTTCACTACTAACTGATATTTAGGTCATGATTCCATGACGTGGGGCAACGACAAACAATTCGGCACACGTGATGAGGAAAACGATGTGTGGAGTGACTTCCCTGTGCCGAGCAACATCGAGGAGCTTGGTGGTTTGGTGAACTCAATCATGACAGTGATAGCAATTGTCACGCCAATAGGAATTAATGGAAGCTTTATCCCCTCGGTATCAACAGATGTGCAGAGTGCGGTGACAGCCACCTGAACACAGACTACGACGAAGCATCTTCTGAGAAGATCGTAACAGGAACTACTCTAACATATGGTTCACAAATGCCGACCGACCTAAGGAAAAAATGAACTCTATTTTTTAAGCAATTGCATAACCATCGGTAGATTTGAGGGGATTCAAATCAAACGAAATGTTTACTTATAAATATATGCTCAATAGCATTGAGCGTGACACTTTTCATCTCTGGTGCTTGAAAGTGTTAATTAAGTTTAAACAAAATAATAAAACTTAATTCAGCTATCACCTTTCATTGAATTGCAGCATATGGTACATCCATGATAATTCAACTCATCTTTTGTGATTTTTTTCTTCAAAAGGCAGACTAGTGGACTGGTCGTGTGACCGCAGGATTTCAGGATCCAAAGATCCAGACTTGACCTCTAACATTATTATGAACGTGTCATTTATCTGAATGTTTAGTTACGTTTAGTCTTAATCAATAAATAAATGTGTGAGTAGAGGTGAAAGAAGCAACATTACTAACAAATCAAACAAAATAAGATAATACGCAACCTGGTATTAGAAACTTCTTGTCTACCGTGTCTCAATTGGTACATTACATTTAATTGGAAGCAAGTTCATCTCATTAACCATTTACATCACCAAATCGGTTACAATTCGATACAAAAACCCGGTGAGTGCAGTATTAACTTTAAAATTTAATGCAAACAACGTGTCATTTCGCTGCCACATGAATAAATAAGTATGACTCCATTGTTTCATTTGATGTATAAACTTAGTCTACATTGATGTATACCAGAAGAGTTACTGAACCCCATACAAAGTGTCCTAAAACAAGTCACACCATTTGTGGCATTGCATGACTCATAACACAGCTTAGAATGAATCTGGTAATATGTCTGATGTTCCTGGTAAGCTGTTTAATAGCCCATAGACCTAATAATATCAAAATATCGATCAAGGCAGCAAGAAACAAACAAACAAAAAACAAACAAACAACTAAACTTTACAGTCATAAAACATAGGCTACATTAAGGATGCATGTATTATAAAAGGTGAACTTAGAGGACTCTCGGGGCTAATACTATCGCTGCATGTACTCGAGCTGCACCCCAGCTGAATCGCTTGCATTTACTCTCATCATGCATTATCCTGTAGTTAATACACGGTCCAGCGTTGATGAACCTTTAAATCTAAGGATCTGTGTATGCGCATGCAGGTATTTGTGCCGTTCGACGCTTACGCCTTGTATTGCAGTTCTATATCATAAAGAAAGTTGAATAGTCAGCACTTCGCACAACGAGCAATCTGAATCACTAATGAAATATACATTTCCCCGTGCTTGGGGAGAATGGGTAGACAAAACGATAGAGATGAGATTTGCAACTCCCTGGATTGCCTTCTTGCTTAAATGCTGCACAATTTTTTCTGCAAAAAAATTGGACCATTTGCAGTGCAGTTGTTATTGTAGGTGCGTGTATAAGCTATCCTCTGTCACAACCGAACTCAGTAATCACCACTCTGCTGTTTAGAAAAAAAAATCTTGTCGAAGCTACACTGAAGAATCCTAATAAAATCCATATTCACGACATAAATAGGCACCCTTACATTGTGTGACCTTTCAAACACTACGTGGACACGTCAGTTTTGACATCTGCGCCATTGTAACTCTGGTCTTTGTCGACAAGAAATCATATCTACAAACATGAAGCACCGACCAGGAAAACAACTTTGCTCCAGAATTTTGATCGCGTTCGTATTTTATTCTTATGGAACAAAATCGGTGAGTCAGTATCTTTACTTTCTTTTCAATCACCTAAAATTTGCTACACTTTGTAGTTTGCGCATTGATTTCGTTTTTTGAAAATTTATACTGTCTTACTAGCAACATGATTTTTAAGATTACTTTAACTCATATCAATCTCAATTTAATATAATGCTTGTAATGATTTTTGCATTATTTCACAGTGCATTTTTAGAATAATAAAATGGCAGAATACCATAGATATCGCATACTATGGCGATTATGAAGTGCTTAGATATGTTTTAACAGATACAAAAATTTCTGAAACTGTTTCCAAGGAAGCAAAACCAACTCAATTGAAGCATAGGTTATTAGCAACAGTAAAATAGAACAGTAAGAAAACAAGTAATCCATAAAAGACTTAACCATACAAAACACTCTTAGATTCAGCTAGTATTGTGATGAGATAATGATAAAGAAAAGTTTAGAAAGGCACATTGTGTCTATTCAAGAAATTCACTAACTTTTTTTCTAAATCTAAGAAGTTTCCTTCAAGTTTTAATTACAAATGGTCAAAGCTAAAACGATGACGATGTGTTAAAACAAAACTTTTCAAAGAAAAATTAATAATTGAATAATGAAGGATTCATCCTCCATTTGAAATACGCAATCAATTATATTAGTACCTAATTTGTTTACAATGTTTATAATGTTTACAGTCATAATGATTACCAGCAAGGATAAAAAAGTCAAACGTTTTGACAGTTTCTATAACTGTTTTGATGTAAAGCTTGCTTAACTGTGCTACTAACGAGCATTTTAATGGTTTATACACTTTAATCCTCACGAAATAATTCGTTGACAATTCAAGTAGTTTTTTATAGTCTTTCTGGTATTTTTTGTTCCATTTTTATTCATATTACACATTCTAAGTATATTTCCACAGCAACCTATCATCAAAGTATGTCCAAGCGAATTTATTTCACCTCAGCATCCTTAGATGTGAAAGCAAAACAAAATGGAAACACATTGATAAAAGTAATGTTGAAAAGACTTCTTTTCATTTATTCTTTTATTACCCTGAACTAAGCGATGTATTGATAAAAGCAAAGTGAGAAGCCAACTATATCGATCATTGTTTGTTTAAAGCATGCAATCGACTCGAGGTAAATGCTTAACATAGAAAACATGAAGTGTTTCTCTTTAACAAACAGTAATACCCGTTATCATAATAACATCCCATATCGGACCAATTATAGAATGCACTAACATATGTCATTTACTTAGGCACTAAGCACGTTAAAATTTCTCTTTTCTACACATACGTGATCTTGCTATGTTATATATTCTATACCCAATACAGCGTTTCTTTTTTGCAGCATCTGCAGGAGTAGAGGAAAGTTAGGGAGAACCTACCCTCAGCATTCTTTAGACAAATACTGAGATCATATGATAACAACATATTTGAGGTCTTAAATAATGTTCAACTGATGCGGCAGATACAAACACCATGAAACTGTGTATCATTTTCTTTACTTTCTTCCCCAAGTTATTATTTCTATGAAGTAAGAAGATAAATTTCACTACTTAGGAAGACGCTTCAAAAATATGTAATAATTCAGCAAATATATGGGGGTTAATGCTTTATTACGAATGTTAAAAAATATGTAACATACAACGTAGTTCTCTTTTTCATTCCATATAATTATGTTGCTAAAGACACTGAAATATTGTGTTCGCTAAGGCTTTTTCTGCACATGTTAGTACAACACTGCATGCTCAAATTGTGAAGAAAAAATAGGTAGATTATCTGCTGCCTCAGCAATAATGGATTGCACAACAGATATTGATGGGACAAAACGTGTTTCAACTGGTTCTCATGTGTTTCGGCAATTACTCTTGCATTAATTCTTCTCAGCTTTATTTTAATTTTGTAAAAATTTCTTACAGATTTTCGCAAACGTTGACAGTTTATCAACGGGTGAGCTTTTTGTGATATTTTATGATTTCTATTTTTATATTCACTTATGATTGACTTTACTACAAATTATAGTATTTATGGCATTCTGTCTTGCCACGATGTGTTTTTCATTGACCCTTCTGTGATTGAATTAAACTACAAATATATATATATACCGCTTCCTTGTGGCGTGATCGGAAATTGACATGTCAAAAGTAGAGTTTTATTTACTTTCTATGATGACTCAAATTGTACTACAAATATATATATATATATATGTATATATATGTATATATATGTATATATATGTATATATATATATATATATATATATATATATATATATATGTATATATATGTATATATATACACATACACACATATACATATATATATTATTTTACAGAGGAGCGAAATGAAACGTTATATTGGGAAGAGTAAAAAAAACCTGTATTTTGCATGACTGAGTATGTGACACTTGCTTTCTTATTTTTTCAGGACAATCGTTCTTTCTTTATCAACAATCCCAATACCCCAAAGATTGCAAAGAAGTGATAAATAGCTGTTCATCTACCCAGAATGTATCTGGTGTGTACGTTATTAAGCCTGACGGCTATCCAGAACCATTTGAGGTTTACTGCGACAATGATTTAGATACTGGTGGATGGACGGTAAGAAATACAACTCAAACTTTCAATATTGTATCACTATTCAATACATAATTGGAGCGAGATAAATCTATACTGTTTCCGTTCAGTTATTTTAAGCAAGCTTAACGTATTGGTGCTTCGAATTCTTCTTTTTTTTTTTTTTGCAGTGAACAGTCATAATATGCACGAGATTATTACATGAACAAATTCATATTCATTATTGTTTGATTATAGTCCTTAGTATTGTTTGAAGACCTGAGAACTGATCACATCGATTTACATCTAACATTAAAAAATGGGAAATGATTTTTATAGTTTTCTTTTAGCGTTTTGAAGTTTTTCATTTTTGTTTTTGGTTTTCAAGTATATTCAAATGGACATATGAAGTCTCCAAAACACATAATTGGAAGGAAAAGATATATTTTAGTCATTGTGGGAAGGAGTAATGTAGTTTAAGTACCTTATCGCACATATGGCAACGTATGTCAAACCCAGTTTTAACAGAAATCAGACCGCACTTACTACAGTTTCCATTTCTTCTTAATATTTGACCACATTCAATATCTTGTAGGTACTGCAGCGGAGAATGATGGGATCAATTACATTTAATCGGGGATGGAGCGACTTTAAACACGGCTTTGGTTTTCTACAAAGTGAATTTTGGATCGGAAATGAGAAAATTGCTTTTTTAACAAATCAAAAACAATATCAACTCCGGTTTGATTTTACAAACGCTGCAGGACAACATTACTTTGTCACGTATGATCGGTTTCGTATCTCAGACGAATGGGGACAGTATTCTTTGTCAGATCTTGGTTTATTCCGAGGAACTGCAGGTTTGTGTCAAATTTTAAATTTCTTCTGTTCGTGTTCTGTTCTTAATTCACGTTACTGAACATAAAATTGAGGATGACTCTAATAGAGGGAACAAAAACATGACTCTGTTTGATGGAAGTTCATTTTAAATATTTAGTAGTAGTAGTAGTATTTTGTAATTTCATTTGAACTGAAACAAGTTGTATCAAGTTATTAATATCTTATATTTTTTTATTTTATTATTTCTTCTAGATTCATATCTTGCATGGTGTCCATCAAACGAAGTCTTTTCAAACGAAACATGTGAAAGCACTTGCGACGAACCAGACACCTGCATCTCTCCAACATCTGGTACAGGAGAGAGATGTGTTTGTGTTGACGATTACAAGATACATGATGGCAACTGCATTCCTCAGGACGATTGTGGTTGTTTCATCGCTGATGAGGGCTCCGTAATAAGGGTTAGTTTACCATTCCCATTTACTCCACCTACAGTACTGATAAGTACTTTACTATGAGTCACTTTACTTTCTCCTTTGGCATCCTTCAGCATACCTAGATCTACAAAGAAATTATAGACGCAGTATGTAACTGCTTAATGGAATGTGATCAATGATAATATAATTGATATGATAATTCTGGTAAGGGCATGTGGTAACAATTTAGTAAAACGTTTAGGAAATATGATTATACTCATATTATAAATGGCAATGATGAGGTATGGACTTTTTCCTCATTGTGCGTTCGTATATTTTGGTATGTATTTGTTTTCCCCTTATTTTTATGCAGGACGGTGATTCTTATGTAAATCTGGACTGCACGAGACGATTAAACTGTAGCAGCAACCATTTAGATATAGACAGTTACCGATGCAGTGATGACGCAACATGTGATGAAAGGAACGGTACACGCAGATGTTACTGCAATGACCACTTTGAAGGTGATGGGGTCATCTGTACTCTTAATGCAAGAGATTGCCATGAGCTTCAACTCTCCGGTACCAACAGTGACGGTGTTTATACCATCTACCCTGATGCTTATCCTGGTGGCATCCAGGTTAAATGCGAGATGGAAAGTAATGGAGGAGGGTGGACGGTGAGTGCATGTTGATTGCAATTTCAATTTGATACTGAGTTTTGATTCTTTACCAAACAAAAAAGACATTATCCTTCTGAGATCTGTTTACATCCCTAGGTCATTCAGCGACGATCAAGTGCATCCGTTGATTTCTATCGAACGTGGAATGAATACAAGGCAGGATTCGAACATCCCAGTCGAGATCATTGGTTAGGTAATGATTATATCCACGCTTTAACGACACAGAAAAATTACAGTCTACGCATAGATCTCACAGATTCATCTGGATCATCGTACTACGCCCTCTATTCCTCGTTCAGCATAAGTGACAATGCTGACAAATATCGACTATCCGTTGGCTCATACACTGGTAGTACAGGTTTGTGCTATGCATTTGTTTTTCTCTGAGGTCGTATATACCACCTATAAATGATTTGTGAACTATGATCTGCAACTTAGTAGTACCTATAAGCAAACAAAGTACTTTGTTCTTTTTATAAAATACTGTGTTGCATGTCTGACAATATAGTAACAGGTAAGCGATATTTCCTACAAAGAGAGGTAATATTTCTTCAGAAACGACAATTACAACAAAGAAAGTAAAGACAGTGAAGAGGATACAATGAAAATTACCATACAACTCTTTTTTACCAATGGCTCTACTTGTTTGTAGATGCTAGCGTAGTTCGTCTGTTAGGATATTTTAGTGAAGTGACACCGTGTGGGGATTAAATGTAGGTTAGACAGCACATGGTATAACGGCGTAGTGATATCTGCCTGGAAGGTAGAAGGTATCAGATTAGAACTGATATCACCCCAAGAAATATATATTTTATTTTTTGAGTTCTAACTGAAAGTTTACCCCTCAAAAAAAAAAAAAAAAACAACTTAATACTGTTTGCACAAATTCTGATAAATGTTTTCATGTAGACCGGTACTTTTAGGCATGAAAGTTTTAACTGAGATATATTTATTTCTTTAGTTCTAAAATAAAGTTTTGAAAAAAAGTTTCTTAAAACTGTTTCCACAAATCAATGATTATAGTGAGTTCGTTTAGGTTAAAGCAATGACCGTTCCACTTGAGGTGCTGAATTTGGACAATAAAAACAAACATTAACATTTCCATGTAATTGAATAAAAAGAAGAAAATAAGGGGCAAAATAAATTATTGTTAAAGAACTTACCTTACGAACTTTTTTCCCTACAACTAGTTCATAATAACAATAATTCTGTTTATGAAAAGAAGACTGAACCTTTTTCTCACGAGAAACTGGAGAATAACAGGAATGGAATCTTAATCACGTTGATTGTCTAAACTTTATCTTGCGTCCATTATTATGCACAAATATATTTGGACGAATGGTCATTTCGTGATACAAAAGTTGTTTTTTATTCCAAGAGGATTATCAAAAGCCTGTTACCTAATACAAATATATCGTACCAATACCTGTAAATTCCTTTTTATCCATGATAAATATTTAGGTCATGATGCTATGTCGTGGCACAACAACAAGCAGTTCAGCACGCGTGATGAGGATAACGATGGGTGGAGTGACTTCGATTGCGCTGAGCAACATCGAGGAGCTTGGTGGTTTGGGGAGCTTCATACTAATAGTGATAGCGATTGTCACGCTAGTAGAGATTACTGCGAATTTTTTCCCCTCGGTACCAACAGATGCGCGGAGTGCGGTGACAGTCACTTAAATGCAGACTACGACGAATCTACTCGAGGAAGAAACATCTTCTGGGAAAACTTGAACAATAACTATTGCAGCTTACGATACGTAGCTATGAAAATACGACCGATGTAATGACAAAAAAAAGAAAAGAAAAAAGAAATATCCTTGACGATTGAATAGACATTGGCAAACTTAAGGTAATTCTAACCAAAATAAAAGGAAAGATCGACTAATGCATTTGACTGTTTTCAGCTGTCATGATTTTTACCCAAATGTGTATCAAATATTCGTTGGCAATTAAACAAATAAACGACGGCATATTAGAGAAAGGATGCTACATTATAAGAGGGTATCACTAATAAGAAATTTTTGAAGTAAAATGCTCCATCGCTAAAAGTCATTTACTGATGTTGTATACAAAGACGTCCGAGAAGGAAATGACAAAACTCAGTAAATTGTACCACTTTTGATTGACTTGCATCTTGTAGTACATGGTTATTAAAACCCCTCTACTGTGTTGTTTTTTATAAACTAAATGTTATGGGACTAGCCAATTAAAATTATTATGCACATAACATTTACTCTGCATGTTTAGTTACCATTAGGCATAACTTAAGACAACTGTGTGTTTAGAGGTGAAAAAGCAACGATACATAATGGATAAGCGGGAAGCAAGATTTACTATAAGAACACCGATTTAAATAAAAGTAAATATCATGTAGTTGACAGTCACGTTTTGTACAAGGTAATGATATACTTCTGTAGTATTAAGTTTGTAACGACGTGGTGAAGAAAAAACCCTTTTCGTCATCATAGGCGTGGATATTTTCTGCGCTAAATCGCCTTTATTGATTTCTTGTTTCTCTTTGCAACAAATGGTACAATGCCAACATAATAACATTGTCAATGTAAAAGAAGCGGTAACTGCAAATGCCTGTTGTGAGTTTATTATTTAGTCTTTTCTGTCATGGCCTGCACAATGCAAAAAGAAAAGAAAAATCATGAGACTCAGCAGAAGACTTACAAAAGCTCCATGGAGCTGCGGAAACAGGAGAAACCACGAACCAACCACTGTACAGCTTTATGTCTCTGTGTGTAGCATGCCTTTCATCCCTTAATAATTAAGTGAGGAAAGCAAAACAAGTTCCAAAACTGAAGCTTATCACCTGAATGGAAACAAAGAGGAATTAAATATTAAAGAAGCATCCTGTAAGACTCACAATGTTCTCCTTGATGGAAAGAAATTTAAGATTGTCCGCCTCATTTGACTGTGTGGCTGCATTTCCATACCATTATCCTTATCCATGATTGGACACGTCCTTGCAAAATTCTCTCTGAGACAGAGAGGTATACCTACTATTTTCATTAGTTATTTTAAATGTGTTTGGCACGATAGCGTATTTACGTCCCATGTTGTGTTGATATCTATATTTAAATGGAAACAAGAGGGCAATCCACGGAGTTGCGTATCTCATTGCCAACATGCATTGATTTAAATACAGGGCATGCACATTAGGATTTGTAATAGTTTACTGCAATCACATCTCACAGAGACCTAGTTCGGGGAACTGGTTGTAAATGAGTGGCAAACATTCTTCAAGCAAAAACTGGTGGTAAGCATCTCAATACTGATATCTACTGTAAGATAGCAAACGTAAGGTTGTAGCCTGGTGCTACTAGGCTCAAGTAACGATAATTAATGGCTCAAAAGTATGTGTGCATATAACGCTACATAACACAATTATAACATTGGGTTATTCCATGTAGGTTAGGCTTAGTGGTTAGAGTTAGGGGCAGGATATAAGAGCATCCCTCTATGTGTATTTGCACATAAGCCTCCTATTTACCTGTGCAGGACCTGGTTCTGCTACAATTATTGTTTGACTTAAAAATAATGTTCTCATAAGAGACATTATCCACAGGGGCCAGTTCTGCTGAAGATGTTTTGGCTAAAGTTAAAAAGGTGGTGTCTAATATTGACCCAGATGCTGGCTCTTAGTTTGTTACCAAACAATCATACAATTTCAACAGTTTACTATAAGAGTGATATACTGTATCTTCATTATTGTGTTCACAGGAACAACCTTGTAAAATTTTGCGTATAATTCAATTCAATTCAACTGAACTTTATTAAAATCAGACAACGAAAACATGAGAACATTACAAAGATAAGCTATAAGTGATTAAGGAGTTATACCAGAAAGCTAATTAAAGCTTGTACAAGGGTAGAACCCCTAATTCAAAGAAAGCAAGTTCATAAAAAACAAGGAAACAAAATCGAACAAACAACAAAACACAAAATCCCCCACCCCCACCCAACCCTAGGCAAATGCACGGATCAGAGATTGTCCAGAAGGTGTTTTTTCAAAATCCGTTTAAATAAAGTTTTCGTGGAGATTTCTTTAAGTGATTCAGGCAACTCATTCCACACAGAAGGTCCAGTATAGTGTATATTATGCTGCGTTAAAAGTAGTCTACAATATGGGAGCATATAATTAGAATTATGTCTGGTGTTAAACATGTGGTTAGGTCTCGCGAACAGTTTAGCCACAGAAAGAGGTAACAGATTGTTGGTAGCATGAAACATTATTATTGCCGTATGATACTTCACAATATCGGGGAAAGCAAGGACTTGAAGTCTTTTAAAAAGAGGAACAGAAGGTGTCATGGAATGTTTGTTGAGAATAGAACGGACGATTCTCTTTTGAATGAGATGCACTTTACTGGTATGATTGGCAGCAGCATATCCCCAAACGGGTACACAATAAGTCATGAAAGGAAGGATTAAGCTATTATAGATGGTAAGTAGCACCTTCCTTGGGAGAATATCTTTCAATTTGTAAATTATACCAGCCCCTCTAGAGATTTTACTACAGGTATTAGTGATATGTGGGGACCAACTTAAGTTTTTATCTATGGTAACACCGAGGAAAGTAGTACAATCAACAAAAGGAATAAAACTGTCATGTATATTAATACCATTCATTTTAGGGTCGACAGACTTTTGAACTGGGTGGAACAAAATAGCAGTCGACTTAGTAGCGTTCAGATGGAGCTTATTTGCTCGAAACCAATTAGTGACATTGACCATCTCGTTGGTAATATCGCTGATGAACGAATGGGAATTATAGCTATCGTAAAAAATACTTGTATCATCAGCGTAAAGAGTAAATTTAAACTTTGAACTAACGAGAGGTAGGTCATTCATATAAATAAGAAACAGAAGTGGACCAAGAATTGACCCCTGTGGGACACCAGTAGTAATGGAACACAAAGTAGATTTAGCATTTGAGATATGAACATACTGATATCTGTTAAAAAGGTAATTACTGAACCATTTCAAAGGCATACCTCTGATACCATAATGATTTAGTTTATAGAGAAGAATGTTATGATCCAAAGTGTCAAAGGCCTTAGAGAGATCAAGGAATATTCCACAAGAAAGTTTACGATTTTCGAAGGAACAGGAAATATTATCAATGAAGTTGATCAATGCATGCATCGTAGATTTGTTCGGAAGAAAGCCGTATTGATTCTCATAAAGTAGACTATGATGGGAAAGAAATTCAAACAAACGTTTATAAACTAATTTTTCAAATACTTTGGAAAAAACGGGTAATACAGAGATAGGCCTATAATTATTCTTTATGTTTTTGTCATTACTCTTATGAACAGGTACAACCCGAGCAATTTTAAGATCATTGGGGACGCTTCCACTACCAAAAGAAAGGTTAACTAGGTGGCTCAACGGACTCGAAATAATGTGACTGACTGCCTTGACAACCTTACAATAAATATCATCATGTCCTGGACTGCCAGGTTTCAAATCCTTAATACATTTATTAACTTCATTCTCATTAGTAGGGTGCAAAAACATACAGTGTTGGTTAGGATCACCCATATAGTTGTGAAAGCTCATTGGCGGTGTGTTTGGAATGGCAGATGCTAACTTGCAGCCAATGCTAACAAAATATTCATTAAAAATATTACACATCTCTGTTATGTCAGAAATACGTTTACCGTTATCATGCAATTCACTGATACAAGAAGCTTTACTAGCATCGTTCTGTAGGATATTGTTAATTTTCTTCCAGGTTTCCCTAACACTTTGGTTAGAAAATTCCTTATTGTAATAGTTAAATTTTGCAACACGTATAACTGAAGTGAGTCTATTTCTAAACGTACTGTATTCTGCTTTGTTCACCTGTGAAGGGTGGCGTTTATAGCGAGTGAATAACCTATTTTTCGTACGACACGAGTTCAAGATACCTGTCGTACACCAGCTCTTCCTAATATCAGAACGTCTGCTACACGGCTGAAGAGGAAAATGGCGGTCATAGCAACAATAAAATATACGAATGAATGCCTTATAAGCAGAATTTGCATCGTCACAGTTGAGTACATCAACCCAGTCCTCTTGCGAGAGGTCCTGTTGAAACGAAGCAATACTATATTGAGTGAATTTTCGAGTTAATTTAGGATTAGCCCGTCCAACGTGGGGCGCAGACGGCGTGACGCAGTCAGTAATAAAGGAATAAATCGGGTAGTGATCTGATAAATCATTAACAACAATACCGGAGGTGTATGGGCTTGTTACATTAGTAAGAATATTATCTATTAAGGTTCTAGACTGGTCTGTTACTCTGGTGGGTTTATTTATCATGCAATGGAAACCATGTGACGAGAGAATGTTAACAAAAGTGTGTGTTCGAGCACTATTCACCCCATCGTAGCATAATAAATCAATGTTGAAATCACCCATTATGTAGCAAGGTCTATTTCCAATGCGATCTAAATTGTCTTCCAGAAGATTGAAGAAATCAATCGAGCTGGCGTTTGGTGGACGATAGACAATACCGATAATTAAAGTGCGGTTATAGAATTTTAAATCAACGAAAATTGATTCATATAAATTGTCGTGAAACACTGAAAGCTGGTCATTTATGTTAAAAATAATACCATCTTTTATATAAACACCTACACCCCCACCAGCAGTCTGTTTACGGTCTTTATGAACAAAATTGTAACCATCCAGATTGTAAAGAGCTGGCAGAGAGTTGTTGTTTAACCACGTCTCTGTTATGGCTATGCAATGAAATTTAAAATCAAGAAGTTGTAATAAAAGCGAAAGGTCGTCATAATTTTTGCTCAAGCTCCTGGAATTACAATGAAAGAGGCTCAAGCCCTTATGTGTACTAAAATGAGTATTGAGATTATTAATGTCAGTATAATTACAAGTTATTTGTGAATTATCAATAATAATGTTTCCCTGATCATCATTTAAATGGTTGAAAGGATAATCCAAATGATCCAAGTCATCTGCAAAAGCACAAAAATTAACCATCGACGATACCAATTAATTAACACAAAACAATAAAAGAATAACAAAACAATTAACACACAGAAAAAAAGAAAGAAAAGACTTCACCAGAAGTCCGCAACCGGGCAGACGAGGCACAGGCCAGCAGGCAAGCAGAAATAAGTGTAACCTAAATGATCAGATTAGCCATATTAGAGGTCGTCCAGGTCTTTGAGGTCACTTACGCGTTTCTTGTATTCATGGCCGTCTTTGGACACGAGTGCATGGATTTTTCCATCAAGGCTCCACGCTGATTTGACGAGGCGGTGATTCTTAACGTTGAGAAGTAGCTGTTGGTTGGTCCTCGTAAGGTCCTCGCGTACGACGATGTTGCTCCCTTTAAGCTTCCGTCGGGCCTGAATAAATCTTGATCTGGTATCGTACGATATGAACTTGACAATTATGGGGCGTGGTCTGTCACGGTTACCCTCAGTGATACGTCCAATCCTGTGGGAGCGGTCAATGTCATCGCGTGTAATGGTGACATCAAGTTTGTCCTTGGCCAGATCGATAACGAGTTGATCAGTATCTCGATTGAAACCATCGTCAGGGATGCCGGATATCCGTAGAGAATTTCTTCTGGAATACTGTTCAAGGTCATTGATTTCCTGATATGCTCTGGTCAGTGAGGACCCAGTCTCGGTTTGACTTTGGCGAAGTGTTTCAATTTCATGCCTTTGTTCTTCCATCTTGGTTTCGTATTCGTGAATTTTCCCTGTCAGTTCAGCAAGATCGTCTTTCAGTGGTTGGAGTTGGAGTACAAGGGCATCCGAGATCGATTTACGTAACAGTGACATGAATTCATCGCTCTTCAAGACGGTCTTAACGGTATTAGCCACCAGCTCCTTCAATTGACGATCGCGAGTGGTAGTCATTGTTAGAATAGACTAATCCAGCAGATTGATGAATAGAGAGGCTTGAAAAGAGAACTCAGTTCACTGGACCACGGCAGAGAGATGATTATAGTGAAAGCGTACCAGTATGTACTGACAGCGTATATAGGATAGATAGTGTACTGTGGTAGGCTCACCAGACTTAGGGTTGTGACAGTTCCAGTCAAATATTACCGAATAACTTTCGGTGAATCCAGCGAATAACTGGTCTAGGTAATCACACCAATGAAACGTATACTATTAATGAACATGTAAATTATAACATGTCTGCCGGTATTAAGCGGATGAAATGTGAAAATCACATTATTCCCAAGGCGAAGTTACAGAGGCCAGAAGTTATGACTTCAATAATGCTTAATTAGCTCTCAAGATATGGTGGAAATACAAATTTGGGGGTAAAAATTAGCAAATTTCACTCTCTTTACTACAAAAGTGATACACTGAATATTACATTTCAAGTAAGTCCTTGCAAAATTTTGCATTACATGCTCAAGCATATCTCAAGTTATGCTGGAAATACCAATTCGGGGATAAAATTGGCTTTTTTCCCTCCAAAATCAGTAAATTTCACTGGATTTACCATTACAGTAATAGTATGTTGAACAATGTGTTCTCAGGTAAGTACTTACAAAAATTTAAGTTAATTGGTCTAATAGTTCTCCAGATATGCTGGATATACAAATTTTGGGGTAAGATTGGCTTTATTTTCCTTGAAATCAGCAAATTTCACTCTCTTTACTACAAAAGTGATATACCTTGAATATTACATTCTCAAGTAAGTCTTTGCAAAACTTTGCATTAAATGCTTAAATACTTCCCAAGATATGCTGAAAATACCAATTTGGGGGCAAAACAGACTTTTTTTTTTAAAAATTAAAGCAAATTTGACTCGATTTACCATACAACTCATACATTTCGCACATATTGGCATCATGCACAACCCTACCAAGTTTCAACTTAATCGCTCATATGCTTTTCAAACTATTCTGGAAAAACCACAGTTTGGACAGGTCCGGACGCACACACACACACACACACACATGCACACACATTGGCACGGACACGTTTTCATTTATACCACCCAACAGGACACTCCTGTACCCATGGTCACTCTACCATGGGGTACCCCGGGGGTGTCGCTACTCATCTGCTCCAAGCGTTTCCATGGCAACCATTCTTCCATGGGTGCACAATACAATATATAGCTCCACTAGCCAAGTGACTACAATATCTCATCTTTCCTATATAGGACGATGAGATAATAAATTGAATAAACGACACCGATAATACTTAAACCTTAAACTTTGCCAAACGATAAATATCAGGATACTGCATGTAACGGTAACAGTAACTACAACGACATTTGCACAAAAGACTATAATGACACATGTGGTACCTTTTTAATGCATACGATTGAGTAGAACTGCACATTATAGTTCACTTAATCATTAAATCAAGGGTTTGACAAATCAAAGAAGAAAAGTACCATTAAATCGCATTAACGGAAAAAGAATCCTTCAGTTTTGGCAAGTAGTATAAGGAACTATAATGAAACATTCTCTTTCAATACCCGCAATTCTTACATACAACAACAACAAACATCTGAAGTAAAAATCATCACTCAATATTATAATGAAACAACTTTCCTGTTTTATTTGGAATACATTCAAATGGCGATACTGGAGTTAGATAAACAAATAAGCTGCGTGTCATTTCTTTTGTCTAACAGCGGCCCCCCCCAAAAAAACAACAAAAAACTTATCAATGGGATTATAAAAAGGGAATACCTTTAAGTCAACATCACTTGGATGTATCCTGCAAATATTTGTCTGCTAGGTGGTGTGTGATTCAGTGTAAACATTAGTGAAACGTTTATCAACCTTCTTGGTAGTATTGAATACTAGTGAGTGTATATATATATATATATACATATACATATACATACATACATATATTGGTGTACATTATATCACAATTACAGCGTCAACGGTGGAATGAAACATCCATCAATCCATTCATGTGATACTTTAATCGAGTTTGTTTAGTAGAAATAATATAATACTGGATGATCATCGATCCTAGAGTGGTGTACTGCTGTTTATATATGTGTGTGAAGACATCTATTGTCTACATTCTCAGTTTTCAACAGTTTGGTTTTAGAGAGTAAATAAATTCTTACTTAAAAATAGGAATTCATTGCATTCTTTCTTAAACCTTGAAGAAAATTAATGTAAAAGTTTCGTGTCCAGTCATTTTTGCGAGTTGTTTCCTGTGTGACGCGGATGCGCAGAGTGTAGAGATACTTACCTACATGCAGACTACGATGGCGCTACTCGAGGAACTTCCCCTAGGAACTTCTCAGTGCAAACGGGTACTGTGAAATTAATTATACAGACATGACAATACGACCGACTTAAAAATGAGAACTAATTGCTTTTGTTTTCAAGAAAATGTAAGGGTTCCTCTAAACTACTAATACGGAAGCATGCGGTCTTGAAAATTCATGTCCTTCACCAGTTATGTTATTAAAATAGTAACATTATGTTACAAACGTTCAGAAGACTGTAAATTGTGGTATGTACTTTACATGCATTTTGGCAAAAACGAAAAGGAAATAGCCTTATCATTTACTGCAACATAGACCCCGTGCAGTATATAACACTGGAGAGCCGTGCTCTTTGCGTCTGCTTACCACATATAAACGTAGACTAATTACTTCCCTGTCAATTTAATCTGTGTCATTAGTTGGATTGTATTCACTCACAATATGTGTCATACTTGATATTTTTGTTTATTTTGTATCTTTTTCTATTGCACAAAAATTGTCTACAAGAGAAATTTAGAATATTACTCCAATGATATACAACCCCAGTTGAGTCGGCTAATAGAAAATCACCAATACTGACAAAAAAAAAAAACTTAACCATGTAAATAATATGGTTCTATAATTTTTTTTAATGAACAAAAATCAAACAAAGATATCAAAATTAAACTGTTACATTTCTCCTCTTTATTAATTGTGGTTTAACGATTCCTTACTACCTTCTATTTTCTGAATATCTGTTTGGATTGCCAACTGGGAATTTACAGTCATACAAATATGGAAGGAGATACGAAAATGGTGGTTGCTGTGATTGATTGAAGCCTGCTGATGTTTCTTATTTTACAAACTGTTTCAATGAAATGGAAAATGTAAATACAGAAGACAAACGTTATGAATCTGTTTGGAAAAAGTGCGGAACATCACGGAAGTTTTCCTTCCATGTTCGACTTCTCATTCTGCGCTATATCTGTACTTGTGAACTTTTTATTGTGATACATAACGTCTCCAGCCGTATGACAGATTGAATCTAAAATCTTTCCAAAACAAGCAAGGCCATTACGCACATTACGCACCACCATTCACCGATCACCCCATTTGACAATCCAGACCAATCTCATTTGCATACCATAAGGTATTCCCTGAAAAAGACCTACTGACCCATGCGGTTTCAATTGTACACCTCAAACACTGTTAAATTGGCTAAAACTATTTTTAGGATCATTTTTGACTATTGGGACAGCTCGATGGAATACGATATCTCCTCCATGTATACTACGTATCATCAGTACGGCTGAAGTATTGTTGGTGCTGTTGTAATAGTACACTTTTTTACATTAATGTGATAAAGTAAAATGTTATCTGAGAAAAATCCAACCACCGTTTGATAGCGCCCCTGTGCAACTTCGCTAAAAGAGAATTATTCCTTTGGATTATGGATTATGAGGATCAGACACATTTTATGTTTACCGTCGGTAACTTCTGTCCTCGAAAATATTAACCTAAGCAAGTATTCATTTTGAAAGTTGCAAGTAGTAGAGAATCTATATCTCCGTTCTGGAATGAATACAGTTTTTGCTAGGAGTATAGTTGATTGCTTTACCAAATTTCCTTGAAGTTACTGTGACATTTCAACAATGCAGATTACAACATCCACGAATAGTGAACAAGTAAATGATTTGTGCTTTCGATTCACTGTACTAAGATTTTCTTAAAGTAGTCTATTCTTATTCAGTAAACAGTGTAACAGTTAGATATTCTTGAGCTACAGTGGAACGCGTCAGAAGGTAACCACTGACAAAGTCCGTGTCTCGTCAGTCAATCGATGACTCAGATGACCTGTTGAGGCTGTAACTAGTTAAACATTGATCCTTGAGATACTTAAGTAAAATGATTATTCATTTGTTTCATTGTGAAGATCATGTGACTGATAAAAAATACGATGATGAGTACTAAATTTGTTATGTTATAATATCACTAGTAGTTTTCGGACAGAAAGAACATGGATATTCTTGAGCTACATATTTGTATGTACTCAGAAATATTCATTATACATTTGATACATCGTTTTGCATACACAAATTTGTATGTGTGATATTCAGCTCATCGCATATCGCCATTCTCGAAGGTATTACCACACACATATCACTTTTTGAAATAGAAACTGCCAATTTCCAAATGTAAAACTCATGTTAATGGCTCTTTATGAAAATTTTGTTTTTGTATAAAAACATAAGAATCAAGTGAAAGCTTTCATTATTCAAATATAGACTATAATTTTGGCGGCAACATATTTTTATTACCTCGTTAGATGTTTAGTGAAGTAAACATGAGCTATTTTGCTTCTAATGATAACAGTTGCAATACAATATACGGCAAGATGGGATAATCTTCACACACAGTTTGGTATCCTTAACAGCGTAAGGACTTGCCTATCTGCCAATTGCTCAAAATAATGAAAACAAAAACAAAACAAGGTGATTACAATGGAAGACTTAAAATGAAAAACTGAAAGACTTAGTTGTAGACTGAGTGGCAAACTGACGAATGAAGGTATGCTATTCTTAAGATTGCGCTTATTACTAAACATGCTTCAAAAGCTAACAAAGGTTGAGAAAATTACCTTACCATAGTTACCCCATATTCGTCAAATATATTTCAATTATAACAGTAGTGGTAAAATATGCGCAGTTCTCGATCAGTTCGTAAGTTAACGTTTCATGTGCTACATTTTTTGGTCAGAAATATATACCTTAACCATCATATGTAATTGTAAATGAACGGTAAAGGGTAAAGCAGTGTAACTCTGTTTATGCTTTGTTTTTTAAACCACATTGCTATTCCTTGGGAATTGGTGTTGACGTAATTGCATCAATTTTTATGTCCTTCAGTCATTCTGTATAATCATAAAGTAATGTGACTGGTGATTGAAAATATAAAAAGGGACTTTTTTTATTTATAGCAGCTTCCTTTTTAATTTATGGTAGGTTGTCATCAGATCTTAACGTATGCTTGTAAATAGGAAATCTGCATTGCTTTTTGCTTAGCTATACTTGTATTTCACAATGACCTAATTAATTACTTAGCGATTACAATTGTCAAAGTGATAGTCATTGGAATCATTTTAATGACTATTCATTCAATCATAGATTCTAACAAAATTTTGGGACAGTCTTGTAAGAGGCTCTTGTAATGTTATTGGAACTCGTTCGATCGATCGATTTTGATTTCCTGTTCACCATTGTATACTTCAAATCTTTCTCTAAAAAATGTGAATATCTTGATAAAATGTTATTTTGAAGGATTTATGCTGATTGATTGCTTCTCTAGAGTCTCATACTGAATGGTGTCCAAGAAACCCAATTTTCTCTAACGAAACATGTCAGAGCACTCGCTATGAACGAGAAACCTGTAGCTGCCGCTGACACCTGGCACTGGAGATAAATGTGTATGCGTTGGTGATTAAAAGATATTGAATGGCAGGTGCATTCCTCAGGGTCAGTATGTGGTTGTATCGTTGTTGAATAAAGGAGCTGTTGTAATGGTCAGTGCCTAATTGGAATTTGTGACGACCACAGCTGCAAAAGTGTTACTTTACTTTCTTTCTATTGTGACTGTTCCATCATGTCTACAATGAAACCATTTTCACACTATGTTACTGTTCTGTTAAGTTTGCTGAAAGTGATAAATGTAATGGATGTGACAGATAAGACGACTGTGGTAAGAATTATGATTAATGCTAAGATGTTAATTCAATACGATATCTCTAAGTAGCAATAGACACATAATGACTTTTCGTCGTTTCTCTTCTACTTCTTGGAAACATGTTACTTCCCATATTAATGTACAGAACGGTGACTTAATCTGGGGTGTTCAGATGGCGGTGCTCAGATCAGGGAGTGCGCAGATGAGAAGATGGTTCAAATGTAGCAACAATCAGCAGATTGAAGAAGAAAGCTACCAATGCAGTGATAGTGCTACTTGTGATGAAAGGAACGGTGTACGAAGATGTTACTGTAACAATGGCTACGAAGGTGACGGAATGACATGTGCCAGTACGTTTCTCCCGAAGGATTGTCATGAGATTCTTCATTAATGATACTGACATTGACGGTCTGTACACTGTCTACACTAATGGTTACCCTGATGGTATCTCTGTTTACTGTGAGATGGAAAGCAACGGAGGTGGATAGACGGTAAGATATTTACCTGTTGTGTTTTTGCCTGTTGTGATATGTTGACAAAATATTTGCTTAACAAACTTATATCGTACGTGGAATGAATATAAGGAAGGATTTGAACACCCCGGTAGAGATCACTGGTTAGGTAATGATTATATTCATCGTACAACGACACAAAAGTCTTACAGTCTACGCATAGATCTCACAGATTCATCTGGATCACGCACGAAACCCTCTATTCCTCGTTTAGCATCAGTGACGATACGGACAAATATCGACTTTCCATTGGCTCATAAAGTAGTACTACAGGTTGGTGCCATGCTTTATATTTATGGAATAAATTCGTATACATGCATCCAAAGTTTTCATATGAATTATTAGAGGTAAGTACATTCTTGGCATTTGGAGCTTGTTGATATGTACAACCAAAGTTTGTTTTGACAAAATATCGTGTTACATGTGAGACAATGAATCACAATCATATTTCCTGTCAAGTACCGAGTGTTAACAAAAATCTTGACAAATGACAAACACAAGAAGGAAAAGTGAAGAAGATGCTATTAAAATAACCACACATTACAATACGTGGTTAAATGACGACGTTGGCTGATAGTTGATGATATCATTTCTTTGGTCAAACGCCATAGAGTAGTTTTACTGTCTGACAATTATAGTTACTTCAGCTCCTACATGCTACAACAAACGAAGGTAGTGATCTGTATGATACATAGGGTAAACAGTATTACAGAAAGATTAGAATTGATTTCAGCACTATAAAGATATCTTTGCTAATTAAGGATTAATTAATCAAACTTCTAAAAACTGTCAGTTGATACTGTATACTATGGATTAATTATATCCTTGAGGCAATGTATAATATATAGCTTTCTGAGGCAATAGACGTTTATTCTGAGTTGACAAAGATAAAGAAAATAAACGTTTTTCATGCAACAATTAATTCATTCCTTCTGTCGGTATTTTAGTGGCTAAATGTTGTTAATGTTAAATGATATATGTTGATCCTTTTCCGCACTAGTAGTTTATAATATTTAGCTCTTTTTAATTATGAGAAGGTTGAATCTATTCACACCAGAAATGACTGAATAACCTTTGTTATTCCCACAAACCTAACCCTAAACATAACACTAATGAAGATCTGCCCTTGGGTAAACTCTTCTTGAGACTGATAATTCCGTTCTCTTCGCAGGCCATTGGACACTTACTTATCAGCTGGAAACAAGCTATCAAATAATTAAAAAAATATTTGGATGATAAACACCTTGACTTGTCTTGTTTCACTACTAACTGATATTTAGGTCATGATTCCATGATGTGGTGCAACGACAGACAATTCGGCACACGTGATGAGGAAAACGATGTGTGGAGTGACTTCCCTGTGCCGAGCAACATCGAGGAGCTTGGTGGTTTGGTAAACTCAATCATGACAGTGATAGCAATTGTCACGCCAATAGGAATTAATGGGAGCTTTATCCCCTCGGTATCAACAGATGTGCAGAGTGCGGTGACAGCCACTTGAACACAGATTACGACGAAACATCTTCTGAGAAGATCGTAACAGGAACTACTCTAACATATGGTACACAAATGCCGACCGACCTAAGGAAAAATGAACTCTATTTTTTAAACAATTGCATAACCATTGGTAGATTTAAGGGGATTTAAATCAAACGAAATGTTTTTACGTATAAATATATGCTCAATAGCATTGAGCTTGACACTTTTCATCTCTGGTGCTTGAAAGTGTTAATTAAGTTTAAACAAAATAATAAAACTTAATTCAGCTATCACCTTTCATTGAATTGCAGCATATGGTACATCCATGATAATTCAACTCATCTTTTGTGATTTTTTTCTTCAAAAGGCAGACTAGTGGACTGGTCGTGTGACCCCAGGATTTCAAGATCCAAAGATCCAGACTTGTCCGCTAACATTATTATGAACGTGTCATTTATCTGAATGTTAAGTTACGTTTAGTCATAATCAATAAATAAATGGTGGGTAGAGGTGAAAGAAGCAACATTACTAACAAATCAAACAAAATAAGATAATACGCAACCTGGTATTAGAAACTTCTTGTCTACCGTTTCTCAATTGGTACATTACATTTAATTGGAAGCAAGTTCATCTCATTAACCATTTACATCACTAAATCGGTTACAATTTGATACAAAAACCTGGTGAGTGCAGTATTAACTTTAAAATTTAATGCAAACAACGTGTCATTTCGCTGCCACATGAATAAATAAGTATGACTCCATTGTTTCATTTGATGTATAAACTTAGTCTACGTTGATGTATACCAGAAGAGTTACTGAACCCCATACAAAGTGTCCTAAAACAAGTCACACCATTTGTGGCATTGCATGACTCATTACACAGCTTAGAATGAATCTGGTAATATGTCTGATGTTCCTGGTAAGCTGTTTAATAGCCCATAGACCTAATAATATCAAAATATCGATCAAGGCAGCAAGAAACAAACAAACAAACAACTAAACTTTACAGTCATAAAACATAGGCTACATTATAGAAGCATGTATTATAAAAAGGTGAACTTAGAGGACTCTCGGGGTCAATGCTATCGCTGCATGTACTCGAGTTGCACCCGAGCTGAATCGCTTGCATTTACTCTCATTATGCATTATCCTGTAGTTAATACACGGTCCAGCGTTGATTAACCTTTAAATCTAGGGACCTGTGTATGCGCATGAAGGTATTTGTGCCGTTCGACGCTTACGCCTTGTATTGCAGTTCTATATCATAAAGTAAGTTGAATTGTCAGCACTTCGCACAACGAGCAATCTGAATCACTAATGAAATATACATTTCCCCGTGCTTGGGGAGAATGGGTAGACAAAACGATAGAGATGAGATTTGCAACTCCCTGGATTGCCTTCTTGCTTAACTGCTGCACATTTTATTCTGCAAAGAAAAATGGACCCTTTGCAGTGCAGTTGTAATTGTAGGTGCGTGTGTAAGCTATCTACTGTCACAACCAAACTCAGTAATCACCACTCTGATGTTTAGAAAGAAAATGTTGAAGCTATACTGAATTCTCCTAATAAAATCCGTAGTCACGACATAAATAGGCACCCTTACATTCGAGTGACCTTTCAAACACTACGTGGACACGTCAGTTTTGACATCTGCGTCATTGTAACTCTGGTCTTTGTCGACAAGAAATCATATCTACAAACATGAAGCACCGACCAGGAAAACAACTTTGCCCCAGAATTTTGATCGCGTTCGTATTTTATTCTTATGGAACAAAATCGGTGAGTCAGTATCTTTACTTTCTTTTCAATCACTTAAAATTTGCTAAACTTTGCAGTTTGCACATTGATTTCGTTTTTTTTTTTTTTGGAAATTTATACCAGTCTTACTAGCAACATGATTTTTAAGATGACACTAACTCATATCAATCTCAATTTAATATAATTCTTGTGATGATTTTTGCATTATTTCACAGTGCATTTTTAGAATAATAAAATGGCAGAATACCCTAGAAATCGCATACTATGGCGATTATGAAGTGCTTGGATATTTTTCAACAGATACAAAAAATTCTTAAGCCGTTATCAAGGAAGCAAAACCAACTCAATTGAACCATAAGTTATTAGCAACAGTAAAATAGAACAGTAAGAAAACAAGTAATCCATAAAAGACTTAACCATACAAAACACTTCTAGATTCAGCTAGTATTGTGATGAGATAATGATAAGGGAAAGTTTAGAAAGGCACATTGTGTTGATTCAAGAAATTCACTAACTTTTTTCTTAATCTAACAAGTTTCCTTCAAGTATTAATTATAAATGGTCAAAGCTAAAACGATGACGATGTGTTAAAACAATTGAATAATGAAGGATTCATTCTCCATTTGAAATACGCAATCAATTATATTAGTACTAATTTGTTTACAATGTTCATAATGTCTACTGCCATAATGATTACCAGTTAGGATAAAAAAAATCAAACGTTGTGACAGTTTTTATAACTATTTTGATGTAAAGCTTGCTTAACTGTGCTTCTTACTAGCATTTTAATGGTTTATACCCTTTAATCCTCACGAAATAATCGTTGACAATTCAAATAGTCTTTTTTAGTCTTTCTGGTATTTTTTCTTTCATTTTTATTCACATTAAACATTCTAAGTGTATTTCCACAGCAACCTCTTATCAAAGTATGTCCAAGCGAATTTATTTCACCTCAGTATCCTTAGATGTGAAAGCAAAACAAAATGGAAATACTTTGATAAAAGTAATGTTGAAAAGACTTCTTTTCATTTATTCTTTTATTACCCTGAACTAAGCGATGTATTGATAAAAGCAAAGTGAGAAGCCAACTATATCGATCATTGTTTGTTTAAAGCATGCAATCGACTCGAGGTAAATTTTTAACATAGAAAACATGAAGTGTTTCTCTTTAACAAACAGAAATACCAGTTGTCATAATAACATGCCATATCGGTAAAGACTAGAAGCAAGCATTTTTGGTGTAGTATTTTCTTTTAACCTCACGAATGACTGCGTGAAGAATATATTGTAGTATACATTATAGAATGCACAAACATACGTCATTTAATAACGTAGTAAGCACGTTAAACTTTCTCTTTTCTACACATACGTGATCTTGCTAAGTTAAATATTCTATACCTAATAGGGCGTTTCTTTTTTGCAGCATCTGCAGGAGCAGGGGAAAGTTAGGGAGAACCTACCCTCAGCATTCTTTAGACAAATACTGAGATCATATGATAACATATTTGAGGTCTTAAACAATGTTAAACTGATACGGCACATACAAACACCATGTAACTGTGTATCATTTTCTTTACTTTCTTCCCCAACTTATTATTTCTTTAAGTAAGAAGATAAATTTCACTACTTAGGAAGAGGCTTCAAAAATATGTAATAATTCAGCAAATATATGGGCGGTTAATGCTTTTTTACGAATGTTAAAAAATATGTAACATACAACGTAGTTTTCTTGGACATTCCATAATTATGTTGCTAAAGACACTGAAATATTGTGTTCGCTAAGGCTTTTCCTGCACATGTTAGTACTAGACTGCATGCTCAAATTGTGAAGAAAAAATAGGTAGATTATCTGCTGCCTCAGCAGTAAGGGATTGCATAAAAATATGTGAAGTATAGATATTGATAGAAAAGAAATTAAATTCATGTAGTCAACAAGAAACAAAGCGTATCTAAGTTAGAAACGGATACTCTGTTCATTTAACAATATATTTGCATGCATAGCGTAGAGCCCTGGCCGAAATTTTCAGATTACACAAGTCATGTTAAAGACGTTTTCAAAAGTACCTGTTAAACAGCTTTAGCAAGTACCTATTTAACAGAAAATAGGAACAGGTATTGGCAGGTTCACAGATCTAAGATATTAGAATGTATCAACAAGTGTGCTAACACGTTTGATTAGCTACTGATTTATTCCAGTACTGATTTTAATTTAACCCGTGGTATTATGATGACGGTTTTGCATTTTCTACTATTTCTTTGTTTGCTTTTTGTTCCTTTTGTTTCTAATTACGGTTATTTTTTTTCTTTATTCCAGGAGCCAGACTTTTTAAGTAGTCACTTAACTTCTTATGGTCCTTCCACTTACAAAAAGTTTATTAAATATCCTGAAATGCATTTCAATTTTGTAATCATACACTTTTTTGTTTACAAGGAGTGTGGAAAACAATTTTGAAACTTGCATTAACAGTGCACAACAGATATTGATGGGACAAAACGTGTTTCAACTGGTTCTCATGTGTTTCGGCAATTACTATTGCATCAATTCTTCTCAGCTTTATTTTAATTTTGTAAAAATTCCTTACAGGTTTTCGCAAAAGTTGACAGCTTATCAACGGGTGAGCTTTTTGTGATTTTGTTATGATTTCTATTTCTATATTCACTTATGATTGACTTTACTACAAATTACAGTATTTATGGCATTCTGTCTTGCAACGATGTGTTTTTCATTGACCCTTCTGTGATTGGATTAAACTACCAAAAATATATACAGATTCCTTGTGGCGTGATCGGAAATTGACATGTCAAAAGTAGAGTTTTATTTACTTTTTATGATGACTCAAATTGTGCTACAAGTACATATTATATATATATTATTTTACAGGGGAGCAAAATAAAACGTTATATTGGGATTAGTGCCAAAAACAGTATTTTGTATGACTGAGAATGTGACACTTGGTTTCTTATTTTTCAGGACAATCGTTCTTTTTTCATCAACAAACCCAATACCCCAAAGATTGCAAAGAAGTGATAAATAGCTGTTCATCTACCCAGAATATATCTGGTGTGAACGTTATTAAGCCTGACGGCTATCCACAACCATTTGAGGTTTACTGCGACAATGATTTAGATACTGGTGGATGGACGGTAAGAAATACAACTCAAACTTTCAATGTTGTATCACTATTCAATACATAATTGGAGCCAGATAAATTTATATTATTTCCTTTCAGTTATTTTATGCAAGCTTAACGTATTTGGCGCTCCGAATTTTTTTGTTGTTTTTGCAGTGAACAGTCATAATATGCACGAGATCATGACATGAACAAATTCATACTCATTACAGTTTGATTATTGTCCTTAGTATTGTTAAATGACCTGAGAACTAAACACCTTTTTTCATTTTACGTAAAAAAATGGAAAATGGTTTCTATAGTTAGCGTTTTAAAGTTTTTTATTTTTCTTTTTGTTTTTGTTTTAAGTATATTCAAATGGACATCTGAAGTCTCCAAAACACATGATTGGAAGGAAAAGATATATTTTAGTCATTGTTGGAAGGAGTAATGTAGTTTAAGTACCTTATCGCACATATTGCAACGTATGTCAAACCCAGTTTTACCCAGACCGCACTTACTACAGTTTCCATTTCTTCTTAATATTTGACCACATTCAATAAATTCTTGTAGGTACTGCAGCGGAGAATGATAGGATCAATTACATTTAATCGGGGATGGAGCGACTTTAAACACGGCTTTGGTTTTCCTACGAAAGTGAATTTTGGATCGGAAATGAGAAAATTGCTTTTTTAACAAATCAAAAACAATATCAACTCCGGTTTGATTTTACAAACGCTGCAGGACAACATTACTTTGTCACGTATGATCGGTTTCGTATCTCAGACGAATGGGGACAGTATTCTTTGTCAGAGCTTGGCTTATTCCGAGGAACTGCAGGTTTGTGTCAAATTTTAAATTTCTTAATCTGTTCGTGTTATCCTAAATTAAAGTTACTGAACATAAAAATGAGGATGACTCTAATAGAGGGAACAAAAAACATGACTCTATTTGATGGAAGTTCATTTTAAATATTTAGTAGTAGTAGTATTTTGTAATTTCATTTGAACTGAAACAAGTTGTATCACGTTTTTAATATCTTAGAGTTTTGATGTTTTTTTTCTTCTAGATTCATATCTTGAATGGTGTCCATCAAACGAAGTTTTTTCAAACGAAACATGTGAAAGCACTTGCGACGAACCAGACACCTGCATCTCACCAACATCTGGTACAGGAGAGAGATGTGTTTGTGTTGGCGATTACAAGATACATGATGGCAACTGCATTCCTCAGGACGATTGTGGTTGTTTCATCGTTGATGAGGGCTCCGTAATAAGGGTTAGTTTACCATTCCCTTTTACTCCACCTACAGTACTGTTAAGTACTTCACTATGAGTTACTTTACTTTCTCCTTTCGCATCCTGCAGCATACCTAGATCTACAAAGAAATTATAGACGCAGTATGTAACTGCTTCATTGAATGTGATCAATGATAATATAATTGATATGATAATTCTGGTAAGGGCATGTGGTAACAATTTAGCAAAACGTTTAGGAAATATGATTATACTCATATTATAAATGGCAATGATGAGGTATGAACTTTTTCCTCATTGTTCGTTCGTATATTTTGGTATGTATTTGTTTCCCCTTATTTTTATGCAGGACGGTGATTCTTATGTAAATCTGGACTGCACGAGACGATTAAAACTGTAGCAGCAACCATTTAGATATAGAAGACAGTTACCGATGTAGTGATGACGCAACTTGTGATGAAAGGAACGGTACACGCAGATGTTACTGCAATGACCATTTTGAAGGTGATGGAGTCATCTGTACTCGTAATGCACCAAGGGATTGCCATGAGCTACAACTCTCCGGTACCAACAGTGACGGTGTTTATACCATCTACCCTGATGCTTATCCTGGTGGCATCCAGGTTAAATGCGAGATGGAAAGTAATGGAGGAGGGTGGACGGTGAGTGCATGTTGATTGCAATTTCAATTTGATACTGAGTTTTGATTCTTTACCAAACAAAAAAGACATTATCCTTCTGAGATCTGTTTACATCCCTAGGTCATTCAGCGACGATCAAGTGCATCCGTTGATTTCTATCGAACGTGGAATGAATACAAGGCAGGATTCGAACATCCCAGTCGAGATCATTGGTTAGGTAATGATTATATCCATGCTTTAACGACACAAAAGAATTACAGTCTACGCATAGATCTCACGGATTCATCAGGTTCATCGTACTACGCCCTGTATTCCTTGTTTCGCATCAGTGACGATACGGACAAATATCGACTATCGATTGGTTCATACGTTGGTAATACAGGTCGGTGTGCTACCATTTTCTCTAAGTTAGTACTGTTTATTTAAACCGCTTATGTTTATAAATACATACATGCCAGTGTTTTGATAGATAATCATAATACCATTATGTCCCATGCACCTTGTCGGTATACGACTTGGAAAAAAAGTCTATGAAATGAAATTGATATTAGCTTCTCCGTTGTATCAAGGACAAACTACCAAGGACAGGGAAATGTCTCATAACTTCATATATTCTTGAATTGTAAACGCAAAGAGAAGCAATAGAAATTTGTAAATACAAAATAGTAATGATAATGCGAAGTAGTAAATAGAGGAAATAATGGCTGTTGTTAAAACTTAGTTGTTACCAGTTGGTGAGATAAGATGAGATCGAGATCCATGGAGAAAAAAGGTTAATATTGGACTGGAGCGAGCAACAATGGTAGAAAAGACACAAAAATGGCCACAGTGGGAAACAAATGACATATCGTCGGGGAAAAGATAAAGAAACAGTGAGCCTTTAGTGCATGTTGAGAATTTGAAGCTTGTTGGAATAAAAGAAACATATGAGTAGATTCACAATCTCATCTGGTTGAGGTAAATTTGATATTCAGAAAGTTCTCATGTTAATGCAATTTACTGACATATTCTCTTTATGCAAAGTATGTTTGTGCATGCTGTTTTCCTCATGGTAATGGTCAGTAGCAGTTAACAACTGAAGACTTGTCACATTGAACTACGGAAAGCATCTCAACAATCGTATGATTTAATATAAAAGGAATCCAGTCAAACAACAATCTGACACCTACTGCGATGCTTTTACGATACGTACTATGATGTGTGATACAGTTTTCAACATACAATTTTCCTTTATATTATTGCCCGGAATCAGATCTTTGCACATCGAAAGAGTGTCAAATGTTAGCTAATAAAAACGACAGTTGAAGTAACTATTGAAGTCCTATAAGAATCAATTCTAAAAAATGTCCCTCGTACGAACGGAGTACGAGAAAAGTGCATGGAAAATTGCCGATATTTTGAAAAAAATATTTGTCCATACGAAAATAACATTTAACTTAAAAAATAATTAGAATACCAAAGAAAATGTTCGATATTATTTCTGCTAGGAAGTTTTTGAATGTATTTTTTCCATTATTGACGTTGACGTAATCACTTAGTGTGATCATAAAAAGTAGCGACATTGTAGCTAATAAAGTCAAATTAATTAAAGAATGATACAACGAGAATGGTGTATAAAAGAATTGCAAATTAATGCTGAAAAAAAAAATAGCTAGATCAACTTCTGTGAAATATTTCCTTTTAAACATTTCCAGCTATAGCAAAGCATAAAAACATAAATCTATTTTCTTTTTCCCCAAAGCTTACAGACAATATGCTCACAATAAAGGCTTACAAAACTTACAATAATGTCTACATCTAATTTTAGGCTATTATAGATGAAACTGATCATTTGTCTTTTTTTTTTTTCGAATACTAATCGATATGTAGGTTATGACGCTATGTCGTGGCACAACAACAAGCAGTTCAGCACAAAGGATGAGGACAACGATGGGTGGAGTGACTTCGACTGCGCTGGGCGGCACCGAGGAGCCTGGTGGTTCGCGAACCTTAATTGGGCTAAATCTGATTCTTATTGCCGCACTTATAGCTATTATTGCGAGCGTTTCCCCGTTGGCAGCGGATGTGCAGAGTGTGGAGACACTAACCTTAACGGAGACCTCGACGGCTCCACTCGCGGAACAAACATCTTCTGGGAGTATCTTAGTGGGAAAGATTGTGGGATCCGTTACACTGAAATGAAAATACAACCAGTTTGATAAACGAAATTCTGTGTATAAATTTAAAGCCTTTTAAACATTGAAACTTTGAAGAAAAAAAAAACAAAAACGAATCATATGCAATGATTGATATTTCTAGATACCCTAATTCGTGTTCGGTTTTCATGTGTACGCTGTATTGCACGTCCTTGATGGCAACCAACATTTTTTTTTTTTTATCCAGCATCGTCTTGATTTTACCAATTGTGAATACGTTAAGCTCAACATCAAGTAAAAGCTGAATTTTAAGACACATCTAGCACCTAATGTTCGGAATATACTTCATTTATTTATATATGGATATCGAAGTGGTTTCGCTCTGAGACAATGAGACGAATAACTTTGAGAAATATCATTTTTAAAATCAAAATAGTCACATGTATCATGAGACATGTTGATTTTGATAAATAAAAAATATGGGGTTTCAGATACAGTCTTTCTTTCGCTTATTATTTGAGTTGCATATTAAATAACAAATAAGAGGGCAATCTACAGAGTTGCATATCATCACTTTTTGTCCATAATCATTCTCTCTTTTACACGTATGTTTTATTGTAGATCGAGAGTCTGATTGAACACCCAGCACTTTACATTATACACAGTACAGAGTGCATAGGCTCACGGAGATAGGGCGCAGTACACTCGGCCATGGATGTGTAAATAATGCGCAAGTGTTATTAAATTAGCAGTCATGCGTGGACGTCAAAGTACATATTTCCATGGAGATCAGAACCAACGCTAGTGTATTATGTGCCTTATTGATCTATGACGTCACCAATCGAGTGAACAGTTCGTTGTAACCAATGTGAACCTCAATGTCACCCTACATATACAATTAAACAACAGCAACTAAGAAGTGACAGAATGAAATAAAAATGTCAGCGGTTCAAATTCAGTAACAAGAAGTGTCCTTAGTTTACTCTCCGTGCCGTTTATGTTTAGATGAAAAGTTTGGAACGCAAGACTGATTGCGCTGCAGTGTTACACAATAGTTAGCAGAAATTCTTACAATGGAAATGGCAACACTTAAAGAAAATGGAAAATGACCAAACTAGAACACCTAATAGTTGACAAAACAGACATTTTCATCGTACAGTAGTGGTAAAGTTTGCACACCAGTTCTCAGGTTTCTTTCATACTTTCTCACAAAATCAGAGAAAACTAATGTTGTATGTGCAAAACCTGGTCTACGTTATTCAATGTGTAAATTTTGTTTTCGTTTTATATGGCAAAATGAGATAATATACAACTAGTTTAACCACTCACTGATTTTCATTTTACGGTCTTAACAAGCTTCCTGAGTTAAATGCCTTCTGTGTTTCATGGGTTTTTTTTTTTCTCGTATGTAATCTGCACAATTTTCTTTCTTATCATGGCCGTAACTCACTTTGTACTCTAATTTTTCTTATGCAAATATTTTGAGTTTTCATACCGTGAGATGTTTTCCAGAAGAATACATGGACCACACATTAACAAAAAGTCAGGAGACTGTTTGCATGGTTTCCTAAACACACTTATAAAATGTGTACATTTTTATCTTATGAAAACCACTGACAACCCTGAGGTGGGGATGGAGTTTGGGGTGATGCAACTCCTTGCGCTTCGCCCTTTGATTGCACCACTTTATCAATCTATTAATTTACCTACAGCAAACATTCCATACAAATGCAATATTGCATTACACATTACACATGATGTAACAGTTAGGCCTTGGCCTAAACTAGGCTAGTTTGGAAGACCAGGTATTTGGGATGGATTGCAGAATCCATCTTAGGTCGTTGCTGTGAATGCTGGGATCCTACCAAAGTGTAGTTTAGGTAAGCATTTTTTACGATTATAGCAGTCCTTTGACTCTACAATTTCTAACTACTTCCCTCCTTTGGGAACTTTTTAAACTTTGATCTGGTACATATTACTACACTAACTGTACAGTGCTAGTGTGCACACATAGGCATACAAACATGATGTATCAACGATCAGTATACAATCTGCTTTATACGGTCAGTCCTTTCGACGGTGAAGAATTGTAACGTCACATGAAGAACCTTTATAATGTAAAGCTCCTGGTGTTCGATCAAATTGTTGAACCGACTATAATTAATACATGTAAAAGAGCAAATGATTATCGACAACGACAGGGATGGGAAACAATTCATGGAATTGCCCTCCTGTTTATTGTGTGTTTGAATTGCGTAGTATTGAAACAATATTTTCTTTACACAATGACTTCTTACATAGCGTTTTATCAGTGTAGCATTGATAGATTTCTTCTTTTCAAGCGTGAGAGCAGGAACATGTATACAAAGTGTTTGTCTGTTCAGTGCGTTTTATCACTTTCGTGAACATATTTAAAACTGGATCTTTACTCCGCAGTCATTAACCTCATGTTTAATATGGTGATTGTGATTTTCCTATTTATTTTAAATTATCTCGAGAGCTCTGCAACGTGTCCATTGGATTTATTTGACTGTAAAGAGGAAACCACTTTTGCCGTAAAATGCATAATGCAAATATTGGTAACACTTACATGAAATGACTGAAGATATCATCAAAGAAGGAAGACGGGGGCAGACAGTAGAAAGTCATTTAATTTATAGCTTTTATTTGATTTCGATATCTACGACTATGTTTTGTTGAAGCATTGGAACAAAGTAAGTTTATTTATTGTTGCTCATTACTTACAACGCTAAATAGAGGCCTTTTATTTTTTTGTGTGGATTGGCTGCAGGGACTGAAGAATTTTCTTTTTAACTGAACATGAGAGGTCACGGTTTCGTCCTCACTTCTGCAACTAAGTTTGTTCTCATGGAGCTGTCATTTCTCAATAAACCACCATTACGATACAATACAAATTTACTGTTAAGTACAAAAGGGATCGATGGACCACTTTTGGTAAAATTTATTGGCTGTAGTGACCACATTACTTTTTGAACCGTTAAATACATATTGTATTAGCGGATGTACAATTACTCATCAGGTTTCCTGAACGACGATTTCATCACAAGATTTAATTGCTTTTTGCATATTAACAACATCACATCTTCAAACTCCTGAGGGCAAGCATGTTGTGTTAAAGTTTGGGGAAAGAAAAAAGATATTGTCCAAGGGGGAACCAGTAGAAACTATTTTCCAATATGCAGAACAAAACAGACATTGTCAACGTTTCCTGATGGAATTATTCTTGTTTTGACTCCACTCAAGCATTTAATAAATTACTTTTGTCTCTTAGTTGGAATTAATGTTAATATAAGGGGGATTTTTATCTCATCGCCCTATAGGGGCTAGATGAGATATTGTGGTCTCTTGACTAGTGGAGCTGTACATTGTACTGTGCACCCATGGAAGAATGGTTGCCATGGAAACGCTTGGAGTGGATGAATAGCGACACCCCAGGGGTACCCCATGGTAGAGTGACCATGGGTACAGGAGGTCCTGTTGGGTGGTATAAATGAAAACGTGTCCGTGCCAATGTGTGTGCGTGTGTGTGTGCTCTTGTTTTCGGTTGTTATCGAGGACCGAAATAATAGATTTTAGGTCCTCTGTAGAAAATTCAATAGATTTCTCCGGTCCTCTCAAGTTAAAAATAGACAGTCTATTGTTAAGGTTAGGGTTGAAGAAGAAAAAACAAAAGAAAGCACAATGAGGTCCTCGGAATGAACGTGTGTGGGTGTGTGTGTGAGTGTGCGTCCGGATCTGTCCGAATTGTGGTTTTTCCAGAATAGTTTGAAAAGCATATGAGCGATTAAGTTGAAACTTGGTAAGGTTGTGCATAATGCCAATATGTGCAAGATGTATTAGTTGTATTGTAAATCCAGTCAAATTTGCTGATTTTTTAGAAAAAAGTCAATTTTGCCCCAAAATTGCTATTTCCAGCATATCGTGATATGTATTTGAGCATTTAATGCAAAATTTTGCAATAACTTACATAAGAATGAAAAATTTCAAGGTATACTACTTTTGTAGTAAAGAGAGTGAAATTTGCTGGTATATGCGGAAAAAAAGCCAATTTTGTCCTAAAATCTGTATTTCCAGCAAATCTTGAGAACTATCAGATCAATTTACTTACAGTTCTGTTACCTGAGAACACATTGTTCAACATAATATTACTGTAATGGTAAGTCATGTCAAATTTGCTGATTTTTGAAAGAAAAAGCCAATTTTGCCCCCCAAATTGCTATTTCCATCATATCTTCAGAAGTATTTGAGCATTTAATGCAAACTTTTGCAAAAACACTTGAAAATGAAATATTCAAGGTATATCAGAGAATGAAATTTGCTGATTTTTTTTTATAGAAAAAAGCCAATTTTGCCCTAAAATTTGTATTTCCAGCATATCTTGAGAACTATTAGACCAATTAATTTAACGTTTTGTAAGAACTTACCTGAAAACACATTGTTCAACATTTTCTCACTGTAATGGTGAATCCAGTATATTTTGCTGATTTATAAGAAAAAAAAAGCCAATTTTGCCCCAAAATTTGTATTTCCAGCATATCTTGAGAACAGTTAGATCAATTAACTTTAAGTTTTGTAAGGACTTACATGAAAACACATTGTTCAACATTTGATAGTGTAATGGTAAATTCAGTTTAATTTGCTGATATTTGAGAAGAAAAAAGCCAGTTTTGCCCCAAAATTTGTATTTCTAGCATACCCTGTGGATTGTTAGCCCAACCATCTTAAAGCTTTGTAAGGACTTATATGAGAACACATTGTGCCACATAATATTAATGTAATTGTAAATTCAGTGAAATCTCAGTGCTGATATTTGAGACAGCTAATTTTGCCTCAAGATTTGTATTTCCAGCATATCTTGAGAGCTAATGGAGCATTATACACAAAATTTGCAATTTTTGCTAGGCTGTTCCTGCGAACACAGTAACAAAGATATAGTTTATCACTCTTATGGTAATAAACTGGTGAAATTGGATGATTGTTTGGTAAAAAATAAATAGAGCAGGTGTCCGGTTCAATAGACACCACCTTTTAACTGTAGCCAAACTTTATTTTTACGTCAAACAATAATTGTAGCAGAACCAGGTCCTGCACATGTAACTAGGTAAATAGGAGACTAATGAGCATGTAACCCATGAAGGGATGCTCTTATATCCTGCCCCTAACTATAACCACTAAGCCTAACCTGTATGGAATAACCCAATGTTATAACCTTACGTAGCATAATATGCATAGATACTTTTGAGACGTTATTGTTACTTTAGCCTAGGTAGTGGCACCAGGCTATAGGCTTTAGCTTGCTATGTTACAGTAGATATCAATGTTACCATTTTATGTTCGGTTCTGCTTACCATCATTTCATGCTCGAAGACTATCAGTGCCAGCATAGGCACTTGGTGACATGTTGTTGCAATAAACTATAATAAATTCCCATGTGCAGGCCCTGTCTTGAAATCAATGCATGGTGGTGATGACCCCGTGGATTGCCCTTTTGTTTTCATTTTTGTCACGCTACAACTGGGCATTCTTCAAAACTCTGTGTTGTTCCTTATCTATGTTAATGGCATGCATATGCAATGTGTCTATCATTGCTAATGACAGTAACGTATTCCTCAAAATTTATTGCTGAAAGTAAGTTGGTAAATCTATTGTAACCATAATTCTGGAACCAAAAGGATTGTTTCGAGTCGAATACGTTAACGCTTCATATTCTTAATACAAATGTTAAATATTTCATGAATCCTAAGGATCATCAGGGCCTTGAAAAATTTTCACTTGAAAGCAAAGAAAGGTATAAGACTGCAAGTACCAAGGCGGTTCAGTTGGAAATGCTTAATCAGGCAACTGATTTATGTAGCTCTGACAGTGACATATGATGACAATATGAAATCAGAAGCATATTTTGTATGGCTTCTTGGTCCAAAATTTCTTGTTTTTTTTTTTTCTCTAGGGTTATGCATTATGTCATAAGTTTTATTACTATAGTATATTCACATGTACTCTCTAACATAAACTATCTGAATTGCTTTACTTGCCCTAATTTCGTGATGAGTTACCAACAATTTATCCTTGACATCCCTACGTTTGCCTAGTATGGAATACAAAATTACAGTGAACGATTAATTCAATATAGCAAAATTTAGTGTAAGTTTATTAGTAATGTGAGTAAATGCAGACCGTCTTTCCAAAGTGCAACAAGATTATTTTCTCCAATTCCGAGGTTACTAGTTGATTGTGTTACAGTTATAATAGCAACTTACAGATCAAGAATGCAACATTATATTCAAAATTATCAATACAGTTTCCATGGTGATATGATTGTTACGACCTATCGCACCTTTCGGTATAGTTGATGTTCTTTATAATGACGATTTTCAATCATGTACAGAGCTACTGATTATTTCATTTTTTCCTTGGATATTAGTGGTTTTGTTTCAGCTGTTGATGAAACTCATGGTTTTTGTAATTTCTCACACATGCATGTTATAATCAGCAACGGTGTATTAATACAGCAGAAATATTTACATCAATTATTTGGCTATAAGTAAGTGTCCATTTTGTAAAACCTCTGTATCATGGCTGTATGCGTTTTTTTACTCTTCATGCGGATACGAATGATAAGACCATTGCCACAGTTATTGTTCTTTTATTTTTAATTTTCATTTGACAATTTATTACTCACCTGCTTACTTTGGAAGTATCTTATGCTTGTACCACATATTAGTTTCTTGGTACTAATTGATTTCGTGCATGCATAGATTTAATACATTCTGAACATAAGTTCTAATCATGCTACAGTTTTGTTTGCATGATGTATAATATTACGCACCATCATATTAAATTACACGAAAAAGGGGACTGACGTTTGCTCAGAAAAAATCATGCACGAAGTGTATTACATTGTGTAAACTCAGAATATGAGTTCGCCTAACATTTTCGAAATGTAGTAAAAAACAGTAAGTAAAGTAAAACGAATAGAATCAGGTTATGTTCTGATTAAATATCGTGTGGTGATGGGGACGTAAAATAAAAACGATTCTGAAGACAACACATTTTTATAGCTCACTTTTTGTTGTTTAAGCAGGAAAGGAGTTTTTACTAAAGCGGAAGACTGTTATTGTGATGATGGCTTTTCATAAAAGGGTTTAACTGAGCGCCGGTGGGCAATTTGTATGTTGTGAATCAGAATCCAAGACACTGGTACCGGTAGGTTGAGGTTTGTCCTCCATATCTCACCTTTTGTTTTTTTTTTACCCGTATTACTACAACACTAGTATTTTCGATACATATATCTATTACGAAATATAGCAATGTCTCGAATTTAATGTAAAATGTTTTCAATAAGATTACATTAATATTGTTAAACTATCATCTTTAATGTTACATGAGAAGTCCTTAGGAAATATGTAATTAAACCTGTTAATATTCTCGGACTAAAAAAACGTTATTTATTTGTTATTATTCTTCTCCTTTGGATGTGTTATTATCCTTTGCTTTTATTAGAACGATGTAGTTAACGTCAACGACGCTGAAACTGTACTAACGACCAATTACATGTAGAAGGAAGATATCGGTGAAGTAATGACGCAACCTGTGAGTAGAGGCGCCCAGTCCATAGATGTTACTGTAGTAATGGACTTAGAAGTGACGTGGTCAGGTGCACACAGTACGTTCTGCCCAAAGGATTGTTATGAGATTTACGTTACCGGCACTGATAGTGACTGGAGTTTACACCATCTAACCTGATGCTTGCATTGGTTGCAATCATGTTTATTGCGAGATGAAAAGGATACCCTGAATATTTTGTTGGTTGCTTTTAATTTATTGCAACATTTTTCTGTTACAAGCACTAAATGCTGTTCTTATCAAACCATTGCATGATCCCATTGCATACAGGTTCGTGTGTCACTTGGTGCTGTTGTCTCTCATGTGTTCGACCAGTATAGTAATTCTTTTTTTTTTTTTTGTAGCCCTTCACAACCATAAATCGCATCTGAAATTTCTTAATAAAAGAAGAAATATTATATTATATTTCGAGTGGCAAGAGTTAGAAATCTTAAAGGTGAAGAAGGTCGCAATTGCCTGCAGACAAGGCAATGGAGTCCCTATCTTAACGCATAAGATTAGTAGCCATATTACACTCATGTCGATGAATTTCATTGTGATAAGGAGGAAGTAAATTATTACTTTACTATTTATTACTTTATTATTACTGCACTAAAGTAAGAGAAAAAGCTACACCGATCTTATTTTGTGTTACTCCAAAAACTACGACAATAACAGTTTTAGTTGTAAATGGGTTTCTGAAAGGATTGTTTATGACAAATTTGAGCGAGTTACTTACTTTAACAAAAAGAATATAAAAGGTCAACTCATGATAAAGCTTTTTGTGAAATTTACATACACAAATATCCTGTGCGGAGATTCATCGAGGAGCCTTGTGGTTTAGTGGTCAGTATTCCAATAATGCCATCTTTGTGCCATACCAGCAAGCATTATTGTGAAAATTTCATTTCAGTAGGCGACTGTACAGTTTGTGCTGACGATAACCTCAACAGAGACTACGTCAGAACTACTCGCGGAACACGCGTCTTCTGAGATAATATTACTGGATACTACTGTGATTAAGCTACAACATGCGGGTATGAAAATGCTACCAGTATGAAAGCAGCAGGTGAAAACAATAATCAAATGTAAAATATCACAGTTCATCTGTCTTAGATACTGTTCCTAACAATTACACTTAAGGGAGAGATGAGTTGTATTGCAGAAATTGAAGAAGTATGAATTTTGTATAATATGCTATAAATGATTCTGTAATGCACTGCTATTGACTGTTTCGTAACGAGAATTCCTAATTTCCGATAATAATATGTGATTACGTTTTATTGTCGGTTTTAATGAATAAGTCATTAGTATATATGCTTTATCAGTAAGCATGCAGTCGGTTGAGGTACTGATTTAAATATCTCAACTGTTTCTGAAAGATTACCGAGACCGTAAGCATGATCTGAATCTATTGTCCACAGGAAATCGTAAACCTTGATCTAACAATGATTTTCTGCTGAGCGTTTTCTTTTTTTTTTTTTGTTTGGTCTTCTGTCGACAGTGATCTGTTGTTGGAGGAACAGCTGATAATTGCGGAGTTTGATTGACACGACATCAGAGTGTGTTAAGGCACGTTTGAAATGAATGGTTATAGCATGCAAGGTGTAGACTACTTTAAAACCCATGGACAGTGCTTGTTCTTTAGATTTCTTAGTCTAGGTAAATGTCACGATAAGCACAGACCACATAGTGTTGGCGCTGTTTATTTCCTCTTTTGAGTAAATCCTCTAAACCAGCTGGTTTGTGAAGAAGCTAAAAATTTTCAGAAAATTACTTTCTTTATCGCACAAGCGGATATTACTCAGCTTAGACGTTACTGTCCAAGCCGTTCGCCTTTAAATATTGGAAGGTTCCAGATGTGTGTGTGGCCTTCATGCTTCCCGTTTCTATGGTAAAATCATGATCCTGTGCATCGTAAAAAGAGAACATCACATTTCGAGTATATCGTCTCCGCAGTGTCGCCATTTTAACCCCATTGAAATGCTTGCTCATTCTCTATTTATGAAAGAAAAGGCTAGTCATCGCATCCTGAAAAGTGTCTCATAAGAATGACTCTGACTAAGTAGCGCATATATAGAGGATTTTGATATTTGGCTCTGTTGGGGTATTACATATTATTTTGTACAACATTGAAAGGTTACCAATTTTGACCATATGCAATTCCTGGTCAGAAAATCGACGACAGGCTAAATTAAGAAAGGAACCATTTCTTGAATTACAATATGTACTGACTTTTTATTTTTATATAAATTCTTGTAATGACTTGAATATCAGGTCGTCTAAGTTCCTGTGGGGTTGTTAAGAACTGTAGTTCTTTACTCTGTATTTGACTTATCAGAAAGACTTCTGACGTACTTAAGGGTTTTTGGTCTTTTTCTTTAGATTATGGACAGCTAGGTGACTATAGTCGCAAGTTGCTCTGATAGACATGAGGTCGTTTCCGGGTTTTTTATTTTGTGACGCTCATGGATCTGGCAAACATACTGCCTTTCTAATGCGGGATTTATTTTTTCTTCCTTTGAGATTTCCATATAGACGAGGAATGTTCTGGTATATCGGAGATAAGGCTATCCAACTTTGATACCAGAGTTTGCGCACATCAGATTTTGAATCTTTCTTATTCAGACGTGAAATAGAATACCCACCATTATGAAATCTAATTGATCAAAGGGACAAAAGAGAATCCTTCGTAGAGACGTACATACAATCTCGTGCTACCTTGTTCTTATTTTTTCTAAATTCTTTTCAACTCTTTGGTAAAAAGATGTTTCTCCAAATAGAACAGAACATGACTTATTCGGAACGTTCCTCTTGTTTATGTCAGAGATTCGACAAGAAGACTACTCAATGCATATTACCTACATCCAGACTTTACGACGAAAATGATGGAAAATCGAGTAAACTGTGAGTAGACGCTATCCCTGTTTGACGATACACTCAGTCATTGAACTTCGCACCTAGCTGAAAATTCTCCTTAAACTTTGTGACTTCATGCCCAAGATAGATAGACGCTTTTTAGCCAGGTGTTGGTGTTGAGAAGAAAAAAAAATTCTAATTATGTCTCCTGTGTCACTTTTTAAGTTTTAAGTAATGGAAAATGAAAAATACTTTTACCTATTCTTACACAGTTTGAATCAAATTAATGGAGGGACATTGTGAAAAGTGGATTTAAGTGTAACCTTTCTTAAGTTGTGGTCTCTATTTATTCTTGGAAAGTGCTCTACTAAGGAAATTCTATTGGGGGTTTTGAGCGTTTTTTTTTTGAGCTTTCTTCCCATTTTAATTGTGAAGAAAAGAATACATGAAGTTAAATGGGAAGTGAACGAAATCACGAAATATATTGTGCGTGCGATTATTAAACAATCTAATACAGAAATAACACTGTAGATCACAAAATCCGATCCTCTTTAGAAGAATTGTAGCAGAAGAGAAGAAATAAAAAGGTTTGTTTGGCAAAGTGTTGTTCTCAATGTATAACGTTATATAAACCAACAGTAATATCAGTAATAGCGTGTCAACATTCCTTTGTCGAGAGGTTGCACAGTGTTTGATTGCTACAAACTTCAGAAAGCCCTTTCAATTAACTTTGTTGTTGTAGGCAGGTGTCCAAGTTGTTTCATTGTCACAACCGAAGTCAGTTATCGCCTTCACTGTTCACTAGCTGTTAATGAAGCCGTTAATAAATCTCTTCAGAAATTCACAGTGAATGGTATTAACCGACATCCGTAGGCGCAAATGAACTTTCGAACACTAAGTGGACACATCAGTGTCGGCATCTCTGTCATTGCTACTTGGTTCTTCATCAACGAAAAATCTTTCCCACAAATATGGGGCAGCGGCAAGAAAATCAAATTTGTTCAAGAGTTTTGCTCATTTTCGTCTTTTACTATTGTGAAATGCAATCGGTAAGTCAATATTCATTTTTCTCCCAAAATAGTTAATATGACCGACGTTATGCCTCCTAGTTTGCACACTGATCTTAGTGGGAATGTTATACTTCCAGAGTAACAGAATTATTTTCGTGTTTATTTCAATATGTATCAGCCTAACCGGGTGTTTTAAACATTTGGTTTCATTCTTTTCATTCCTCTTTAGTAGATGAATTTTCTACAATATCACAACTTTGTTATTTTCTTTGTTGAAGACTATATCATAAGTATATAGAATAACGCTGGTGATGTTTGTTGACATGTGCTTAGAACGTATCTAATCACTTACTGAAACCTTCCTAAGAGAAGAACGTCCAGATCCTTTGTATTAAATTTTATTTACAATAATGAAACAATACTAGGCTTTGCAATATACTGTACTTTCAATAGTGCGAAACAAATTTTACATATTACTGCTGTACTATTATGGCAAAAAAAGACAAAAAAAGTTAAAATTTGTAATACGTTAGTCTTCGCAATATTTTAGTTAACTTTAATCTCGACAGTAAATTTACATTCTTGTGTTGACCTAACGCAAATATAAGTTTACTTAGTACAGAAGATATGTTGTATATATGACCTCTATTAAACATATATTTAACATATGTAACACGTTCTCACCACATTTGAAATATGGCAGTATCCTTGTAGATCAGAAAGTGATAAAAAGCAAAGCATTGCGAAAGGAAGTCTCTCCAAATTGCTGTATTTGCGTATGCAACGTATAGAATACCATTATAGTTTTTATTATTTTCATATGGCTTGCGATCGTGCGGTATCATTTTCATACATATTTAGATGTTCAGAGAAGCTAACATGGACTGTTGCTATTCTGGCAGACAGTGATGACAGTTAGAATATAATATTCTACAATAGATTCAACACTATTCGAATAGTTTGAAATGCTTTGTTATTCTAACCAGGGAAGATTTGCACATCTACTAATAAGTCAAAATGATAAAAAACAACAACATGTAATTGAAAATGGATCAAATAAATTAGGAAAAAAAAACACTAGAATGTAGGCCAAATGACATACTGACGAGAGATATACATGCCATTTTGTTACATAGGAGGCACTACATCTCACCGTCTGTGTTAGGTAGAATGCACGTTAACATTTTCAAATGTCCAACAAAGAAAGCATTGGCTCTGTCGTTCTTCATATTCTGTGATGGCAGTTGCCAAGTATAATTCTGCGATCAATGCAGAACTAATCACTTGCTATGGTATTCTAAACAGCGCGACGGTTAGTCCATCTATCGCTCAACTAGTAAACGTAATAACACAATACGATAGAAAGAGATAAAACTGAAGGCTAAATTCTAGACTTGATTAAAAACGCACGAAGAGACAGTAGGACTATTCTCACTAAGTCTCACGGTCGGTATGATGTATAATGCTTCAAAACTTGCAAATGTTGCTTACTACATTAATCAAATATACTGCAGTATAGAATATCAGAAGTCAGTCACTCATTGCAAAAGAAGATTAAAGATTTTTTTCTTTTAATGTTGGGCGGTTACCACATTTAAGTTTATAGATTTAGTATGTTTGACAAAAGTATCTTACAAGCATCTTATAGTCATGAAGAGTGCGGTTTGTTACTTCATGCAGCTGGCGATGCATAAGAACAATGATCAATAAGTGGATCGTTTGTGTGTTTTGGAAAGCGTTCACCATAATTTATTTTTCATGGAAATTTAAATTTACTTAAATTATTTGGTTTGATATATTCAAAACTTGATGCAAGATAAAATTAACGTATGCGTTACGAAGCAGTTACGAACACGTTGCAATTCTTTTCTCAGTACTATTGTTTAATCTTTGTTTCAAAGATTTTTTCCTCAAGCGATTTCTCCCCGGAACGCAACAAGCTGCATTTAAAAAAAATATTCTGACATCTTTAATATTTCAAAACGTATGGGGTCAATGAGTGCTAATTTATTTAAGTACACTGTACATATAGATATTTTTTGGATTAATATGAGTACAATATTAACGCAACTTGTTAATTTTTGCACTGAATCTGTATGTTGTAAAAAACTGAATCCTGCAATAACGTTTAAACTGTTTAGAAAACTAACTTTGGGAAATACAAATAAAAGGGGAAAGATGACGTAGGTAGTAATCAACAAGACGTCTCTAACTGACAAAAGAAATTTAGTTTCACATGGCGCACAGTGATTTCAAGTATTACTGTGTAGCAAATGACATAACCAGTTTAGTGTTGCATTAGGAAAAAAAGGGACTTTAATTAAAAATTTTAGGTAAAGAGGAGAGAGGGGTGGAAGGGTGTTTAAGGCGGCCATGGATAAAGCAAATCTATCAGAATGTATCTACGACGAAATGCGTCGCATCCGACCACAGAAGATATATATATGTATATATTCTTCATACGTGTTATTGTCTTGTCAGAAATAATTTTACTTCCATGTGCCTTTAAATATTATGTTGTAATACCCAGATGGCAATGTAATGTTACTTCATGTAGTAAAAGCTCTGTGATCAGAGCCGCACATGTTTAAGTAACTTATCAAAGATTTAATTGTGATAAATGGAAGCTGAGTTCTTATTTTGACGCTATATTGTTTTATGTTGATATATTATGCAAAAGCCTTGTAACAATCGTGGGAGAAAGTACAATTTGCCTCATCCATAAAATAAATATATAAAAGAAATGAGAATACAACAATTGTGGTAGCTAATTTGAAAGAATTGGGTGTGAAGAAAGTTTAATCGATTCACGATATTGTGCTGAACACATTGGGATCAGCATATCTCCCTTTTAAATCTGTCAGTTTGGTGCAGGTACATGGCATCTGACGTTACGTATCGCGCATCACCCTATTGCAGACCGGTTGACTATATGCTATTTCCAAGTATACCAATGTAGCATTTGCCAATCTTATGTTGAAATTTAAAATAAGTAAAAAATGTTCCAAAGCTGAAAAGAATGAAAACGGTACCGATTGCTAAATAAAACATGATAGAGACAAACCTTACAATTGGGTTCAATTTTTAAACAAGTTAGACACCAAAACAGGTAATTACAGAAACCTTTGAAAAAGTAAGTAAATATTTTACTTTTAGTGAAGTAGTAGGGAAATATCATTTGGATGACTAAATTGTAACTGATCTGCTAAGAGAACAACAAGAAAAAGTAAAAGATTATTAAAGATTTTCGAATTATTTTTCTGTCAAATGATTCTTTTCTGCTTAATTCTCAAAATTTACAAAATTTGCTACAGGTTTCTGCCGACGTCAACAGTTTATCAACAGGTTAGACTTCTGTTTCGTTTATTTTCCAATGATTTACTTACAGTTGTGCTTACTGCCACTAATAATACTTGGGGCAGTCTCTGTTGCTTACGTTTTATTTTCGACGGTCTACAGTAAATGTTATATAATAGTCCAAACTTCCAAGGTAAATAAAAAGAAAATTTACACAATTCTATTAATTTTAATTCTAATAATTTTAATTATTTAATAATTCTAATTATTTAACAAATGCCACATTAACAAAAGAAATACGAAGAAAAAAATTAAAAAAATCTTAGTGAATCATTTAATAAGTGAGGTTTTTTTTCGTCATTTTAGGTCAATCGTTCTTTCTTTATCAGCAATCCGAATATCCTAAAGATTGCAAAGAAGTGTTGAGTACATGTCCATCTCAACAGAATACATCAGGCGTGCACACGATTAAACCTGACGGATACCCAGAACCGTTTGAAGTTTATTGCGACAATGATGTAGACACTGGTGGATGGACCGTAAGCCAATGCAAATAACTTCAACAATCAAAACTACTTTCGTTTCAACACCACATCACTATATTTCCAGTATTAAATCCAGAACAGAAATGTAGTATACCACATATTTATTCCATGTACCTTAAAGTGACGCTTTCGTACTTAAAAAAAAAAAAAACCCTTTTCTATTACCTTTTATTTGTATTAGGTTTTATAGCTATCACATGGATAAAATTTGCATGTGGACGAATAAGTAGAGCTTGTTATTGAATGATAACTTTTATTTCAATTTTCCGTGTAATATGTAATGACCATAGCAGTTAATAAACAATTAAAACTGTAAAACTAAAATCTTTTATTATCAAAAGTGTTGAATTTATTAACAACTTATGAAGTAAAAATATTCAAGCTATATTTTAAACTTCCACGACGATTGCAAAAAAAAAAAAAAAATGATATTTCATTCATCAGTGACAACAGTAAATATAGTCTGAACTTGTTGCAGATCAGACGACGTATATGAAAGACAGTATAACTGAAAGTAATCGGGAGTCAATGTTGATTTTTTTAGTGTATTTCTGCAATTAAAAAATGTTTTAGGTACTGCAGAGAAGAAGAATGGAATCAATTACATTCAATCGAAAATGGAAGGATTTTAAACACGGCTTCGGTTTCCTGGGATCGGAATTTTGGATCGGAAATGAGAAAATGGCTTATTTAACACATCAGAAACGATACCAACTTCGGGTTGATTTTACAAACACTGCAGGCGAAAGTTACTACATCACATATGATCGGTTTCGTATCTCCGATGAATTTGGTGAATATTCACTTACAGATCTTGGCCGATTTCAAGGAAATGCAGGTTTGTGAATTTTTGAATTTACTTCGTTGTGCTTCATGTTATATGCAATGAAGTCGAGGTAAATTGAAGAAGAATGTCAACAAAACAACAGTGCCACGATATTCAGTTCAAAGAAGTTCAAAGAAGCTCTGGTTTGTGATATTGAAATGTTTTTTAGACTTAGACCATTTCTACTGTTGATATGTGGTTGTTTTACAACTCTGATGATATTCACACATAGGAAAATACTGAAAATATGTTTTTGTTCTGATGACCTGTGACCTTGACCTTTGACCTATGAAGCCACATCAGTCTGGCGGACACTATATGATAGTCAGGTCCTCTGAGTAAACGGTTTGATATGTATTACTGAATCTTACACATTTCACCTTTCATGGCTTGTTTTCTTTATTGCTTTTGCTAGAGTCATATACTGAATGGTGTCCATCGAATGAAGTTTTCTCAAACGAAACATGTGAGAGCACTTGCGATCACCCAGAAACCTGTATCTCGCCACCAGCTGGTGTTGGAGAGAGATGTGTTTGCACTGGTGATTACAAGATATTGAATGGCGTGTGCATTCCCCAGGACCAATGTGGTTGTTTCGTGGTCGATAAACGAGCTGTTGTAATGGTTAGTATTTTATTTGCCTTTGTGACACCCTCGGCTGTTATGTTGCTTTTGATTTCAATCTATTGTTACTCCTTTGACAGGTTTATAGTGAAGAAACCGTCATACTATATAACTGCGTTGTTAAAATTGATGAGTTGATAAATTTTATGAAGGTCACAACTGCGAAGATTGTATTTAGATTGATCTGTTTAAAATTCATGGAATGAGATACCCATGTTTCTAAATAGCAGTAGTCGGAGAAGGGCGTGTAGCGGTTTATGCTCCTATTGAAAATGTACCATTTCCTATATTTCTAAACAGAACGGTGATTCGTATGTTAATATTAACTGCACGAAACGATCAAACTGTACCAACAACCAGCTGAATGTAGAGGAAAGTTACCAATGCAGTGATGACGCAACCTGTGATGAAAAGAATGGCGTACGCAGATGTTACTGCAATGATGGCTTTGAGGGTGATGGTGTGACTTGTACTCGTAGTGGTCCAAGGGACTGTCATGAGCTGCAACTCTCCGGTACTAACAGTGACGGTGTTTACACCATCTACCCTGATGCTTACCCTGGTGGAATTCAGGTTAAGTGCGAGATGCAAAGGAACGGAGGAGGATGGACGGTGAGTGCATTTACTTAACCATTTGGAATCTCAGTTTCGTACTTAGCTTTGTAAAAAAGGTGTTCGCAGGTATCACTTCATTGAGATTTATTATTTATTTCCTTAGATCATTCAGCGACGATCAAGTGCCTCCGTTGATTTCTATCGAACGTGGAATGAATACAGGGCAGGATTCGAACATCCCAGCCGAGATCATTGGTTAGGTAATGATTATATCCATGCTTTAACGACACAAAAGAATTGCAGTCTACGCATAGATCTCACGGATTCATCAGGTTCATCGTACTACGCCCTCTATTCCTTGTTTCGCATCAGTGACGATACGGACAAATATCGACTATCGATCGGTTCATACGATGGTGATACAGGTTGGTGTCTAACATAAAATTTTAAGGTAGATTTGTGAACCGCTCCTACATACATGCCGTCTGTAAATAATGTCACTGTTCATCTGATTTATGACATATAAGGCGATTGTATTCACTGCAGCTGATTAACATACACGTTAAAAGATGGACCAAGGAAACAAACGTTATTATCAGCTACTTCGCTCGTAGCAAAACATTATCAGAAAAAAACCGACCAGGAAAGGTAAAAGTGATCTGTATCAGGGTAGACTTTTATTGTGAAAGCGAGGAGAAGAGAATCAGACGAGTTTTATATCTTAGGAGTAAGGAATAGTGGAACAGTGGAACAGTGAGAGAAAAAACAGGTAAAGAATTGAAACAAGTAACATAACCGCAGCCAGAAAAGAAGGGGGCGGGGAGAATAAGACATGTGATTGTTACTAACAGCTAATATAAAACAAAATGTTAAGGTAACACGAGATGCAGTGACTTGGCAATGAGTAACGGAAACATGGAAAAAAAAATGAAATAGAAAAAAAAAGAAAAAAAAAATAGACGTTTCGTGCACATTGAGACAGTGATCACTTTTGATGGAACAGAGTGGTAGATTTCTCAGACTCATCTAGCAGATGTGAATTGTAAATTTGAAAAATTGGAGAAATTGAAAATTCTGATGATTCATATGTAAACCATTATTATATCCTGCCTAATGATCACTGACACTTATCGAGATTTGATAATATAATTCCAGGCAATGATCGTACTGAGACAGTCGCATGAGTAAACAGGGAAGGTTCCCCCACCCCCCCCCCAAAAAAAAAAACGAAATCACGTCACTATTGTCAATGCAATTGCAATTTTTGAATGAAGCTATGATATAACATTTCATCAACACATGAACATAAAAAAAAATGTCAATTGCAAGTTGTGAATTACTGAGAACACCAAGTGAGAATTTAACAATACTTTCTATATAATTATGTTGACGAACCTTACTATTATACACTATACCATTTTGGTATCTACAATTGACTAAGAACAACGTTAAAATGACGCAAAGTGTATTAAGATATTGCTTAAATCAATGCATAACATGATATAAATAAAATAAGGATAGGAAAATAAACGACATTTTACTCTCTCAAATTTTCTATTTTTTATATATATTCAAGTTCAAAGGTGACTCATCTATATTGATCACGTCATTTTTACATGAATTATCAACCGTCGTGTAGGTAATGACGCTATGTCGTGGCACAACAACAGACAATTCAGTACACGTGATGAGGACAACGATGAGTGGGATGACTTCGACTGCGCTGAACGGCATCAGGGCGCCTGGTGGTTTGGGAATCGTGATTGGTATAGATCTAATTCTAATTGCCCCACTCATAGTTATCTTTGCGAGCGTTTCCCCGTTGGAGGCGGATGCGCTGAGTGTGGGGACAGTCACCTTAATGCGAACTTCGACGGCACAACCCGAGGAACAAACATCTTCTGGGAGTATCTTAGTGGTGAAGACTGTGGCATCCGTTACACAGAAATGAAAATACGTCCAATTTGATAAACACTCTTCTAGTCTCCGTTCTAAGACTACACAAATTGAATACTAAGCGATTGAAAAACCATGACGATCGATCTATTTAAATGTTTATTTTCCTTCGAACAATGTGTATACCGATGTTTATCACCAAGGTTTCTCCACCGTTAAATAGTATGGATATCATGAACAACATGATTAACTAATATGTATAAGATAACATACTTTCAGGCGTAGCATATGATGTTGCAAACTCACCTCATGTACTTAACAGAATATGAAAGTGATGTTGAAAATTTATCTATCAAATTAGAAAGAAATAACATTGCTTTTGAAGAAAATTAATTTCAATAAATTGACCACTACAAACGTAACAAGTAATCCACTGAGTTGTTTATTTCAATCCCTATCATTTGCATGCCCATTCTCTCCAAGTAAGCAGAGCTCTATATTTCGTCAGTGATTCAGATTGATCGTGGTGTCAAGTATTGAATATTCAAATTCATTAATGATGTAGTACTGCAATACAACCCGTAAGGATCGAACGGCACAGATACCTGTGCTCGCGTACACATGTGCCTAGATATCGAGTGTTCTTTCACAAGTATTTCCAGTAAAGTATTTCTCATAGCCAATACGCCCCGTCACTGTGCATCCTTTAAGTGTCCATAAAAAGCGCGGTATGAGTGGCACTTTTGTTTTCTTCACAGTAGGCAAACATCTCTTGTTCTTGAACAAGTTTGAATTATTTCCATATATGTACAGATTGTAAACGTACACTGATTGTGTTATCAACTCGCGGGAAATGACATTACTACCAGACATTCATTCCAGAACTGGTTGCATAGGTTAAAATACCATGTCACTTTCATGGAAAGACAAACAGGTACAAGGTATGTGCTACTGAATTAGACGTTACAGTAAGCATGATCTTTGCTCTTGAACTGTGACGTTCTCACTCAGTCGATCGGACACCACATCCCACACCCGGGCATCCACCCACCAAGTTTGAATTCATCCGATATTCGTCTAGGAGGAGATCGTAACACAATTTTTTCAAAGCGTTTTTGCCGTTTTGAACTTTACCCACGTGATGTTTGAGCTCGTGGGGGTGATCAATATTAACAAGAAAGCTTCTTGTGTCCTCTTCCGTTGACATGTGGTTGTTTTACAACTCTTATTATATTCTCACATAACAAAATACTGAATATTTCTTTTGTTTTCATGACCTATGACCCTTGACCTTATGACCTATGACGCCATATCTGTCTGGCGGACACTGTATAACACACGCAGGCACCTTGCCACCAAGTTTAATGTTTATCCATTTTATCGTCTAGGAGGAGATCGTGACACACGTTTAGAGCATTTTTGTCAATTTGATCTTTAATCACGTCACCTCTGACCCATTGACGTCATCAATATTAAAAAATAGCGCTGTCTACTTCACATTTACACTAATTCTATCACTCCAGGATACTAACACATTGAGATAATTCAAAAATGTGTTTTTTATCATGACCTTTGACCTTGAACATCATCGGTCAGGCAAACACTATATGACATACCCTTCCAATAATCCACCAAGTTTGAAGGTTATTCGACCTCTCATCTAGCATGAGATTATGACCCACGTTTAGTTAGAGCATTTGTGGCAATTTGACCTTAATCACGTGGTCTTTGACCTGGTGATGTCACCAGTATTAGAAAATAATGATATTGTCTACTTTCTATGTATGGTAGTATATAACCCTAGGATATTCACACATTGAGATAATGCTAAAGTTGTGTTTTTTGTTTACACATGACCTGCGACCTTTGACCAGTGACGTCCTTGGTCGGCAAATTCTACATGACATACTCGGACACCCATCCAACAATTCTGAGGTTCATCCGACGTATCGTCTAGTAGGAGACCGTGACAAACTTTTATAGCATTTTACCAGTTTGACATTTAATTACGTGACCTTTGACCTGGTGACGTCATCAATATTGAAAAACTCTCATATTGACCTGCGACCTTTAACACTTGACCTATGACACCTCCGGTCAAGGAGACGCTACACCTCATACTCGGGCACCTGTCAACCAGTTTTAAGCTTCATTCACCTACCGTCTAGGAGGAGATCGTGACACAAGCTTGTGTGTACACACACACACACATACACATACTTGGAACCCCCTTCTCATTCCTGACAATAGTGGATAATCCCGATCCATGTCATTTGTATATCCCACGTTAGGACTACCCGCCCACCAGTTTCGGTTGAATAGTGCAATTGGTGTAAAGTAAGCTACCACTTGAAGGTCACGTTTGGGGACTGCAAATGCTCAATTAAGTAACAATGTCTTACAATTTGGGAAGATTTGTAGGAAGGTGATCAGATTGTCAAACTATCAACGATGCTTAACAAGGAGAATGACCATTGAAGCTGTTTGTCTAGTCTTATATCTTATATTGGTAAAACTAGCGAGTCAATCGAGAACAAGGCCAAGGGAATGTGATACACCCTGATCGTACGATAATGTCATGGCAGTTATATATGATTCCAAATCATTTACAGTGCAAACGTATCGGAAGTTGTCAACCAGAGAGAATCTTGCTTGAATCTTGCGCGATGTTATCTATACATGGATTTTCAATGCCTCAGACATACACTTTCTCCTGACGTTGTAACCCACTTTGCTGTTTATTAAGTCTATTTAGTTAATTCAAACGAAACAGACCACGTGGTTGGGCAGTGAATGAGGCGCCAAGTAAATGACGGGACTAAGAAATAATATCATTTAAAATTGTTTACAAAGTTTGAAGGATTCCTGACTTCTGCAACAAATGGAAGTTAATTTAACTTAAAAAAATACAAAAAAGTGAAAACGTAAACCTGTAAGACAAATGTTTTTAAAACTAAGCCAGCTTTAAAGTCTTATAATCGTATGGTGGCAGAGATCGACTGGATGGTATCATTACAAATGTCCAAGGACGCTTTGGAAAAGTTAAGCCTTTGGTAATTGCTAACCATTATAAGGAGTTGCAGTAGAATGATATAACACTTTGTCATTCATGTTAATCCAAGCAAACAGTAAAATCACTTAATGAGAAGATATACCCTCTGCACTCAGTAGATTCATGCGAAAATAAGCTGCCCCTTAATTCATGTGACCCAGTGATACTTTTGAAAGTTTACCAGTTGGGGGTCTCTGGAATAAATCAAAGAACGAACTATCACTAACAAGGACAATTAACACTAATTTTGTTTTCCAGAAGGCGTTTCTGTTGGTGTTTTCTATGGCAGAATCTTTTTGGTTGTTTATTTGAACATGGATGGTGGTAGCCCAATTCCTTGATAGATGTTTGATGTATATCGAGCTGAAATTCTTTCTTCAATCTGTCGATTGTTTCGAGCCACTGCTTGTTGATCTTCTAACGCGTTGTAAAGGTTGTACCAAAAATACTAAATGATTTGATAATTTTGTAAAGTACCTTTCTTAATATAATTTAATGTCACCTTCAACGTCTTCAACATGTGTACTTCTCAAGTTCGTTAAGTTAGAAACTACGTTCGTTTGTGTTCGTTGGACGTTGCTTACGTGTCTTAGCCTTCCTAATTACAAAACATTCACATTCGCTTTCACATGTTTGCACATTCACATTTTTGCGTATCTTACCATGTTGATAAAGACTTTTGAATACATGTGTAAATATGAGTTGAAAACATTGAATATATTTCTTTCATTTCAAGGAAGTGGTAATGACAGAGAATATCTTAGCCCTGAGACGAACGAAAATACTAGACATACATATCAGGTCTATATAGTCTGTATGAAGCTTCGTAGTGTTTCCCAGTTGATGACATTTGCTTCGGAGATTAGCATTGCAATGAAGTGGTACACAGTGTGGACTCCAACAGAATGTAAGTAAAATATATGCAATGGTAGAAGATAAAAAGTCATTACATGACGCTGATGTCATATCGTATATAATGTTGATGTCATCTGAAAAATATCACATTAATGAAACGTACCCAGCAAATGCTAACGAACATCATGTAACGTTTGCGGAAATATAACCTGACAAATAACTAAAGATCTTTTATTTGAAGTATTGTCGAAGAGAAAAATTCCAGAATTTCTATGAGTAGTTTACTTCTTTTGTTGTTTTGCTTATGTCCACTTACATTTAATACTGTGATAAGTTGAACTACAAACAAAACGATGTACCTACACTGATATACATTTCTTTTTAACTAGGTAAGTTCAAATTTCACTTCTGCAAGAAAATCTGTCCTTTACATGTTGTAATTATTTCTGCATGTAATGATTAATAGAGAACAAGATGGTTGAATTTCATTTAAAACGTAGTAATAAAAGTAAAACTAGTAGTGCAAAAGATGTAGAAGCCACCGCATGTGATAATGCAACAGTCTGCAAAAATAAAAAAAAGAATCTTTTTTGATACAGTCTGCTTTTCGTTAGTAGTAGTAGTAGTAATGGAGGTAACAACATCACTTGTTGAACAAATGGATTGACATCAGGAAGTATATGCAGAGCTATCATATTGTTGTAACTCTTACGTAACAAAAACACTCAAAAAGTTGTGAGTCAGATCAATTTATCCTCAGAATCGAAGACAATGATCAACTATTTCAATGTACTAGACAGCAGATATTGTGAACTCAATATCCTCTGATTTTCATGGTAAGCGACATCAATAGACATCCTTACATTTAAAATAACAATTCTTTCACGACTTGGACACGTTTGTGTTGGCATCTGTGTCAATGTTCCTTTATTCTCCGTGCACGAGTAAGCTTTCTTAAAACCATGGAGCACCGACATTCAAGAATGTTGATGTATGTCTTCGTCTTTTATGCCACGCAATTGGTAAGTCAGTAACTTTCCTTGAAATTGAGTGGACTTTATTCTTCTCAACTTCTACACCAATTTCTGAAGAATAATGATACTTTCACACGACAAAATTATTTTCATTTTTTGAATGGATATAAACTTATTTGGTTCATTCCTTATATCATTTTACAGTAAGTACTTTTCTTCTAACTTTCATTCAAATTGCATTATTGATTGCATTATCTTTATTATTTTGTATTAAACACTTAAACTGTTCTGAATGGCTCATAACCAATTATCTGAAATCATACTTAACTTTGGACGAGCAAACTGTACAGTGTTATATTTATGATGAGTTTATGAAACTATTGATGATACAAAACAGTGGTTACATGTTACTGCCGTTATAATGTCAGGATTTTGTAATACATTTACATTATGTTATTTCAGGTAATTTTTTCTTGAATTCTAACTTTGCATCATCCTGTTGGTAGATCGAAGAAGGTAGAACTTTCTAGTTATATCTCTATTTTCTTATCAATGGTTTCTGTTCCATCACAAATTTAAATGTACCAGCGACTGTAAATAAAGCGTTAAACTATATTCAAATAGCATGTATAAAATCCTCACGTTACATACATTGCATCTAAGAAACGACTGATATGTCGAAGAGAGAAACGTAATATGTCTTTTGTTTTAATCATACAACCTGAAATCGTCTTTTAAGTTACATTTTACACTTATGTTTGGCGAGGCAAAAATGAAAATCTCACTTTCAATGGACGAGATCCTTATGTCAGATATAACAATAGGTCCACTTTGGGCAACATTGAGCAAATTGTAGAATATTTTAGGAAAAATGGAGCTTGCGTTTCTCTCGAATATATCAGTCAAAGAAATAGAAAAAAAATAGATCGAAGGAAACTATAGTAAGTGAAAAAGTAGGATGAGTGACAAATTGAAAAGACGGAATATTGGCTATTTGTATTATATCTACGGATAGACGTTACTGATAAAGATGTATGTCTCAGAGTTATTCAAAATTTGAATTTGAAAAGAAGTCTTATTATTCACATATGTAACAATGTCAAAACTTGTAAAATCTGTTTATCTACAAACAACGTTGTACCTATTGTTTGTAAAAAGGGTTACGACATATATTTTATGATATTTTGAGAAGTTTTAGAGACTAAGGTACTATACTCATATTTGTTTATTTATTATTTATGTGAGAACTTTCAAAACTCCAAAATATGTTTTGAAACTCGTTTCAAAATAAACGTCTACCAATGAAGCAGGTGTACAAGGATCGACACGTTGTTACTACTGTTCAACACAACCGCTGGGCAAAGATAGGCATCACGAATATTCTTCAAAAAACATAAGCATTTTAAAGATATTGAGCAGGAATGAAATATACCATTGATTGTCCTAATTAGAACACTCTTTTGCATTTTGAAACTGCTGTAATAAAAGTGCTGCGTCACACTGCTGCCATACTTACCAAATTTGAGAAGAAGCTAGGTTATCTACTGCTCACTCAACTATTGTGAAGACTTTAAAAATTGAAATAAAGAAAATGTAATGTAATGAAGTCAATAAGCAATTCAACAGGACATTAAGAGAATAAACTTCTATTAGACTGATTTATCGATGTTATATACAAGGTGACTAAAGGAGAACAATGTGTTTGTTTTAAAAGAGAAGAAACGAGATCTTCTTAAAACCAGTACAGAATGATATATTATTTCAAATAGAGAAGAAAATTGACCTTCTTTTCTCAAAGACAAACCTGACGTTGCTAGTTGGTCAAGAATAATCTGTTAAAACAAACTTTTAAATTAAAATGATGCATCTTCTGTAACTCTTCAAATGCATGACGTTTTAAGTATATGACTACTTCGTCATATGACTAAGTTGGGTGATGAGCATTAATTCTTTAACAATGATTAAACCTATTTTCTTTGTATGAGCTAGTTGTGCACTGTAAACGCCATGTTTTACTTTGAATTTGCTTGCAGATACAAAGAAATAGGATCTCAGAATTATGTATGTCATATGACTTGTTTTCTCAGAAGGTATGTTAACTCACTTGTGTCTGCACTAACCGTCATGTATATAATGTATATAATTTTCAGCCAGTAACTTGATTTACACTTATTGTGATCAGATTAAATGTTCAACTAAAAATAATATTTTAATTAAGCACTGCGTTGTCACGTTCAAAAAATTAAATCGTTAGCAAACTGGCGTGAGAAAGTTACAGAATTACCATCTACTGTATTACACTATCAGGGTAAACTATAATGTTCCGTGATGAAAACAACAATTTTAAGCTGTAATCATTAAATGTTAACTCCAGCTCATGACAATGAGCATAAAAACACTTAGTAAGATATATGTAGAGATATGACCATTTGGAGGAGAACACGTGTTGACAGGATTGTCCTGAAGGTATGGGATCAACAATTCTATCGTCATTGATAATGCAGATATATGCCATGTAAGGTTAATTTTGCGTATTACTCTATTGTCGACTATGTTACACCTAAGTTCCTACGTATGATGCTATCATTGTTCTCCTTTGAAGCCGATACAGACTTGTAGAAGTGAGCTCCGAAATTCACGAAGTTAAAGAAAAATAAGTATTGTACAATAAAGCTAAATATCATTTGATGAAAACAAGCATAGATAGAGGTAATAAGAAAGAAGAAGAAATGAACAAGGTAAACTTTAAAATATATAAGGAGATAACTTGACCAGAATATTGTCTGAATCTATTACGTTAATCTTAAATAGTTCAAACTTGTGCTAACTCCTTTGCTAAGTCAGTAGTAAACACCAACGATCTCGATTTACCATGTTGATTATGTTGTATCAAATGATTATTCTTAGTTTAAATGTTTCATTTTTGAAAAATAAATAAAATATTTCTATGCCATATATATTTTTTCGCAAATCTTAGAAAATGTATTTTCAAAATATAATAATAATCTTAGAACATATATTTCCAAAATATTTCCGAAGGTTTCCGCCGACATCGACAGCTTATCAACAGGTTCGTATTCCGTTGCCCTTATTTTTCAATATTTTATTTAATTGCCCTTTAATGTCTGATTGCATTTAATAAAATTTGGAACAGCTTTTAAGAAGTTTCTAACATTGATCATTTACTCTGAAAATCAGAAAGTAAAAGTAGAATAAAAATGATTAACTTCTCCCATATATGTTGTTTTATATACAAAAAAAAAAAAGAGAGAGAAAAGAAGTAAAATGAAAGTGAATTTAAGAATCATCTAATTCTGGTGGACACTAAATAAAAATGTGACACATGTCATTATCTTGTCTCAGGCCAATCGTTCTTATTTTATCAACGATCGAAATATCCTAAAGATTGTAAAGAGGTGTTGAGAAGCTGCCCATCGAACCAGAATGCAACTGGAGTGTATGTCATTAAGCCTGATGGATACCCAGAACCATTTGAAGTTTACTGCGACAATAACGTAGATGCTGGTGGCTGGACGGTAAGCCATAAAACCCCAAACATTTTTGCCGTTTACATTGCGACACTATATTTGATGCGAAACGGCAAGAGGTAAAGTCATCGTGTCTTAAGCTGGCATATCCCTAAAGTGATGTTTTCGGTACTTCAAAATACAGATTAACTTTTCTATTTGAATTTGTATGTTCTGCCATGACGTATAGGAGATTAGCTTATCCTTGGAAAATCCACGCTGCTTTTCCGTGATTATAATTCGGATATATTGAAAGATGAGAAAAAGAATAGCTGAGAAACAGTTATAATTGGCAAATTAAATATAGTCTAAAAACCATAAAACTGATGTAGAGTTAGATACAGCACCTATATGATGTAGCACATGCAAAACAAAAAATTCTCATGGGGCAAGCAAAGAACTGCCAAAGATGATGAAATTGCCTGTGTCGAAATTCTTTTATTTAATCTAATACGCAAATGTATATCAAACAAAGTACAAGGGAATATTGCTTTTAATCAATACATTCCTCGAAATTCAATATTTTGCAGGTACTGCAGAGAAGGCTAATGGAATCAGTCACATTCAATCGGGGATGGAGCCACTATAAACACGGCTTTGGCTTTTTGGGAAGCGATTTTTGGATCGGAAATGAGAAGATTGCGTTCTTAACAAACCAAAAACAATATCAACTTCGGCTTGACTTCACAAATGCTGCAGGACAAAAGTACTACGTCACGTACGACCGGTTTCGTATCTCAGACGAATGGGGTCAATATTCAGTATCAGATCTTGGTCATTTCAGTGGAACTGCAGGTTTGTGTTTGTGCACTTTCGATTCTTTTACTTAGGGTAATGATATATTTCATTATAACGTCAAATGTAGAAAGAATTAAACGAAATAAAGTAGGTCCTCATTTATGCGAGTTACAATTTTAAACAGTTTTGTCAATGTGTGTCAAATTCTACTTAAAATCGGACAATTGAAAGTTTCTGCCTTATTTCTATCGCCATGGTCCAACTTACCTTTGCGCTACTAGTTTCTTGTCTCTTCTAGAGTCGAATATTAGATGGTGTCCAATAAACAAAGTCTTCTCAAACGAAACATGTGAGAGTACTTGTGATGACCCAGAAACCTGCATCTCGTCAACAGTTGGTACTGGAGAGAAATGTGTTTGCACCGGTAATTTCAAGATACACAATGATATCTGCACTCCTCAAGAACATTGTGGTTGTTTCGTCGCTGATAAAGGAACCGCAATAGGAGTTAGTGAATACAATTACATATATCAAATATGTGAAGTATGGTATCTTCATCTACAAATAGCAGCGGTTCGTAATGGCTTTTCATCGTTGTTGAACTCTATTTTGATTTTGAATACGTAATTTTTTAAACAATTTTTTACAGAACGGTGGCTCTTACGTCCATCGGAACTGCACGAGACGGTCAAATTGTAGCAACAACCAACTAAGTGTAGAAGAAGATTACCGATGCAGTGATGACGCGACCTGTGGTGAAAGGAACGGTATCCGTAGATGTTACTGCAACGACGGCTTCGAAGGCGACGGAATCATTTGTGTCCGGACGGTAGAACACAAAGATTGTCATGAATTTTATCTTGAAGGTACTCATAGTGACGGCATTTAAACCATCTTTCCAGAAGGGTTTCCAAGTGGTATTCAGGTTTTCTGTGAAATGGAAAGTAACGGAGGTGGATGGACGGTGAGTTCATTGCATTTTAAATAGATTTACCAAGGCTTTAGCGGCATGAGGTGTTTGTTTTAATACAATAAGGCAAACCTCTCAGATCGTATTTCTTACTTAGATCTTTTTTCCATACCTAGCTCATTCAACGAAGATCGAATGACTCCGTTGCTTTCTATCGAACCTGGAATGAATACCAAAACGGATTTGGAGATATCGGGGGAGACCATTGGTTAGGTAATGACCATATACGTGCTATGACGGCACAAAAGACCTACAGTCTACGCATAGATCTCACAGACTCGGGCAGTTCGTCGTACTATGCGATCTATTCCTCATTCAGAATCAGTGACGATATCGACAAGTATCGACTATCTATCGGCTCGTACAGTGGCAATACAGGTTAGTGTGGTCTTCAATGCTAGTCTCTCTTGTATTCGCGTAAGAAAGTTATGATTTTTTAATAAACCGCATTTTGAATCAATTAAATTGAACACATCTCAAACCATATTCCTAAGAAAACTGTAATGCGTAAGACAATAGTTTGTGAGTTCCAATATATATCTTCAAAAGCAAGCTCGTGATTGTACAAGAAAAGAGGAGCAATTTCTGTTTCGTGCATAGAATTTCTATGATATTGCATTCAAGCCGCTGTGTTTAACAAGAACATAGGTAGTGAGTGGCCAAACGTAAATGTACGTGACAAATACGGTCAAAGAAACTCGGGTTTTATTTCACCAGAAGTTAAGACAATATTGTGAAAGTTTAACTGATTAAAAATATTAATATGTGTACTATACCTTATACTTGTATTCATATTGTGTAAAGTGGAATGAAATTAAATTGCTTTTCATGGGTACACTCAACAAATAAGTGTTCAAATACAATTTTTTTCAAGTGAATGAACCGAAATGTTTGTTATAATCTTTCACCATATAGCTAGGCAGTCAGTACTTATAAAGTGATAATGATACTCGCACAATTTAGATATAATTCTGAAATTTATACAGGATTTCTATTTTTGTCGTTCAAAGCTTTGTTTATTTTAGTTATGTTAAAACAACAACCGTTGTCGAACAAAAAAAAAAAGAAAAAAATATCATTTTTGTGCAACTTGTTGATGAGTTATCACAGCAACACATGTCACTCTCGTCATTTATATAAGCAATACTCTACAAGGGAACAGTCGATTTACGTAAGCCTGGGAATCAAACTTCTTGATTCGTATATTACAACTAAGTCAGAATATCATAAATCTTAATAGTATTACAAGGCAACTGTCAAAATATTTAATCATTATTAGAATCAACTTTTGTATAAAAAAGATCACGCATTACTATCCGTCGAAATGAGCTTCCCATTGTCAATTTTACTTTGGTTATATTCTGCAATGACAAACCATTCCACGTCACGAATTGCTAGGGGAAAGGTTATCATACAAGACTGATCTTCAGTATGACAAATATGAATAAATAATAAAATTATGTGACTGAAAATATATGAATCCTACTGATAAGTTACAACAAAATTTAACAGCAAATATTACAGAAAATAAATTCGCATTGAGTAAGTTAGTGATCTTTCATTCATGGATACTCTCTTTTACGATCCATAGGTTATGATTCGATGGCGTGGCAGAACAACAGGCAGTTCAGCACACATGACCGGGACAACGATGGGTGGGATAGCTACAATTGTGCGGAGCGTCATCGAGGTGCCTGGTGGTTTGGTTATCAGCATTTTAATACTGTCTCCTTTTGCCATTCTGGAGAGAATTATTGTGACAACTTTCCTTCAGGAAGCGACTGTGCGGTTTGTGGGGATACTAATCTTAACGGAAACTACAGCGCCTCGACGAGAGGAACAAACGTATTCTGGGATAATGTTTCTGGATATGACTGTGGTCTACAATACGTTGATATGAAAATAAAACCCGTTTCAAAACAGTAGCTCAAAATATCAAATAAAGTCTAAATCATAGTAATATGATGAACCGAACCCTGATACCCTACAATTGATCCATCTACTGTGATATTTATCACAATTTTACATTAAAATACATTAAATATAATCTACATTGCGCAGATTGAAAATTTAAATCTGAGTTTACAGTGTCAAAGTTAATCCTCTCTGAATTGACAGTATCAATATTTTCTTGAGAGTAATTCGAGGAGGTACTTTTTCTATGTCTACAGGTAAAGAAAATCATGGTTCAAAGTGTTATTCTTGTTAGCTGTTATGATTCCGTATTTTTCTCATAGACAGAGGTTGCAGAGTTCAGTTGGTGAGTAGGGCTGTGCGTGACATATTGTTCTCTACATAATTGTGTAGGGTGTTAAATTGTTTTCAGATTTTTTTTATTTCATCGGTGCTGTATTTTCTGCGAAGCTTCTTTTGCGTTCGGCGTACCTGATTTTGAAAGTAGTAGCTGTGAGTCGTGTGTAGTATTTGACGCACTTAGGGTGGATTGGGGTGAGGTGTGGTGGCTGGAGACCTTGGCTTTATACATGATGTTTTTCTAGATGCATTTTCTTGGTAGAGGCAATCTCCATTTTTTCCAAAGTTGCAAAACAAGGATAAGATTAAAACCATAAAAACGCTGCTCAAATTGAAAAGGATAAAAATTATAAAAAAATATAAATTGTGATATCTTTAACTACAAAGTTTGTGACGATTGTTATGTGCCACCGGTGACCTTTTCCTGCCTCTACGAGGGATTTCACGACTGACAAGTTGTTTATGAAAAAGGTGGAAGTATGATCATTTCAAAAGGATTCCAACTTCATTAAAGTATACTATTATTGCCGACTGCAAATCCTCCTCTAATACTCTACAAACCTTATCATATTATTAACGAACACTTTTCTGTGTTCCCAACATTAAAGACAATATGTCCAAACAATACATAAAACGAAATTGTAAAAGGTTGCAAGTCTATCATGTCTTACACTTTAAGAGTTCAGTTTAGGAAAACAATACAAACTAGACTAAGACCGTTTCTCAATATAATCAATGCGTTAATTATGCGTTTATCGTTAATAAAAACGCCTAAACACGTATTATAGGTAACTCTTTCATCTAAACAGTCATTACTTAACTCTGATTCCTGAGTGACTGTAGGTTTGGTCCTATACTTTATCATCATCTTTGTTTTCCTGACATTCAGTTCCAGGACATGTTCATCGAAATATTTAACAAAGGTGTTTATCTGATCAAGATATAAACTGTCATTGGAATTATGTTATATAAACTGTCTTTGGAATCAGCCCAATAAGGGCAGTAAATTTTGGACAAATTTAATTAGGGGACAACTGACTCGAGGACAACGAATATCAGACGTATATACAGTAAAGAAAAGAAATCGGACTGTTCCCCTAAGAACACTAGTGTTAGAAACAATTACGCTAGAGCATATATTACCACATAATCTTACATATTGCGACTTGTTAATACGGTAACTTAATATCCATCTGACAAATGAATGGAGAGCTGTAACAATTCCATAGCTAATAAATGTCGTTGAATGGTGTTAAAAGCAAATCAAAAGTCATAATAATTTTTGTGAAGATTTTTTCAAATTTTAAGCTTTCTAACTGTGAGAACAATTTATTAAAAAAAAAGAACAATAAAGCATCTTCAGTATTACGATTTGCGTAATAGGCAGCCTCTAAAGGATATTCATTGTTGATTTTAAACTAGTTTCTTGAGTGACACTAGTGCAAAACGTTTGCCGATATTTATAGAGAGATTCACGCAAATGACTTTAAAAATATGTAAAAATAAATCCTATCTGTAATGACTACTTTTAAGAACGTGTGTCTTAGCGTTGTCGCGCTCCACACGGCTTCCTTTGAAATAGGCCTCACCAATACTGATTATAATGTGACATGCCAGTTAATGTTACAAATAATAACATTCTGAAGAAACGAGATACACGAAACACTGCAAGTGTAAACAGAACACACTAACAAATTTTGGAATAAATTGGCATTTCGTAAAAGAAGTCAGTGACAATTGAGTTTATAGAGGATTAGCAAATTTAGTTCTTAGGAGAGTCCTAACAAAGGTTAAGATTTATTTATTTATTGATTTTTAATTTATTCTGGGAAACCCAGAACTTAAAAGAGCCGGACACACATACGCATGGAGATGTTTTCAATTATACCATCTAACGAGAACCCCCTGTACGTAAGGTCAGTTTACTACAGGAAACCCCTGATGTGTTGCTTCTGAAAGCTGAACCACTCCAAGTATTTTAATGACCACTCACCTTATATCACTGGTGGTATTCGACCGAAATATGCTAGATTTGCCTGTAGTTTAAGGGGACACCTTAGGTTGTAGGCCCCGTGGCTTGGTGTAACGGATTTCCCGCATGGAAACAAGTGCCACTGCCACCCGTCTGTGAGCACGATAAACTTGGAAGGTAGAAGGCGTTCGACCTATGGGGTGTCTTGGGCAAACATCAAGGGGTTAAAAGTTCTGAAAAGATTGTCAAAAGTTGTGAAAAATTTGTAAATGTTGTCAAAACGAGTCCCCTACACTAGCGTTATTATAAAGTATAAATGTCACAGAAATTTTACGTACAAGTTTTATGCAACATAACAAAGGCTAAAAAAAAAACAGAAAACGGAAAATCGACATTAACGCTGGAGTCATTAAATCAAATGTCACAAGATCAAAGGTAAAATAAAAAAATCACCATTTTCAAAGTTTGTGAGGTAAGAATATTACTATCTGTACCTATACATGGAGTGCGATGAATCACAAACTTTGTGGGGTGTGGTCGGATATACGCTGCGCAGTGTCTTAGGTGAAAGACGTCATGTGGGTGGAAGGATTATTGTCAAAGGTCAAGAAATTAAACACAAGAAAATATATTGTAAGCACTCTCTGCGTGTAACAATATCCCACAGATATCAAAAGGTGTTCACAAAATGTAAAAAACAAAAGTGTCTTAAAATGTCTTAATCATGTTTCTTCCTTTTTTGCTTATTTCTTCCTTTAATGCTTGTTCTAATGGAAACATAGAATGTCTTTCTCGTGTCCACGTAGATGTTAAAATATTCCAGATCATAATAGATAACACAGTTTGGTCATCTGCATCTGAGGAACCTGTTGTAAATGGTATCAACATCTAGGTTTTTCATCCATGATATATAGTATGTTCGAATCGACTTCGAAATTTTGTCCAATCATCTGAAGCCATCAAAAGCAAACAAATATATTTTGATCAAATATACTGAATATAAAACCAACACTAGAGTTACTGTAAGAAATTAAAGACCTAAAGAGATGGACTTTACTTCCATCCTACTAACCTACTAATTTGGAATGGATCTTAGCTTCATAAAAAAAAAAAATCTTCTTAATGATCCTCACCTATAGCAGGCCAAAGTCTATAAAAGACTTAAGTTACGAAATAAGGATTCTTGGAAGGATAATCTTTCTGGAACGAAGATTCACAGGGAGTCACTTTAATCCACCAAAGGTTGCATTCATCACTGGTGTGCCATTAAGATTATCATTAAGCGTAGGACACCCACGTCACAAATATAAACTATTTAAAGGCTTTCTACTGACGACGCTCCTTCTTTAAAATTTGAGAGCAGGAACCGGTCTAGGTTGTGCATAAGAGCCATTGTTGTCTCATTAATACATCAAAAGTAAATTTATTTCACCAAATAAGCGAAGAAGCCTCTTAGGGGAATTTGGAATAGCTCATATATCTCGGGGAAGTATCTAAAAAAATCTCATCAGTTTCTCTGCTGTATCGTTGCGTTTGTCTTGTCAAATAAGTAGTAAGAACAAAAGAAAAAAAAACTGCTGAAAAGCATTCGACATTGATAAAAAAAAATTCCGAAGTGTGGGCAAATAGCGCTGGTTACACTATATTTAAGATACCACCATTATTGTCTCCCATTCACTTAAGCACTAAAATGTCAACCTTTGAGGGCCTCTAGCACATGTAAGGTATTCTATATTTGCGATTCCCTCCCTACTATATTATTGGTAATAACCTGGCCTATCATGGCATTTAACATATTTTGAATGCCTACCGTTTACATTTTGAGTTACAAAGGGGGTAAAGTTTTCAGAACTTCTTCGGCGCTCTCGACAAGGCTCACTGACCGAAACATATCACTACGATACCCTCAATTTTCTAAAACAATCCTATACTTCAATCGTTCTAACTTCACATCAATGTGTACCTTAGTTAGTGCTCTTCAACATCCAAGTTAACAATAGTGATTATGACTGAAAACATGACTATTAACTTTTAGATAACTACTGTCACTGAGAAGGGCTTCGAGCTTGATGAGAATTAATTGTTTTCAGTTTAATTATTAACAACATTTTTAAAGTCGAATAAATTTCTAATACCCAAATTGTTTTTGTGAATATTCTGTCGTTAACAATTGAGATGACAAAACATTGACCCTATATGAACAAACTCTCGAACCTAACCTTTTGTAAAGGAATCCTGCATTCTTTACTTCACTGTAAAATTTGCTTACGTAAGTACTCCTTTTTCCCCTTCATTTTTTGTCATACTTTTTCTTGAACTTGCCTGGCTCACTTTATTTGAGCGCAGTAATTCCTTTACGTTCCTTTCGTCCCTTACCTCTCCTTCCAATGGCTATTTACAAAGCGCCAATGCAATATTAGTAAAAAAAAAAAAAAACTGTTTATGAAAAAAGACAACAATCAGTTCATCTAGAAGGAATGAAGTTTTTCCTTCCAGATGTTTAATTGATATGTTTAATTTTGTGGAAATTGTTGTTTACTTTCAGGACGCACGGTCTGGTGATCAAATTGTTTATTTTGGATGAAATAGATATCTTTGTCGGGAGATATTTCCTTTACACTTATTAGAATGTTATTAAAAGCAAGGAGGAACAACAATTAATTTGCAACAATAATTGACAAAAATCTAACTGCAGAAATATTGTTGAATCTTGTGTGTAAATAGACTGTACACTAACATACTGGTCAGAAGTAATAGTAAAATATATGTCGTCGCATTTGTGCAATTAGTATCAGTGGGTTATAATATTTTAATTTGAGGGTTTTCAACACACATTTCCACACAACTGAGTGATGTTAAATTATTTGAGACATCAGACTTCAAATTGAATTAAAATCCTATCACTGTACGCCGTTCAATTAGAATGAACAACCTAGAGATTATCTGAACGATCAGAGATACTGAAATGACTCATTCGATATATCTATTTTCTAAACTCAAGATAGGTGGTGAATCGAATGGAACCCATCCCTTTAGTTTGTCCATTTGGCACGGAATGGCAACAGAAAAAAAAGCTGAAAAACATATGTACACAAGTGGATGACAGATGAAACTAGATTGTCTCCTTAAGTTTCAATGAGATCTATAATTCAGACTTTTAAGGTTCAGATACATTCAGATGGCAATGTACAAACTATTTCTTGATTGAAGTAAAACGATGTGGTTATCCAATTAATGAAAGCCTAACAGTTGGTACATGGTGGCAGGAAAAAGCTCTGGACCTCGGATTACAGTTTGTAGTATTTCAATTGTAGCTGCAGGAATACTACAACGCTGAAGATAATGTGAGGCAGATATTTGAGTAAAAATGCAATTACACCGACAATCTTTAATCAGACCCGATGGTGCACTACTTTAAACTTACTAGATGTGTCTGCCTGGAGATATGGCCATATCAAACTTTATATGTTTATCTGTGGTAACCGTTCATTCAATTATTTATTGCTTGATACGGCCCTTTGAACCGTTATATGTACATTTGGTTCACGAAGAGATATCCAGCTTCATGTGACTGTATAAAACTGTATGTATTATCCGGGTTTATTCCTTGTCAAAATTATGTGACTTGATATTACCATTTGAAGCTTAATGTTTATATATGGCATGATATTTTATTAAGTAAATATATGGCTCGGTATGGCTATGTAAAACTTTATATGTATATCTGGCAATGTATCTCATCAATTTATGTAAAGCCTGACATGGTCATATGAAACTTTATATGTATTATAAATCATCACCGGTTATCGAATGCATTTTATATGGACATACCAAACCCATCTGTATTACATTTGTATCAAGTTATACCTGACTATATATCTATCATATCCAACCATATACATCTGGATGGCACTTTTGCCTAGTTATATCTGACTTTATATGACCGTATATATCCCTTTGTGAATAATTGAATTGCACTAGTAGGGTCATAGCTAAGGTGACATCATCAAGTGGAACAAACAAATTATCGACGAAACAAATTAAAGAAAAAAACTTGGAGAAAAGGGGTGAGCGGGACTATCTAGGCCGAGTGCCACCATCGGATGGCTAGGAGCGTACCTCTTTCAAACTTTTTTACTTTTTCTTTTGGGGGGGGGGGAGGTGCACAGATTGTCTGAATAATGTTATGTGACTAATTACTCATTACATTAGACTTTAAGTGCTAGCTCCTAAGAATTAGCATGGCCTTGAAATACGGATATCATGTCTGCAATTCCGCAAAGCATATGAAAAGCAAAATCAATCTTTTAAAACTTTTTGAGGTGCTACAAGAATCGCAACCCTCTTCTTTTATTTTTCCTTTTGAGTACTTGGAACTATTTTTCAAACAAATTGGCATATCTGACTGTTGTTTCTCTGATTGTTTCTCTGAATTATGCTTGTGACGAAGTAGCGGGCTTAATATCTAAGCGGATCGCCAACATTGGTTGGCGCGGAGCGTACATGAACATTTTGAGTTTTCAAAACCTCCAGATGGCAGGAAACATCACTTCCTACGTACTTCAACTTGATCTATGTAACCAGCCAGTCTATTTTAGATTTATACAAGAATCCTAGTGAGCTACGCATCTGTTTTCATTTTTTTTAATTCTTGAGAAACATATTTTGATGAACACATTTGTGTATCGGCGCCTAGAAATTTGGTGGGGTGGGGGACAGAGTTGTTTGAACTAATTATGTTTCTTACTAACTAGTTGGATCACTAGCAAAGCAGAACACATTAACAATAAACACATTTTATGAAAAATGGTGATAATTTTGCTATTGTCAGTTACAGAAATTTGGAACAAAATCTGGTGCAATATTTCGCATTTATAACGTTCATTTATCGCAATAGATTTTTCAGGAGAAATTGTAGTCCCGGTAAAGTTCCAAAATATTTACTTTCTGGCGATTAGTTAACTTTGATGCAAATGACGATTATTGCATGATAAAGTGTAAAGCTAGTATGTGCATGTGCAACTTTGTAAATAACAGCCAGCTTGATGAAAAAAATGCAATAAAGTATTTTGATATGTTGGGAAAGCATGAGATGAGTGATGATTGAATTGGGAGAGTGTTGTAATGGAGGTGTCACCAATTCACGTTTGAAATTTTTTTTTACCTATGCAATGTTTGGCGTCTTATGAAGTCATAAAATGTGCTAGACTGAGATACCATTGTACATGTACGGTTTTGTTTGTTTTTGTTTTCCTGTTCTTCCATCACACCTGTGCATGTCCTTTGTTTTCTTTTTATTCAAAGGTAGAAGCTGCAATCTTGGACAAAATACCTCCTGACACCCCACTCTAGCTTTCAAAGTTGGCTATACGATTATTGTTCACAGTGTACATAGGCTCCTATAACACAAAATTGGAAAGGGGAGCTGGGGTTTCATGTTATCCTCTCAACTAAAATTTGGTATTATAATTGCAACGTACGGCAAAGCGTCCAAACATTTTTTTTCCAAGTTTGTCTGAGAATTTCGATCTGCCAAAAGCATGCACTTAGACCACGCTCTAAATCCACTATGGTCAAAATTGACCATAGATTGGTCAACTATGCACAGACACAAATATGCTCAACTTGATCAACGTAAATTACTTGTAACAATTTGACCATATTTTGGGTCGGTGCATAGTTGACCAATCTATTGTCAATTTTGACCATTGTGGATTTACAGTGCAGTAAAACGCAATTTGCAATAGGGGTGGATATTTTGGGGGAATACCACCCCCCACTATAAATAGGCGGTAGTATTCCTTGAAACAAGAAACATTAGCAGTGGATATTCGGCATATTTTTGGCCTATGTTGTGGTTGGTTTACTGTAACAATGTTGTGTGAATGCTGTCAATATTATTAGGGGGTAAAGGGAAAACCAAGTCAGTCAAATTCATGCAGAGATTTGCACCACATGTGAGCAATACAATCCAGTCATTGACGAGGTAAAATCACAATTCCAGTGCATCTTGTCGACCAGGAAATTACTTTAAGACATTTTAAATGATACAAATGACGTACTTTTGGCTCAAACTCTGATATTGATAATGATGTCGGTCTGTCCATCTGTCGCTCTGAGTTGATGCAATAAATCTTCTACTAAAATAATCAAATGAAAAAGAACTACACGGAAGTCGAAAGGAAATCTTACCACCAGGGTAAAACACGAGCGTGTTGTATGCACTCGTAGTGAAAGATTTTCAGCTTTTTTTGTCAAGAATGAAATTAAACAAATTGTACTTTTAAATAATGTAATACTTGTAAATAGTACTGTTGTAAATAGTACTATGACAGAGTATTTGTCCTTATGACCAACTTGACTGATTTCTGCTCTCTTACTCAAATTTGGAGGAGGGTCATCACAGTAAACCTTGTAATATTTACATATTTTTTGCATGTCTGTGGTAATATTTTATTTCGAGAAAATGCGCGTTATTTAGTGTTAAGGAGTACACGCTTAGGAGTACAAGCTCACAGTGTAGCTATGAGAGCATTTAACACATCTTTGTGCTAGTCCCGATTCTTAGTTACTTTGAAACCTTGGCTTAACAAGTGAATCGATTAAATGTGGGTCTCTTTAGGCAAGAATCGGTTCTTTCGAAAACAGCTTGGATAACACTGGATGGTATGATATTAAATTCCAGTGATTCAAAGTGGCCTGCTTTAAGTGCTGGTTTTAGAAATGGTGGTAAGATAGCTCACGTAGTTTTCGAAAGAAATGCCCTCAGTGGACGTGGCAAACTCTTCTTCGAAGTCCTCACAGTTTGCAGCACTTTTCTCTGTGAAATCGGTCTCCTTATCACAGAATCTGAGACGTACATAAAGGAATACTTCTCCTTTAATGGAGCCTTTCAAGATGGCGAGTGGATGTGCAGTTTCTGCGGAGGTATTGGTAAGTTTTTGTAGGTTTGGTGTAGACACTGATACCTTTGACAGAGTGAAACGTAGGCTCTTCGAAGATTCTCGGATGTAAGTAGGTAACATCAGAGTTTGATGCATCCACTGTGAACTTGCCGATATGATGAATTTCATTCGCAGCAGAGGTTTCTTTTTTGAACTTGTCTCTTTTCTCTATGAATTTCATTCATCATCACCACTAGTGTGTCGAGTTCTGTGGCTATTCCATCATACAGCAGTGGGGTTTCACGTCTTCAAAAAAGCTATTTAAGAATTTTTGGGTTATAATCTGTTTTTCGATTTTATGCATAAATATATGACACAGACTTTTCGGGAGGTTTGGTTACTCATAACCTGTTTATCGACACTCTTTATTATTAAATTCAAAACAGTTCCTCTGAGGATGACTTACACTAGTATGTACATGGAGGTAGGGTAAATTTTGTAGGGTTTATGTCCTTTTGCAAAGACTCTCTGTCAAAACATCAAGTGCCTCCTCATGTGGATCCCATTTTGAAATGCATGTATACCAGCGTATCTCTGACTAGCATTTTAGTTTCTATGTTATATCACTGTGTAACGTTCGTAGTTGTGACTAGACCTATGCCTTCCAGCTTCGGCTTGGTGAGTCTGTGTGATTCATTCGCAATTCCACTACCTTTTATCAAACGGTTTAAGAACGACAGACTTGTCGTTTTTTAGTGAATTTAGTACAAACAATCCTTACGTATTTACATTGTTTTTGACATTTCGGTTAGGAACACTGGCTATTCTGCCTGTGGTGCTTCTGAATAGCCCTATCTTTTTTCGTTGAATGTCATTTGAAGTGATCATGTAGATGAAAGCCGAAATTTACTGTAGTCTGTTTTTGATTATGCATAATGAACCGAATGCTCAACTTTCTCTTAAGATATTCAATAGACGTTAAGAACTTTCAAACGTTTCCGTATTACCGGTGTTTAAATAAATTCAGATCTTAACCAGTGCTGTAACAGATGTTGAGCACGAATTTTGAAAATGTTCCGAATCCTCAATGAAGTGATAGTCTCTTTTACCGCTACAGGTAGCTTCTTGTCCCTTGTAGTTGCTGCGACATTTACGCTTTTCTTAGCTTTGAAAGGATGTACAGATGTTCTCTTTTTCCTATTATTCGTAGGTACGATAAAAGATAAAGAAGGAAGAGAGAGAACTTTGCATGTTTTAAAGAGAGGATAAAGAACTGCTCTTTCTGGGGATTTGATAGCCCTAAAAAGAGCAGTTAATATTTATTCACAGTATGAGATCAGAAACGTGTCTATTGGTCAGAAGGACCAATACTCTATCACATGAATGTTTAAAAGTAATGCGTCAATTCTACTACTTAAAAAACACATTTCATTCGTTATAAAATACTGAAAATAGTTCATCAGGGGCGCATGCAACAGACTCATGCTTTACCTGGATGTTTCCCCTAAAAAAAAAAAAAACACTTCGACTTCTGGGTCGCTCGTTTCGTTAGATAGTGTTCAACCCACTACCCCCAATTTTCATTTTTCACATGGGAGTTGATGCAACAAATATTCTTTCAAAATTAACGGGCCTGGGGTAAGACGTTTTGACCAGAGGTGAGGACACATTTTATGGACGTCTTTCAAAATTTGTATGATGTAATACAAAGTGGTATTTGAGGTGAGGTAAGGGAATAGATGCCTTACGTATAGGGGATCGGAGAATTAGAAACGTGCCTGTATAAGAATGCATTTGTGTAAGGATGGTGTTGTGTTTTCCGTCTATTATTGGCACCACTTTGGAGAATAGTTTTTAGAATAATTGTTTTGGTATCATTTATTGAGGATCTTTAAATTAATGTCCTTATGCAAAAATTCGAAAGTCTACTGAGTAAGTGTTTTCATTTTTCTTTGTATTTTAAGAATCTCAAAATACATCATACAATATACAGCGAGTCTGACATTTTATCCACCTCGAATAGTATGAAGATTTGCATTTTGTCAAACTGCATCATTTTGTTACTTTACTAGAAGAAGAAAATTAATTTAGTAACACGTTACTGGCTATGGTCTATCTACGGTCGTACTTTCATTTCTGTGTATTTTATCTCGCAATCATCCCCATTGAGACCACCCCAGTAGATGTTTGTTCCTTGGGCGGAGCCGTCGTAGTCTCCGTTGAGGTGAGAAACATCGCAAATGCGACAGTCGTCAGTCTCATCGGCAAAATAAACGCAATAAACCTCTACAGAGGGACAAAAAAATCGACAAGTAGAAGCAGAATTATAGCGTCTGCAATTCCAATAATCGTAGAACCACCATGCTCCTTGATGTCTCTCAGCACAGTCGTAGCCGCTTAATCCATCGTTGTCCTGGTCTTTTGTGCTGAACTGTTGGTTGTTGCTATAATTAAGAGCGTTATAACCTGAAAATCGTTAAAAAAAAAACAACATGAACCAACAGCACCAAAATCATCCATTAGTTTGAAATACCCGTGAAAAATGCAGTTGTACATTCTGGCAAAAAATTAAAGAAAAATTAGTGTAACTTTTAGTTGCAAGAACAATTGTTTTCAGTTGTTCAGTTGTTCCATCTATCTCAAGACGTCATTTTATTTTATCAAGCCGGGGTAAAATAAATTGCATGTTTACTGTTATCACAACTCCGGGGCGTTTGCAAACCTTTCGTTGTGTAGATCATTTTTGTTTCAATCATTAATTTTATTAAAAGTGTTTTTTGTTATTATTATCATTGTTATTTTTCTGTGAGGTATTTAGTTGGTAATGATCATGTGAATGATGTGGTAAAATAATTCTTATCCAATGCAGTTTGCAGATGCTATTAGCTTTATGAAAGCTTTATATTTTATTGATTTATTTCAAAAAAGACTTTTTCCCTTTGTAAATTATGTTTTTCTTTTCCTAAATTAATGCTTAATCATTATAATGTCACAAAACATGCAATCCATTTACTAAAACCAACTATGGTGATAAGATAATAATAGTATGTTAGTGAACGAGATGCTCACGTGAGTAACAAGTAGTTCATTTTATTCATATTGACTGATGAACAGTAAGATCAGGGCACATCCAGACTTTACTTTTATATGAACAAAATGAAATGTAACAGTAATTCACGTCATCAACAGAGAAGTGGTACAAGTATAATGTAGGCAACGATTGTCACTAGGAGGTAAATCATTTAATCACGGCTTACTTTAAGTCCGATTTAAGACATCGTTTGCAAGTTTAATGGTTTTGTAACGTGTAGAAGACGACAAGAGGACTCATTTGAACTCAATTAATATTTTGCTTCAGTAAAACAGACATAAGAGCGACTGCCATTTAGAAATGTTCCACTCGTGTAAGGTCAATTACATGCAAGCTTTCACTTAGGTCTGTACATCAGTGGAAATATAAAAGTCTATTTTTCCACATATATACGATAACGTTGATGATGCGTTTCCATAGGCTTCCTCGGGTTTCTGTCACCTTCCTGCTAGCTTTGCAGACTACCTTTGAACTTACATTACTTCATTAAAGTAGCAACGTTCTTGTGCTACCAAAGAAAGAAGCAAGGGACACTTACCTGCATCTCCACTGAATGAACCGATAGAAAGCCGATACTCGTCTGTTTCATCGGTTATACTAAATGTGTCGTAGAGTGCATAGACCGATGCGTCGTTTCGATCAGTAAGATCCACGCGTAGACTGTGCGTCTTTTGAATCGTTATAGCATGTATGTAGTCATTCCCTAGCCAATGGTCTTCAAGGAGATCTCCGAACCCGTCCTTGTATTCATTCCAGGTTCGATAGAAGTCAACGGAGGTGCTTGATCGACGCTGAAAAACCTTAAACAATTAAAAAAAAAATAAACAGAAAATAAATGACAGCATTACTACTCATAGATGTTGTAATTATTAAACTAAAAAAAAAAAAAAACAGACATCAAAATTACAGTCTATGTCAAAGGATCTTACCGTCCATCCTCCTCCATTATTTTCCATTTCACAGAAAACCTGAATACCATTAAGGTATCCATCAGGATAGATGGTGTAAACACCGTCAGTACTGACACCGGTAAGATAAAGATCATAGCAGTCTTTCGCAGGAGGTGGGTCGGTAGTAGTGGACACTACTGGAATACAAGCACTAACACCGTCTATTTCACCACAGGTTGAACCGGCGCTACATCGGTAACTTGCATCGACGCTTAACTGGTTATTACTACAGTGTGAAAGCCTTGTGCAATCAGCATTGAGAAAAGAGTCGCCATTCTAGTAAAAACAAAACAAATCAAAAAGTGGTTCCATTCCTAGAAGGGATAAATGGAAAACTTTTACGGTCTTTCTGTTGAATCTAACTACAGTGGTAGATAACGATGTTTAGTGGTTAAAAAGTACTATATTCTTATAATAATTTCACGCATTTGCTGCCATTTGGACAAAATGTATACACTATCACAACAGCAGAACAGCTTTAGTCACATCAAATAAGTATGGAACACAAACCCTTATGACAGCCATCTTTACAGTGTCATAACAACCACATTGGTCCTGTGGAATGCAGTTGTCCTGATGTAGCCTATTTACTCCGATGCACGCACATCTTTCTTCAACAGTTGAAGCAATGCAGGTCTCTGGATCATCACAAGAATATTCGCATGTTTCGTTTGAGAAAACTGTGTTTGAAGGACACGGTTCAACACATGATTCTGATGAAAGAACAATGAAAACAGAAAAAAAAAAAACAATTAGAATTGGCCAAAAAAATGACAAAGATATTTCTCTCGGTCAAGTTTAAATTTAATATAAAATTGTGAAACCAAATGCAACATCATTTATTTATAATCGTAGCTAGAATTCTTGGCAAAATTGAACTCTGTGCTAACAGTGTGAATTTCATTCATGTAATAGATTACTCACAAAATACATACCTGCACTTGTGTCAAAGTTACCAACACTTAACAGTGAATATTCTCCCCATTCATCTGAGATACGAAAACGATCGTAGGTGACGTAGCATGTTTTTCCTGCCGTATTCGTAAAATCGATTCTGAGTTGGTGTTGTTTCTGATTAGTTAAAAAGGCAAGCTTCTCATTTCCGATCCAAAAATCACTTCCCAGAAAACCAAAACCTGTTTTAGAGTCCTCCCATAGGCGAGAAAAGTTGAGCAGTCCCATTTGTCGTGGCTGTATCACCTACAGGTGAATCAGTGTATAGCCAGTTACCATGTGATGGAAATTCTTACTATACAATTTCCTTAGGATGGATTCATACCTTCCTAAAATCCCTCTTGATTTCATTAACAAGTACTCGTTTTTAAGTAACATGGAGTACGTCCATCTTTCTTGCATATGTGTGTGCATACGTAAACTCAGTGGTTGGTTCAGTCATAAAATATGAACAGCCATGAAGTTTATGCGAACTGATCAGCTTAGTTTGTTTAGGTTAAAATAAATCAACGTTACTATTAAATCGTTGACTTATCACTAATGATGTTCTTTTAATCTGCGCGAAGTTTTTTATGTAATTCTTAATTATATATATAAAACATTAATGACATGAAACTGTCCATTAAAACATGGAATGCGTCAACGAAATGTGCTTAGAAGACGTGTTAACGTGTTAAGCAAACTTTTGATTCGCTTTTTATTATAAAAAAACCCCAAAAAGACATACCTCATTCACGATTCAATAATGCAATGTAGCAAGAAATATTGGATGATTTTACATGACTTACCGTCAATCCCCCAGCAGGTAAATAATTTTCACAATAAACTTCAAATGGTTCTGGTTATCCCTCAGGTTTAATCATGTACACTCCAGATATATTCTGGGCAGACGAACAGCTGCTAAGCACTTCATTGCAATCTCTCGGATATTCGGATTGTTGAAAAGAAAAATATGAACTTCCTGATGATTAAGGAAAAAAAAAACAGAAACTTAAAGCACAGATTGAACTGTTTCTGGGGACATATATTTAGATTAATTTTTTGTTTTTATTCCATTCAGCAAATCGAAGTAAAATGAATTATTCAATAATTGCAAAATGATGCAAGAATAATACAATGTTTCATAATGCAATGTTTCATAATGCAATGTTTCAAAATGCAACTTTTCACACAAAAAAAAAAAAACATGAAACGGTACAAAGTCAGATATCGAACAGATGATTTAGAAAGCTCCACATCATAAACCATTTTAAGCCAGCGCGTTCTCTTTGATCAACTCGGCAAAGTTGTCACGACTTTCGCTTATACAACAAAGAATATTTTGGGTAAAGAAAAAAAAACGACAATAATCAGTCGCTTACCTGAAGATAAACTGCCGTCATCTGCATCCACCTATATATATTTTTTTTGTGGAAGTAAGAAAAGAATTAATGTGTCAAAACCGAGAATATTCTGCAAAACAATGACTTCAAGTCAAAATTTAAATCAGACTCACAGGTTTAGTTATCAAGCCCAAGACCATCACAAGTTGTACGTTAAATTGTCAAATAGTTTACCAGTAACGTAACTATTTATTAAATGGAAACTTTAACGACTTAGGCTTGCTACAAGTTATATTTTGACAAAGCCCTCATGACTTAGCTGCAGCGTTCGTTTATGGTAGTCAGTCGGTATCCAAGTTTTATTTAAAAAAATAAAATAAAATTTTCATCTGGCACTCGACATCAAACTGCAATTAAATAGATCAAACTAAATATTACAGTAATGAGCATATGTAACACAAACTAGTATCAACTAGCAGCAATTAAGTCTTTAAAGAAAACAAATCGAATCCATCTTTCCCATAAAAGATTAATTGACGATGGAATAGACGTAGGGACTCCTAGCTTTCCGCCATTACATTATCGAGTACCTCTCGAGTGTCACTCATTTTAACACAGCACATTCAAACATTTAAACTGATTACTAAGTACACGTAGCACAAATTTAGTTACGAACACAGCTACGTCACAATAAAGATTTAATTAATATTAAGGAAGAACTGTGAATCCAAAAGAAACAGTTAAACCTGGAATTATCGCGAATTAAAAAAAAATCATTAACTGTTGGTCTTCCAGAGATCTCACACCTATTGGTAAAATTGTTCCTATTAAAACCTTTCTCATTTCTCAACAATTACCCAATGTTTTAAGGATTTAGAGAACCTTTTCTACGTACTTATTTGGTCTAAAAAAACCTGGTAAAATTAAGAGAAATAAATGTAAGGGAGGTTTAAATATGATTGATATATCGGTATTTGCAATAAAAAAATGTAAGTGGGTTAAATTGTATCTTGATGATAATAAGAGCTTGTAGAAGATTTTGTTTGATGAAGAACTTAAAAGATATGGTAAAGGTTTCTTGTTTTAGTGCAATGTTGCAAAAAAAGATCTCAATATATCGAATGTCTTTATTCGTGATGTTTGTTATGCATGCTCTGACTTTACATTTAGATCTACGGATTGTCTAGAATAACTCTTTCATAAAATTTGGCATTAGACTTCTCAGACGTTAGGATGCTTTTAGATTACATAACTTTTTCGACCATGGTGGTAACGGTTCAGATTATGATACCTTTTGTATAAAATTTGGTTTTAAACATTTTCCTTCACTCTTTATTTTGGTATCCTATCTACGATCCCGAAGTCATGGAAGGAAAATTTGAACTGCGTTCATACTCAAAATAAAAACGAAAAACGTTTCTCGAAAGCTATTACATCGCCAAAGATCCCAAAATATGTATATAATTATTTAGTTAAGGAAAAATCCTTTAGAAAACCTTTGCTTAATAAGCAGTTTTGAAATTGATTTCAATTATAGTAGGTTTGGGAATTTTGAAGATGTTAAATATTCAATTAACATTTTTTTTAACATGCAAAGTACTATATCTTTAATTGCAAGTTTTACAATAAAATTCAAGATTCAATTGCTTTTACTTACAAATTTAAATATTACCTAAATGTTGTAAATTATGTTCTAAGCAAAGCTAAACATGTATCTAGCATGACAATCTTCAAAGAAATGTTTACATCTTACATACCTCGTGTATGTTGTGTCCTCGTTAAGAATGAATATTGTATCACGTGTATATATACTTCTGAATCAATTAAACGATCAATACACGAGACCAAAACAAAAACAAATAATAATAAACAAAAAACGAAAAATCAGCCATGAAATAACTGAACCATAGCGACGACTATTTCTTTTGATATAATTGTGTTGAAATGAAATTAACATAAGCCATGAGAAATAAGAATTTCTTGATGGAAACGTTGTATCACTGGAAAAAAAACATGTTGTATAAGGCTCATTTTCTAGTAAAGATATGTAAGTTTCATTTGACTTGTAAAGATAGGTTATCCTCTAAGATATCTTTAGTGACAGTAACAGCTTTACATTTGTATAAACAGGTGTGATACTAAAAAAAGAGTGTTTTTGCTGGAAACATTGCAGGGTGGAGTCTTCGTTCTGTTATCTTTTAGTGGTAACACTTCAACAAATTTGTTTTTCCTTTAAAGTTAGATACTTGATTCTCTCTTTATACTTTGTTTTCTGTTTTGTTTTGTCTTTACCATTCATTGTTTGCAATTGCTCACTGACCATCACTTTATTAATTTCGATTCACTTTATCAAGTTACTGGTTTGGATCTTTTAGCTCGTAAAATTCAGTACAAAGAGTTACTTCAAAAGACAAGAAAGTAAGATAAAATTCGTATAATGTTACAAAACCAATACTTGTTCTAGTTTAGATATATACTTTCAATTTTACCGAAATTACTTTCATTTCAAAACCAATTTCTTGGTATATGTTTATTTACTATGGAGAAGTAATGTATACGTTGTGTGTGACAGTATTTACCCTTATTTTACCCTTGATATTTGGTTATATGTTATAAAAGGAAAAGGAAATATCCATACCGTAATAGAAACTCAACTTAAGAAAAAAAAATAAGTTGAGAAATTAAGAGAAATTAAAAATTTGTTGAGTTATGGGTCTTCAATTGCATGTTTCTGCCCCAATATATATACTGCAACAAAGCAAAAAATTCTAGTATAAATTTTAGTTTGATCTTGGATAGTGTTAATATGCAATTTACATTCCAGTCTAACATGAATTGTGTTGAACAAATGAAAATAAAGCGGTAGTATCTTACATTACAATCAAAATAAAATTGTGTCTAATTTAACTCCCTCAAAGGGTATTGTACATTTTTTAACTTTCCATATCTCTTTTAAATATGGGAATATGTAATTATGGGAACATTTAATTACACTTGGACAAGTTTTAACGTGTTTTGAATATCGTCTTAACTAATTAAACAAAGAGTTAATTAAGCCAACATACCGGTACTACTACATGGTATTTGGTATAGTTATGAAGTACCAGACTTAACTCTAATTATCATGTAAGTTTTTCTTACTTTTACATGGCGAAATGTGTGCTGCAATGTGTTTGATTAGGTCATACAAAAAGTGGAATTTGATCATAGTTTAGATGTATTTAGACTTAACTAGGCATCTAACAGTGAAGACAAAATGAGAAATGAAATACAAACGAGATGGTTTAGAATATCAAATTATTTTCATAAGCTTTTTCCTCATTCTATACTTGCAATTTCTTACTGAAGTATTTCCTCCAGAACACACACACAGAAAATGAAAGTAAACAAACAGCTTGTGTGTTTAGTGTCAACAACTCTTCTAAAAACAAATGACCAGAAAGTACATCAAAAAGCGAAAGTAAAGTCTAAAACTCGTTTATACTTAAAACACATCAGCAACAAAAAATATTCGAAGAAATTGGTCTCTCCAATGTCTCTTGCAATTCATCTTTACGCTTTACTTCCAAATGTTGTTAGTGTCTTTCAATTTAGAGCGATTTCTTCTTCATCTGTTTTTTATTTAATGATTTCCAACTCAGAGTCAAATGTTTGAACCTCTACATACTGCTATAAATCAGGATTATGAAGAATTACTATGTATAATATCATGTAAATAAAAAACAATAACCTCATTGAAAAGGAAGGCATATGTGAAATAGTTTAGACACAAGAAACTCAGGTGGGTTGAGAACCTCAATATCATTTGAGTTCTATTTTTTTTTAATGTTTTAGAGTTATTACAATAATAGCAAAAACTCCTGACAAAAGCTGTTCTCAGAGGTTGAGCATATGTCGTCATTGTGTTTATTCACTTTTGCGAGTATAGATACATACACGTTGTGTGATTATATGCACTGTATTTAAACTTTACACGCTTGAATTAGTTACAAGACAATTCTGTTTTATAATTAAGTGCTCAGTAGCAATTCCTTGTATAAGTGGTTAGCATTTCATTTTCAGAACGAGCTGCTTCAAGTTCGAACCAATGACATGTTTAATAGCAGAAAAAACACGATGACAATTTGTATTATAATTCTAAATATTATATACATCTAAATTGTCATATTTGTTAAATTTACCTAGAAACAGAATAAACTTCCAAAATACAACCAATAATGTAAAGAAGAGTTCTCTTTATCAGTTGAGGTAGATAAAGAGTGAATAAATTAACAAACAAAGAAAAACAATATCCAACTCCAATATATGATTTAAAAGAAGAAGGTCATTTAGTTTACAAATTAAAGCCAGAAACTTACCAATTTTGTTCCAAATGAAATAAGAAACAAGAACAACAAAAACCTTGGTAATAACTCTAACTCTTGATGCTTCTCCATAATGGGAAAGAAATGTTTTTTTCTTTGAAGGGAGAAAGTTGTAGAAGAAAAGCGAAATGCCAATGACATATTTTCTCACTTTGAGGTGTCCACTTGGTGTTTAGAATGGCAGTTGTGCTTAAGGATGTCAGTGAATACCATTTTCATTGGAATATGGAAACAGATATCTATGTTTATCAGATACAGGTACCTACGTTTATCATAAACATAATACCAATGTGTCCATTCCTGTATTCAGTAGTAAACTATAGCTTATATCCCGTGGAGCGAACCAAATATTATTTTAGACTAGTATCAGACTTTCTGACGAATTGATAAACTTTAGTCAATATTTTTGGGTGACAATACGTTCCTTTTTCCTTTTTATTTTCTTTGGGTGATATTCCAACTGTTAGTAGTTACAAAACTTGTGCTGAAGATAAAGATACATTAACATAAATTCTAACGAAACCATGGCGCGAACTGCAACAAATTTCAAAGAAAACAGATACTCTAATTCGTAATTAAGATAGAATTGTAAAATATCATTGTGTGTATTTATGATGGTTGCTATGTATGATGCAATGTTTGAGCAGGATGCCTTTTCTTTTTTGTCATTTCCTTCAGTCTCGGTTACGTGTTCTACAACATAAACCCATTCATTTGACTTTCTCATCTGTCATGTTTTGAAAGTCACGTGACAGCCTTCTACATAAGGATTTTTTTTTTCAGAGAAGAATGCAAAAAGGAACACACAAGCTTAAACTACGGCACAATGTTTCACAATCGTAATGTCATCAACATTGAATAAAACCATATTCCCATTATAATTATAAATGTTAACTGTCATGTGATGTCTTTCTCCCATACACAACACTGGTTGATGTTGTTTGCAGGATCTAACTTGGTACAATTTGGCAATGACTTAGCCCAGTGGAAAGATTTGGATACCATCCAAAGATTAAAACACTAACTGAAAAAAAAAAAATCCTGTTAGTATCTCCACGTGAGACAATGGTACAGGGAAATGAAAATGTAACCTACCGGATTCTCTGTACTTGGTGGGAAGATATTCATTAAACTTAAAATGTACAGCATACAACACTTATTATCCAATTGAAAATTGACAAGTAAAATGGAAGATTGACAAGTTAAATGGAACATTGACAAGCAGTTTACAAGACAGTATGTGGTAACAAAACAAGAATGAAGGTTTCTTGACGAGAATTGTACTCCTTTCATGAAGAGGAATGTTTGAATGTCTGCTAAGTTTGTCTATTTATATGTTCTACATAGAACAGTAAAGGTGTATATGTAACGATATGTATTTCTCAAATTAAATTAAAAAAGGTAAAACGGAAATGTGTATCTTAAGAAATGAAGTCAAATTACTAGTAGTTCATTAGTTTACAAAATTACATTTCTATTAATAGAGAACTTTAACCTATTTATCAGCAAGCAATTTAATTTCGTGTGGTTCCAAATCACTTTAATAATGTTAGAATGAAGAACGGACCTGATATATAAGTACAATATCCAGACTAAACGGGTATTTACCCCGTCGGTTTAGATTTACGTCCACAAGTACAGCAAATGTAGCAACATAGTTGTCACAAATTAGATTGCAAATAGCAACATTTTATATTCAATTTGGTACATATTTTAAAAATGTAACGTAGCATGTGGTCCTCCTAATTTTTCCAAGCTGTTATTTTGCAATTAGAATTTTCTAACCCAGACAAATCAAATAAGACAGGCATAATTTGAAAGTTTAACTAGATATGTGCTGTTGATTCACTTAGTAAATGGGGAATTAGAAATAATAACCTTTTTCAGTATTTTTTTCATACATAGTATCGCACCAATATCCTTCAAAAGCTAAGGCTAAGACCCATATCTTGGAAAGATGACGGACTTCTTTCCAAATAGAAAAAAAAAATGAACAAAGTTTTTATTGACTGTTCGGCAAACTGTAACAACTTGGTCCAAAATTTAACAACTTTTCCCAGAAATGTAACAATTATGAAATTTCGCCCAAATGTAACAAGTTTCTGCCCAAAATGTAACAACTTGAAGATTCCCTATTGAAGAGGGGTTAACATGGCCTTTTCTGGAATATGATGTGAGAGGTATATTTTGTTGGAGTAGTAAAAATGCTCCTTCTCATGAGTGCTAAGGCGGATGAAAATGACGGTTTGGTACACATTCAGAAATTGCAGGTCAAAGTCCATCTAGTCGTCATTTTGGCATGAAACCACAATTTTCAAACTTCTTCGACTCCTATGATAGAAACTGGTTGGTCATGAAAGTTGATCAAGTATCATCATTGGTCAATTCTACAGTTTGGTTGTTAACAGTCAAAAGATGAAATATCTATTCCAGTGCCACACTTTCTATATCTCTTACTAAATTTGATAAAAATTTGCAAAGATTTCTTTGCAATTTTTTTTTTTTTTTGAAATAGCTACCGATTCCAAGTCTATTTGACGACTTGAGTATCTGGACTAGTTTAGGGCGGTAAATTCAGGAGAAGTAGTGTGAATTTCCTTTTTCGATATATTGGCACTTGTAAAGAGACAAGTCAAAAGCAGTTTTGGTTGAATAGGCAAAACTCGCTTTCGGGGCGCTGTATAATAGAAATACTCACTGCTCTTTGAAGATATTGGAGATTGACATGGGCGTCAATCCCCCGGACCAAAGTTTGGCCCCCTGGATTGACGCCCATTATTCTCTTTTGTGAAAAGTTGACAAGGCACGGTTAATCCATTTGTGTCGGTCGACAGGCGGGTGGGGGTGCTAGCCTCCTGAGTATATGGCAACTATACTACTGAGACAATTTAGCATGCTTATGTGGCCGTAACTCAGTGACGCAATATTTTATGAGCTCGAAACATAATTCATTCCATCTGGCTAGCTAAATTGCACCACGCGTGCACCACCCGTGGGTATGTCGCTGTTAGTGGTGGTTAAGGAAATTGCCAAAAAAAAAAAAAAAATGAAGAACATAAATACCAATGTAAGCATTTCCAAAACTCATAGTCGGTCTCAAAATAACTTTTTTGAGCACTATGTAGGTGTCATACAACACATAAGGACCTGGGCGTGTCAGGCCTTGCACAGTTTATCACGGGGACCTCTGGTTGGACTCTACGGATCCAAATTCTCCGGTTTCCACCAAAAACTTTCCAGTCTGAGAATCTGAGAGAGTCTGACCGCCGTCTTGGGTTTCTATCATACCTCATCGGAGAAATACCTAAACGGGAAGTCCGAGGGAAGCAAGGTACGAAAATTTAATGGAACCCTTAAAACCGATTGGCCTTGTTTGGCCACGTTACAGCAGGTTAAATGATTGTGTCTGCCATTTTAGATTTTTAAGCACTCCGGTTGGCTCTGAGATCAACGGAGCAATGGTGCAATTCTCAGTGCTATCTGACCCTCATTGCCTAAGTTATTGCATTAAAAAAAATATGGTTGCCATCTTTGATATTTTCGATAGGCCTATGATCTGATGTTTTATTTGTTAATATTCTTGAAAATGCCATATGAATCCCTGGTTAATAATAACACTCACCACACATCGTGATCAATAACGTCTGGTGGGAATTTTCACGTTGGTACATATTGGGCAGAAAGTTGTTACATTGGGACCAAGTTTCAGAATTGTTATATTTTGTGGTGAAAATTATTCCATTTTGAATTAAGTTTTAGTGTTATTAAATTTTGAATTCGGCAAAAGTTGTTACATTTTGGACCAAGTTTTTTACATTTTGCTCATTTGTTATGAAATGAAAATGGGTTGTAACAGCGTCCCTCAAATCTGTGTGTGTGTGTGTGGGGGGGGGGGGGACCACAACGAATGGATACGATAATACATTTAAAAACTCCTTTTTGTTTGTCACTTTACTTGTGATGATGCTGGACTGTCAGCACCTGCAGTTCGGTTGTGAAAGGGAAGTGTGTTGTTTGTGTCCGTTTCATTTTTCTGACTCTTTAGGCCTGTAGCAAAACTAGTCTGAACCTGACTTCCTCTTGTAATCAATCCACACACATAGAAAAGAGACAAATTGCATCTTAAAAGTTAAGGAAGCTACGAGAATCAGTTATTTTGCAATCCCCGATATTTTTATCCTGTTGTCAAACACTCTATAAAGATGACTCCTGAAGTCTGTCAGGAAGTTTTTGCAATTGGGGAAGCTTATGTGAAATTTAAAAACGAAAACTCTACCTTCATGCGCAAAATTAATGAAATTCGTCATTAAAAAGAAGTTTAAAGAAAAGTGTTTAATATGAAACACTTTTATTGACATGGAATTTTAGTGAGCGTTATTTGGCGGGACAGTATCAAAGATGAATATTGCATTGAAAGAGCAACTAAATGGCATAAAAAAGTTTAATTATTAGTCATTACACCATTTTAGTCTCACGAATAAATATCAGTCCTACAATTATTTTCTCAAATTACTATTCATACGACGTGCCTCAATTGAATTTTTGGAAATCTGCAGTAACAAATTAATCTTGAGAAATAAATAACCATATTTGTCTATAACCTTTTTGTTCAAAACATTTTTTTCTCTGTAAGACAAAAAGTTTATCAAATGGCATTGTACTGTTTGCCATTTTTAAAGAGACTTTAAAAAACGTGTTTCTGTATCATATAAAGATAAAACGATTACATATCCAGGAAAGTATTGTTATAGACCAAAAATATCAGAATGGAATTCAACAATATTTATTTCCAGGTAGAGCTTTGTTCTGAAATGACTGATCTTTCGAAAATAAACTTTTGAATTACAAAACACACGTTAGGGATAATTTCAACACAAAGGGCCCAATGATTATTATTCATTGCTGTTCTAATCACTGATTCTTTTTTGTTACTTTTGTCGCGACAGTTTTGATCTCGACAGCTGCTAACCACATATTGAATACTTACATTAAAATAAAATATAACCGAAGATATCTCTGTATAGCAAGTGTAATAAATGCTATAATGTATGTATTGTATTCTTATCGAAAACTCCATCAACACCAACTTTGCTCATTTAGGTTTTCGGATTGAAGGTTAATTGGTTGGCTTCATTGTCACTTTAAACTTTACATTGCATCTGCTTTACCAGCCATTAAAAATCTTGTTTTGCATCATCGTTGGGAAGTTCCTTACATATTCCTAGTTTGTTTAGGGAAAGTAACTGGAGGAGATTCTGTCGAACTTTGATAGATTTACAGCCTTTAATAAAGAATTTCATCGTCACAGTTATATTCCGCTACAACTCGAAGGACACACCAAATCATAGAAATCTCACGAATTGGAAACATTCTATCTTATTAGCAATGTTGTTTAGAGTGATGATATTTTCTTAAAAGACCAAATGTATTAAGGAAGAGCCTGACTGAGACATATATATTAGAACATTTATACATTCTTTCGGCATTACATTAAGATTTAACTGATGGTGTTTTGATTGCATAAGATGAATCGCATCGTAGATGCTTGATTTTAATAAACGATGGGACGAAGTCAGCTGGTGGAGTTATCTCGATCAAAAAGATTAGTGATGATTTGATGTAATACATATAGCTTCTTGAATGTTCATTTAATGTTGGTTGTTTCAAAACTCTTGGCATTTTATAAGCAATTTAAATCGTAAGGGTTCTTCCTTCTGATCTTAGCTCTCTGTATAACCGTTTGTCACTGACGCAGCAAACCAGACGATTCTTCAGCATGCCATCTAAGCTGGTAATGTACTAGAAGGTTACAGGGCTCTGTATCATAAGTAGCAATGGACTCGTTTCCCTACTTGAATTGAATCGAACCTCTGCAAAAGTCTAATTGCGTTTTCGTGATCATTTCCTAAACGTAACGATTTCATCATATTTCCTGTTTGCAGAATAACTAAGAGCCATAAATGTTCTGATGCTTTTGCGAGTCTTAGAAAACACATGCTAAGTAATACTTACTTCTTTTAATTCTCTTTAATAACTTTACTTGCTTCGAAGTAAAAGAAACGAGCGCTAAATATACTTTGTCCAATTTTCGACAGGTCTATCATAGGGCCCTTGCTTTCCAATTGCAGTCGCCATGCATGATCTCGAGTGATTAACAATGGATGAGTTACACCTTGGTTTATCAGGGATGTTTCTGGATCTTCAAAAATACACCTCTAGAATTCCATTGTGGTCAGTCTGTAGGCTATTTATGACCTTGGTAGCTGGCCATGCCGTGTAATATTAATCTATTTTACTAGTCTTAGAAATACAACCGCACTGTGCGGTTATCTGTGCCGCTACAGATGTTTAGCAGTGATGTATACAAACGCCTATAGGAATAGATTTCATGAAATCCCCAACGATGAAAACTTTCCATGTACGAGAAAAGTTCCCCTTTAATATTGCTACCCTACATCCAAAGGCCCCAAACTGCAGTATCTTCAATCAATGAAGACTAGATTACCGGTGGATATCTTTTGAGCGTTCTTTCTTATACACAAAATGACCTGGAAACTACACAACAAAAGGGTGAACACAACTATTACAATTACATCATTCTTAAGGTTCACAATGAATATGCCTCTTATCACAACATACTGATAAATGGACACTCCGTTTTATTTCACTGTCTGACATTTTTAGATTGTGGCATAATACACATCGGTAATGTCTATTAAAGCATTTGGTAATGTATTAAATGCTCAAAGAGATCGCATCATGTTTTCCGAGTTTAGTTTCATCACTGGTGTCCTTCAGAAAACAAGAGAAGAAGAAAAATGTTCCCCTAAATCTTGTTATCATGCCGGTCGTATTTTCATATCAGCGTATTGCAGACCACAGTCGTATCCACTGTAACTACCCCAGAAGATACTTGTTCCTCGAGTAGATCCGTCGTAGTCCCCGTTAAGATTCACATCAGTACAAATCCTACCAATATCTCCGAGGGGAAAGAAGTCGCAGTAAGCTTCACCGTCACAGGTAGAACAAGTGTTGGAAGAATAACGATACCACCAGGCTCCCCGATGCCCTTCTGCGCAGTCGAAGGTACTGCCATCGTTGTCCTGGTCACGTGTACTGAACTGCATGTTGTTGATCCAATTAAAACTATCGTGGCCTAAGTATTGCAATAAAAAAGAAAAAAAACAGATACAAAGTCATATTTTCAGTTTAACAAGAAGTACTAAAATTCAAACTACATGTATTTTTTTGTAATGAAATAAATAAATGTTAAAACACATTACCGTCTTTAGTATCATTAGTGTCACCTAGAGCTTTCAAATAACATAACCCATACCTCATTAACACAATCAGTGATACCAACTCATAGTGTTACTTTTTATCGATGTAGTGGCATGTTCTGTAGAAAATCTGTGATTAGCAGGACTATCTTTCCAAGCACCCCAAAACCAACATTATTCGCAATTTTCAAACAACTTATATAACCATACATTGGTGTTGTAACAAGACTCTGAGGCACCAAGGGCATATGTTGTCACATTTTAAACAAGATGATGAGTAATTACTTGATATTCTGATTAATAAAGTAATTCAATAGAATTTTTCCATACTAAAATTCCGCATCAGTGTCCCTTCCTCGTTACATTTATTACAGCTAAAGTCCAATAATCACGGGTAGCGTGCTATCTGGATACATGCAAATGTTAACGTGTGCAATTCCGTGATCAAAGCGAATGTGATGTAGATCGCTAAATATTCTATCATATAGAGTAGCATGCGTTTTTTTTTTTTTTCAGTATTCTATCATACAGAAGCGTGCTGTTATTTTTCTGTTAACGTTAATTTAAGACTTACAGTCATTTCCTAAATAATCGCATTTCAGAAAACGTATGAAAGGAGTGTAAGGGAGCTACCAACCTGCGTTACCACTATATGAGCCAACAGACAGGCGATACTTGTCGGCATCGTCACCAATGCTAAACGAGGAATAAAGGGCGTAGTACGATGAACCTCTGTTATCAGTGAAGTCTATCCGCAAGGTGTAAGTCTTTTGAGCTGTTATAGCATGGATATAATCATTTCCTAACCAATGATCTCGATTGGGATGCTCAAATCCGTCTTTGTATTCATTCCAGGTTCTATAGAAGTCAACGGAGGCACTCGATCGACGTTGAATGAGCTAGAGATACGAGGAAATGGACGTGAAAAGAATTATGTCAGAGTTATTATCTTTATTATTATTATATATTATCTATATTATCTCTGCCTCATCATATTCAGACACTAGACATCTTAAATACCCGTATAATGTTAAATAATCTACACTTTAAAAAATTTATGTAGATTTACAGAACAAAAACACAAACCAAAATAAAGAATATGGGAAATTTTTTTGGTCAATATGTTTCCAAAAATTGGCAACAGTTGTCGGTTACCGCGGTATATCCATTTATTTTTTTGTTCTGTAATTTCACAACCCTCTGCATTTTTTATAGTGCACATAAAGTGTAAACGAACTCACCGTCCATCCACCTCCGTTAGTTTCCATCTCGCAGTGAACCTGAATCCCGGAAGGATACCCATCAGGGTAGATGGTGTAAACACCGTCACTGCGAGTACCTGCAAGATAAATTTCATGACAATCCTTATGTACCACCGTCCTAACACAAACGACACCATTGCCCTCGAAGTCGTCGTTGCAGTAACATCTGCGGACACCGTTCCTTAAATCACAGATTGCGTCATCACTGCATCGGTAATTGTCCTCCACAGTTAGCCGGTTGTTGCTACAAGTTGACCGTCGCGTACAGTCATCGTTGACGTAAGAGCGTCCGTTCTGGGGTTGAGACAATGAACAAGTCAACTTCGAAGTTACCAAGGCAATAATTAAACAATGATGGACAGAACTGAATGGGAATAGATTGTTGTGATACAACAAACGAATTGTTCAGCAAACAGCGATAGAGCAATCAATTTCAAACTTTACACTAACCGTTATCACAGATCGTTGGTCCCTGTCGAAACACCCACACTGGCTTTGGGGAATACATGTGCCTCCATGCATTTTGTATTCACCAACACACACACATCTTTCCTGTTGTACACCGTCGATTGAAGAAATGCAGTTTTCTGGATCACTGCAAGTGGTCTCACATGTTTGGTTGGAGAAAATCTTGTTAATGGGACAAAATTCAATGTCTGGTCCTGTAAAAAGGAGAAACTCCACTGTAAACAATATTCTTTATGTTATGCTAATTTTGGTGTAATAATTCATGACCTAGGCAATCTAAGCAACCTAGGCAAAAATAAAAAACAATAGATGAAATGAAAATGAACAATATTGAGCATTCGAACTTGATGACACATGCACATACACATACGTACCATTTGTTCCTTTGAAGTTACTTAAACTTGCAAGAGAATATTTCCCCCATTCATCAACAATTCGAAATTGATCATATGTGATGTAAAAAGTTTCTCCTGCAGCGTTTGTAACGTCAAGTCGGAGTTGGTAATGCTTTTGGTTTGTCAAATAAGACAGTCTCTCGTTTCCGATCCAGAACTCACTTCCCCAAAAGCCAAAACCATTTTTGAATTCTTTCCAATCGCGACTGAAACTGAATGATCCCATCATCTGACGTCTCTGCAATACCTGCAATCAAAATTGAGATTATACAATGAAGTATTTGGTCGTACGCAGTGAACTGTTGTTCTTTTAAATATAATTGCAACTGACGTCTTGTTAAGTCTAAATTAATTTCACGTCATGGTATTTTATTGTATTTTTTTATCGTTAAGATTTATAAAAAATATTCAGATATACCATTTGAATATTGACATTAAGGGTGTATTCGTAACATAATGTATTTCGATGTAATTGCTTCAGAGAGGATATGTTGTTCTTTTGTGAGTGTATATGTTTGTGGGCGTGTGTGCACGGCTGCGTGAAAATTTCAATAGTCCACAACCAATGAATAATACATGATGTTGTCGCTTAACAAGACCTACTGCACCTATCCCTTATTAAATCCTCATGCAAAATTTACCGGTACTGAAGATCTTACCGTCCATCCACCACTATCTCTGTCATTGTCGCAATAAACGTCAAATGGTTCTGGATATCCATCAGGTCTAATTTTGTACACTCCAGATGTATTCTGGGTAGATGAACAGCTTCTCAGCACTTCTTGGCAATCTCTCGGATACTCGGATGGTTGAAAAAGAAAAAAGGACCTTCCTGTTACAACAGAATATACAGTTAATAATTATTTTCTTGCATAATGAAACGAAAGGTAATGAAAAAACTCTTTCGAAAGACATGATATTTGTTTGTCAAGAGGAATAATGCATTAGTTAATGTACCGCTGATTGCATGAATAAAAACAAGTGGATGTACATTTATTATAGTAGTCAACCCTACTAAACTTACGCACTATTTAATTTATCATGCGTGGAAATGTCAGTAACGACATCGTGTCAAGAATGCATCACATGCTATAACAATTGTCATTCATTGGCGTACAATTGTCCACAATTAAAAGTAAATCAAGTTAACAATTTTGACGTAACTTTATGAAGTTTACCTGGAGATGACCTCTCTGTGGTGCCAGACACCTGCAGAATATTAACAGAAAAATAATACATTTACAGTTTTTCAGGTAGTCTCATAGATAATGCAGTAACTGATCTTCTAATTTTTAGCTTTCTAAGTTTAACATAGAGACCTCACCACATCACATGCTGTGAGGGGTATGGACAGATGTCAAGCTTGACCCCTGATCTGTGCCCTCCAGTGTTTTGTCATTCATTCTGATAAATGTTCCATTGAGTAGAAAACTGTGTTGGATATTAAGACCGCGGTGTGCCTTATCTCCTGAGGGGGGTAGTATTTAATCAAGTAGAAAATAAACATGCAAGGGACTTTAAGACCGACAGTTTCATCATCTGCACAAGTGTAAACAGAAATAATGTCACTACCCTCAGGAAAAAGAAACTTTCACTTCCCACGGGTATCCAGAGTTGCGTGGGGGTATGGGAGACATGACCCTCGACATTTTAGTGAAAGGACTGATCAAATGTTCATGCAAAAGCAAAGGCATGCAAAGAAAGTAACATTGTCACATTTTCAATATAAGTAAATGTGACAATATTAACCTGTTAATACCATGTTTCTCGGATTTATTTCATTTAAATGTAGGAACGTTTTTAATGGCAGGTGGTGAGAAACTAAGATAACCTCGCCACGATATACTGCGGTTAGTGCTCCGCCTGGAACCAGGTACAAAGCGTTCACAAAAGCAAGTGCGCAACCCCTCTTTGCAATGTAACAAAGAAGAATCAAGGTTAACGGAAACAAAACAGCTAAAACTTAGAGAAAAAGGAATAAAAAGATTCGGAGAGGGAGGTAATAGAAAAATGCAAGCTTGCAAGCTTGTGTATTTTAATGCTTCCTGCTTCTGGTGAATGATAATTGTGTTGCCCATCACCATTCGTTTGTATAATTCAATCAAGTATTTTGGTCATAATCAGATAAATGTATATACAAACTGTACTAGATTTTTGCAGAAGAAAAAACCCCAACAATAATGTAAAGGAAGGTGATTTCCATCCCAGAGTACAACAAAGGAAGACTTAACTGTATATACCATTTTCGGGACACTGCTTGTCGAACTAAAGAACAACTATTTACAGTTGTCCATGGTTTTTTACTCCCAAATTTTCTCGTGGTCAACCAATGGTGGTACTCTGCTTTGAGAGTGTTTCCATATCACTATTATTTTGTTTTCGAACACCCCTCTATAACTACAGAAGCCCTTTTATTCATATGCTAGTCTCCTCGACAAACATTTCAGCTGGACACACCTAGACTTTCTTGAACCCTAGGCAAAAACCGTTGTGTCCCACCTGATACGCTCCACCCACATAATTTTAATAGACCACGGTCCCAGCTCATTTTAATATGGTTTGGGACGTTGACAATGAAGGTATGGTTTGGTACGTTGCCTATTAAGGAAATGTTTATATGTGATACTTTTCAAATGTAAGCCGTTACTTAGTAAATTAAGACTGCGATGTTATTTAAAACCGTATGGAATCAATGTTGGAAAATGTTTAAAACTCAAATCATAAGTCAAACCATAACTCAAACGAAAACAGAAAAAAAGAAAGAAAACTGGTTACTTGGGTATCGCAACGTATGGAAAGTATTATTTTTCTCCAGACAGTGCTGACCACACAGTGACAAAGAGGAAAAAAATGTGAAGGTATAACTAGAACTACTTTTTGTTTTTCAGAAGACCGTGAGTATCGTTTCGACAGGTTACTGAATTTTGTTAGCAGCCTTAAGTGACATGATTTTCAACATTATTTTGAATATTAAAAAGTGAACCAACTCTCTCAGTTCTAAAAGAGAACTTTCTTCGCATATTCTTTGTCTCTTCAAAAATCGCTGCAATTTACAACACACTTGACACGATCATGTAGAAACGTTAGGTTTCCTTCAATTTTTTTTCATGTCACAATCAATTGCAGCAGAATGAATCTCTCTCGTAGCAATACACAAGGGTGCAGTTTTCAAATACACACACACACACACACACAAATAAGAAAAATAAAACAAAGTCATTACATGCTTCTTTCTTTAAAAAAAAAAGACAGGAAAATCTGCACTTGTCAACATCTCAAAAGATTTAAATTATTCCTAAACGGTTCAAAAAGAATGGTATAAAATGGCAAGAGCTATTCTTATGACATATGTCTTGGGAGATGGAAAGGGAATTTTATTTCCTGAAGTGTGTAAACATCTGACACAACCCGTCTTGGTTTGCTTTTCATCAATACAAACTTTGACATTTTGGTTGACTTTACATTTAAGACGTCATTTTATCTTCAAAGAAGCAGACATCTCAGCGTATTCTTTTGAGGTCTATTGTAATTACAATTTTGTATACAATTAAATGTCCTCCTTTAAATGTGTAATTTTAACGTTGATATCAGATAAACCTATTTTAAATTTTGACTGTAATACAATGCTTCGTATTTCCTACAAAACTGGAATATTGAAAAATTAATATAAAGTGTGTGTAGCTCTACATATAAAAAAACACGCAAGAAGTAATTTTCAAAGACACGTTTATCTGAAGAAGGAAATTATGTTAATATAATTATAATATTACGTGAAAATTTTGTATGTAATTGAATACTATGTACAGAAAATTAATAAAGGGTATTAGGAATTATAATGTAAACTGAGAGACTTACCACGCGTGTTCCAAATGTGAGGTACAAACCTATCAAAAAACTTGACAGAACATATCTTTCGTGATTGTTCCCCATGTCTTCAAAATCTTTCAGAGTTTGTTCTTGTTAATCGCTCGCTGTCCGAAAAACAAATGCAATGGCATTGAACAACACCTTCAAGTGTCAAAATAATGTTTTGAAATGTCCCTTAAATGTAAGGATGTCCATAAATATCATTAGTATAATCAAGAAGAAAACACTGTAGACGTATATCTATCCTGGAGCCAATGTGAAGTATCTTGAAGAAGTCAATTTTTAATGATCAATTTCTGAGTCGCAAAACTGCAGTTGAGTTTTGAAGACCAAACATTCACAGTGTGCCCAAAATCACTGTTATAAGAAGGTCTCACGTCTCTTCCAGAAGGTCTCACGTAGACTAATGCTATGGTTTCGTGAAATAGATTAATAAATGGTATTTGTCAATTTCTCTTAGCTGACTTTGCACGTAAAACGCTCATGAGGAATAGTAGAGCAATAAACCTGAAGACCGTACAATTTAACAGACTTAAAGTGTACAATTCATATTAACAGAGCAAAGAAATTATTCGTGTGGTATCTGAGAAGAATTTAAAATATCTACTTTATAATTTGGTAAAGAAACCTACATTTATTTGTAGATTCCTAAGATCAGTTTAACATATACATAGTTCATAACAGCTGCCACTGAATCTGCTGTTCTTTATATAGTCAGTTTCACTTAACCACTAGTGTGCTTTCATTATTTGTTTTATTTAAATGCAATATTTATAAATAGGCATGTGCGGCGGACATAAGGGGACATGCTAGATGTCGATTTACCGACTTAGGATAACTTGACATCTCGGAAAAATTTTGCAGATTGTCGAGTTACCGACTTACTCTCAGTAGCCATTTCAGAAAAAAAAAAAATGAAAAATTGTCATATACCGAGTTACCAATAAGTTGTTATCTTGACAAAAGTTTGGAAATTGTCGCCCTTTCAAAGATGTCGAGTTAGCGTAAGACGATAACTAGACAATTTGCAAAATTTTGCCCAGATTACAAATTATTCTGACACGATAACTTCATATCTCGTATGTCACTTTATGTCCGCCGTAGGCATGACATACGAAATTTTGTTTTTCCTACATCTGTGAGTAAACGTGCCTAGTTAAGTAAAATACAGCACGACACAGTTGTTAATGAGTTATTTTGCATACAGCGATTATGTATAAACTTTAAATGAGGCCCTACATTTGCTTCATGCTGTATGTATTCATATTCGTAATTGCTTTGGTCATTGACTTTTGATGATTGATATATTATAAAACACAAGTTGTATATGGAATTATGCATTGGTGAACATAGTCAAATGATCTGAGTTGTTTGCTGGTGTTGTAACATTACTGGTCAAAATATGACATTATCTTATAGACATTTTTCTAAAAGTATTAGACAGTTGTGACATGATGGGTTGAATGAGTTATTTATAATGCCACAGTTGTGGTATTATAATCGTTTGTTACATTATTGGTAAGTTGTGACATTATTTGTTGTAACACGCGTGACCGAAACAACTATAATGGCGTAGCTATAACTGCAGTACTAGTCATTCAGGAGCATGATAGTTTCAATTTTGGCCAATATCCTCCTTCTAAACCCCTTTCCAATGTACTAATTAGAAACAAATATTGAAATTTATTTCCTGATGCTTCTGTGGGTATACCTGAGGATATTTCCACTTTAAGACAAACACGGGGGACATGCTCCAGAAAAAATCCGTCGAAGAGTCTGTTTTTGAACGTGACTATTCCTAACGTGCCAACCATTTGTACAGTAAATATGATATGGTAAACACAAAGCAAAAATCAGTTCTTTCGTAGTAAAAATTAACTTTACATCATTGATTTTCATTTATTGTGACACAGTATTTCAATTTTTGTTGTTTGTCCTCCTATCAATATATGGTAAACCCTTAAAACTTATTTTGTAGTTTAATGCATCAATACAATTCTGGATAAAAGTTCTGCTTACTTTTGTTTTCACAGCAGTACTCTAACGGTTCTTTTACTCATTTCAAGGCACTCTTATTTTTTTTTAAATATGTGATAGATTATGTTAGGTTTTTTAATTGATCTTGTAATGTGTCTGTGGGATACAGAAATGAAACACGGGAGATATCGCAGGAAAACAAGTGTTATGTGTTTAATCTAATAAATTTTCAAAACCCACTTCCAGAAAGTAACCACATCCGATGTACCAGAAAAGTAAAAATAGCGGCATCTTTGATCTCACTTGTGATAAATCTATTGACTTAACCTGAGCCCTCAGTTGATATAAAAAGTAGACACTAAAATCCACGGAGTTGCGTATCTAATCGCCAACATGCATTGATATCAATAATGTCTTAAATAAAGGGTCTGCACTTGGAGATTTGTAATACTTTACTGCAACCACATGTTACAGAGACCTAGAGGTGAAACAGGCCGCTCCCTGCTGTTAATTCTGGGGCACTGATTCTAAATTAGGGCCAAATATTCTTCAAACATAAAATGGTGGTAAGCAAAAAAACCGAACATACAATGGTAATATTCACACCTAGTGTAAGGTACTGTAGCAAGCTGAAGTATTGCCTGGTGCCACCACCTATGCTCAAGTAATTATAACAATAACGTCTGAAAAGTATCTGTTTATACTTTGCTACCTAACACAATTATATCATCGGGTTAAACTTATTCCATATAGGTTACGTTCAGTGGTTAGAGTTAGGGGCAGCATATAAGACCACCCATCTATGGATTATTTTCGCATTAGTCTCCTATTTACCTGTGCAGGAGCTAGTTCTGCTAAAATTATTGTTTGACTGAAAAATAACGTTATCATAATTGGCAAGAATGTTCAAATAATTATCCACATGGGGCAGTTCTGCTAAATTTTTTTGGCCAGAAGTTTAAAGGTGGAGTCTATTTTTCTTTTGTTCATATGACAATCATCAAATTTCATCAATTTACTGTAAGAGTGGTAAACTGTATCTAAATTATTGTGGTTATAGTAAGCGCCTGGCAAAATTTTGCGTATAATGTTCAATTAGTTCTCAAGATATGGTAGAAATCCAAATTTTGAGTCAAAATTGGTTTTCACGAAAATCAGCACTGAGATTTCACTGGATTTACCAATTACAGTAATATTATGTTGAACAATGTGTTCAGAGGTACGTACTTCCAAAGCTTAAGTTAATTGGTCTCAAGATATGTTGGAAATACCAACTTTGGGACAAAACTGAGTTTTGTTTTAAAAAATCAGCAAATTGCACTCTCTTTACTGCAAAATGATATACCTTAAATGTTACATTAAATGTATATGTATATATATATATTACTTTTTAATGCTCAAATATATCTCAAGATATGCTGGAAATATGAATCTTGGGGCAATTTTTTTTGCTAAAAAATCAGCAAATTTGACTCAATTTACCATACAACCAATGTATCTTGGACACTTTGGCACCATGTACATCCTTACCACGTTTAAACTTACTCGCTCTTGTACTTTTCAAGGTATTCTAAAAAAATATGCATGCATATGGCAACATTCTCCCATGGGTGAACAGTACAATATATAGTTCCACTAGCCAAGTGACAATATCTCATCATGTCGTAGCCGCTATAAGGCAACGAGATACTGAAAAAATATTAAACGTGGTAATGTATCCTCATTGCTCATGCGCTTTGCTTTTTAAGTGTATGCAAACTGTGGATGTAGACCACGACAAGCTATACTGAAGCCGACATCTTCAACGCTCCTTTTCTTTTGCACCTTAGTATTCATAAAGCGGAACTTCTTATTTGCAGACGGCTCAACGAGCCGCGTCAACGAAATTAGCATATACATGTTAGTTAGAGCCAGGTTATTTTCTCATGTTTCTGCTCTTGAGTAAATAAATCTTTTCACTGAAATGATACCATACCTTGACTTACTGCATTCATACTGGATGAAGTTTTTGAAAATTGTTCTTTTCGAAAAGAAAAATACGATAGAAAATGAAAACAGAACTGTTACATGCGAAGAGAAGTGAGTCACGAGAGTATCTGTTGTAATAAAAATCAATAATTGCTCAAAACCGACGGCGACCTATTAGCTGATGTGAGCTATTGATGTATTAACTGACAGCTGATATTGTGATACGTTTATGCATAAACATGGCTGTGAAACTAAATTAGATAAACAATTTGTGTGGTAAATATATTGCTCCTTCTTACCGAAACTCCCATTGGACAAACAACATCCTAGCCCTTGGACCAGTTTACCCATCCATGGAAGCAATGAACACGAAAGGGAAAAGAATCTTACATCCATTTTAAAATTTTGATAGGGACAACAAGTTTATACGTAGAGCAACAAAATGTGTTCACTAGAAATAACGTAAATTGAAAATTTAATACTATGAGAACTGTTACTCAAATATATAAACATATATTATCACGATATTCACATTAATCGCTTGAAATATCGCTACCTTGGTTGTCATAAGCCCCTCACAAAGTGCCTTAAACTTCGTGGGAAAATTACTTTTGCATTAGGACTTTGGTTAGCGTCTAAACTTCTAAGGATATCTTTTTTGTCTGTGCACTCATTTTAAGTTAACAAAATAAGTCCACGTAGCATACAGAATATTTCCATATTTAATTCACGCCTAAGCAGAGAATCAAGTGATACTTTCCTCTAGTAATATTAAAAGACAATAGCAAGTGTTTACACTTCACCTTACACACATTCTAATTTACTATAGTCAAAATTGACCACAGATTGGTCAACTATGCACCGACCCAAAATATGGGCTGCTTGGTCAAAGTAAATTACGTGTAACAATTTGACCATATTTTGGGTCGGTGAATAGTTGACCAATCTATGATCAATTTCGACCATAGTAACTTTAGAGAGCATGGCATATATTCGTTTTCATGTAAATTCTGTGTCTTTCTATGAAACACACTTGCAGCCACTACTCAACGCATACTGTTTTAACTTGACCTTCAAGTGTTTCTACCACAAAAATAGTTTCGTAACAGAAAATAAAAGGTATCTTGTGTGAAAAGGCTTTCTGCTTATTTTTCGACATATATATAACAACACATGCACATTGTGTACCTTTTGGACGAGTAACTTAAAAAATAGATAAGCACTCAAATTTTAACGGGTTCGCTGGTTCCGCTTAAAGGGACATCGTAGTTTCGTTTTTTTTTTCTTTGACTTTCCATTAGAGAATCAGTGAGAAACCTGAAACACACAAGTACTAAGCGTAGGTGTTAGGGAAAATAGAAAATTTAAAGTTTGTGATACTCTCTAAATTGTAAGTGTGCTTAAAATTGACAAAAGCCAAGAGTAAGGCTTATGCAGATGCAACTTAATACCTGCTAACTTGTGCATTACATCATAAACGTAAGTCTGGAATCACATGCCACCTGTTTGCCAGCCAACAATTGCCATGACGATTCATTTAAATATAAATGACCAAACCGGGAGACAAAAGAATGTCCATTCGTCATCCTGTACGTGACATTAGCCAGCAAAAAATTTGTAGTATGATATGTTTGATTATTGGTAATGAATGAAATCGATTTAAATGAAGCACCAAGGACAATTGATATTCAGTAGTAGGAATATCAAAATTAGGAATTGGTCTTTATTATTGAAAACCATATCTTACAATAGCATGTTACCTTTACAAGTTCTGAAGGTAAATTATGAAAGTAATGTCTGTTTTTTTATGGTTTATTGCACTTTTAGAGACAATTTCTGACACAATTTCTTGATTATAGTTTGACTTTTGTTATTATCCTAGAAGGCCTAAAACGAGCACAATAATTTACGGGATGTGTCTTTAATTTATGTTTTAAGGCAAATCTACAATAAACCTAGTCTTCGTTTTCACTAGAGTCAGATTTCAAGGTTCAATCGCCGATTGGTACAAGTTCAAATAAAAATGTTATTGCAACAATTTGCCACTTTTATATCGCTTTTGGATATTCTCGCGACAACTGGAACTCTTTTTTTTCCACCAGAGAAATCTTCCTTCAAATAGTAATATCTTGACTTAAAAACAAGATATTAACGTGGAATAGGAAATGCCTGTAGTTAAAAAAACAATCGTTTTCATTGAAGAACCATTTCAATTTCCAGATATAATATAAATATACCTATAACGATAACACGTATGTATTTAAAATATTACGAAACACTTATTTATGCTTAAAGAATATCCCTGTGATTGATGTCATTAGTCGCAAGTAATTAAAAGGAAATGCTCGACATTTTAATATTTCTGAATAACACAGAATATTTGACGATTTTGAACGTCTACATAGTTTATGTTTTTTTGTTTTGTTATTGTTGGTTTAGCAAACATTTGTCGTTACGTATGTTTATCTGTACACAAACGCGAGGAGATCTTTACGCAATGCGCCCTCGAAATTGCATGCAGCCTTTAAAATGTGTTTTTCTTATAAGCGATTCATTTACCAGACGAAAACAATTTTTCTTTTGATTTAATGTTTGATACCTAGATAGTTACATTTGTAGGGATGAATCATTTACATCCACTATTGTTACAATTAAAGCATTTCCTCAGTGGAGAATGACCCCAGAGTGAAAACTCGGAGAGGGCAGCTAGTTAGACTTCGATGTGTACGCAATTACATGATGTCTTCAACCATGCAGCTTCATTTATTGCTGTTAATCTGTAGGAAAGAAAAATCGAAGACCTATCTTTGGTGAATTTTATTAGAGGCTATGTTTGTTTCTTTGCACTGTTGAATGTAAAAGAAAATAAAATACGAAGTCACGGTTGTATCCTGAGTTGGCAGCAAATTAGTTTAATATCAAAGTATAACGAGGCGTATGTCATTGATTGACGCAAAGTGATCTTTAGTGAGCCTGGGATGTTTATTTTGTCTCTGGTCATAAAGCAACTGTTCCCATCTTAGGTAAGATCATAACAAAACGGATCCCATTGTCTTTCTTTGTCATTTTATTATCTTAACTAACAAAGCAAATAATGAGTTTCTATAGCTTTTTTCTGTTGCATTTGTATCTAGCCATTTGAACCAGGTTTTGTTATTAACTCCACAATATATTTTTATGACTTGCTCTTCTTGACTTAGTGAAGAGAGATTGCTGACACATTAGAGAAAATCTAATAGTCTCATCAGCTCAGTGTCATGGTAGTCGCAAATATATTTTGGCAAAGATTTTGAAATAACCCTTTTGTTTGTCGGTGAATTGATTAAAAATATGAGACATTTTTCCCTCGGAAGTACATGACATGTTTTCTGAAATGTCATAGATTAAAACAAACACCTAAATAGAGCTGATCCTGGTATCTTAATCGCAGCATCCTCTTCCACAGAGTACCAACGCTCTTCTCAAGTAAGCATGCAGTTAAGAGGTTTTTCTTTTTGACAAAGAGAAACTAGAATATATTGTTTAAAGACATATAGTTGCGGAAATACAATTTTAGTTGTCTATCGAAAGCGACAGGACGTTGGTGGTAACATATGGAGCTTAAATGTATAGGTTGGATACTTCTTCCTAATGATGTAGAAAAGATAAATTCAAGTAAAGATGTGTAACATTTGAATTAGTGTTTTAATGCAGATGGTGGAACGTTCTTAAACGTTTTTGAGAACAGCCTTCTCATCCTGAAAACACGTATAAAGTTTAGGCATTGGAAAATGAACGTTCCTTATTTCGTACTAACAAAAAAACATTGTTTATTATAATGTATCTTATTTCCATTCCGAAAACTTTACATGTTAGAATCGCATGGTATTCACCCTTAGGTAAAACATTCACTATTTGAAAATTACGAAGCACAGACATTTTCAAGATCATTTCAGTTAATATTCCGCCCATTTAAGTCATGGCTAGAGCAAGAGAATATTGTATTCAAACGAGTAAATCAAACTAGTATGGAATTTGCTTGATACACTTACAGTCGATAGTGCCTTTTGATGGTGGGATAAATCATTTCTTGTCACAGTGAGTGTGAAGGCATATCTTATTCTTATTTCTTGTATTTCAACAAAATCGCGACTGCGATGTTTTATGCGATCGATGTATGTGCAACTTGTTGTATTTTATTGTAAGCTTATCTCTCAGGCTCATGCGTACGTAAAGAACCGAATCTGTGTAATGCTCTTACTTTTGGACTGATTTGCTGTACGCATTTAATGAACATAGGTAGATGACATTGTTTCCTAACATCCAGGATGCTGAAAAGGCGTTACGAAAAAAAATATTATTTTTTGAACAAAATGAATTCAAACTGTACTCTTCAACCAGTACAATGTCTTCTTGTAGAGATGACATCTTCTATATTTACAGATAGCAAACATAACTAACAGACAGTGATATATAAAAGGTATTGATTAAATCTAGTATGTTTTGAGAGCCAATAACTCGTTGCCATGGATAATAAGCAATAATCAACATCAGTGTTGATTCTTTCCCCTACATAATTATTATTATCTTTAATACTCTGAAACAACCCTCTGTAACAAGTAGAGAGAAGGAAGCATAGGACTTGAGAAGCAAACTGATGAAGACTGGACCATTGCACCACAGTATGAAGAAACAAAAGAAAACTTTTCGTTGTGTCTTCATCACTTTAGCCTTAATTACGACTACCCAATCAGGGAGTAAGTCACATTTGGTTACTTTTAATGCGGTAATTGTAAAATGTATTACAAACAACGTGTTGTAGCCTAAACAGTATTAAGACGTACAACGGATGCTTGAATCTGCTGTGACGGTTAAGTCTTCTTACTCAGAATCACATTTTCTGTTCAATTTTACTCAGTTTGCCATGTAGATAATAATACTAGCTTGCACGTACGTGCCAAGTTACTATATGTGTAGAAAAAAAAAGCTGCAGACAGCCACCAATATATTTAATGTATTGCTTTGATTTACTTTAATATGCAGAATTATGTGAATTTGCTGAGAAATTTCCCTGCAAAGGAAAACACTGTAAGTTATTCTTTTCTTATTAGTGTTACTGAATCTTCGAAATTGTAAAGCATACGAAATCGTTACATTATATATCCATGTAGGAATGTCTCCACGGGGGTGGATGTGACTGTGGAGGTAAATTTATCATAGATTTTTTTTTTTTTTTACAGACATGATGTCCCCATTTCAAGGCTGTATACTGTTTCTTGCCGTCTGGGAGGCGTAAAATGCCATTTTTTACGCTGGGCACCCACCAATTGAAGCACTTCGCTTCCATGGTCGTGCTGTTTCCTACCCCCCCCCCATATTTTTTCCGCCGATCGTGATAGTGCCCATTTCATTTCGTATACCTGTTTTTTTTTTCTCCGTAACATTCAATAACAACAGCATTTCCACATTATTTGTGTATTTTATTATGCTACGAAAGGTGGTATCCTAAATATTCTTTGTAGGCATGTGATGCAGATCACTGCCGATAAACATAAACAAATGGTAATGTTTCTAGACTTTTTCTTCCATAAAGAAAGATTTTGACTTAAACAAAGTATTTACATTTTTACGGCGAGATACACGTACATAAGAACGAAGGAAAAAAGGGGGTGCAGAACTCGTTGTTTTACGAATAGCTGGAAAAATGAACTGTTGATTAAAATTTCATCCAAAATTGTATTCTATGTGGCAGATGCACGTACAATTAAACAATTGAAGAAGTCAGAGTAAGGATGGTAAGGGAAAAAATCTTGATTGCAGTATGTTATGACAACCTTTGTCACAACTGATTGAGAAAAAAATGATAAGCTGGAATATGAGTTGAAGATTTGTCATCTCGCCCCTGAAAGTAAAAAAATGTTAAAAGGTACTAGAAAAGCATATTGCATCAGCCACAAATTATCATGTATAAATATTCATATTGAATCCAATTGGTCTGAATGATTTCAAGTAATAAAACTTGACGGTTCAGCATTATTGGAGAATCCGAGTTTTGTAGGGCCAACAAAAATGTCAAGACATTTTTCATGTTCAAATATCTGCCAAAGGAATGCATAGTTCTCTTCTGATTATGTGACAGGCAATCTTTTCCCCTAATGATGATTAGGCGATTGCCCGTGCTATTCATATTCCAGATATAAAGTAAGTGGCGCCGGGCTGGACTATGAGGTATGTCGTGTACAAGGATAGCTTCCTGTGCTTGGATTCAGTCAGTAAATAGAAGAAGTCGTTAATAGAAGAAAATAATTTGCTGTTATGAGTTTACAGAACAAACATGCCGAATTGATTTCTTGTGAAGTGTTATAAGCTTGTTTAGGTGTGTTTTGCTTTGGACCCCTTTTATAATAACAAATCCAACACATAGCTTCTACGTAAGTTCACAGTCAATCGATACACCTGAAATCTGAAAGGTTCTTTACCTCTTCAATGAATTGCCATTCAAATAGTTATTTCAATTTCACTAAGATCGTTATTACCAGCATTCCTGTTAAAATATATAAAATTTGTTTTCCAGTATTTCCACTAAATAATTATATCACGTTTCTCTCCTCTCCTGAACACCACTAGTCTCTCTCCTTTAATTCTGTATACACCACTGTTAAAGTGTACCTAGTTTCCGAAACTGTCAGGGTGGGGTTGCAAATGAGTTGGAAAAGACATCCAGCCAAAGGTAATGTTTATCATACACCCCCTAAAGATTCGACCGTAGCTACAGCACTCCTAACATATTTAAAACGGATTAGAACAAAAGTAGCAATATCACGTTTAATGCATTGACGTATCAGAAAGCAATTGTGATATCACTGGCACGATGACTAGGTAGATTACTCAGGTAGTAAAGTGAATGTTTAACAAAATGTATTTTTGTTGCTTAATATGACATTTCTCGATCTATTTTATTTATCAGATGATACCCAATGACATCTGTCGTTACCGCGTACACTTAATAATTTGTGGTAACTATTCAACAAAAAAGAACTATGTTAATCGCACACTGTGGTCAATAACAGCTGAATACCATAACGCTACATGATGTTATGATCATGTTAAAATGTGCTATTGCCCCTCTTCCATGCTCGATCACATGCTCCATTGTTTTGCATATCTACATGACACCTAATATCCCCTGCACTGCAGCTCAGAAAAAAGGCTGGACGTGCAATTGACAAACCTGAACTACTTTACGGGATGTTTAATTGACCAGGTGGATCATCACAATATGAGGTGATAAAACCGCCCTAAGGGGATGGGGATTTGCGACAAGTTGAGCCTCAGTATAACAATAAAGTGATAAGGTTTGAGGGTCTCTCATTTTAGTGTACGAGATACGAGATGATGCAAATAACTTTAACATAACACAGGCTACAATCCTGATGTGGAAAGCACCCAGACAACTATGGAATCACCATCCACCACCGTAGAAAAAGAATCCGATTCGTCAATCCTCTCCGGACCACGTAAGTTATAGATGTATAAATTTATAATATATAAATAAATAATTTATAAATTTGAAAATTAATAATATTTTTATCATAGAACTTAGAATTTATGTCGATATTAGAACATTTTAAGAAGTACATGGCTGAAATATTTAGATTCAATTCATGTGTGGAGAGACTTAGTGTTGGTTAGGTGAAGTTCGCGGACACTTTCTGTAACCTTTAGTAAATTCAATTAGGAAGTGGAGGGACTAGAAGAAGTAAAGTAAACACCTTTTAAATAAATGATTGAGTCCTGCCCAATGAAGGGAGATAAAAACATTAAATAATGTATATCTACGTAGCAAAAGCAAACTTGCAACGGGTTTAAGGGTTTTTAATGAACTAGGGAATTGTAGATTAAGTTGACTACCTAAGAATCAGGACAATGGTAGGGGTAGTTGACTTTAATATGGAGTCGCTGTTCAGTATTGGAATTCCACCCTATGACTACGCTAAGTTCACAGCATTGTAGAGCTACATTCTAATGTTGCAATTATCACTTTAGGGGGTACGTTAGGCCTTTCAATTTTGACGGTAGAGGTGGGAAACCTACTCTCTAAGTCCCAAAGAGCGAGATTATGGGTGGCTCTAAAATCAAGAGTGAATATTCAATCTGAAGGAGTAAGAATTTTTACTCTCCTCGGTCATTCATTCTATTTTAGAGTAAATGTTCACTCGTAAATTTGGAACCATCCCTTACATCGCTCTTTGGGATTTGACAGTATGTGATGTGAAGAGGAGTATGGTTTGCAGCCGATTTTCCTATGTTTAAAGGTTATTTGAAATGCAGTTTTAGTAGTACATTCTTCAGATTGGATTTAGTTGAAATGTTGTATTTTGATTACAAAACGACAAAGTGAAGCAAGATTGACCACTAATCCGTACTAAATTATGTGTAAGAAAAGTCGTCATTCCTCACAGCGTAAGATACTTTAAGAAGAAACATCACTTTGTCTAAAAAAAAATAAAAATTTAAGAGATGAAATTATTTGTCGGATATAGAGCAGCGCGCAAGTTCTTTCATTCCTTGAAAAGACGGTTATCTAGCTAGATAATTTTTTAACTATCCATCGTTTAATATAATATAGTTGCGATGTTTAAGGTCATGATTACTTTTGCCAGACAGCCAATACAGGTTTCCCTCTAAATTAATATACAACTGTTGGAACACAAACGTCGGCACTGATTTCGTTCACAAAATTCTGGTCATTTCGGCATCACTACCTTAATTTTTCCAAACACGAACTGGATGAAGAGGTTTCAACCATGTTACCCGTGAATGGTCTAACATTGCAAAAATCCCAATATTATAGGCGAGCACTTCATTCTTCTTCAAAACATATCTTTTAATTGTGGACCAAGAAATGTTTACATCAGATATTCAGGGCTCGCCGATTGGCTGAAAAATTTGAAAGCTACCGAAACGCTCTCGGACAGTGAACTGGATTGGTTAAAAAAAAGTCACTTTTTGAGTTAAAAGTGGACTCATTTCCCCACGTTACGCTAAGTGTGTAACGTTATCACGCTGGATCTTCGTGCCTCACGATAGCTTACCGTAATCTACACCAACTCAAAGAACAAGATGTTTGTTATTCTTCAATTTATTTGAATTGATTTTGTATGTTTCAGTTGTTTTTTTTTTCGTTTTCATCTTAATAATAATTTGTTTGTTTGCACTCTTCTTGTTTACTTATCATTAGGACTGAATATGTTGCATTTCACGGGAATTATGTTTTCCTGTAATATGTATCTGTTGACATCGTTTTTTTTTTGGCCAGTTGAAACAGTGTTTACTCTGTTGCAGGTGTTCGTTTAAAATCATGACTACATGTTTCGAAACGTCAACTTCCAGGTACTGAGAACACTATAATAGGGTTAATAGTCAACTACAAATTGATGAGTCATGACATATAAATTCAGTATGATGTAACACTAGGTTTAGTAGAGAAAACTAATGGACATACCGGTTGCTTGTGTGAATAGGCATATTCCAGTTCACGTGCAGGTTTTAAGTTCAAGCTGCAGCACAGTGGGGACCCCGGAATCAATTACATAAAGGAGTTGTTATCGTAATTTTCTTTATCGGAGAAATGCTTTCAACTTTTGGGTAAACTCGTGCTTTCCTATTATAATATTTGAGATGCTCATTTATCCGTGTACGTAGATGCCTGTGGGTTTGACCAATTCAACAACAGCCTCAACAATTGAGTATATAACCTATGTGAACATATTCCTTTCAAAAATGATGAGTAAGAAAACAAGTTACTTTTTATATGAATACAGGCTAAAATTCTGATGTGGGAAAACTCAAATAACTATGGAATTACAGTACTATTCAAAACTAAAAAGGATATCTGCAAATCCGAAATAAGTCATATTTCCTTACTTGTAACTTTCTTTGGCCTCCAGACACATAAATGAACTGAAAACACATATGTTAATTGAACAATTATTTGTTTAACTAGCTGTATAATACTACTGGTGTACTTTGTTCGCATTATTTTTGTCTCTAACTATATTGATATGTCATTAACTAACCAGAAGGGAGTATTCTGTAAGTTACGCATTGTCGTGATAAAAAAGATAAAGACCAAAAAGCTATGTGACTCAATTTTTTTGAATTCAGGCTCCAATGCTGATATCGGAAACACTCGAATAACTATGGAATCAACATCCAAAATTCAACAAGGATCATCAACAAATGCCAAACAACGTAAGGTTTGCCTGTTGGTGACTGTGATTAGTTTTCTGACACACATGACAACTGAAAAAAAAGAATTATATGGTTGCTATTCCAAGTGATGCATGTATTAAGTTTATGTCTCAGGTGTTTTCAGTTGATGATTTGCATCATTAGTGTTTTGTAGACACGATTTTTGTTTACTGAGTATAAAAATATGTGTGTCATAGCAGACGATAGTAAAATTGAATTATCAACAAACTTCGAGATAGGTAAGTCTTACTTACTTGTAACTCTAATTGCTTTTCGGACACATATGTTAACTCAAGAAAATTATGTTTCCTTTTTCTATATCATACTTACACTGGCTTTGTTTACACTTTTCTTGTCTGTGTGTAATATGATATGTTATGGACCCTCAAGGAAGTATTCTGGACTAACGCATTTTCTTATTAAAAGAAATAAGTGATGAGGACCAAAAAGCACTAAATGTGACTGAATTTTCTTAAACACAGGGTACACTCCTGATGTGGGAAACACTCAAATAATTATGGAATCACCCTCCAGAACTCAGAAAGAATCATCAACAACTTCAAAAATAGGTAAGTTTTACCTGCTTGTAATTTTAATTGGCTGCAAGATACATATGCTAATGGAAGAATTATCTGTTTGTGTGTGTGTGTGTCATACTCACATTTATGTCGTTTGTTTAAAGTATTCTTGTCTTTAAGCTATGATATGTCACTTACGATCCAGGATTGAGTATTCTGCAACATATGCATTGTCTTGTAAAAGAAATAATAGATTAAGACCAAAAAGCAATACAACTCAGAAAGAATCATTAACAAATTCCAAAATATGTAAGTTTTAGCTGCTTTTAACTCTAACTGGCTGCAAGATACATATACAAATGGAAAAAATATCTGTTTGTTTGGGTGTGTGTCATACTTACATTTATGTCGTTTGTTTAAAGTATTCTTGTCTTTAAGATATGATATGTCACTGACGATCCAGGATGGAGTATTCTGCAACATTTGCATTGTCCTGTTAAAAGAAATAACAGATGAAGACCAAAAAGGCAATGTGACCGAATTTTCTTGAACACAGTTCACACTCCTGATGAGGGAAACACTCAGATAACTATGGAATCATCGTCCAAAGCTCAGAAAGAATCATTAACAACATCACATAAAACACGACTATAATTCACGCAAAACACATATGTTAACTACAAAATCATCTGTTTGTTTTGCGTGTGTATGTGTGTCATATTTACATTTATGTCGTTTATTTACACTTTTGTGATGATATGATAAGTCACTGACGATCCAGAATGGAGTATTCTGCAATTTACGAAATGTCTTTAAATAGCACATGAAGACTAAATAGCAACGTGACCGAATTTTCTTGAACACAGGGTACACTCATGACGTGAAAAACACTGAAACAACAATGGACTCACCCTCCAAATCTCAGAAAGAATCATCAACAATCTCCGCAGTGGGTAAGTTTTACCTGCTTGTAACTCTAATTGTCAGACTAGTAAGAAACATATGGTAACTGAAGATTCATGTTTTTTGTTTTTTTTTTTTGTGGGTGAGTGTGTGTGTGATACTCACATTTATGTAGTTTCTTTAAAGTATTCTTGTCTTTAAGCTATGATATGTCACTGACGATCCAGGATGGAGTATTCTGCAACATATGCATTGTCTTGTAAAAGAAACAATAGATGAAGACCAAAGAACGACGTGACTAAATTTTCTTGAACACAGGGTACTCTCCTGATGTGGGAAACTCTCAAACAACAATAGAACCACCCTCAAAAACTCAGAGAGAATCATCAACAAATTCCGAAATAGGCAAGGTTTATCTGCTTGTAATTCTAATTGGCTGCAAGACACAAATGTTAACTGAACAATCATATGTTTGTTTTGTGTATGTATATGTGTGTCATACTTACATTTATGTCGTTTGTTTACACTTTTGTGATGATATGATATGTCACTGACGATCCAAAATTTAGTATTCTGTAATTTACGAAATGCCTTGTTAAACTAAATAGTAGAGGAAGACTAAATAGCAACGTGACCGAATTTTCTTGAACACAGGGTACACTCCTGACGTGGAAAACACTGAAACAACAATGGACTCACCTTCCAAATCTCAGAAAGAATCATCAACAAACTCCGCAGTGGGTAAGTTTTACCTGCTTGTAACTCTAGTTGGCTGTAAGAAACACATGTTAACTGAAGAATCATCTGGTTTGTGTGTGTGTGTGTGTGTCATACTCACATTTATGTCGTTGGTTAAAGTATTCTTGTCTTTAAGCTATGATATGTCACTGACGATCCAGGATAGAGTATTCTGCAACATATGCATTGTCTTGTAAAAGAAATAAGAGATGAAGACCAAAGAGCGACGTGACTAAATTTTCTTGAACACAGGGCACACTCCTGATGTGGGAAACTCTCAAACAATAATGGAATCACCCTCAAAAACTCAGAGAGAATCATCAACAAATTCCGAAATAGGCAAGGTTTATCTGCTTGTAATTCTAATTGGCTGCAAGACACAAATGTTAACTGAACAATCATATGTTTGTTTTGTGTATGTATATGTGTGTCATACTTACATTTATGTCGTTTGTTTACACTTTTGTGATGATATGATATGTCACTGACGATCCAGAATGGAGTATTCTGCAATTTACGAAATGCCTTGTTAAACTAAATAGTACATGAAGACTAAATAGCAACGTGACCGAATTTTCTTGAACACAGGGTACACTCCTGACGTGGAAAACACTGAAACAACAATGGACTCACCTTCCAAATCTCAGACAGAATCATCAACAAACTCCACAGTGGGTAAGTTTTACATGCTTGTAACTCTAGGTGGCTGTAAGAAACATATGTTCACTGAAGAATCATCTGGTTTGTGTGTGTGTGTGTGTGTGTGTGTGTGTGTCATACCTACATTTTTGTCGTTAGTTTACACTTTTGTTACGGATACCGAAATAGGTAAGTTTTACGAAATAGGTAACTTTTCTTAGTGCGTGTGTGTGATACCTACATTTATGTCGTCTGTTAAAACTATTCTTGTCTTCGAGTAATGTGATATGTCACTGACGATCCAGAGCGAGTATCCTGCAACTTACGCATTGTCGTGTGAAAAGAAATACTACGAAGAAACTAAAGAGCAATGTGACTGAATTTTCTTAAACACAGGGTACACTCCTGGTGTTAGAAACCCTGAAATAAGTATTATAAGTAATTGGATTTCGAAAACTAATATTAAGTGAAGAACTATTTGTTTTTGGGTCTAACACTTATATTGATTTTGTTTGTTTACACTATTCTTGTGTCTGATTTTTATAATATGTCACCAACTATGGCGTCACCAACATAATGGAGTATTATGTAACTTCTGATAATAACCAAAGGTCATAACCTATTTGCCATGAGACAGACTTTTCTTGTACATATACAGGCTTCGATTCTGATGTAGGAAACGTTCGAATAACTATGAAATCATCATCCAAAATGCAAAAGGAACAGTAAACAAATTACAAACTACGTAATATTTACTAACTTGTTGGTATTTACTTGGTGACTGTCGTTGGCTTCTTTACACACATGTAAACTGACTTAACCATGTAATTGTTGTTTTGTGTGACATTTATATTAAAGGGGAAATCAGGGTTTATTTTCACAATTTATTTCACTACAATTTCCCACCGGTATCGTACAATGAGTTATAACTAACAAATATGATCAAGATTATCTCAAAACATGTGGACAATTTCGAGAAACAAGTCAAATTTGCAAAAAATCGGTGAAGAACTCCGAACGTCTGTAACATCCATATTCATTGAATCAAATATGAATATGCAATGCTATCGCCTTTTCAAGGTATGACGAGGTGTGGCTAAACAGTTTCATACGTAGCCTACGTGTGCTGTATGTATCATCTACTATCACCTAAAACTTGTTTTCAATTAGCATTTCGCAATGAAGCAACAGCATGGAACCCGTAAACATTCGGTTATGTTTATTCATATAACGTCATCTTAGTCTTACGCTGTGGTTGGTCATAGGATAGGGGAGGCTGTCATGTCTTGTACATGAACGTTTATTTTTTGTGCCCGACAAATATTAAGAGTTCTCATTCAATAGTAATTAACGCAATAATTACCGTTTCTTCTGCATTCAAACACCTCCCCAACGCCTCTATATTGCGGTGAAAATCAGTTTAGAAAGAAAAATCAACTTAAGGTGAATTTTTTCAGTCAAACACTGATTTTCCCTTTTATGATGTATACTTCAGGCGCTTTCAATTGATAATTTGTATCATTATTGGCGTGTATACGCCATTCTCGCGTAAAATATGTGAGAGGGTAATAAACAAGGAAACGTTAACTTTTTCTTTAACTCTTACTGGTTCATATTGTGAAGATTTAGGAGCAACTGCTTGCTCACTCTAGGTATAGTAAACAGAAATTCGTGGCACGAAATAGCTTTGTTCCGTATTGTTAACGTTCCCAGCATACATTATTTCTTATTAAGTTTCTTTCATATCTGAATACAGGCTATAATGTAGGTCTGGAAAAAAAAAACTCAAACGACTATAGAATCACAATCCACAAGACAAAAAAAATCATCCACAAACTTCGTAATACGTGAGTTTTACCTGCTCGTAACTCTAAATAATTGGTGTATTGACACATACGTTGACTGACGAATTATGCCGGTATTATTCTGTCCGACATTTGCATCGATCTTTTTCTTTGTTTCAGATGCTTTCAATTGATACATTTTGTATCAGTATCTGTTTGCTTCAAATTTAGGGAATACAAAAAATATACATTTAAAACATTACCTACGGGAGAATTCCCGTAGAAAGATTGGTTATATAAATCTCATACGTCAATTGTTGTACAAATAATATGCAGAGCGTAGTTTACAGATTGACTGTTCGCATAACAACTTTGTTACTGTACCTATACGAAGCATGCGGTAGTCCTAACAAACTAGGCACGTCATGCCGTGGTGTAGTTAAAGTAATGTACTGGAATTCCTCTAACAGAAAAAAAAAAAACGTTTCGAATTGTTTGAACTTTCAACATACAGCATCCATACCAAATTCCTCGTTTCATTCTTTCACTTCATCGAAGTAGTGTACCAATATATCGCTAATATATATTAATGTCCATGATCAGCAGCTGTAGAATTTATGTTCGCCCTTGCATTGCCGTCACAATACAAGATGAAGAAAAAGAAGAAAAAAAAAAGAGAAATCTTTTGACTATATTCCGTTCAACACAACACAGCAGAATACAATCCTGATGTGAAAAACGCTCAAGTAACTATGGAATCACCATCCGTAACTCCAAGAGAAACATCTACACCATCTGCATCACGTAAGTGGCACAAACGGGTATAGAGCAAGGATACATGTGACTGATTTTCACCATAAATAACAGCTATTCAAATAGTTTACCTAAATATCCCTTACATATATTATTGCTCCTGCTTGTATGATATAGAATTCACGATGGCCTAACAACGTCTTTGTGTAACTATTTAATGATCTATTCTAATCTTCCAACAATTCTGAATGCTGGAACTTGCTCCCTGTAAAACAGATATTGCCCAAACGTCTTTGCGACTTTCCTGAAACACAAGCAACAAGTCTAATGCGTGAAACTCTCGCATAACGATGAAATCACCCTCAACTTCCCAAAATGAATTATCCAAAGCCTCTCAATCACGCAAGTTCTACATATTGGTTACTAAAAGTGGCTCTCTGGCATACATATCACCTGAATAAATCAGACACATGTTATCCGCCATGATACTTGTATTGAATTTTTATGTCCTTTGTTGCCTTTTTTACACACGAATCATAATTTGTTCGTTTACCCTTTTCTAGCTTCTTTAAAGGGAACATGATGCAATGAGTAGTTTGTTCTGTAACTTTAATATTCTAACTGTTTAGTTTTGAGTAAGTCCTGAGCTCATTTTTATGCAAACAAAGTAATTTTGAACTTAAGCGCAAACATGAAGTATGCCTTAAATGTGTTTGTATGATTGCTTGGATTAGACGCACTTAAATCATAATCAGTTTGTTTACAATTTTCTTTTTACTGCGTATAAGATATCTGTCCCATATAAGGGGTGGATTCATGATGGTTAGTTTGTTCTGTAACTCCAAATTTTTAACAATTTAGTTTTGCATCAGTTATAAGCATAGCTCATTATACTGATGGAGCGTTTGCATAAATATATGAAACAGCACATACTTAATGTATACTTTATTCCTCACGAAATTCCGTAGGTAGTGTAATTCCAATATTAAATTGAAATAGCCCCAACATAAACTATTTGATGTTCCAGTGTTCGTCGTATATCTTTTAATAGAAGTATTTCAATAATGTAATTAATTTGGTATACCAAAATTATGTCTTACATTTATCTTAGTTTCACGAGTGTGCACTACTCCAGACTTTCCTAATACCTACAAGTTGAAGCATACACTGGCATGTGCTAACTATCCATTAATCAGAGTTTTGCAATTCGTGCGGTTTTGTTACAAAGCAGGTAAGGGTTACGACACAACGCCTCTGAATATTCTTCCACACAGTATACGATCCTGATCTGACAGGTCACTCAAGTAACTTGGAATTGCCGTCCACAACCACGGAAGAATTATCCATAACCTACGAATTACATACGTTGTCAATAGTCGTGACTCATAATTCCTTGCTGCTGTATATTATCTCAGGAGTTAGCCAGGTTTTTAGGTGAAAGAGTGGATTGACTCATTGGTGTTTTTTTTTTTCTTGACCGTTGTACTGGGCAGACTTTTAGCAAGAATTTCAAGCCAGGATTTTTCAAAGAGTTAACAGATGCGCGGCATGAGGAGAGGTCTAAGGGGATGTGTTATCCCCTTCCCTTGAAAAGGTCATTTTGGCCATCTTAGTGGCTCAATCACGGTGAAAAGTTCACTTTCTTGACATATGCACCCATGAAACTCACATAAAGGCTACGGGACGAAAAAAAAATAAAAATATTGGCGAGGACTGTGTGCGGGGAGGACTGTCTAAGCGGATTGTCACGTGACCATCAGTTGACTTGCATCCTACAAGAATTTTTTGATATTCAAACCGTCCAAATGGATGGTAACAACACTACTCGAGTGTTCCAACCTGCACGTACCCAGCCTTGAGATAGGGATCTCATGACTGCAATTTGTCAGTTAATGAGATAATAAACAATGTATGAAAAGTGGTAATACATATTAAATGCGTTGAAATGATGCAAGAATCATAACGAATTATGCTTCCTGTTCATTCATTCTTGGAACAGCTGGCAAATATGTTGGAAGAGAACATACCTTTAGCCCGCCCCCCCCCCCCCCATTATCTATTGAATGAAAATGACGTAGAATCGGATTGAAAATTTAAGGGAATTTCCCATAGAAACATGAACTGTTGCGTGAACCAGTAGCGGAACATTTCAAACATTTCTTTAAAGATACAAATGACTTACTTTAAGCAGAAGAATTGATGTACTTTGAAATAGCAAATTTAAAAGAATGTTGGTTGGTATTGGCAATACTCTAAGTTGGCATTGACAACCAATAATTTTGGGGGGATTTCGGGAAACTCGGAGGTTTTAGCATATCACTGAGTGATAAATTAAATCTCAGGAAAGGTACATTTTTGTTCAAAGTGCATTACTAAACGCAATGATTCGAAACGATTTTAAATATTTTGGCTAATCCTTTCTTCTAAGTTGACAAGATGAGAACTTAGGAGCCCCTTCATGTGGTGGTCATGGGGCTAGCAGCCATAAGATCTCCGGTTTTAGCATGTCTATAAGTGAAAAATTAATTCTAAGGGCACTATGTGAAATATGGAAACCCCTTCTGACTGGGGGCGTATCCCCCTTGGTGGGGTCTTTGGAGGCATGAACGGCTAACCGAACCTCCGATCCAAGATTTCACACCTCTGTGAACACGTTGTTTTGATTGGCTATTAATCTGTTTTGTCTTAGTTTTCAGTGTCATTAATAATCACACTTGTGAAGCCAATATTTTCCAGTGCTTCGACGAACACCGTCAATTTTTCATACCTCCCTCCTTTCGTCGTTTTTTTTTATTTTTTTTATCCTTATACATATAGTGTATGGGATGAGAGTGCAGTTGAGTGAGTGCAGTTGCTTGAGTGCAGTTGAGTGCAGTTGCTTGATGATTAGAGGATATTATAAAGATCTCAGTTGCCGTAGCAAGAGTTGCTATGGTAACATCTGTGTGATTGACAATAGTTACTTAAGGGTCAAACCTGATGTGGTACTTACGGTGACCTTGAACACTCACACGTTTGAGGTCTGTTTGTGTCTGTCTGTTTGTGCCAAAGAAATCCCAATTTCAAAAGTTTGCGTCCGCAACACCTCCAAGTATGACGTTTGTCTCCTATCAATAGTTAACGTCAGGGGTCAAAGGCCAGAGGTCAAATTAGTGAAATTGTTAATTTTCTTGTATATTTTACCCCCCCCCCTCTCCCCATGGCTATTCTAATGGGACCTTCAAATATATTATCGGTATACAAACTTTTATTTAAAAGTCATATTTGTATGTGCTTTGAGACTGAAGGTCGAAGTCAGAGGTCAAAGGTCAACTTTGAGAAGGAAAGGTTTGTTTCCGAATCTTCTCTAGACTGCAAAGCCGATGAAGATCAAAGTTGCTAGATAGTTGGCCCATGGTCTGAAGTAGTGTCTCCCGTCAAAATTTAAGGTCACGGGTCAGCCGTCAAAGGGCCAAATCTCAAATACACAAAATATTTTGAAACTCTGTGGGGCTAGATTCTTCTAGATAGTAAGTCTAATAAACAACAATCTTGGTCGTTAGACTCCCGAGTATGATATGCAGTGTACGCTCGACTGGTGATGTCATAGGTCAAAGGTAACTGTTATTGCAGCACATAATACAGCACGGTAAGTTATGTAAATACAAGGTGTCAACATCCTTTTCGATCTTTGCTTTTCTATGAATTGTAACGTAATTTTCAACGTATGCAACCTACCATATTTGGGGTGCGCGATTATTTGTAAGAACAATGTCACTTCTATGCTTTAGGTTATACCCTCATTCATCGTATTTTTACTGTCGTGTGTACATCAGACAGGGAGATGAGTTGCATAGTACGTGCTGGAGGGAATAGAAAATGCAAATGATCATGAAGAACTTCTTTTTACAGATTTTTTTTTGAGCTTTTTTCTTTTTACAGACTGCTTGCTGGAATAAAAGTTTTGTCAAAGCATGCATGTAAATCATATCCCGATCGCGTAGTTATTGTCATGTATAGCCTTGAATAAATGAATGCCGCTAAACTTGTCCAATTTTAATTAATGGGATAACATCATCAGGACAAATAGACGTTTACGTTTCGTTACCACGCGGTTCTTGCTGATGGAATAAACGATATTAATTTGAGTAGTCTTACTTCATATTAGAGGGCCTTCTGAGAAACTAATCTGCGTTAAACCAAATCTGTTAAAATGGAGTGCACACACGTTTCTCACGTCGTTTTCTGAACGCTAAGTATAATTAGTGTATTCTATAGATTGCCAAGTAACAAACGTAAATTAAATATCTTAATCTGATAGGTAACTACATACAAAAACAAATGAGACATCTTTCACATTGTTAATATTGCTTACGGGTACATTGTGCACTACAACAAACCTGTCACACCTGATTCTGTTTCCTTAGACGCAGAGTACAATTTTGATGTGGCAAGATACCATCGCATATTTGAACTTAAAATGTTATGTGACAATTACGTTACTGACAATTAATTACAATGCTTCGGTGAAGTGATTGCTACACACAAGACACCGCTTCGTGAGTCGTATATTTTAGTCATTTATATATGCATTAATTGATTAGTAGTTTTTTTTAATTATGTTGGTGTTAACCATGCAGCCGAAATACCCATCTGTCCAATCAACATGGAATTTAAAAGCTGCAGCGAATCTTGTCAGCGAACTTGTGAAGATCCTGAGCAATGTCAAATGGGACATTGTACTGCAACTAAAGGATGTGTCTGTCCTCTTGGATTTTTCCTAAAAGGATCTAACTGCATACCACCTAACGAATGTGGATGCTACGAGTCAGAAGCAAAGTTTGTGGTCAAGGTAAGTGTTGGTGTCACATTTCAAACTTGTTGGGATCTTTCAGTGTAATTTTACCATAACATGTTACTGTACCTTCCGTAATTGTTGCACACATCAAGTGATTTCCTCTCTCCACGATCGTTTCCCAAATATGTCAATCTTGTGACCATACTGGCATCATTGCTCTAAATGTCTCCACGGGATATGGCGAGAGTTTGAAGAAACTAAGAACATGGCCATTTTGCTTCTTCTTGTGTTTTCTTTAATCCTCACTGTCTCACTAAGGCTGTGCATAGCTGCTGTAAGCTATGCAATGACTAACGATGATGCTGACTATTTCTAAAATCTGACTTCCTGCTTTGACGATACATTTCCTTATTATGAACGTTAAACCACGTCCCAATAAGGTACACTTATATAGTTATCCTGAGTGTTCTGCCCGGAGAAATTCGACGTGATATAATGCATTCTCTCTGCTGTACAATTACTCAAGCCTCGAGTTCCCTGACCAAGTACGTTGACTATGCAATCATACTAGCATCATTGCCCTCACCCTCTTCAAGTGTTTGTGCGAGTTAATTGAAGAAACCGAAAATAAAGTCATTTTGCAGAGTTCCCTGAAACTATGCTTTGACCAAAACTGATGGTGAAATTTTCCGGTCTCTTGCTGGGAACTTGTTGCTTCCATTGTTGCAGAAAGGAACCAACCAGAAGTTGTCTGGTTGCAACTATCAAGTTTTTATTCAGTGTACAAACAAGCTACGGAACTACTCGTTGACGTTGTGCTATGTGTAGCTATAATAGCACACAATGCATTATGCAACACATAGGTGCCACCCCCTTTACTTGTGTACGTCGTTTTGTTCAACCACGATCAGCTGTTGGGTAGTGAATATGCATTGATCCCTGATGCTATATTTACATTCGCCTATTCAAGCAAAGTTCGTTGTAAGCACGAATGAATAAATTTTGAATGCAGCATATTTAAGATTTCCCCACGTTAAGTTGATGTTTCTGCTGAAATTCAAAGGCTTTGTGTGGGATTGACAATTTGAACCACGGTAGTTTCCCCAAATTTATTCACTTGGTCCACTCAAACGAATGACAATAAAGTTTGACATTCATTTTTCTGTGTTTGGAGTTTCTTCAAACTCACGATATCACTTTCAATGCAATTCGCAAAACAGAGATACACATCGTACCGCACATTATAGAATATGACGAAACACTGTGTTTTTCTTCACCGAGGGGTCCCTGATATCGTCATTCGTAAAATTGTTTACATAAAAAAATAAATCATACTTTTCCACGTAGAACGGTGAATCTTACGTCAACCCTACTTGTACGAAAAGAGCAAACTGTAGCAACCACCAGTTATCTGTGGAACACAGTTACCGATGTAGTAAGGGCGCTTCTTGTGATGAGAGGAACGGTGTTCGTAGATGTTACTGTGACGAGGGCTACAAAGGTAATGGGGTCGTATGTACTCCTGAGTTTCCAAAGGACTGCAATGAGCTTTACGTTGCTGGCACTAAGAGTGACGGTGTTTACACCATCTATCCCAATGGGTATCCTAGCGGTGTCCTGGTCTTCTGTGAGATGGAAAGTAACGGAGGTGGTTGGACGGTGAGCTGATGTTATTGTTTTTCCACTTTCACGATGGCTCGAGATCTCTTGAGATGTTTTTTTCTTTTTAAATACTGTACAATCGTGTCCCATTTTCGTCACTTTAATAGGTAATTCAGCGGCGATCAAGTGCCTCCGTTAATTTCTATCGAAACTGGAATGAATACAAGAACGGCTTTGGGAACCCCAGTCAAGATCACTGGCTAGGTAATGATTATATCCATTCTATAACGGCCCAGAAACTCTATAAACTTCGAATAGATCTACAGAGCTCAGGTGGTTCATCCTACTACGCTGTATATTCCTCCTTCAGCATCAGCAATGAAGTAAACAAGTATAAACTTTCTATTGGTTCATACTCTGGCAATACAGGTTAGCTTCCGTTACTGTTTTTTTTTTCTATAGTGTTATCATATAAAACAGTCGAAAAGTAAAAAGAAACGAAATGGCAAAAAAAATGTTTATTAACAAAACTTTTAGTATTTTGTTCATAGTGTGTGACTTACTATGCTGAAGGCGATAATAGAAAGTGAAATTTTGATTTGCAATGGTCACGTAATTATATCCACAACCTTTTAGTAAATGGCATCAAAATCAATTTCAAACACTGACTAAACAGCTGAATAATGTTAGCAGATGCTTGGTACTATAGTCATTCTTTTGTTAGAAAAGTACGAGCCCTTCAACATATATGTACTACATATGGCATTGCGCTTTGGTATAAGTCAGTGAGTGATTTGATTCCATAAAAACAAAACATTGACAGTGAAAGTTTTGTGAAAAAAAATAATTATGTCTGGAAATATAAGTGAAAAATTATTTCAAATAAGTTCAATGCAACGAAAGTTTATAGAAGATATGTGCATGCATTAGAATTATTAACAAAAATGCAAGATCCATTCACCTCCCTTCACCTTCTTCATTCATTGTACTGAGAGAATCATTAACAATGAAAAATGATTTTCACAATTTTAATTTGTAATGATATTGAAAAAGTAAATTATTTATTCAGTGGTGAGTCAAATTCATAATATTCTCATAAAATTGGTGAAAAAATAAACTACGAAACTTTGAAAATCCTTTAAATCGTTAATAACCTCGATTGGTTGTTATCGTTTGATGTGTAGGTCACGATTCTATGGCGTGGCACAACAACAAGAAGTTCAGCACACGAGACCAAGACAACGATGGGTGGAGTAAGTTTGACTGCGCGGAGCGGCATCGAGGAGCATGGTGGTTTGCGGAGCTAAACTATAATGTCTTTAGCACTAAATGTTCGTCAAGTGATTATTGTGAGCAATTTAAGTACGGCACCGGATGTGCCGAATGTGGTAGCAGCCACCTAAACGCGGATTACGACGGTTCTTCTCGAGGAACAAACATTTTTTGGGAAGATCTCAATAGCGCCAACTGCAATTTACGCTATACAAGTATGAAAATACGGCCAACTTCATAATAAAAGTTTATTCTGTATTCTACAGGCAATGGAGGATTGTAAACAGAAAGGAAAGTAAAACAAGATTCTCAATATTTTAATTACCGAATGAAATGTAACCAGCATTGGGTTAGTGTAATCAAAGTGTGAAACACAACAAGTGTCATATTATAATTGTTTAGCATGAAAGGAAGATAAATACATTGCTTACTATAATACTGATTCATGCTACAGAATATTTTTCAGTTGATTTCCAATCACTTTTCTGATATCAGAATTAAGAAATTTGTCCAAGTTAGGTACATGGTGGGTATACTAACCATTCAATGCCAAGGTAAGAAGTAAAACGTACACACAAAGCTATCAGCGTCTTTTGAGTTGCAAAAAACAAAAGGTAAAAATATATGATGAATTTCAAGGTTTCCTTTGAAAAAATAACTGTAAGACGAACTTGTCAGGTAAGTGATTAGTACTTGCAATCCCAGGATAGCGAGTTCGAGGTATGTCCCGGTTGAATGTCGGTCCTATTGCGTTTATCCTCACACACCTTAGTGTCTACATATGCATTGCGATACAAAGGGCAGTCAGAAAAGGATGTGCCACAGACAGTGGCGGCGCCAGAATGTCGGACTTGGGGGGGGGGCAAACTGAGGGCAGAGGAAAATGTTGGGGGGCAAAGATTTTCAGAGAAGAAATTCTCGGAAACCGGGCGCGAAGCGCGAGGCCGTGCGGGTGGGTTCCAGGGGCCCTCCTTAGGGTCCCTGTTGGCCCCCAGAAGCTCTGAGGTTTTATCATATCTCTGGGTGGAAATTAAGTCCCAAGAGAGGTATATTATTTCTTTTTATATTATTTATTTTTTCTGTTGACCGTACTCCAAGGTTCCCAACTTTTTTCTTTGGGAGTACCATTTCGCATTTACGCGGTGCCACCGAGTACACACACGCACACATAGGCTACATACACTTCAATTCCAGTCACTTTATTCTATAAAAATAAGCAGTACTTACCAATATTATTTGACAGTTCAATTCGACAACGACAATCCTATATTTAGGAAAACAACCGCCTATCCTCCCTTCCCTTATGCTGGACGGTAAACATTCCAGAGAAAATTTGTCTGACCAGGCTGGCCTACTGTTTAAGTGGCTACGGGCATTATATGAAAACTGGCAGCCTGTGTAACATAAATTAAGCATTTATCAATCATGGTTCTTACTCAGTCCAATGCCAATACATAGTTTTGTGACTAAATTAATTTTGGATGAGTACAAGATCTGATTGGAAAGGGTGAGAGCAACTGGGGAGGAACTGGGGGGCAAGGAAATAATGTGGAGGGACAAATCCCCCTCTTCCCCCCCCCCCTCCCCGAAGCATCGCCACTGGCCACAGATCTCTTAGTAAAATTGTGAGATAATTTCCTCGCGTACATGGAACAATCAAGTACAATTATCTAATACAATTACTAGAATAGTTGAGAGGCCAGATTCTTTCAATGTCCAGATTCTTTCAAGTGTTATACGTATCACAGATTAAACCATCGTTTTTTTATTCGGCCCAGAAATAACATGCAAGAAGGCATTAATTTGTTTCACCAGTATTAGTACTTCAACAGACCAAATACGCATTTCTTGTAAGAAGGAGAACTCCTCAGCTTATCACAGAATAAGCTAATTCACTTGTAAGAAAACTCCGTCACAAAATTCTTCATGCTGCAATGATTACACCGTTCCATGCTCACTACACACGACATACCGGATCTACAACAGCACAATGATGATTAAGCAACCGTTCACCTCTTATCAGCCTGTTGGTTTGGTCGTAACTGTAAGAGAGATTTGAACATGGAATTTGTTTAATCAAGATTCTTCTACAGCGAATTAAATCGCTATATTTAACGAAAATGTTTTCTTTTTCATCAATTTCTGTGTAACAATTCCGATGGCTATGCCAACCTTCAAACCGTTCTGCAAGACCGAGGGTGCGCATCTACGTTTGACCGAAGGTATCTGCATGTGAGACGGTTTTCCGACGAAGTGCAACTGTGCGTAGGTGGAGTTGACTTTCGAAATGAAGGTGGGGAGTATACGTATTCCTAAGGCCGGATATCCGATCTGAAGCGAGTAACCGCAGGTACCCAGTTCCTATACCTTTCTCAGGGTACAAAAGGCAGTGTTATTGATGGGGACCGATATGATCAACCGATGGGTTGACCCTGAGAGAAAAACGTTGCTTGTCAGACATGGTATAGGCTAAACCTGAGTCATAAGAAGCTCACCTCTGGCACTAACCTACCCCAGCAACTCAAAATGAATTTGCTAAATCGCTTGTTGGCAATTTGTAAGCATGAATCTTCTACACCTCGTCCATGAAACTCCCAGAGACATGGAACTTTCGAAAAACGATCTTTACCAACAGTAGCGTAGTTACAGCGGGCAGACGAGTAATACCCCCTGCTCAATAAATGAAAAGGAAAATGGGAATGTTTACTATTACTCCACTGGCGAAAATACAAGCAGGAGTGGGGGACTACTCCCCTCCATTTACAGAGATATTGTTTTAATCATCGGAAACTGAGTTTGTTTTTTTTTTGGGGGGGGGAGGGGGTGGGTGGGTTGAGACTCTCATTTTCTCTCACTGCAAAGTTGGTAGTTAGAAAATCTCATTTTTCCTACAGTCCTGAAATACATGCACGGTATCTATTCCACACAGTGGGCTATGTGTCAACCACATATACTCTCCCTACCAAGTGGTAGCGCCACTCTCAATGCTTGGTGACTCTCCTATCTGACAAAAAACCAACCAGTCATACCGTTCCACACATCTATGGTTTACAAACCTTGAAGGAGTGAGGTCTCGTACCTACATGCGTTCCATCCTTGCCAACTCCACCAAGCCACGCTGAGGCTCGGATCCACCAGGATAGAGCAAGTTACACTGATTCAGCATTTAATCAACAGTCCCTGGGGCCTGTTGGAGAACTGTTTCAAAACTGACATTAACAAGCTATACTTTATGATCTTCCAACAATTCACTATCAAACTTGGCAAACTTTGTGCGCTTTAGGCGTATAGATTTGACTTTCTGTCTGTTTTTTTTTTTCAATGAAATTTGGCTCTTTTAAATTTCTTTCTTACTATTTTTCCAACATGAAAAACATTCTTGGCACCAGACGGAGTAAATTTATCACATCGGAATCCTGAAGAAAACTTTGCCTGCAGTATTGTATGCTAGGCACGTGAAATGCCCTTTCCGGACATTTAAGGGGGCGGAATGGTGTTGTAAGGCCATTTTTTCTCCACTCTGCACGAACTGACAGTGGCGTTCCGCTTAGATAATTCCTCTGGGCCCCCATGCCATCGTCCATCACCTGCTGAAATTTCTGGACAAACGCCGAAGTCTCCCCGATAATGTCGACTTTATTTCACCAAACAACTGCAGACTTAGCTTCGTAATGCAGAAAGTTCCTTAAATTGCTCAAACGTAAAAATAATCTGGACAATTCAGATACCCCCCCCCCACATCCCCAGAAAAAAATGGTACAGCTGATGTCTTGATAGTAGGTCACCAATATTCCTGTGTTATTAACAAAGGTCTAACTAAAATTATGCTAGGCCAAGGCAGTTAAACAATTTGGACTGGTGAAGTAAGAATCAGTGCTGTGAATAGCGTGATTTATAGTTCACAGGCCTTTACATACATAGTCTCATTATTCTATTAATAAAATAAATCAACATGACATTTGATTGTAATGACGTAGCACAGTACTAATGGTAAGCAATACTCAGTGACATAGGCCACGGCCATAGGCCAACTGTAAGTTCTATTGATTTACATGCTGCAGTATTATTGTTGGCCTATTTCTCTTACATAGTGTCCCGCAAGTTGTTTGTCATTGCATGCTGTATCACCAATGCTGTATTACGTCTTTTTTTCAATATGTTTGTTCAAATTACAGGCAAATGTATTGGAATGATATAAGGGGTGCACAATCATATTTGATAATCAGACCCTTTTTTCAAGAACATGTTGAACGGTATGACATGAAAAAACTATCTCTATTGTATGCTGTGACTGTTGTTCTACTATTACGTGATGTTAGGAGCAACTAGTGATGTTTCTTTCATTCAGTATCCTGTAGCCTGCACCGGTGTTTGACGAGATAAAAGATACCCATGTAACACTTGGTGGCTGAATGCGTTGTTGAATACTTTTGGTGTCTCTTGTTTCTCATTCTGTTCTGTACAGTCAGTTACATAGGCCTAAGAAACTGTTAACGTTATTCAGATATCCTTACTTGTAATGAATGTTGCAGAAAAGTATATACCTGTTTATTATTGTTATTATTTTCTTTGTAAAAAAAAATTGTACGGTTTAAATGTATCATTAAAGATCTATGACACTATGACTTTGTTTTCGATTGTTTTTTTTCCATGTGCTGGTTTTGCACTTTCTGTATAGAAGAATAAAAAATAAACAGTTGACAAATCTAGTCATTGAAATTGCTTGTCTAAAGTATTTGCAGGAGCTAAAACGTGAAATAGAAATTTGTCAAGGGGTCACTTACAGTTTACTATTCTTATTATTCTTTATATTTATCTTTATGAAATATTTTATTTCAATTCCTCTTACTTTTTCCAAATACAGCGAGTTTTTCCAAGAGCGTCTAATCATTAATTAAAGAAAAGTAAGAATTTATTGAATATCCTATGAAAAATTGGAAAACAAAAATCAGGACCAGTAACAAACGATGCAAGTATTAAAATCAATTAAAAGACAAGGTAAATGCAAAGGAAATTAAAGTAAGAGAACTTGAAGAAATAAAAAATGAAGAATGCAAGGAAGATATTGCAGAGGGAATATTGCATAAAGTAAGAAAGTAACGAGTAGGTGAAAAAATACATTGTTAAAAGGAAAGGTGGTAAATTACCGATTAAAGTATTTATTAAACAGTGTGATGCTGGGAGGAAAAAAAGAGGATTTGTGACAATTTGCAACTGCTTTTGAAATTCTCATCCTCCCGTTACGAGAAATAGTCTGTCAATCAGATCTGTGAAAGTGGGTGATGTTGGTCAGTGAAAATTGTTTTATAATACAGTTTTGATGAATAAATTCAGCTGAAGATTGATCCCTACCAAGTATACAACTTGCATGTTAAACAATTAAATTAAGACGCTTCATAACTTCAGCAGTTACATTTCCATCCAACATGCAATGAAATATCTCACGATGCCGTCAATGATTGATTTTAAAAGAACAAGTGTGTTGCTATTGAAAGTAAGCTTTTTTAATCTTTACAATCTTGGCTTCCCTCTCGTCACCATTTAATAAATATGTTCATATGTTGTTCATACTTTATCATCCATTACCATACCTAGACATTTACATGATGAAATCCGTTCTACAAGATTATCTCTGATTATAACTTTGCTGGGTTTTGTCCTTTCTCCTCACAATTCAATAATCATTTCCTTGGTTTTCTTTATTTCATTTCAAGGAAATTGTGATCACAATCTTCTACCAAATGATTGGATTTTATTGAATTAACTACTGTCATCATCCTTCTGAACAAAGCTAATCAGGGCAGTTTCATCTGCATACTTGATCAAATGATATCTCTGAAACAGAGAGCTAACCTCTGACGCGTATGTGAAAAATTGAATAATCGGAGCACAATTGTGAAGCACCAGTACTTGAAGGTATAACATCTGACATGCAATTAGACGATTTGATATTAACATACTGTGAACGATAAGTAAGATAGTTAAGTTTCCAGATGATGATGTCGTGTCAACGATTCACAATCTTTCCCTCCAAAATGTGAGGTTGAAAAATCAACTTGGGAATACAGTTTATCTAGGCAATATAAAGCAGCAACTTCTGTATTGCGTTAGGCTAGATAAGCACACTGTTGAGGATCTGCGAGTCACCGTCTGCACCTTTAAAGTTGACACTGCGTTAGCAAGGCTCATATCCCATCCAATTTTCCTAGCGGTACATTATTAACCAAGAATAAATTAATACCATTGTAAAGTAAAAACAGTTCTTTGTTAGTAATCTGTAACACAGCCACGTGCTCTATAAGACAAGAAGAAGAGGTGCTTTTTTTATTCATTTGGGTGAGCCTAGAAAAAGTTGCATGCTTTCTGGGGTACTAAAGGTGGATAGCGCCATTATTTAGAGTTACGTCTGCTTCGTTTCCCCCTCTTCTCTCTCTCTAATCTCTCTCACTGTTACTAAAATGTAGTAGAATTTGCCAAAATTATGTAGAATTTACATATACTGTTTACGTACATTACGTAAAATAAGAACTCCATAAATTTTACTTATAATTAATATAAACAGTGTATGTAAATTCTACTTAATTTTGGTAAATTTTACTACATTTTAGTAAAATTGTTATATACACAATGAAAGACTTACATTAACTGTGTGTAAAATTTTACTTAAAAGTTATGGAGTTCTTATTTTACCGTTACCTTATTGTTAGTGTACCTACTTGTTAAACTTGTGGTATCGTGTCATAACACAGCACTGCTTGGATATCTATCATTAACCGTAAGAACTCTCAACGTTTAAGTGTAAGAACTGATCAGGCCAGATACTTGCAAAGTACGTCAAGACAGTCAGTGATGTACCTTTACATTGTTGATATAGAGGCATATGGTATTTTCTTGTTATGTCTTTAATACACTATAATAATATTAACAACCAAAATTTCCAACTCCCAACATTTACAATTCATATTTGCTAAGCTAGAAACATTTAGACGGAAAATACTTGTTGTTACCTAAAAGTAATTTGTACCGCAATCTTCTTTCACAATGGTAATACATAAGAAAGTCGTCCCTTTCATTCTTTTTTCCTATCTTTTTTTTTCTTGTGTTATATTGTAGTCTATTCATCCTGTTGTTGCCTTCCCTCTTAGGGTGTCATTTACGTTTCAGATGTTTATGATCATCAAATGATTGGAAAAAGAAAGACTCCTTTTGTAACACTAGATTGAGCATAGTTCTTAACTTCAAATTAAAATATACTGCAGCATTTCCGCTTTATTATATTACAATGCAGTTTTCGGTTGCCATGGGATCTCAAGAAATAAAGACTGGGCAATATAAACTCAAAAGTCAATGTCCTTTTTTTCTGTGACATCGATAAGTGACGTTATAGAACAGCACAAACTAATTTATTAGTAACAATTACTCGATGAAAAGGTTCTAAAATGATACTGTTTCATTTTTGATAGTAAACTCCTCAACTGATGTCATCAAATAGCATCACCAAAGCAATGAACGCAGGAAAAGTTTGTAAAATCTTTTCCATCCGAAGTCAATATACCTCTCTATTTAGTTAAATCAATTTTCAGTTAGTATTTTTTTTTACTCTTAAATCAGTCGATATTTATGAGAAAAGTAGTTGTAATTTTGTTTTTATGCATTCTGTTTTAAATTAAGTATGTGCTTTGTAGTTACTTTTCTTAACTATAATTGTAACGCGAGGGTAAACTCGCTGCATCAGCCTCAGAGTCTTGTGGTAAAATGGTATTATTATTGTCCATTATTTATAATTAATTGATGATATTAGGAATTCGTTTCTTTGACGTGATTCAAATGATATTTGAATAGCTTGAAAAAAATTATACCGCTTGCATTTTCTTGTCATCTCCGTCTCTATGCCGACAATTATGGTTAGTTAACAGGGAGTCAAACATTACAAACAGCAAAACCACTGCACACCGATAAACTTTTCGGTAATGTATGGTGCTTCCCATCCAAAGATATGGTTGACGATTACATAATTTTATTTTGCGGTATGCTTGGGAACAACTTACGTTGAACTTCATCATGCATGGCCGTTACTAATATTTGTATTGTGCGACATGAGTTCACAAAATATTAGAGGTTTTTCTTCTAGTCATTCAGCCAAAAGGTTCCATTAGTTAAAAAAATTTAATCCGAACAGTGATTATTGTTTTCTACCTGAGAGCTTTTTTCTTCAATATGCTCGCATGGTACCATTGCTGCCATATATCGTTACCTAAAGACGTTCTATTAGTTGATAAATGAGACATAGCATTCATACATCAAGGGAATAAGGTGTTTGTTTTGCAGGAAACAAAAATCGCATTTTTTTAACAAAATGTATTTTTTGGTCACAAAATGTCTGATTATTCTTCCAAACGTTCGTTCCAAGTATTACTTGTCTCACATACATCATAAATCCGATTTTTTTTTTTTGGAGGGGGGTGGGGGTGGGGTTAGGAGATAAAGCTTTGTAGATGTTTATCAAATGATCCTGAATGGACATTGAAGGTCAATCAACGCTGAACCGTGCAAGCGACGCAAGAGGGCGCAGCCGGCGTGCGTCCAGCAATATAACCCCGAGAGTGCATTACGGTTAATGAGTGATCCAAAGTTGATTCATCTTGTTCACATCTACAAAACAAGATTTTGATAAAAATGACGAAAAAAAAGCAAACTTTGTTCTTAACTAACGGCATTTTATTGAAAAAAAACTCCAGGTAAAAGTAAACAAGATTCACAACATGTTGATAATTTTCGTGTGCGATAAATCATTAGAAAATGGGATGGCGTACAACAACCTGTTTTTTTATTTTTATTTATTTCATGCAGAATAACTGTCCTTGTATATTGCGTTTTTGCACCTGCCCTCTGGCCACTTTCCAGCTTATTAATTCTGTAATTTGCAGGTAACGCAGCAGGTGTGATTTTACATGATTTATCGTTTATTGTTGAAATATGACATTTAAGAGATATGTTTTGGTATTTAAAAGATATTTTAAAACATATTTCACACAACTAGAGTGTATCTGGCATGTATTTAACCTCTGGAAAAATTTTCTGTTATCATATGCACCCCATAATTGGTAATGGCCAGAATTGTGTTCCAATTTTTCAAATATCAACACTACTGGGATAAAAGTTGATTACTTTCCTGAATTAAATAGTCATAGACATATTTGCATAGTTATCTGAGTGTATAATTGATGAAGATTCATGTTCGTTTACTATCTGACCTTCTGAAATTATCGGATAATAAAAACTTCATGAGCAGCTCTCATTTCTTTTAGTCCCTTAGTGTTTGGTAAACTATAATTGTTTTACTTTAATCTGTTATACTGGAACAACGGGATGCCTACTTTTATCTCTTGAAATTGGTTAGCAATTTTCAGTCTGGTAATGGCACAATATATAATCTCCGAACCAGGGCCGTTGCTGCCACGGGTGTAGGGGCTGTCTCAACCCAACGCGCCCTAAAATTTGTTCGAGCGTCGATAGTCGGGAAATCTAAATTGCCAATTAGATTTTTTTGATATCTTAGTCTAGCACATTTTATGACATAGGAAGACGCTTACTATAGCATCAGATTTTGTATAAGGTTACCTGGTAATTGAAACATTTCTCAATGAATCTTAAATGCCTAATGAAATTTCTCATGTGGTCTAGCTCATTTTATGTACCAGATTATCGAACCAGATGGTGTTTAAGGTTGTCTGGTAATTGCAAAATCTCTCAACTCTCAACACAGTTAGAATATTCCATATTTCAGTCTAGGCCCAACAATAGTCGGAAAAGACTAGTTTTAATTAGTATTATTTTTTTTTCATATCTTAGTCTAGCACATTTTATGACTTCAAAAGACAAACATCTATCATCTCATGCTGCTCATGCCACCTATCGAAAACTTAATATTGGGCGGAATTTTTTTTTTTTTTTTTCGTCAAGGTGGCTCTCATTTACAACGTTATCAGTGCAAGAACTGCCGTAGCAAAATAATAAAAAAAAATCGCCAGAGGGTGAAAATTGTTGGAACTTTACTGGAACAATAGTTTCGGAAGAAATTGATTCCAATGAAATGCAAAATATTGCACCAGACTTTGTCCGAAGTTACCTAGTAGCTGAAAAACTTACAACAAACCACCGTCATCGTTAGACAGTAAGAGCTTTTGAATTAACTTTGCTAGGAATGACAATATATTCAAGATAAGATAAATTGAAATTATAACCACTTTGCAAAAAACATGTTTTTTTTATAGTTCAAGGAGAAATTGCAGACATAAGATCCTATTTTAAGGATGGGTACATGAAGCTGCACCTGTAAAAATCCCTTTCCCTGTGATCTGAAGGTTTTGGAAAGGCAAATTTTCGTGAGGCTCAGTCCCAAATAATGGTGGCGCTAAGCTTAGATAGTACTGCGTCACCACCTTCTCTAGGCTTCTTCTTTTGTTTGTTTCTTTAAGCATGATAATGCCCTTTTCGTGATTATTGCTCGCTCCCCTTTAATTCTTCAGTCCCTCTTCTTGCGCCCCGTAAATTATTTATAGTCGGTAGACAAACTGAAAAAGTAAGTTGAGACTGAGTTGCAAGTTATTTAACTGAACTAAAGGGTTTGACCGGTGGCTTCATTTATCAAGGGTTGTTTCGTTTTGAAAGCATTACACTTAGTTAGGGTTAGAAGGAAAATTAATGCATGGTCATACCAATGTAATAAACTTTGTTTTTTATTCTTTAGATATAAATCGACTTAAAGACACCCTTTCACTTTTTTTATTTTGCATTTAAAGCAATATATTTTCAACAAAGTATGAAATTATGAGTTACCTCATGTAAATGGATTCCTCAGTGAATTTAACTTGAAACTGGAAGTCGAAAAAAACAAAAAAAAAAACTGTGAGACGGAGTAAATTTCTTTGTGGCCTAATAGTAAAAGCGTTTGAAAACTGTTATTTTCCTACTCGGTCATAACTGAGGTGTGTTATCTTATTTGGTTTCAAATGTAATCTGAAGTTATTGTTTTATTTATGTAGGCCTATCAAAACTTGTGACTGAATTGAGATGGAAATCAAAATAAAAATAACTTTGTTTAAATTAGTATATCATGCAGGGGTTATTATGGATGGTAGCATAGCAGTATTTAAAATTTGTAACTAAATGTCAGAGTGGCTTAGTCTCGTCTATCTGTTTGATATCAGATATGTCGTTCGTGTTTTCTCATTAGAAATAATCCACTGCACAAGGCTAAAATTACGAAAAGTGGTGGCACCATTAGTTCCGTTTGATTACGATTTTTTTTGTATTTTGTATTTTCTCGCATCCTGCATAAGTTTAACTATATCTACCGATAGAAGAAGGTAGACGCAATATTACTCAATTTAACTTCATTGATATGACCTTAACTTTTGAGATACACTTTCAGGGACATATTTCTTGATCCATGAATTCTTTCCGCAAGGGAAGCATCCTCCCAGCCAGTCTGGCCCATATGGATGGAACGGTTGAACTCCCCCTTTTATAAATCTGACTGAGTGAGAAAACTCCAATAAAGAACACACTCCTTCATCGCTAATTGACAACATCTCCGAGGATTTGTGACTTACAACATGTCCAGTTTCTCTCCACTTGAAGTAAGAGTAATATAATGTTTTGTTTTCCGATACCTTGGACGATATAATCTGCTAAATTTTTCATGGAACTGAAATCGTCTGCGTGGATGAACGAATGTGGTGGAGCGAATCGAAAATAGTCATTCTTTGTCCCACCGACTACGACAGGAATAGCGTGTATTTTTAGTAATGCATTCCAAAATTTCTCTGTAATGTAACCACCACAGCAACTGTTCTCTAAGGCCAATATAAATTTATATTCTCTGAACCTGTCTAGGCACGTAGCACTATTAGTTAGGCAGGTTAAATTTCCACAGTACCCATACATATCAATATGTATAAATTTCGCCAAATCGTAAGCAAAACCTATTCTATTCCACATTTGTGTATAACAATGACTCGATACCCAGAGCATGAGTTTTTTCTTCGTATCAAGCGTATCATTGAGCTTGTCACTATTTTCGGTAGAAGAGTGATTTACATATTCTCCATATGGCATATATATGCTAGCATTTGGGTGCCACGTCTGTGTCACATTTATGTGCATGATATCGGCCAATCTCCTATCGGGAATATGTGATCTCGAATTGAAAGGACTCTCTTCCGTCGTGTGAACCCAAATTTGTCGGTCTGTTCTTAGTTTCTGTAACTGTATCCACTCCCTCATTTCCAAAGCCGCATTAATAACGACAAAATCAGCACTGCAGATACCACAAACATTTCCCTGTGCGTATGACACCATCACACGGTAATTAGTTTTTGTGCAGGTTACAATCCTCCCATGACCGTATTTGTTGTACCAAAAGGGCGGGGACTTCACAACCACAACTTTATGCGTATAGTTATCGGAAATACCAGGAAGTTCATTTTCTCCTTCGCACTGGACATCGTTGAGCAGAAAAGAATATGTCCTTTTTAGTCTCGTAATAAGCTTGTTTGCTTTTGAGTTTGAGCCAGTCAAAATTAGCAAACCCAGGAGAAAGTAACAACATATCCAGTATTAGGTTCTTTAAAGAAAACGAAAGCACTACGAAAGCAATAACAGAGCAGAGGAGGAGTCTTTTGAAGTTAACTTGATTCCATGAAGACATGGTGTTACCGTCATTCTTCAGCACCTCGAAGTAACCACTAGTGTTGATGCAATTCATTCACTGACACACAAGTTTGTCCTTGTCTTGAAACGAACATGGAAAGTGCAAACAGAATCCGTCACAGGCGTTTGTTCCCACTACTGAAGACACCGGGCAAAACACCTGTAAAAAATATCCGTGAATTAACACGGCTTTCTAATAAATGCTTTCCTCTGCAATCTCAAGCAAACAAAATTAATTTATCACAAACTGCAGATTTTCAATGAGAAACGTTGCGATACTTCTCGTGCTAGTAGGTATAATGATCCTAACGTGGGTTCGGGATGTTAATGCCACAGACGCACTAGTTGATGTAGCTTAATGTTTCCTGTTACCTTCCTATTCCATTTAACCCTGGGAACCATAACTGCATTTAAACTGTAACTGGTCGCCGCCATCTTACAAAAAAAAAAAAAAACTAATAAAAGACGACTATAGAGGGAGCACTCACATAAGTACAACGGTTTAGCTTAACACACATTTTATCACTAAGGACTGCATCTGTGAAATCACAACATATTCGGTTAAGTTTATATGAAATGATCTATGACCACTAAATGGGACGAAGGTCTAGTTTGTGTGATGGCAAAATTAGCCAATGAGATCGTCAACTCGATTGCACCTCACTGGACCAATACTTGAAAAATTTCAAGATTTTCAGATTTGTACATCAGCTATATTCGGGTAAATCCCAGCCTCTTCCCTAAACCTTAGCACTTGAAGTAGTACGGTGGTTATTGGAAATTTCGGTACATTTAGTATTATTTCCACGGACGATAGCTAGTGCCATTTGGGTAAATCTGAGGTCCGGAGGGAGGATTGATTGTACTTTGGAATTTCAGAACGTCATTGTAACAGTGGCAGGACTTTTCAGCAAGAACGGATTGAGGCGGGTAAATGTTAACAATTCATTAATCAAATGAGCATCAAACACGTCTGTGTGTGTGTGTGGGTGGAGGGGGATGATAGTTAAAGAATCCTAGTCCACTTATTCTTGTAATTGTTAACACAGAGAAGATGACTGAATGTCTCACAGTGAGCTATTTGTGATACTATTAGTTAGTATTACTATACTACCGAACACTATTAGTTTCATTGAATCGCATGAGAATAATGTACCGGCCGGGTCGCAAGAAATGACACTTTGAAGGATCTCTTTCAACATATCAGATTTCACTCGCCGCAGCCAGAATCAAATGATTGGAGGGTGATGGGGGGGGGCACATACTGTTATATGTCTGTGGTAGCCTAGAACACATCGGGCACATGTTCAGGAGTTTGACAAGGTTATCTTGCTAAGCGTCTACGCCCTTTTACGAGCACTGCTAAGGCAGTAATATAGAGCAGCCATAACCGCTTATTTAACAGAAATCCACCACCAACCAATTGGCGTGAAGCACTTAAGAACATCTTTGTTTTGGTTTCCTATGCTGGAAGTACACATACTTTAAACAAAAATTAGTCATAGTATAATTTGGAGTAAGGCTCGCCCAGTTCCCCTGCACTCAAAAGCATTTAAGGGAGACAACACGCACTTTCCTGTGTAATACAAACTTTGATAATAACTAAGGGATCAGCACTATCGATTAGCGTTATGGCATATTCGAAATATTTACCAAAGACATTTGGCAGATAGCAGGATAAAGCACTTCCCAGGAACAATTTCAACATCACAGAATTTCACTAAAAGGATTTAAAGAAGGGGTGGGAGGGGGGGGGGGGACGGACACACTTGCCTTATAGAGACTTCTGACATTGCTTCTGCGAATCACCATAATGATGGGTTGGCCAATTTGTCTAGAATAACTAAAATTTTGACGACATGTCGGAAAATCTTTGTAAAACTTTAATTGGTCATCGCTGACATTATTTCTAAAGCATAAAAAAGGTGTAAAGCATAAAAACGGCATTGAATGGTCTGGCGCCTCAGTCCATTGCAGATATATTCAACTTCTGGTTTTCATTAACATTGCTCAGGCCACCACAACTAGTAATCTATTCCTAAATGGTGGAAATGCAAACTATCACTTATGAGCGTACGTTCTCCTACATTGCTGCGAAAGATTGGAATAATCTTTCATTTCAGTGTAAATATGTAAAATTATTGTCCACATTTAAAAGTCACTTACCCAATTTTTTATGGTCATGGCTTATTTTTTTGATATTTTATGGTATTTTTATTATTGGTATTTTTTCTTTGGTCTGGCTTCTTCTAGTTGTAAAATTTCTGCTTTACCTTTGGCTTTAATTTTCTCTTTACTGCTGTTTGTATTTTATGTCTTTTATGTTTTATGTTCGTTTTTGCTATTTAATTTACGGTTTCATTTTTCTCTGCCCATGTCTTTATAGTCTTAATTGGGCTTCGGATGAGATAAGCGTTCAGCTAACCGAGTTGACCCTTTGACGTTGAAAGAGGGGTTTGCTATTTTGAAGAAGATAGAGCGCTTTGAAAGTTTGTACTTCTAAGGCCACACAGTAATCTGTCCTTTGTGTCCTTCTTGACAATTTTTGAAGGATTATTATATGCTGATTTGATGTTTTATGTTATTTTTATCGTTAGTATTTTTTCTTTAATCTGGCTTCTTCTAGTCGCAAATTTTCTGCTTTACCTTTGGCTTTAATTTTCTCTTTTCTCTTGGTTTGTATTTTATGTCTTTCACTGTTTTAATGTTCGTTTTTTATATTTAATTTTGTTTTATTTTTCTCTGTCTTTATAGTCTTTTGGGGGTTTCAGATGAGATTAGCGTTCAGCTAACCGAGATAACCAGTTGATGTTGGAACAAGGACTTGCTACTTTAAAGGCGTAGATAGAACGCTTTGAATGTAAGTTTGCACTTCTAAGGTCACACAGTAATCTATCCTTTGGGTCCTTCTTGAGAATTTTAGGATTGCATGGGATGAGAGAGTAAAATCAATATGGCAATTGTCATCTGCTTCAGCAGCATTGAGAAAGGGAAATTTCACACACGGCCATAGTGTTGCCAAGTAATTATTCTCTCTAGGTGTCGCTCGGTGTTGCGAATCACAGTATAACACTATTCGTATGCCAAAACATGAAAAAAGAATATATATCTGGCTATTTCAGGAAACTTCATGTATACATGTAAAAACAAAAAAGCCTTCTTCGGCTCATTTGCACCCAATCTCTCATTATTGTAGAGGTTAAATGCATTTATTTATTTCAATGAGACAGTCTTTTCGAGTTTTATGCTGCTTATTCTGAAAACGTTAGCTGCTGCAAACCTACCCATCAAAGCAATGTTCTGATCCAGATACTAGTTTGAAGGCCTTAGGTCTTAAGGTATTAGCAGTAGTTAACTTCTCTCTTCTATCTCCATCCAAATAAAAGCTCCCTGGTATGTCTGTGTCGCTTTTCTATTACTACGAATAATTGTATCCTAATCGAAATTTTAAAACAACGCTCTCATTTTATCTGCCGTTTTATTGTGAACATATTTATTTGCATTTCTTTTCTGTCGCCATGCATTCCGTGACATTGCCTAGATCTAAGAATGTATCTAAACACTACTGACTTTGAGAAAAAAAAAAACGTGTATGAGCAAAATATTCTTGGGGACCGTAGGTTTGATAATATGTCTCCCACCTCTACACGAGAGTCTAAATTACAGACACACAAAAGCGTGTTCCTTTCAGTGAAATTATAATGTCGAACAGACAGATTGGTATAGACAAAATCGCCTCACTACGTGAAGCAAATCACCTAGAAAATTATTGATCTGTCGTTAATTCAATGTCCGCCATGGAAGTCAGAGGAACAATGTATCAGCTAAAGATTATTGTGAAGTGAAAACCAGACCAACACAAGCTGACAGACTAACACAAGACCCACAAAGTCAATTCATTTTTCAACATATAAACGTTTTACTAGGCCTTGCACACTTCCAATGAGGCTTTGATTGGTTATTGCAAGGCAATTGCAGAATGACTGTTTATTGTAGTCAGCATGCGGCCTACATATTTGTACCAGACCTCACCAATCTTTACTTATATTGGTCATTAAAGTGATCGCTTTGGTAGACCAAAGTAAAAACTTTGGATTCTTATGTCCAAAAGTTCAGTAAGGCGATCCATTGCACCATTTACACAATCTGGGAAAACAATAGGTTTCAGTTCTTTAATCCTGCCACATGATTTCAAAGTCTGCTAACGTAACGACAAAAGTGCAAAATACGATAATGTAGTGGTTGACAGTTTCCATTCAAATCACCCGTGAGCATCCTTGAGCAAGCGAATGGGAAGTACACTGTAATTGAATATTTAGTTAGTAATAACTCAGGATCACCGACGCCGAAATGATGTGATCCTGCAGTTCTTAGGTTATCTGTAAATACTTGCTTCCTTTCACCAAATACTTCTTGTACCGACCAAGAAGAGATGACTTGAATAGGTATTATTGATGCACCAATAAGATATGCATTTATTATGTAGACTCATTCTAAGAATTGCTAATTTTTAAATATGAATGTCTGTTTTCCAAAGTTTTTATGCCAATCCCGTTGCTTTTAAAAGGAGTTACTGTAGTTTTTGTTCATTGAAGACTTAGTCCGTCCATTTACAACATCGTGTGTACATTAAAAAAATAAATTATAGATTGAACATAATTTTAAACATCTGGTTTTCAAGTACACACGCTATCACTTAAGTCACTTGTCAACACATTGTTCATACCAGTAGGACACATCTTCCGCTCCCAGAACCGTTAACTAAGACCATAGTAAAGGTATTCGTTGTCAAATTATGCAGGAGTTTTGCTTCAGGGATCATATAATCGAACAGTTTAGAGTTGGTTGGAACAAAATGATAGGTGACATGTACAAACCGAGAGGAATTTTTCTCATCTAGGACGTTTGCGTATTAACTTATATATGTGACAGTTGATTACAGGTTAGTGGTCAGATCACATTAAACTTTAATTCATGTGAAAATTTTGAATTTTCAAGTATAGATTACGAAGTAAATGACACATATTTCACATCCGTGATTTTGGAACCGCCTGTAGGACTCTTCGCCCTATATATAAACTGCTCCTAAGTCCTCAATCCCAACAAGTAAGCCCTAAATGTGTTCTACAATAATCGTAAGTAACTTTGCTAGTTTCTTTTAAATGGGTAAGCATTTAAGAGTGAACTTGAAACTTACACCCACAATCAACTCTGTCTGTTGACTTCCTCCCAAGGGGTCAGTTATGAGTTCAGTTACCTCTTGTCTAGGGTCAGTGAGAGTGTTTGCAAGCTCATGTGTATAGGTGTACCCAGCAGGAGCCATTCCGCTTAAATTTCTTAATGTGTTTATCAGAACCAGTGTCTCATCTGGATGATATTTGGTGGCTTTCAGACTGACATAATCTAGCTGGATACCATTTTAATATTCCATAAACAACTCATTTACAATCTATTGAAAGTTTTGCATTCAGTTGCAATCCACTAGATTGAAACAGTAGTTGCCTATGGCAGTATTACTTCTAAACATGCATACCAGTACCAGGTTACATGCAAGTTCAGAGACTAATCAGCTTAAGTTGAAGCATGAACCTCAGCAGAGAATAGGTCAAGTAGTTTAATGCTTGTATTAAGTAATATGATGGAAGAAATCTACGATTAAATGGGCATTCGATTTCTAAGGGGGTCTAAAAATTATAAATAGCTCTAAATGTCCACCTCTCCCCCATGGAAATAATTTGCACTATGGGCTTCACTGATTAGGACAAACAAACTTAGGTCCCACATCCCAGGCATGCATCATCTTCATTCATAAAGGTCACCATGTTGTAGGACTATCCTGCAAATTTAAATTCCTTTAATTTTTCATGTTTAAGCCTCGGTGTTGTTCGCAAAATTAGGACATGTTATTTGCGCTGTTCAAACAGGACTTTTTCGTCCTCGTAAACTGCAAACGTTCAAAGTACAAAGTATATAGTACATGTCATATCTAGGTACAGTTGAACTTTGGCAGATTCCGATGAAATTGTCTTTTCTTATACATGTTCAACGGTGTCAAGTTCAAAAAAGTGTGACGTCATTCCCGTTTGAAATTTTGAGGACTCAAGAGGTCAGATTTCCTACTGATACCACTGTCTGTCACGTTTACAGATCAGTCCCACTGCCGGAAATTCCCCACATCCGAGGTTTGCAAATCTGTGACGGATAACAATTGATTTTACACATGTGAAGAAAATAAATCTTCCGCAATAACATACTACGTGAAACTACATTGTGTTGTAGCCGTTCGTAATTCACAAATCCAACTTACCAACACATATAACAGTTATCGCTTGAAAGAAAATGTTTGCAACGAATATACCCCATGTACTGTATGAAATGCCATACATATGAGTGTTATCTGTGCAAATAGAGATCTACGCTTATCACCCACTGTGATGTACAGGAAGCGGCAGCAATGGCGCTGATTCGCACGTCATTCCTATAATACTCAACCACCTGGCGAAGGTTCATCTACTTCATACTTTATCACAGCATTTAGGTACACGGTCAAACAAGACCACAACGCATAACGTAGGGCAATTTCAAACGTGCAGTGTAGTTTAAGTTGGCCTCGTAACCATACGGCCTCATTTTTTACCAATATGTGATTTAAGTTATTTAGCATAGTCCTGGTCTGAAATATCTAATCATTATTTTATGATTTTTCAGCGGTTGCAAAATTCCAACTTCCGAACATTTAACCGTGATGCAATTAAGCTGTGACATGATTTGGAGTTTTAAAGGTTGTGTCAATTGTTGTTGGAATTTTATTTATGTCTTTAACAATTTTTGAGATATGGCTTTTCAAAGTTTGTGAAAAATACAAAACAGATGATGTTGAGTGTTGCACAGTGTCAGTATTTCTTTTGTTAAGCCTATATTTTGCTTTTTAATTACTTAATTACTGAGTTTCACATTAGAAAGTGACATTGACCTTTTTAAAAAAAGTATATGCGTCCACAACAAAAAACTCCGGGCATATAAAATTTCCAAATGTCCTTGAAATGAAGGTTACATAAACAAATGATTAACATAACATATAAGACATGGGAGTCCATCTCTTGATGCCACAAATTTCAATACTTAGCCAATGTTTATTCAATATACAGCTAAGAGACACTAATTTGCTTGTAAATCGGTCAATCTTTGACGAATTTTGATGGAATGTGTGGCTATTTTTCATATTTTCAATAAGTGCACCCATTACTACAAAATGTCATTTGCATGTCACACCACCTTTAAAGCTGTGCACCCTCATGTGTCCTGCGGTTTTCGAAATAGTTTGTGTAACTTAGCCTTGCAATATAACTGGTACCAGATCGACGACACCGTGACCATTACAACAGTCCCCAAATTACATTTTGTAGCTGAAACAGGGATTCAAATCCCATCTATTTTATCTTCGCATCGTAATAGACAAATTCTCCCTAATGCAGTGGGCACGCACCATTCACTAGGTTATACTTCACTCTGGATTTTTCACAATCATAAACTATTTCCATTATTGATGCAGATTTACGCCCAGGTTAGTATGCTGTCAGTAATAAGTTTAGCTGTCATTATTTGCCATTTGTGTCGATTAAACGACTTTTTTCTTGACTTTGACTGAAATGCAAAAACAATAATCAAAGCAACTACAAGGACAAAAGCAATTTTAGGATCATAGTTCTAATAAGAAAGCTGAATAATCTGATTTTGCAGAGACAATTTAAGTTGTCTAAAAAATACCCTTTGATTGCACTTGCAAATAAATCCAGCTATTATACTATTATTGGTTGCTTGTGTATACCTTTTCGGCATGCATTGATCGAACACATGGTCAATGGTCAGTCACATGGCATGCACCCAATTGCAGACATAGTATTCGTGTGAACCTATTATTTCGGGAAACAAACATTTTTTTAGAGTTGCAGAAAGGGAAAAAAACGGATGCTGGCTCGAATTATTTCAAGCCATAGTCTTATAATATATACTAGATCCCACACACTTCTTGACAAATTGACTAATTAGTATTATAACAGCTTTTTCAAAGGGAGTGGCCTAGGCATAATTAAAATTAATGCATTGTCTGCAATTGCTGTCGTGCGAAGAAACGTGTAGTCGCAGGAAGCCATGTGGCGTTATGGGAAGCCACGCCAAGCCACGCGAATCTACGGTATGCCAGACGAAGTACAAAATAGTGTTCCATTGTCCAGACTACTGTACCCTTTCCTTTCAATTTTGTCTCTCTGCCCAGTCAGGTCTTTTAGAAGTGTTGATAAGCAATACATACATTCTGTTGTTCTCGGACTTGTAATGGTGATCACTTGTCTTTACCATTCAGCTCCATGGTTTTACAAAAAGACTTTCTAACTTATCCATCTCAAATGTCAAGAACTCAATTGTCATTCACCTGGGTGCCTTTCATCCAACAGGAGGTGAGATCTAATTTTCTACAACACTCTGGACAAGGTCAAAACAATTTGCCACATTTAAGGAAATGATCGAGAATACGTACTTCACTTCACTTCCAGAACCTGTCCATGCATGCTTGATGATTGGTTGATTACTGTCTAACGTCTCCTTCAACAGACATGCCTGTAACAACAAGTGAAGATCAACAGCAACGATCACTTTTTTGTTGTAGACTCTACTGAACTCTGCAGTAATGTGCATTCTAGTGTAATTAGGGCAGGCTCGTTAAGTGGATCTCTTCCGGAGAAAGTAACAAGAGGGATAAATTATTAGCATGCAACATACACGAATAACCGGCAACGATGTATGCATTGTGTTGATAATATCGACTGGATTTGACACTGTATTATAATATTTTATTTCCTTCAGTCTCTCAATCAACCTGATTAGGGTTGATAATTAGCGTACGTTGCTTCATTTCATTATTTATAATATGACGTAGCAGCATATGCAGGATTCCTTCATGGTCGATACAGTTCTGTATAGTAGTACCCTACATATGTAGTCACCTCCAAATATACATTTCTGTATATTGATAGGTCGGACTCAGTACCTGTTTCTGACATGTAGTCACAGTAAGTTGTTTTTTTTTTTTTTCTCGTGTTTTATGCGCATTGTTAAGTTAATGAACATTATACTTTCAACAAACATAGAGCTAAAAGAAAGAGTCAATAACGTGAAAACTTCGTTGTTCTAAATTGTCTGTTTTACGTCTCGTGGTATGTTTGTTATAACATGCGGTTGATATTGTCAATACCAATGGGCGAGTAATCTCAGTGACTCTTAAGATTACATCGTGTTGTGTTGTCTAAATGAATAGACGTGGTCAAAGAGCCTATGACAGATAGGGCTCAAGACCTAAAATAAGCAGGAGAATTTCAACAAAGAAGTCAATACATGATATTCGCAATTGAAGCGTCTATGCACAAACACCAGCTGCTTATCATTAACCGACATAGGTATAGTGACCTACAAGTGTACATTTCTGTTTATTAATTCCGTATGGTAGAGTAGATTCAGTACCGGTATCTGATATGTACTCAAAGTAAAGTTTGCGTTTTTTTTTTTTTTCAAAAGAAAATGTCTATTCCGAATATCGTTTGTGTGGTATCTTTGTTATTAGATGCGGTTGATACTCAAATATATACGTATGAAATGATGTATCGTAATATGAACATGTCTTAAAGTAAAAACCACTATTCGAGTTGACGACGCTTTAATACAAAATAGTAGGCGACAGCACAACACTCTCAGATTGAATGCGTGTACGATTTGATTCAAAGTCAGTATTCTGTATTCCTCGAAAGGTTAGTCTGATTAGTTACATTGAGTTATTGAGTGGCTATACCTGCGTGGTTGAATATGCATTGAAATATGTCGCATCTATACCTTCAGCGTTACGGTCGTCTACCATGTGCCACCTGCATACAGTGTCGGTCTCCCGAAAGTTTCACGTCATTGTTGGTGGACCAACTACACTTCGTGATGCCGTAGTTTATTTAAAACGGCTTAGCTGTTGCAGTGTGACTCAATGATGATGATATCTGTCAATGTCAATTGGCGGAATCACGTCTTGTTCCCTATCTTATATATTATAAATGTATTAAGCTGGTAAATGTCTCCTTGGTCAAACATAGCAGACCTACCAATCATGTGGCTGGTAATTGATTGGTAATCATATCGTTGGTAATTGCCTGGCTTACCATTGCATTTAAAAATTTCCGTATGCGGACCATTCATATTTTGAACTAAATGGGGTGAAGTTTTGAGAGGTTCTCCAGCTCCCTTGACAGGGCTCACAGACCGAAATATGAGTACAACACCTTCCATTTTCTAAAACAATATAATCTCCTTCAATCGTCCTGATTTTCACATTATCTGTACTTTCATTGGTGCTTTTCAACATGCAAGTTGAAAAATAACAATAATGACTGAAAACAAGATTAAAAAGGTCGCGGATGAACAAAATCAGTTGGTGGTATGGTATTTTAATACAGACCGAGACTGCCAACAATTGGCAAATCTCGTAAAAGATAACAGAGCTTTAATAGAATTTAAGTGCCTTGAAGTGTCGAGTTCATCTACATCTCCTTAGAACTTGAGGCGAAATTCGCATAACATATCTTCTCAACACGTGACGTCATAGGCTCCAATTCACGAAGGAATCTTTCATGTGGTTTGTGGCATTCTGTAAATATTTTCGGAAACTCTTTTGTTGTGCTATGTGGTTTTCAAACTTACTGACCTTATCCAGTGCATCTTTTCTGCTAATAGTTTATCTAGAGCTATCTCTTTCAGCATCTTCCAGCTAGCCTACAGAAGAGATAATTTAAGTACGTTCTAAGTTGTCACTGCATTTTCTTTGGACACAATATTGTCAATTTCAGTTATATTTAAGTTGTGGCCTTTGTCTCCTAAGTACGTTTTATCCCTGTTGTTGTGAGGTTTATGTTGGGTGAGGTTTATGTATTATCAGTTTTTTTTATTGTTTTATGCCTCCTTGGTTAAACTTTCTCTCTGATAATGCACAAACAAGGCCATATAAACAAAAAAAAAAACATTTATTCATTATTCAGGCACTCCGTCTAACTAATAAACATCAGCACAGTATATTGTTTCATCCTTGTAGTACATTATGCATCATATGAATAATGCGAGAAGAATCATTTGACCTTTTAAAATGTAATGGGTAAGCAAATTATATGTTGAGCAAAAATGATCGAATTTCTATTTCTTTTTTATGAAAAAGCCACTGTCCATCCTCATTTTCAATACCCTATCGTGGTGTGATCATATACAAGTGTTTACACAAGTGTATTTTTTCTGTAAAACAAACACAACATTTGCCTTAAAATCATTGTGAATAATCATTTAAGATCTATATTTTATATGATCATATTTCGCTTTTTATTATTATATAATTCACTGTGTTTTTGAGGTCTTGGACGAGTTAAGAGGCACTTTGCAATCTGTGTACATCTCACATATCTATTGGAGGCAATGATTTCATATGAACGGAGTCTTATAAAAGTAACACTAGACAATTGAAGGTGTTTTTGTGTGCAGATTATTAAAGAAAAGACTGTTATCCGTATTTGAAAACTGTTTCACCATCTTGAAACTTGTACAAATCACAGGCACTGATACAGCGTTCCATTCATAAATGAACAGTTTTTCGGGCAGAATATTCCACATTATTGTCTACAACATGAATCCTTTTCATGAACTATCACACTAGTACGGCACAAAAAGAAATTTTATTCTTACTTTAATTGGACGTTCGCGAGGTCCCCTTAGCGAACTCTTAGTATGTTTAAGGAGGTCCCGTTTGTCTACTGAAGCAGAATCTTATGTTTGAAGAAGAAAAAAATATGACTCATATCATTAATTTTTCATCATTCTCTTCCACTTTCATCAATCTGGAGAATATATTCATGCCACGTTTCTGTCATTAATAAGACTCTGTCAATATTGAGATTATTCAGTAATTAAAGTAAAAGGAAGAATGATTTGGTTTTTCTGCTACAGAGTGCACGGCACTAAACTGCACGGCACTTTTGAGGAAATAAGACGACGAAACTCCTATACAGACGAATTTCGTTTGGAAACTAAGCTATATTTGGAGAAATAGACCACGGTGTGGTATTGCTTATATTTTTTAATCTTTTTTCAACGGTACAAAATATTATCCAGTCCTTCGTTTCTTCTTAAAACAAGGAATAACAGCACATCCTGCCTTAAACATCTCCTAGGTATTTTCATTACCTAATTTATTAAAATAAACCACAGGGTAAAAATGGATCACAGTGTAGTATCGTGGCCTGCACATGAGAAAGTAATATTTGTCATTTTTGACTATCCAAGACCTGATATATGTGGGTTTGAAATTTCGTGAGTTGAGGAACTGTAATTTAACATAAGACGTTCAATTGTCTCACAAGTCAGTGTCATACATGTGTCCACTCATTAGGTTGTTGCGCTACGAAAAGGTCACAAAAGAGGAGATATTGTTAGGACCTTTAAAAGATTCATTCGAATTTATTCAAGATTACAAACTCTTAAATTATTATTCATTCACTCTCATTTTATTCAAAATTGTACATTGTTTTTTAAACAGTGCTACATAAAGGTAAGTCATATGCATTTTATCGGCGTCTTACAATGATCTTATTTTTGACACAATACAAAAGGTTTACAGTTTAAAGACAATATTAGAGAACAGTTATCGCTTAAAGTCTTCATGCGATCACATCAGATCATGTTTCCGATATGTCGTCTTACTTTGGACATGACATTAGATTTTGATTTCCTGATATGTCAGATTACTTCTTTTTAATTAAGACGGTTTTATTTTCATGTCAGTATATTGCAGGCCACAGTCGTATCCACTGAGACTAGACCAAAATATGTTCGTCCCTCGAGTAGATCCGTCGTAGTCTCCGTTCAGGTGAGAATAACCACAAACCCTACCACGGCTTCCATGTTGAAAGTAATCGCAATAATACTCACCACTGCAGGAATTACAATAATAATAATAATCAAACCACCAGGCTCCTCGATGCCCCTCCGCGCAGTCGTAGCTGCTACTACCGTCGTTGTCTTCGTCGCGGGTGCTGAACTGTTTGTTGTTGTGCCATGACATAGAATCATAGCCTGCTCGAAGAGATAGAAGTTAATAAAATAAAAAAAAAGGAATGATACTGACATTAAATGACTGCAAAATAAATTGGAAAAGAGGATGCTTTTTAGAAGTCAGCGACATTACTGCTGTTTCTCTGATCTATTCACTAATATCAGCTTTGCTTCTTTAATGAAATTAGCTGTCACTTTTATCTATGTATACGCAAAGCGCTCGTTTTGCATTTCCCAATGGTCATATGTGGTTATAAACTGTTTGGGTTACAAACAGGTCAAAATCAACTATACTTCCAGCCTATTTCAATGAATTATTTCTTCTACCATACGTGCAGACTTTTTTGGAGGGGGTTCAATGATTAATCATTTTCTTTTTGCTAAAACAATTGTAACACTATAATCATGCATGTATTATTTTGTATAAACTTTGAGTTATCCAGTTTATCATATGCCTTAAAATATGAAACACTGATGTCTTTGTAACAGTGAGCGTAATGCAAGCAGTGCTTTATGATATGTTAGTTTCGACAACTAAACCATTAGGTTTGCAAAAGCTTTACGATCATATTGTAACATAATCTGAACCAACCAATCTTACCAGTGGTGTACACGTGGTGGCAAAATAGTAAGTAAAATCAGAGGGAAAATGAGACAAAGTCGCAAGTCTACGTTCAATTTGAAAAAAATAATGGAAAACAATTGATTTACTTCAGGTTCATCTGTAACCACACAAAATGTGTTGAAGAGGAGCGTTTATAACAGCTTAATACTGAAGGTTATTTGTTTTCCCTAGTTTAAAGAAATGTTAGACAAATTGAGAACTACAAATAATTTATGTTTATTCGTATGTCAAGAGTGATACTTTCGTAACTTCCTTGAGGGTTGCGTATGTATATAAATGACTCAATATCGATATACCTTTTTTTGTATACACACACATTCTGAAATTCATAAAAACGTTCGATCAGGATAGGATAGATTGTAGAATTTGCTCTCGATGCAAGCTTTTATTTTTAGATGTTCAACCTAGGAAGGACTTTGATTCTATATTACTATGTGTCTTGGGAATGATAAATATTGAAATAAAACTAACCTGCGTTACCGCTGTATGAGCTAATAGATAGACGATACTTGTCGGCCGCGTTACTGATACTAAAGGAACCATATACGGCATAGTACGACGAACCTCTAGAATCCGTGAGATCTATGCGGAGACTGTAATTCTTTTGGGTTGTCAAAGCATGGATATAATCATTTCCTAACCAGTGATCTCCCCTGGGATTTTCAAAGCCGTTACTGTATTCATTCCACGTTCGATAGAAATCTACAGAGGCACTTGATCGCTTCTGAATTACCTACCAAGTAAAGGGGAAAAATATATATCAACGACATTTAATAGATTATAACTACGTAGGCATATCAACAATTCAAACATCAATTTTACATAGCTAGATACAAATTGTATGAACTCACCGTCCATCCTCCTCCATTACTTTCCATCTGACAGAAAACCTGAATACCATCAGGGTAAGCATCGGGGTAGATTGTGTAAACACCGTCACTGTTAGTACCGGAGAGTTGTAACTCATGACAGTCCTTCCACCTATTACGAACACAATTGACTCCGTCACCTTCGTAGCCATTATTGCAGTAACATCTGCGTTCCCCGTTCCTCTCATCACAGGTTGCGTCATCGCTGCATCTGTAATCCTCTTCTACGTTGAGTTGATCGTTGCTACAGTTTGATCTCCTCGTACAGTCAATGTTGACGTAAGAATGTCCGTTCTAGAATAAAGTTATAAGAAAAGGTAAACGGTAATTGTGAACAACAAGAAATGCCCAACTGCCTTTTTTGTTTTCGGAAAACAATTAAATATTCACACATAGTACTGTTTCTGAAACAATGATGAGAGGATCAACTTGAAGTCAATGTTGCTCTAACCGCTATAACAGCTCTTTTCTCCGAGTCGAAACAACCGCACTGGTTCTGACGAATACAGGTACCTCCACGTATTTTGTACTCCCCTACACAAACACATTTCTCTCCTCCCGCAGTAGGGGGTGAGGAAATGCAGGTTTCTGGATCATTGCAAGTGGTCTCACACGTTTCGTTAGAGAAAATCTTGTTGTTTGGACACCATTCAAACCTTGATGCTGTGAAGAGAAAATTAACACCACAAACGATAATCTTCAAATTATTCTCAATTCTACACAGTATTTACTGACACATTTAAACAATGTTGGAAGAGTATAAGAGGAAACCAAACAAACAATTACAGCGAAAATTTCTTATGGATATAACTTTACATAAAGCATCACAGCCTTTCTTTTTCTCAAGTATGAAATTTTATATGAAAGCTAAATTAACATACCATCTGTTCCTTCGAAGTTAGTTAAACTTGAAAGAGAATATTCCCCCCATTCGTCTGAGATACGAAATTGGTCATATGTGACGTAATACGTTTGTCCTGCAGCACTTGTAATGTCAAGTCGGAGTTGGTATTGTTTTTGGTTTGTTAAATACGCTATTTTCTCATTTCCGATCCAAAATTCACTCCCCAGAAATCCAAAACCAGTTTTAAAGTCTTTCCATTGGCGATTAAAACCGATTGATCCCGTTTGTCGTCGCTGCAATACCTACAAGATAATCGGAATTCACGTTACACACAGTAACTTGAGGTTAATAGTTATGTTTTGAATAAGTTATCTGCTGGTGATCTGTCTTACATTTGCAAGTTTGTCTACTGACATGAATCATGTACATTGGGTGTCAAAATGGATTTCATTAACGATTAACTCTTCATTTTTTTTTTACTCGTTACATTGGGATTAAAATAGCAGATAATAAGTAAAATAGAAAATTGTTGTCATTCATGACAACAAGATTACAATACTTAATTTTTACTCAACCCTTAAAGAATATATATGTTATTTTCAAGCGTACCGTCCATCCACCATTATCCATGTCATTGTCGCAATAAACTTCAAATGGTTCTGGGTATCCGTCAGGTTTAATCATGTGCACACCAGATATGTTATTAGTCGATGAGCAGCTACCGAGTACTTCTTTGCAATCTCTTGGATACTCGGATTGTTGGTAAAGAAAATATGAAGTTCCTGGTACAACAAAAGAAACGTTTCATGATTTTTTTTCTCTAATAACTCGGGTTGTAGGAAGGTTTAGGAAGACATTCTTTGAACAGATACCTCTCTGTGTTTTTGTGACTTTAAATCAAGAAGAACAACATCTTTGTTTTCCACCTCATATATGGAAGAAAAACAAAGTTAAATTTAATCACCAATTCAATCACCAAATGAATGAAAACTACCTTTAACCAATCGCAATTCAGTCATAAGACACTATTTTACGTATCAATTATACAACACCCATACGTAACAGCCTATGAGCAACGTACCGTTTCGAAATAAAAATAATATAAGCAACCTTCAGCACGCATTAGTTAAATATAATTATTTCCAAAGACAAGAAAAGTTTGAGTCAAACAATTTATCAATATAAGGCGTTTACCTGACGATAAGTCTGCTGTATCACCAAACACCTACAGGAATATAGACAGAAAAACAGTGCTCAGCGTTGAACGTTGTCTACAATATTCTACGTCAATCATTGTCTTCAAAGGTATACTCCGGCTATGCATCTGCAAATTCTGAGCAGATACTTAAGAATTTTTGAACTTTTTTTTCTTTTAGAAAAAATCTTCGGACATTTTAAAGAGGCCCATTAACTTGTTTTTGTGAAATTTACTCAATTTTCTAAGCTCTTCAAGTTCCGTTACTATACTAAAGACTATGGTCAAACTGAAAGTGAAAAATTTAATGAGGGACTTATTAACGATTTATTTTTGTTCTTAAGAATTCGTGATCACACACTTTTCAAATTAGTGCCAAATTCACATACACACAAGTACAAGTAACGGTCAAAAATTTAAAAGTGTTGATAGTTTTCAAAACTACTGGATGAGAAACTAATTATGCTAATTGAAAGTATTGTCATGTGTTTATACCCTCCAAATCACCACAGTTTTTATTGATGTCAACACAGTTAGTCCTTAAAAAATCACTTATGGCATTTAGGTGAGGATGTGCGTACGTTATGTTTCATTACTCTAAGCTTTAATTTGCGGTTCAGTGAAGTGACATTATTCAAAATGGTACAGAATGATCATGTTGAGCAAGATTAAAACAGATTACAATCATTAAATTGGTTTGAAATAAAAAAAAAAATCTGCAAACATAGGCACTACATTTTGGTTTTCTTTTTTAGGGAACTGTGTAAAAACTGTTGACAAGAGACCACACTTCCTGAAGAAATGACTGTAGTTTTACCACGTATTAAGAGTTGTGTGTCAGGTGTTCAAACAGGGAGTTTACTTTTCAATTAGTAATGCTGTAAACAGTAAATTAATTCTCCCTCTGCTACGTATCAGTCGTTTTCAGCTGATTGCTGCTTGTGATTGACGGTTTACATTACGCCATTACACCCTGAGTTAGTATTAAAGTCATCCTTCACTTATCGGTAGTATATTACATTTATATAAAACATTTCTATATGTTAACCTAAAAGCTCAGAAAGGCTCTAATTACTTGCAATATCCTTCGATTAAAGGAAAGTGCTAAACGGTAAGGACTAAAAAAAGAAAAAAACATTTCTTTGCTCTATGTATCAGAAACAAAATTTAGTTGCCTGTTGTTATACTCTCCGAATAATTGAATTGACTGAATGGCTTCCGAATTGTGTAACTTTTTTATTAAAGCTTACTTAGGAGATAAATTACATGAGTAGTATTCACAAGTGAGAATGACGTCTTTGCCTCATAGCAGGTGTATAGTTTGTGCAAGCAAACATTATATTTTGCAATCTTTCTACAAGTTAGAGAAAAGTTAGGTGTTAAATCGAGTAATGTCATTCACCAACGTTAAAGGCAATTTTGTTCACTAACGTACTGCTTTTTGTCTGCTTTCTGTTTCATTTTGTTTTCGGACAGCTGAAATTAAGAGGAAAACATTTAAGGACAGCACATAATCTAATCTAGGTTTTAAGAGCTAACTGCAACTCGATTCTAGAAATTTTTTAACGATTGTCTGGTTTAAATTATCGATGTAAATAGTTTTGATGACAATCAGTTTCATTGTTTCACTTATAGTTCTTTCAATAATATTGCTTGACAATGACAGAATAAAAAGGTATCTTACAAAGGTTCTTTCAGATTTTTTCTCTTCTTTAAATTCAATATATTTAATACAATATACCTGTTTAAATCTTATGATAATTTAATACATTTTTAGGAGTCAAAGGTGACTAAATATTCCACTGTGATCTTTACATCCAAAATGACAGGAAAGAAAACATTGATATTTTCCATTGCTACGAGATCATTTGATAGTCTTTGTGTCTTTTTTGAAAACAATAAACTTCTTATTGAAGAGAAGTATTATTTAATCTTTGTCTCTTTGGAAATGTTACTTAAATACCAAAAGACAAGTAATGATACCGTAAAAAATAGTAATATTCTTTCTGTTGCCCTCATAACTCTGCCAAAGTCATCACGTCCAAAGTTGAAAACCAGGGAAAAAAAGATTCAGGGTCTTTAAAATGACTGAAACGAATGTGATTCTATGATATACACCTCGAGTATGATGGAAAACAAATCTGAACTTTTATATAAATAATTTACATGTTAATTAACTTTATAACATATGTAACCCTGAAAAGATCACACATGTCGACCGAGGTTCTCTGTCAACCTTTGGTTTTCATTTTTTAAATCATGACACTTTTTAAATAGTTATGATAAAAACTATTAATAGTAAATAGTTTTAGGTATTGCCGTATAGTTTTTTAAGTTTGTTTTTGAAAGTTTGGAAAAAAGTTGAAAAAAAAAGTGTTTCTAATTTTCCTAGCAAACAATGAGCCTCAGGTTGAAAACGAATATGTAGTCATTGTTAATATACACCGGCTTAAAACATGCAATACATTATTATGCCAAAAGTACAGTATAATAAATTTAATCCATACTGAGAATAATTCAAAGGCAAAATGTCAGAAATGAAGTTAGAATTTTAACTCAGAGACTTACCACTTGTGTTCCAAAAGTACAATACAAAATTGAAGCGATCAATAAACGTGACATTTTATGTTTGTCTTGATTTCTCCCCATGTCTTCAAAATCTGTCAGAGTTTGTTCTTGTGGGACACGTGCTGGCTAACGAACAAATGATAATCGCACTGAACCACACCTCAAAGTATCTAGTCAGACTTCGAGAGGTCATTTAAATGTAAGGATGTCTGTAAATAAGTCTTAACCATAGACATAGTGCTATATTTATATCTATCAGGTAAATTGTCTTGACGGAATCAATATGGTCATTACTTTGATCGGTTGTGACAAGTTTCTACTTATCTAGAAGTCTGCATAAAAAATATTCAAGACAAAAACCTCATAAGTGTGCCAAACCTTTATAAAAGTTCACAGGGTTAAGTAATAGTTTATGCTAATGGAAAATTGTTAATGGAAAATTAAATGATATGAGGTAGTACAACGCTAACGAACAATTTTTTTATGTATTTTTTCTTCCTATTTATTGTTATTCAGTTTTAACTGTGACAATGTGGGTGTTCATTTTTGTACAAAGCGATTTGAAGTGATTCGAATAAAGCAGTGTTAAGAACTTGTCAAGTTGTACGCTCATATTGATGTCGGCATATTCTATTTCATTTTACTGTAGTTGATTTATAATTCTTCTCCGGTGTTCAATGTTTGCCTATGGGCATTTCTCTTGGAGGCGATCATAAAGATTAAAGTTATGCAGTTATCAAGTGAGGAATTTGGATACAGGAGTCGTTGTAGACTCAGAATAAAAGTTGATTGTACAAGGAAGAATATTTATCCAACATTAATACTAAGCATGTACGAAATTCATGTGACATACTGGAAACAAGACAGACTAAGTGGGACCGTCATGTCCTAGCAAACTTTTCATGCTTTTTTATTAGAGCTGATTGATGTTACTCTTTCGATCGTGATATATCAGTACCAAGAAATACCCTCAAACAATTCATTCTAACAAGAAATTTACACTGTAAGTTAGCATCTTACAATACACATTGATAGTTCGCTGCTTGAGTCCCCCATTTAGAGGGCACGTTGTCCTATTATTCTTGTAAAACCCAATTACATTGAAGAAGGCCTTTTTTTCAAACTAACCATGATAATAATTATAGCAAATGAAATAATACTTTATACGTTCCACATATATCAGTTGTTATACTTAACCTTTAACATATAACACATAGTCAAATGTTGTCATCCTCATAAACAGCTATACAGAGAAACTATTTTGTGCTCAAAGTAGATGTTATGTCTAAGTAAGATTTATTTCTCCCTGCAACAAGTTATGTGAGGCATAAGTGATGTGCAATGGTTGAACTGGAAGGCACGTGATGTAGGTTTTGTACAGAAAAATTTAAAACATTAATGCAACATGTTAATGGACTTTAATAGTAGAATCTATACTTCAGCAATTCTAGCAATTCTCCATACGGATATCAATTTTGATACAGGCCTATTGAAACAAAATGTGCTGTTATTTCTGAATTACCACGGTCTATTTGTCCACATGTAGCTCTGAATAATTAACAAGAAAATGGTTTGCACGGGAGAATCGTTGTGGTAGTATTCCCCCAAACGTGCCACTCGTCTAACACATGGTGCGATTCCCCTACCTTTTAGAAGACAAAACAAATAATAAATTATTCTCTTTTATACCGATATTAACACTCTAAGGAATGAAATTCTTCCTAAAACAAACATGTCGTAGATGTTATTTTGCTGCTTGCTATCAAATAAATACGAAAAAAGGAAGATAAACGATAAACTCTTTATTTTGCTGCAAATAGCTCAGTCCTTTTTTAATTATGGACGTAAGCATAATCTATTGAATCATATATTATGTTCAAGAAAAACGTATCCTCAACCTTTACGATCCTTGAAAAACATATCTCAGTCAGAGAGGAAAATTGATCTTGTACCATCGTTTTATGCCCCGATGAGCCAATAAAATTCTCCCTTCAGTAGTTGTGAAGTTAGTCAATGCAGCCTTGGTCCATACCATTATCGTTGTTTGTTTTTGTTTTCTCTCCTAAATGTCTCTAGAATGCAGCGCAGGAATTGTGCCTCACGATGGAAAATTTTCACTCCCACAATATATACAAACCGTATGAAAGAAAATTTTCACTGTGGACATTTTGTTAACCGCTTGTCCAGCTGTACATCAACGCTTATATACACATTTCTGAACACTTGACACATTTCAGACAAGACAATTATAATACACGGACCCAATCTCTGCGAAATCCGTGGAACCTCTGGACACTATCTCCTGTCACAACGACAGGACTATCTAAGCAAGGCGAAGTCATCTTTTGGCGTGGATATAACGGACTTTCATGCCTTTGCAAGAATCCCCCCGCCCGCCACCTATGTTTGCGACCCGAAACGGCACCTCCGGGTTGTTATTAGATGCATGTGTTCAGTCTTGAATTTGGACTTGATGTTTGTAATTTCTAGATTAATTAATACACAAGTGAATCTATTCAAAATTGTAATGCATATCAAGATTACATAATGTGGCCTCTTTCATTTTTTCTTGTAGCATTTAGCACATATTAGGGGAGGGGAGAGGTGCTGTTGATGAAAAATTCCCTGAACTCCTCAACTGTAAAGTAAAGACAATGAACTTCGCTCGAAAAGTGTTGTCAATACTTTCAAAATTACCCTAATTAATGATAGCCGATGCTTTTTTAACGAACAGACGAAGGAAAAGGTAAAAATGCAGTAAAAGTGAAGTGACAAAGGGAGCCAGTTATCCACTTGAAGTGTGTATATCCACTGCTGTCCTCATTCACCAGCATAGTATTTAATCCTTTTATTTCCAAGTGAGACATGTCACACTCGAACTTTTTACCCTTTAAGCCTTTTGTCTTAGTTCTACCTTCTTTCATGCTTTATTGATTTTTTATGTGTGTATACGGCACTTCTTGGTTCTTCCTTAATGTTTGTTTTCTTCCTTACTTTGGTTACATGCATTCGTTGCAAAACAGAGAAGACAAACAGAATGGCGAGTGTACATATCAACAGCTGTTAAGTCATCTTTATCACGGCTTTTGCGCAATCTTGATGATTGTGTGTGTACATGATAGCCATTAACGGAGATACTATGGTATACACATTCAAGATGACCTCTTGATGATAATGTTTATCAGTTGAATCCATTATGATAAGTTGAGTAGTTATTACATCCTGGAGCATATCCTCGCAGTCTCGGTTCAGCTATAAATTAGCACAGCTTACATAATTGCTTCCAACAGGGACGTGATAACAATTATACCTCGGACTGAGGCAGTAGGTCGTATTATGCAAGGGATTGAAAAAGTGGCAACAGTAACCGAACCCATAAACGCTCCAATGCTGATCAATACACTTACGGCTGTTGCAGTCACCAATGTGCTGCCGGAGACAAGACTGGGATTTGACAACAAGCCATCTTTTGAGAAGAGATAAGTATTATGAAGAACTAAAAAAACGAAACGAATAAAAGGAAGGGAGAAGGGGTTAAAGAAGACATTATCCTTGTAAAAAAAATAACATATTTTCACACAATATTGATTAATTAAATAAATTAAACAGAATATGTTTATCGAGGAAACGCCATTTATTTCACTACTCCATCTACAATTGTTTAGGTCTGGCTAAAACAATGCAACTTATCATCAGAACACGCGTTGCGTGAACTTTCAGCCTGTGAGTAATTTGTACGGTAATCCCACCCATCCCCTTATACACACCTCCATACATATTTATAGCCGCCGGTGACACACCAGCTACTGTAGATCTTGTACAAGGAGAAGAATTATAGAGGGCGGACTTCTGACCCGTGAGGCTATCCCTGGAGCAAAAATATGGCACTATGGCTCCTTGGTTCAAAACGGTTCCCACTCCTCACGCAATCTGTAATTTTCTGCAAATTAAAAATCACAATAATTTTGGCAACCATTTATAGAGATATTCTTGCCAAGGAAATGCAACAGGAGCATTGTAGAATGTAGGGTATAGGAACCTTACAAGCAACTCGAAAATAAGAGGGAAATTCTATGGATATGTATTGTTTACAAAGGTGGATTATCGGTTCCGTACATCAATTTGAACTGAAGACTACAATTCCATCATTACTTAGATACAAAACAGTAGTGTGTCAAAATTTGCATTAAACGAGATAACGTTTTAGATCACTATGTTGAAAAGTTGTATGTTTTTCTACGGCTAAATTACATTTCTGTCCAAGTTCTGCATGACCATTGCAGATCGTGATTGCACCCACCTATTGTGACCTGGGACATCGTTAATAATCAATTACATTGCCATCGTTGCCTAGTTGCCAATTTATGTACTTTAGATACATTACAATCATCGGGCTGCAGTATAGCATATAAATTGTAGATATAGTTGCCCTTAATAAACAGAGAGAGACAGAGAGAGAGAGAGAGAGTGAGAGAGAGAAACATGAATCTCATATGAATGAGCACACACATGATAAGTCTTCAAGACTCATGTTACCTGGTATATGGAGACAATGATAATAGCTATAGCAAGAACGAAAGAAAATAAAAACAGAGAAACAGTTAAACTACAGAAATTACCTCTTTCATACAGAATACATGTTACAGTGTATCATGTTCTTGAGATAATTTTACAGCAAAGGGAATTTGGGTATCTTTGGGAAGCAGATTCGATGTTTCTTTCCTTTTGGCAGAATTATAGCTAATATACAAACGAACCGCTTAGCGAGTTGACAGCTGCATTTGCCAGTCAATTCGTAGGATGAAAGGCGCGGTGGAAAGAGACACAGTCCTTAGTGGGCATAGGCATCGTGAACCTCGATTAACGTGTAATAGAGTCATGAATACTGAACTTCGGATGTGTATAGCATTGTGAAAACAAGTGGTATAAGTAACAACGGAACTTAGTTTCCTGGATACTCTACTGGAGTTCAATAACAGTGTTCCAAGCGTTGTAGGTGTGTTAGACTTTGGGCAACCAAACAGCAGTAAAACTGATCGATAATCTGCGCAATGTAAAAGTTTAGGTCTATATGGAAAATTTAGGGATTATCCTACTAGTGACATATTCTTTACTTGGGCTAAAGATTTGGAAACATACTATACGTTAGACTAACGGTCTCAGATGAGAAAAGTATGTTGGGCTAACGTTGGTAAATTAGGCCCTGGCCTAATTAACCGTGGGTGCTCGTCGGGTGGAATTCGGGCCAACGTCTTAATCACTAAGGTCACTGAGTCAAACTATTGCCGGCTGTCATTTTAACTACATTTTGCCTAGGTTGCTCTGTGGCATATGATAATGATGCAGAACAGTTTTAACACAACAATGCTCCAATGTTAGACCAACTGTTACTTTTAAAACAAATTAGCAAATATTGCCCCCCCCCCCCCTTCATCAGTATATCATTAATATATATGTTGGGTCAGTATGTAAATGTGAAATTCCAAGATCTCTTCCTTAAAATATCTTGTTTACAATTTTTCCACAATTTAACCCAACATGACTCTAAATGAACTTTGGCCTCAAACAAAAACAATGTGGTTCCTCTATTCAAAATAAGAAACACAGACATTGTCTGGCATAGCACTGCCATAACATATCTGTACTTTTTTATTTCTGTGTTATAATTCTCAATAAATTTATATCATCGAAATCCCAAATCATCAAATTTTTGTCACAGTTTGATCACAACTCTTCTTATTACTTGCAAACCACAACAGAAATGACACAAAACCGCTCTACGCACCTAAAGTGATTGATAACCCCACATCATATTCTATGAAGTAAGTTTTTCTTTTAATTAATCTGTAATTATGTATTAGTTACATTCAGCTACAATAAGTGAGAAAATGTAGTGCAAATGGTGAATATTCATGACCCCGTTGTGCGTCTCATGGACAGTACCAGAACATCCTTTGGTCCAACATTAGCCCAACGTTTATCCAATGTACGCTGCTCCACTGTTGAGTATTATGCGTTGACGTTGGGTAGTAGGTAGTTACGTAGTGGTTTGTTGTTCTACCATCGAATGTTCTAAATTGACCTAACGTTAGATCAACGTTAACTGCACAACGGTTAGTTTTGTGAAACTGACATAACGTACGTCAATCCAGTTTACACTGCGCAAGGGTTGGTTGTCTTACGTCAGTCCAACATTGTGCCAGCGCCAAACTGACTAGCAATTAGCAGCCTCACGTTGGCCCAATGTAGGACCACTGTACTTTAGCCAACATGACGATTTGCAAACTGTGAACGACAGTTGCCATCCTTGGCCCAACAATGTGTGCAATATATCAGGGTAACTGTAAAATGCATGATCCATCCAAAATTATTGATGTGAAATGGTCGACCTTTATTGCTAAGTGGATATTAAACAGATTTCAGCAAAAATAATGGCATTGTCATGCTTGATTTGTCGAACATTTAGGTAATGCTTGAAGCGTTTATTATTTCAGTCATCTCTTCCCATTTCGTTATTTGTATCCAAAAAAAAAAATGAAAGCTTTCATAGAATATGCAGTGGAGTAAGCATGGCTTTGAGTCACAGCCTTGTTAAAACATGTAAGCGGATTAATGCATCATATACTGTTTGCATAATGTGGAAGCCCTCCTGCTAACAAACATTTCCGTACTCCAATGTTGTTTGTGTAATGACCTATCACCGAATCAACATGTGCGCCATTGAGGAATATAGATGGTCTGACCATTGGGTGCTTCTGTGCGAGACGCAACTATAAAGATTTGTTAAAAATATGGGGCAATGAAAATAAAGCACTAAAAAATGACATGGATTCAGTCTGTATGGCAGTTGCATAGTATGTATTTCGTCATTCATCAAAAGGCTTTGCGATAAATATGTTTAAAATGAAGTCATTCGCTTGAGAAAACATGCAGACGAATCTAATTAATCATCTTATTTAAAGAAAGCTAAACATAAAAAAATGCAAGATGTGGTGACACTCAAGGAACAGTAATTTAAAAGTATTGCCCACATTGTCCTTTCATATTTGCATATCCAGGCATGTTAGGCTCACGTTATTTCACTACCATTACATACCCAGCCTATTTATCCACAAGTGTAATACATTTAGGCATACATTCAGGTTGACCAAATAGGAATGCTATTATTCAGTACATCTATATATATTTCCAATTCACGGATGTTTCTCTCAAGTTGGCTTTTCTAATACTAGGTATGTGTAGCATTACGTTGTAAAGGTACACAACGATTAACTCATAGGGTGACAGCAGAGTGTCTCCACTCAGCTAGTTCTCCTAACAGGTACAAAGCACTCCGCTCGAGCATCTTTAAATCCATTAGTCGGGTGAACTCTGTGCCAAACCTTCGCCCCGAACGAGACGTATAACCTGGATCCTCCTCAGTGCGTAACAGTACCATGTGTACACATCCATACTTGGTCACACTTGTTGACCGAGTTTTATCATTTGACTTGTAGGGAATAGACGACACTCGCAAAATGAAACAAGCATTTAACATGCTTCACGCATTGTCATACCTTTCCATGATCATACATAGTTACAAGAAATGTGCCGACACCTCAGCTGTATTCCAGTGCGGGTGTAAAAGAGTTAACAACTTTCAATGAAAATAAGTGATGAACTGATAAAACTTAACATTTGCAATTTTTCCATATGTGTTCTCATTATATTTTCATATTGGTTTTCCTTAACAATTTCTAAGTTTTGTACATTTTGTTAAGTTGATATTAATTTGTAACCCATTAAATCTCTTGGTATTCTCTGAGCTGAAATGACATAGTACGTATCTCATGGACATTTGCGCTTTTTTATCAGAAGTTCCTTATTATGTAAACTCTTAAAAGTTAACCAACACTGGTCACGTATGTCAAATTAGACATATTGTTGAAGCATTTAACCAACACGGTGGCCAAATACAGTCACATATTAGTCAAAAATTTGCGTAGCGACCATTATTGTTGAATTTAAACCATTAAGTTTGGTAATTATTAACCAATATGTCTAATTTGACACACGTGTCCAGTGTTGGATAACTTTTTAACCAACTTTCTAAGAGTGTAGAACATGTAGATACTAAATATATAGTGGAACTACTTTAATTTGAGAAACGAAAAAGTTAATAGTTCCATTACCAAACATCTTCAGAAAAATGATAATCGTAGCAATAGCAAGTAATCGCCAAAAGAGAATATTAAAAATGGATTTAAAATAACACAATAACAAAGAAAATGGCCAGGATAAGTACTTACACGGTACAAAACAACACACTAAAATTACGATGCTCTACAAATGCGTCTACACCTGAATTTCCACCCCAAATTACGTGTAAAACTTTTACCATATTTTGGATCGGTGCATAGTTTACCAAATTTATGGTCAATTTTGACGATAGTGAATTTAGAGTGTGGCTGAATGCAAAAATATCCAAGTAGTCACACAGGGTAAAAATGTACTCATTAAAATTAACCGTTTCTTACCAGCGCGAATCCTTTTTGAATGACTGGTTGTATTAAAGTGTCGATGAACAAGTTAAGTTGTAAATAGATTTTATGAAAGAATCAACGATGTTTATTAACGATTGCTGTGGCTTATTAATGTGAACTTACTACATTCACTTAAAATGGCTCAAACAAAAGTTTTAAGAAAACATAAAACACAAGTCTGACGAACATTGCATTTGACGTTTCCTTGCTAAGATGTTGAGAGTAATGTCTGTATCTCCCATGGATCCTCAGAAAAAAAAGACACATATACGAAACTAGTATCCGGAGAGACTTTAATACGGCACTAAACTACTGCATAGTTATATCATAAACAAACAACATGACGCCCGTTGTGAGGTGGAAGTATATCTTGAAAAGAGTTACGCCATAACTGTACACATGTACTACATGCGATTACTAGACTGTGTGATAGATCTCCAGCAATACGCAAATGACCGTCAATGAACTATGACTAAATTGAGCCTTTCAATTCTAGCATTAAGGGTAACATTTTCATACAAAGGTATCAGTTGTTGGTTGGTTTGCGTTAATTTCGTCACCTTTGTTGAGGATTTTCGTGCTTGTTGCAGGCACAGAATAAAGCAACTTTGACCAAAATAATGGATCTTTTCTTTCCAAGTAGGTACTTGTCGAAATGTATGCTTTGAGTTCTTTGTCCAATGTTCTTCACATCTTCCATCATAATGAGTACAATCCGACGACTCCTGTCCCTTAACGCTTGTTGGTGAGATGTCTTAAAGGGGAACAGAAGGTAAAAGACTCGTACAATTCACGTAACAGACCAAATCTTCGCGATCCTGAACCCCTAACTAGTGACTTTTGAGCCCTAGGACTATCTACATCTATGTTCGTACTTCCCGCCCTTTACACACTTTCACACTGTGCACCGAACACACCTGTGGGATACCATTATTTTCTGCATATCATTGACATGCGTGACCTGTGACGTAGGCGACGCCCAACCTAAGATCCAGTCGATTGTTCTGTACTGAACTACGATCATGCAGTAAATATATTATGGAAGGGTGCATGTACATATAACATTGTACTTTCAACTCAATTCACTCTGCATGCAGTACACTTCGCGTGATTAGACAACTAACGGTAGCCTCACTTACGTACGAACCGTACCTAAGTACAGTCACACAGTATAGTACGCGTTACCAACGTTATTCGACACTCAAGACTTGGGAAACATATCGATCTGTCATGGCAAACGAAGGTCCAAGAGCCTACGACTTTGAACCTGAATTCACAGAAGAGGAACTTCGACAACAGATGTTAGGAAGAAGAGAAGAAGGTGGGCAAAACGAGGTGATCGAGGAACCAGTGCTTGGTGTTATACACGAACCCAATAATAGACTCCATAATTTGAACTGGTGTCAGTGCACAAACTGTGCAGTAATGCCTACACTATCGGAGTGCAGATGCTGCTCGGAAACACAGAGTGGACATCATCTCTTGGCTGGCATCGGCTGTATAACACAGCACGAAGACTTCAGGACAGTTTGCTTGAATAGGGCTGTGCTGAGAACAGTTCTCATAATGAGAAACGACGTTAGGGGACACGACATCAATGTTCAACGTGATGTGAACAACAAGTAAGCCTAGCCTAGGCCTAGTAGTACTGGTAGGCTTCAGAAGCCTATGCCGTATACGTTACTTGTTTAAGTTGTTATGCCGTCATGCCATGGTGAGACCTAGGCCCATCTAGCCTACATGAGAACAGCAAGAGTACCCAGAATGACAACAAGTTTGTGCTCATTTTTATCGCGAAAAAGGACAGTACACTGTACAGTAAATATTTCCATGTTATTACATTTGTGAGATACTGCTTCAGTTACTAAAACCCAACAGCCAATAAGTGTTTTGGTTTTGTACCTTCACTGCCTTAACTTCATAGATAAAGTCCTTAGGCATGTCATTCTAGGTGCCACCATGCTATATCATGTAGACGTAGTAGCCTATGTGTTAGTACACTACTTATTTGCATCTCACTTGAATACTGAGTTGGGTAACAAGACATCCGGTTTAACATGGAGCAGAACTCGTTGTACTGGTTAGCCCATCTTTGTAAAATTACCCACAATGTCCTGTTTTCATGTGGATTTGTTTCTCAGATGATCTGATGAGTTTGCTTTGCAGGCTCAGTAATATGGTTTTGAAAGCCTTTCTGGTCATATTGTTATGACTGACAAACTTAATTTATATGCTAAATTGTCGATAAAGAGCATACTACTGTAGACTGAAAATGTGAATAGCCTGCAGTATCACAGGAGTAAAATGTAGTGGTTGACAGGTTGTCTGATGATCAGAGAGGTGTAAAGTAGTAACGATTGTTCTGTTATTATTTGTTGGGATCGTCCTTCATTTATTTTTAACAGCAGAAAAATATGTCACAGGGGGATGGATGATTCTTTTTCAAGTGACTGGTTATGTCAGTAGCTAAGCAAAGTTTCATCATACTTGAGGTCGATTGTAGCTAGCCTTATAATTTCTATGATATGGAACCCAGAGATGACAAAAAACATAATTATAGTTCCCCACTGATATTCAGAGTTGTAATGACTTGCAGACCACTTCACAAAGAAAACGTAAAAAGAAAAGAAAAGATCACTTAACTTAAATATGCAACTAAGCAACTGTGTTTTTCGTATGTTTGTACTGGTCAACATTGGTCTGATTACTGTAGGTGGGTGGAATCCGCAAAATGCCAGTGACTTACAGTAAGGGCTACTGTATGAGATATTTGCATTTCTAGTAAAATGTTGCAATTTACAGTGAGAATTAATTGGTGCTTCCCTCCTCTTTGACAATTTGCTCTTCAAAATCAAATATGAGTTTACCATAAGGTTAGTGTTAATGACCCTCAGTGTTCTTCGTATCTTCTCTTTGTCCATTTGACTGATGAGTGACTATTTAGACTTCCATTGTTGGTATCATGGCAGATTAATTTTGGCTACTTTTGATCTCACTCTTCCCAATTACTGTTTTATTTCAATGCCCGCAATGAAAGAGATTTTACCTTGATTGAAATAATTTTCTTCCTTTCTTTTACAGATCATATCGCTTTTCTGCATACAGAATGTTTACACATTGGGTGCATGGTCGACTTGGCAAAGGGGTCCGAAAAGTGGTGCCTTCTTGTGCTGTGAGGAAAATTCGAGGAGAATTTCCAGATCCTACAGGGCAATATGTAGGGTTTATCCTTGGAGACAATGGAGAAGAGTTAGAAGTTGGCGAAGTGGAAGCTATCTGAATGCTTGGACATACAGAAACATTGCATGTTTGCATCTTGTGGTTTTTTATTCCTTGCCAAAGGCTGGCACGGAATCTATGAGATGGTGATGTCGTGTGTGTATGTATGTGTGGGAAGCCTAGCTTGTTTACACGATATCTGAAGAAAGAGAAATCCTAGGGACATGATACTTGGCATGTAGATTGCCTGTATTGAGTAAATGAGCCCTGTTGTTTTTGGTGGAGGTCAAAGGTTGTTTTAAGTCACCTTAGGTCAAACTTTGCTAACACATTATCTCCAGAAGGGTAATGTTGACTGATGTCATACTTGATATGTGGGTTGGTCGTACTGGGTAGGTGATCCCTTTTGCTTTTGTGGATGTCAAATGTCATTTAAGGTCACCAAAATAAAGGTCATTGCGGGATAAAGGCTTGTTTAGGAGGTGTTTCAAGAACAATAACTGCAGTTGATCTCATACTTGTCATGTGGATAATTCATGTTTGTTATAATATAACCATGTTGCAAAGCCTTTTGGTTTTCTGGTTAATCTACCAAATAAGGTGGGTGTTTAATTACATTAGTTTTCAGGACTTCCATCATTTTCTGTGGATCACTTGCTATTCCTTGTATGATGGTTACACACTGTGGATTATTTACCAAAATGGACAATCACCATGGGAATTTATAAATATTCCCTGTATCATCTTTATAGACTTTTTCTGTTGTTAGCTGAAGGGGTAAAAGTGAATATTGAGAATTGTTTCTTGAGTCTTACTTGGAGGAATTACATACAGTATTACTAGTGCATGAAGTCTTTTTTTTTTTTTTTTGCCTTTCCTTGATTTTTAAATTTTGTTACTTTTTTTTTTTATCATCCATTTTTTCTTTGTAATGTCATCTCTTTCGTATCAGTATTGTAAGCTCATGTTGCAGATGGTTATGTCCACAAAATCCATTTAGTATTTTTGAGTCTCTTCGTGAGTCTTCCAGTTTTGATCTGACATGTACAGTATCATCACTGATACTCTATAAATCCTGATAAAGAGAAGAGTGTGCATGTCAGTTGCCAACATAGTTACAAACAAGTTACGTATAGGTTACTACATGTAAAAGAAAATAGCCGTAAAGATTTAAACTATGCGAATTAACTTTTATGTTTGTGAAGTGTGTGGCACAATTGTGCGGTCCTGATAGATGGATAGATTGATAGATACAGATTTTTTTTACTGTCTGACAACTTGAAATCCGAATAACAGTGGTAATGCCCTGTATTAGCAATGTTAATTTAAAATGGTTGATACAACTGTCAAGACAGCATCATAGATCATGACTAACTGCTTATCTGGCAGTAAGTGGTCAGAATCAATTTTAGATTCATTTCGCATCTAGCAAGAGATGGATCTGACAAAAAAGTGTGGTTGCAGAGAGCAAAAGGGTTCATGTTTTCAGGTCAAACTAAGTACTGGTTTAAGTGAAATGACCATCACTATGTTTTATATATTTAACATCATCTAAAATATTTTCAAACTGTCAACAGTTTTATAGATTTTGTTGGAACACAGTTCTTCAGAATTTGGGGTTACTTTTCATCACCAGGAAAATAAGGTCAATGTTCATTTCTTGTTTTCTAGGTTCATTCTTGGGGACTGACTTTTCATATCACATAGTTTTGTTTCAATTACACATATACTTGTGTTTGCATTTTGAAGCAAACTATTGGTTTAGTGATATTACTTACTTTTTCTACTAAAGTTTTCTAAGTGTTATATGAATTATGCATATTACTCATATTAGCCTTTGCAAATGCCAGTAGCAAAGTGGAAGTTTTTAATAAATAGGCATATTTTGTTAATAATTGCCTTTTATTTCTTCATTCATGTTGTTGTCCATGTCATCACAAGGAGTTTATCTTTGACTCATGTTGTTGGCAGTAATTGGTGCTGCCATTGGTAGAGGGAGGGGTCATTTTGAACCATTAATGCCTTTTCCTATAACCTTGTAGGTATTCTCAGCCAAATACTTTTTATGATTCTCTCCTCCAGCAAATGGCAGCACTCTGCTTGAAGACAGTATAAGCAGACAACCTCAAGATACGTTGTCCAGTATAAGTTGATAAGTTGGAAATATTCTGGGTAAAAACAATCCAAATTATCTTTTCATGGATTGATGTTTCTCTCATTACTTGAGAACTGCAGATATGAGATCTATTTTCAAGGCTGGGTACATGCACAGCAGTACACCTGTTAAGTGCCACTTTTGGCCATATTGATGCCGGCGGGGGGGGGGGGGGGGGTTGTATGGCAAAAAATATCTTGTATGATCAGCACCAAGCGATTATAACGCTTCCCTAAGGTAGTCCTGCCATGTGTACAGAATGGTTTCACAATCAGTCCAGACCCCTCACTCATCCTGCTGAAAATCCTGATCTGCACTTGATACCTCCTACATGACAGTAGGTATACCCTTCCCTCTTGATAAGACCCTGTCAGCACTCCTGAGCACATAAGTAGCATGACTCCTAGATGTTAGGTGAAATGTGACACAGGCATTTGAGTGAGGAAGGTATGGTTGGATTGACCTGAATTGTAGGAGGGGAAAGTATGAAGCTCCCTGGTCTGAGCTCCAAAGTGGTCGTCCAGAAAATGCTAAATCATATTACCTCACACCTAACAACAGGAGGATGGCACCAGCTGGTGGAAGATGAGAGGACATTCAAAGCCAACCAAGCAATTGTTAACCTTTTTAGATTCACTGTAGTGCAAATGCACAGTAATGTACTAAGTGTCAGTACTATATAAAAATCATTAATTGAACTTCTTGACTTTCCATTCTATTGTGCGCTTTTTGTACGCATGGGCAATGCACTGACACTTCACTTTTGTCATCAATTCTCTGATAGAAGGGGGTGAATTGTTCTTCACAGGGTGTCCTCACACCACCCACTAGTGCCATTAAAAGACCCATCTCCTTTATATATTGCTGACTATCAATGTCAAAAAAAGAAACATCAAATGAGAATCAAGGTCTTACTAAATGAACTCCTTTATTATGTTGTAATTCACTTCTGTATATATAATCATACTGATGACCCAAAACTGGATGAAAAAAAAAGATCTAACTATGATATATACAACTTATGTTGCTATTGCTAGTTGAAATGATTAAGACTACTTTCAGATCACAGTAACATTTAATTGAAGGTTGAGACCCCATTTCCATAAGTTTCCAGAATCCACTCAACCCATAATGTATAAGTTTCAATAAACTTAACTAGCTTCTTTATTATTTCAGAAGTTCTGAGCCACACTAACTTACTTGTGTACATACAAAAATGAGTGACTCAAAAATGCATGGAGAAGATATCACCCCTGATACAAACAGCTTGTTGCTACTGCTTGCTAAAATGGTAAAGAGTACTTCCATATCATAGTAACATTTACTACAAGATTAACAGGTTCCCCCCCATCCCATCACCAAATACCTATAATGCATTAATATGGCACACAGAAAATATTCTTTTCATCATTACTGAACAATTCAAGCTCATGAACTTTACACATGAAAAGACTTTTGAAAACTTGCATCAGTTTTTGAAAGGTTCTATCAGTCCAAAATTTGGAAGTTGAGCAAAACAATAATTCTCAAAAGCTACAAGCAATGTACTACCTTCATCGCTAACACACAAACTGCCAAAACAAACATTAAAAACGAAAATACAAGAGTGTACAAAACTACGAAACAAACTGAAATTATGACACACATGCTACAAGATTACTGCTTTATGAATCTGCTCTTTGCCTTGTCTTGCAATTCACCAACTGGTGGACGAGGTATGGGGGCAATGTTAGGGGGGATTTCTGGAAGAGCAGAAACCTGTGGCTGAAATGTCCCCTCTTTAATATTTATGATATCTACCATCAGTTCCTTAAGGTACTCATATTCCTTCTTCTCCATGACAGGCTTGGACAACCATTCTTTGGCTGCCTTCGAGTAGGAGTATTTCCACCTTTTTGCTCCTTTTGGTCCTGACCTGCTGCTACTTGTTTGAACTAATGCTTGCTCACGACCAACATTGTGGTTATGGTCTAGCACAGCTAGCTGCAGCCTTGCTTGCATTACTGGATACGAAAAGTGTAAACGTTTTGGACAGTATTTCAGTAACACACTGTGAAAAACTTCTAAACTACCTGTGTGGCAAGCCTTTGTGACATGTTTGAGGTCTTTCAAGAGCCTCTTGTCAAAGACAACCTCGGAGAGGGCCTGGTGCGGCTTTGACCCAGGTGTAAGCCATTTTTTACACCTCACTGTGTCTTCTGGCAGAGGATCATGGGCACACTTGTGGAAGTAGTTGGCACTATTCCACTCATGTATGTTTGATATGTGGTGGACAATGGAGGTCCACATTTCCTTCAAAAGGTCATAGTTTCCCCCACAATTCTGAGCACTCCACCAGAGGTGATTTTTAACAGAATTCACCCAAGGTCCCAAGTCTTCATTACCTTTGAGGCGTGCCTTAGCTGATAATTTCTTACCGATTGATTTGGTAAGATGCCACACATCAAACTCATGATCGATTTCTTTGAAATCTTCCTTCAATATTTTCCTTATTCCAACATGTCTGTCTGTGGCTACAACCCCAACCGATAACCCAGCTTGTGCCATCTTTCCCATGCAGTTCAAAAATCCCACTTTTTCCATGGCCACAGAGCTCCTCGCCTGACTCACTTGGACAAGGTCAAATGTGACAATTTTTTGAGACGTCATTTCCATCATGGTGTAGCTACAGTACTTGGCATTATAGCCAGGTGAATCACATCTACCATCACCACTTAACCAGAGACTTTGGCCTTGAAACTTTTCAATATCATTTCTTATATCATACATAAAATAGTTATTAACAGCTGGCAAAAGTAAATTTCTCTGAATATCATAAAAAACAGTCTCGGAAAAAAATTGAACACCCATCAAATTTGTGACTTGGGCAACATTTTTGAAAGTGTTTCCCGACAAAAAAATAGCAGCAGCACCAAGCAGGTTACCGACTGGAGCCCTTTCAATTTTAGGCTGTGATTCCCATTGGATTACTTCATTACCACAGCTGCATGTGACTTTTACTTTAAGTAAAGAGCCTACATTAGTTTTACTGACACCATCTATGTGTCCAAAAGTACAATTTCCACATTTCAATGAAAAAAACAATAAATCTAATTTAGAGTCAAATACAAAATATTTCTTTTCTTGACAAAACCCTATCTCTTCTGACACAGTGTCCTGATCACTTGAAGACTCAGAGTCTGGGTCAGGCTGATAATCTGGGTCTGATGGTTTGTCTTCTGTTTTTTTGCTCGATGAGGAATCATCAGGTTTGTATGACCTCTCTGATCGACTAGTCAGTGTGTCATCTTGATCATATGGTTTCTTCTCCTCACTGGATGATGTATTCTCCACAATATTTGACAATTGCCTAATGTTCTTTACCATCTTGTCACGGGCAGCTTTGGTGGGTGATGTCGATGAGGATGATGTTGGTAATGAAGATGATGATTTTGGTTGTTTTGATGAGGTGGATGATGATGATGAGGATGATGATGATGACGACGACGATGGTGATGAGTTGCCTCCTGGACTTATGTCCTCACTATACTTCTTTTGTGCTTCATCTTGCTCTAATGTTGGCAGTTCAGTGAACACATCAGGCAAGACATCAGATACAGATAAAGGCACAGGAGTGGCCGCCAAAGGCTGAACAAAACATTCACTTTGTGGCTCAACAGAGGGTACTGAGGATTCATACTGAGGACTATGTGGTTGTGGTTCAACAATGGATACTGGGCAATCATGTTCTGGTGTCTCTCCAATATCTTGCTGAGGCATGCGTTTCACATAGTTATGGTCAAGTGCCATGTGTAATGGAGGTTCCTCAGGATATTGGCATGAAAAATCCACAGAATATACTTCTGTTTGTGTGCTGAATGAAGTCTGCCCAGTGCCATCTGTTTGCACCTCTGTGTCAGCAGAATTTGAGGTCTGAAAAAAAACAAGAAAGTCAAATGACTATGTGATTCCTTGCCAATATTCATGATAACAAAGGACAATATGCACATACAGTACCAATCTTGAAGTTCAAATACCTTATCCTTCTTGAGACAGCATGCCTACACCATGCTCTTTTGATAACTGTGTGTGCTGATTACAGGTACTGTAGTTTTAAATGTTTTCACAATCTGACCTCTGGTGACCTCAAATGAACTATAATGTACACCAAAATCAATGGGAATCATTTACTCACTACGTCCAACCAACACACCAAGTATGAGGTTAGTCAGGGTTACCCTTCTTGAGATACCGTGTTTGCAAGCAAGGCAATACATACATACATACACACATACAACATCACCACCGCATAGATTCCTTTTGCCTTCGGCAAGGAATCAACAAAAAATACGAAGATCTCATTATCTGCTAATTTTACTTTTAGGAGGTGTAGTAGTAGGCAGGCTCTGTGCTACACTTTTCAGCATGATTATCATCAGGGTTGTCACCACGCCGGGCGGTGCTACCCAGCTCTCAAAATCTCCGCCCGGCACTCGCCGTCAATTTCAGCATCACCGCCCCGCACAAATTTCGTAACTTAATTGAATAAAATTGTTAGATTTCTTTAGACTTCTGAGTGATTATCCTTTTTTTATCACAAAACGGCCAAGTAAGCTGAAACATTTCTGCACTGGTCGAAACCAAAGAACTGAATTCATAATTTATACTCTAGAGTGCACCATTTTACATCCAAGCACTCTCCAACCCGCAAAAATTTTTCAAAGGGGAGGTCCCCTTAAACCCCCCAGGACAGCGATCACAAATTACCCGGCTCTCAAAATGGTCTGGTGACAACCCTGATTATCATAAACCATATAAGGTAGCAATAGCATACAATACTAACATTTTGTGCCCCTATCACATTATAAATGGCTTAAATTAAAAAAAATGAAGATCCATCAAGCTTCACTACAGTATGATAGTTTACAAGGGTTTTGAGCTTTGACCACACCAATACAGCAGGATCATCTACAGTATTCATAATGGGTAACCTGCAGGCCATGTAAGATAGCAGTAGCTTTTCTTCTTGAGATATGTTTCTGAGCATTTTGCAAAATTTGACATATTGTGACCATGAATGACCTTGAAACAAAACAGTGGGGATCATCTACTCAATACAAATCATTTACATGCCAAGTAGGAGATCATTTAGAGTTTATAACTGGCAAGTACACTACAGTTACCGAAAAGTTTTACTACCATCAACTGAAGAAGGTAAAACAATAGAGTTAGTAAATTGACGCTACTTTCCCAACGTGTTGCACACAATTCTAGTGCCTCCTCACTTTTCTTAACATGGCATAAGTTCACAACATGATAATGGGAGAAAGGTCACTTTTAAATTATCCCTAAGGTTCACAGAATCAGATTGGCATGCTTCACTTTTGCCATGCTTCAAACTTGTACATCACACTTACATAAATGCTTTGCAAAGATGTTTAAGTTATTTGAGCCTTTATTGTGTAAGTGAATCTTGGTACAGTAGCATTTGCACAGAGTACGTTCCTAGCCAGTCAAAAAAAAAAAACAATCATCCAAAGATCTCAGATACATAAAACATAAACGTAAAAACATTCACATCAATTCACATATGGTATCAGCTTGGTCTTTTCAGAGCATGAAAAAAGGGGGATAATATTTAAATTTTTTTTACAGAAAAAGATATACTTCTAGAATACTATTTAAGGTGTGATAGATAACAAACTTATGCAGAATGGGAGCAGTCTTTTCAAGAGACAAGTTTTCATGTGCATTCCATTATTTGTTGTTTAACAATACTTTGATACACTCTCTGTTAATTTTTTATGCATTATGTTTGGTAGAGATGAAACTGTTACTGATGATCATTTGTGAGACTGCATGGTTTAATAATGATTAAAAATATGCTCATTATATGACATGTTGGTGCATTTAACTGCAACATTCCCCCTGTAAACTGCATGCAAATTTACTGAAGTATTTGGGTGCCTAAATGGACTTAATAAACTGCTCATAAATCTCCTAATTCAGTCATGTACAGCACATCGCTTACTTACCTTGACCATAACATTCCTTGTCTTCTTTCCTTTCCATTGTTTTTTCCTGGGTACCTCTTGATGCTTGCTGGTATCACCATCCTTGAAGGAAATAAAAAAAAAAAGACTCAGAGAATGATCACGAAAAACATACTGTACAGACCTATTCTTATTCCAAAGATCTCTATAGCCTGCAACTTCAATCATTATTGGAAAGGAGAGAGATGCATGGGCATGGCAAACTTCACATACCGCACTTGAATATGGCCATGTTTGACTGTGGGAAACATCCAACTGACAATATGAGAACAATGGTGAGAAACTGATTTGCATATTAACCACTGTAGTAATGCCCAAGACTGAACACTTCCAAGGGAACCAAGGAAAATGTGCAATGAATCCTTTCTATCATTTGCGGTCAAATGAAAATAACAATGACTTCAAATTGACCTAAATTACTTGACAGGTAATTCCAGCCTCAACACAGAAAATGAAATCTACACATTTACTGTACAGTTAGCCAACATTCCATACTTGATCTTACACTACCAATAGGTAAGTAACTTACAACCAGAACAAACAACAACACAAAACTCGCACACCAATTTTGAAGTTCAAAAACATTACCCTTTTTGAAGTACTGCATCTACAACTTCAAACTATGACACTTCCTCACCAAAGAAAATGACAATATCTTCTCATCAAAATTGCAATGACAATACTTGCAAGTTCCAGCCAGAATCAGTTGCTAAGATTTCATTCTAAATAGATGTTTCTGACTTTAACCTCTGGTGACCTCAAGTGACTTTCAACTAAATGGAGAGTAATGACTACTATTTACTTTAACTCACAATGGACAATCGACACAAGGTTTGAAATTCCAGTAACAATCTCTTTTTGAGACACTGTGCTCACAAGGTGTCCAAAGTATGAAAAACTATAGCAGTGTTAACAGTTCAAAGATCCAGCAAGAATCAGTTGAAGGAAAGCCCTTAAAAAGTGTTCATACTGACCTCAAATGACCTTTGACCTCCCAGAATAAACAATCCAGATAATCTATTCAAAGGTACCACCTACATAACAACTCTTCAAGTGATTGCATGCAAAGGTGAAAAGTGGAAACATACAAATTCTGTGTCCAAAAGTTTAGTATGAGCTTTAAATGCAAAACTCCCACAACATGAAAAAAAAAGGATCTTGTCATACCTTCCCATCACCTGCAGGTCTCTTGGAACCCCTCCTGGCAGAACTTGAAGTTGAACAGTCTTCAAAACCAGGTCCTTCTATTGACTCACTGTCCTGTGAAAATGAAATGCCAAAAAAAAAAATAGGCAACTTAATTGTATCCACCAAATATCCCCATGTTATTTGACACTGGTTTTATGGCATTCATTTACATTAAAGAAGCAAAGTTGAATTACAAATTCCAGCTAACTTGGTGTATAATTACACGACAATCAATTTATGTTTTACAACCCAGCACTATCTTTGAACACAAAAGTGGTCAATATGATGGGAAAATGGGCCTTTTAAATGAAAACTCACAGATTTTGTGAGTACATTCCAACAACAGTGCTAACAAGACATACAGTACAGATAGAATGCTATGAGGGTACTGTGCCATGGACTCATGCGAGGGCTTTACCTCTGGACTGCAGCAGGGGGCCCCAGTGTAAGTTTCTAATCCCCACCAGAAGTGCACTGGTTCCCTTGCTTGGAGCCTGGCACTAAAAGTTTCTAGCTAGAAAACTGTAGTCCATTACTACAATATGCTTTCAAATTAATAGAAACTTGATTTGTGATATTTGTCCCCCCTCATTTACATACAGTATGATGTTGCATCTTTGTGTCACAATATCATCTACAGAAAAGAAGTTACAATACTCTATGATAAAAGGGCACAGATAAATATTGACATTGACACACAACAACAGACAGAATAGCCCAGAAAATGTTAAGTGTGACAAACAATCAGGCATACAAAGGAAACAGTATGTGTTTCATACCTCCTCTACACGTGGGTGTCTTTCTTTGTCTTTCGTACCAGAACTGGAGGCGCCTGAGGCAGGTCTTGCTTCGATTGACTCCAAGTACTGTGGAGATAGAGTGACAGAGAAAATAATCTTCAAATTCACATTGGCTGAAAATCTTTCAGAATCAGATGAAAAAAATGTTGGTTAAAAACTGTCAGTGTTATCTGCATTCATCATTGGCCATGTGAACAATGCTTAATGAGCTCCAATATGAACTGAGAACAGTTAACATGATGGCAGGAGTTCTAGATGCATATCTACCCAAAACCTGCTCAAGAATGCTTTCCATAGATCATTGATGATACTGTATATGATACTGTATATCTTACCGGTTTCCAAGAAATGAACTACCCTGCAGTAGTGTGAGGCTTACGGCAAGAGTTCTAAGCATGGGTTCCCCTTATCATTGAGATGAGAGGCATTTCTGGTACTTAACTACTGTACAGGTTGGGCACGCTACTAGCTCATTCTTTTCACAAAGATTTCCATTAAAAAGTATAAAGACTATACCAGGGTTCTGAAGTTCTGACCTGCTTACAGTACTTTTGTCACAACTGAAAGAGATATTGTGCCATAATTTTAGCACATCTACAGGCAGTGAAGTCACTTGAAAAAATTTTTTCCTTAATGTCTTATGAAACTCTGCCTTATTTTGTAACATTTTGTGCTTATTGCATGAGATGATTATAAAATGAGTATGACAACAAAAAAAAAAAAAAATGCAAAGAGTACACAGTGTACACATATCTACACTTACAATAGGGGGAGATTACGCCACCATGTACTCTCAAAAAGTTTTCAGACATTACACAAACATACAACATAGAAGTGTCAAGTAGACATTTTGAACAATGGCGTATTGAGAAACCACTGCATCATGTAGCCTACAGTAACAAAAATTCCACACCAAGTTGACTAATGCATTATCTGGAGCAATCTCTTATGCTAGGTGGCCAATGGTTTGTAAATTTAAGACACAGTCCAAGTGGAAGAAGGTAAAGTAACTTGCAAAGTAGGAGGTGATGTTGGCTTTTGCTCTACAGTATGTAGTATGTTAGCCAAGGCACAAATATTCCTTGAAGCAGTATATCACTGTTCAGGCTAGACTATACCATAGACTTTTACTGAAAACAGGCTATGCATTTATGTTTAGGTAGGCCCCAAGCTTTCTACTAGTTTCTAACATAGTCTGCCTATAACGGCAACCACTTTGTAGACATAGTCTTCTAACACTGTGAGTTGAGGTGTTTTGGATCAGACCTAGGTCTTTGGTCTTGTTCGAAGGTTTTGAAGCTGTTGATTACAGGGAGTTGTTCAGTTTAAAGGGATGCTGGTGCTACCAGAGGATACATTTTCAAGTATTTTCAGGGTCAGTGTTGTCTTTAGATGTAGGAAAACAGTTCCTTTCAGCTTCCTATTGCATGGAATAGCTTCATAGCTGAAACAGTCAATTGTACATTGTTTAATGCCTTCAAGGGTTTTCTTACTGCTAAAAGACTGAGACAGTGGGAGAAAATTGAGCAACCGTGCCTTCAAGTTCAAAAGCGTTGACTGGTTTGGATGGTTCCAGTTTTTTGACTCACATTGATACTGTACTGTATATAATCCTAAATCATTTATCATTGTGGAAAAACTATTTGTGGAAGACACAGTTTGACTTTTAAGAACTTTCACTAAGTTTAATATAAGAAATACTTATAAGCCTAACTAGTACTAGGCTAGGGTCTACCGTAGGTGCGACCTGATATGGATTAGCTAAAGTCACTCAGACTCATTTGGCATAGGCCTAGCTAAAATGAAGTGTTGTTCAATTAAATGCAGGCCTAAACATAGGCCTAGCTTTAACTTAGTTACTCAACTTATGACTACGTTAGTCATGTTACTTATGTGCTACTTGCTAAGCCTAATCTCGCACACGGGTATACCTAGGCTAGTTCTAGCAATCAGTGCAGCAATCAATCACACTTCGTGTGCAATGGTATGCTTAGGAGATGTTACGGTTTAGCAGTAGGCTAGCCTAACGTTAGGCCTAAGCTAACGTATTTCAGTTTTTTTCTGGGGGGAACAGTGTAGGCTAGGCCCAGGCCTGCACTACAGTGTTAATCACCACATGGCTTGATAGGTCTTGAATTTTGTGCGTCATGACTTGCTAAATGCTAGGTAAATAATTCTTTCGGTAACACGGAAAGGATGACTTGCTGGTTTTAGGCCTAGGACTACAGACGAGCAGTTCTCGGAACAAAATGCCAAACGTTATTCTGGGGGGTTAGTTCCCAAACCTCCAGCGTGGGCTTGACGGGAAAGAAAATTACGAGTACGATTCTCTCACCTTTCTTGCAACTGAGGAAGCAATTCTGTTAATGCTGGATAGCCTGGGTTTCGGAGGTGGTCGAAAAGAAAATAAAGTGGGCACTGCGTCCTCCCTCAATAACTTTCGAGGCTTCGTACCCAGCAATTTACTTTGCAAGTCCTCCTTGAAACAATCCGCCGTGAAGTGGTCCTCACATACAACATAGTCCTTGCCACTTACGAAAGTTTTGAATTCTAATTTTGTAACTGAAAGAGCGTTCAGCCACTTTTTGCATAGTTCTGGCTTCTTCTGAGGATTCGGGATCCTAAAATAACTTTTCTGGTCCCTGCCTGTGTGGTTTGAGCAGCCAAAAGCCTGACAATGCGGCATTTTCGGTGCAGCGTCTTCCAATTTTTCAGCTATTCGCGATTATCTTCAAATGTTCAATGTGCATTATCTAGTGTTACAGCCTGACCATGTGCTCGTCGCTCCTCAAATAGTTGGGCGGTGTTTACGTCACAGGTCACAGAGGTCAGGAGAAATTCTATACGAATGGCAGCTCACTTGTGTGTTGCGGTGCGGAAAGTGGCTATGTCAATGGCGGGTAGTTTGAATATGTACGCTGCCGTGTATAGTGGCTCAAAAGTCGCTAGATTTGACTTTGGAATCGCGAAGATGTGATCTTTTGGGTGAATTGTACTTGTATCTTGCCTTTTGTTACCCTTTAAATTCATATGAACACCACTCACTCTCCAAATAGTTTTTGGAACACAGGATTACAATCTTATTACTATTTTCAATGGCATTAATGATATTGGTAGCGATGCATTCACCCACAGCGAAATCTCTGTGATGGATACAGAGTTTCCTTTTATGAGTTTCACTTTCGAGCCTTGGCATAAGTTCATCTTCAACAAACTGTATATCGATGCTACTAAAGGAGATAAAAGCGTCAAACTGTTTTTCTTCCTCTGACTCCCTAGAGGAGAAGATTTTGAGGCCTGTTTTGACGTATATTAGAACCAGTATTTCTAAACGATATTTGTAAATTACAGCGGAAAGGAGTCCTGTTACAAACGCCGCAGTAATTGCAACAATTAATAGGTGCCCGGGACGGTGCGATGCTACTAGCTGAGGCTTTACTGGGTTGCAGATATTCGTCTTGTGTTCTATCCATTCATAAAGCTCAGTTTCGTTAGAAAATGGCGCACATTCGAGGTCTGCAATGTCAGTAGAAAATTTATTTCCAGAAACAAATGCTTGTCTCACGTACCAATCCGTTACGTATAAAATATCACAAGTGCAGTTTAATGGATTATCACTAATAGTTAGATACGAAATATGTGTTAGATTATCGAAAACACCTTGAGGTATTGTCACCAAGTTGTTGTTATCGAGCATTAAAATACTCAGTGATGGAATGCTCAGAAAGCTTCCTGGGTCTATGTGATATAGCTGATTCATTGATAGGTCGAGAGAGGTCAATTCTGAAGAAGAAATATTAAATGTGTGTCGATAAATTACAGTTAGCTTGTTGCTCCGAAGCACAATTTCTCGTAGCCTGCTCAGCTGGAGAAATGATCCATCCTCTATAGTCGTAATGCTGTTTTCTTCTAGATTGATTCTTACGATATTCGGCATTGATGTGAAAGATGTTGAATTTAATCGAGTAATCTCGTTCCTTTGCACAGAAAGGAAGTTTATCGAAGAGCTAAATCCTCGTGGTATGGCTTTCAGTCTAGCGTTGTTGCATAGTCCGTAAAACTGATGATTTGAGCACTGCACCAGACATCGACAAGATGATGGGCATTCCTCCGTTGTTGACACAGGAGAGAACCAAAACTCCGGATCCTTTAACATTTCGTCAATTAATGTCATTGTTCCATGAATTCCAGAGTAACATATTAATGACTTTCCTTCAATAAACAATTGATTAGATAAATAGTAATTCCCAGGCCATATTAAATTATGGTACTCGGAAAATTCGAACTGGTCCCGTCCGACACGAATAAATAAACCCCTAAACATGTCACAAGTACACTGAAGTGGGTTACTCTTTAAATAAGTAGAAACAGGAAATTTCGGAAGACCATTCACATCGAGTTTGTTCCAGTTCAAGCCATGCAACATAGGAAAATTTGTCAACAGATTACCCTGTAGATCTAAAGTTTTAAGATGAGAAATTTCGTAAAACGCATCTTTACTAACGTTTTTAATAACGTTCCACTCAAGATGAACATTTTCTAAAGATGGTAAACGAAAAAACGCTCTACTATTTACCCTCGATATATTATTTTTATATAAATCAATTGATTTAAGGTGGATCAAATTGCTGAATGTGTAATTATCAACGATGGTTATATCATTATGTGACAAGTCAATTTCTTCTATACTTTTTAAAGTTATGTTTTCACTGGGAAAGTTTTTAAAGAGAGACGGAACTTCTGTTAGTTCGTTGCTCCCTAAATCTAACACTTTTAAGTTGTTTAGATTTGCGAAAGCTGCCAGAGAGAAATTAGAGATTGCACAATGACTAAGATCAAGGTTTTCAATCCTTGTCATCTTACCAAGAAAAGGTACATATCTAAGATTTCGGTTCCCCGCTAAGGAAAGCCTTTTCAAATTCTTCAAGTTTTGAAAAGCCATCATATCAACAGCTGTTATCTTATTTTGGCTCAACAGTAATGTCTCCAAATGATTAAAGTTTTGAAAATGCTCGAATGTGATGTTCGAGATATTAGTTAAAGATATTTCTAAATATCGAAGGTTTGGCATGGAATCAGAGATTGTCATAGGCAAGGAGTAAATATTTTTGCTATCATAAATCTGAAAGTGTGTAAGGTGTTTTAAATGCCGCATGATATGAAAATCATCGTTTTGAAGGGTAACAAACGAAAACACTAGGGTTTCTAAATTTTGTAGGTTCTGAAATGCATTTTGCGGGATCTCGCTTTCGAACACAAAATTGCTAAGTATAAGGTTTCTTAAGTTCGGCAGGAAGGAGTCATTGATCATACTTGGTTCCGAGAGACCCTCAACCAGTGGTCCAATCAAGGCTTTTGGATATTCAGTGCTGCTGAATCGGTCGTCAAAATCTGGGAACATATTCAGTGTAACAAGATTGGTCGTGTGGTAAAATACTCTCTCCTGGATTTCTTTTATAACTGAGTAGGTTACATTGAATTCCTTCAAAGATGGCCAAGAATCTAAGTCTCCATTTCTAATTTCAAGGCTGGTACACCGATAAAGAAGCAAGGACTCCACTGTGGCTGACTGCGTAACAAGTCTCATGCACTCAAACATTTCTGAAGAATTAATGTTGTTCCTCCCGCAATCGACTACAAAATTACAGATTCCTTCCGGGGCAAGAGAAGAGGGACCATCTATAGGAAAGCGCCAAGGCAACATGTATGAGCATACCCCTGTCGTCGGAGCAAACGGAATGTCATTTCGCCATTTACAGTCCCACTGTTGCAGGCAAGTCGTAACATTACTGCACACGCCTTGGGAGATAGCATTATTCAAAAGGATGAAATACAGGATCAGTGAATTAGCGGTAGTCATTATCAAGAATATCCCAGTGCACAACACGATTGCAAAGTCGAAAGAAGGTGGTAATTGCTAAATGTATGCCCACTATACCAAAATGTATGAATGAAAGTATGAGCTTTCAGAAACAGTGGGTTAACTACGAGCAGTATGCATATGGTGAAGAACAAATGCATTCCAAGAAAATTAAAAGATACGATTGAAACAGTACGTTAGAACTTTTAAAACTTAAAATGACAGCAGAAAGTCATATGACTTAAGTGGGTATGTCTTTTTCGTTTAAAATAGACCGACAATTTTATCATCGAAAAGGAATTACATGTCTCCAATTGTTGATTCTAGCATGCAAGGTAAATGAATTACAAATACCATAAGAAGCATCCAAGTACGACGTTAGTCCACACTTCGGCACTTACAGGAACTCGAGTTAGATGTGTGATTGTAGACTCACTTGCCGATACACGGCACACGATATTATCGACTAACAGGCGGTTGAGGTGATCCCAATAGAACTATCTGGATCAACATTCATTAAATTCTGAACGTTCAGTATTTCCGGCTCAACTGTGTAACGAACTATTAATGGGATACTCACTGAATGAGCTGACAGAGGCCTTAGAGCTATAATAATGAACACGTGAATACGGCGACCAGCAATGTTGCTTGCACTGTCCAGTCCAGTTTGTACGATCATCAATTAAACATTCATCACGCAGCCCGGGTAGGTGAGGTGTCCATTGCTGACTTGTCCGACCAGCAAGTAATTCCAGTTTGCCACTGTAAATATACCTTTGAGAAGCCACAAGTACGTTTAAGTGTGACAAAATAAAACAGTTAGACAATATTTCATACGTTGGATGATATTTCGTCCTCAAAATACCGCCTTGGTCAAGAAGTGAAGAAATATTTACGTACTAGTGCCCCATCGAAGGAAGAGAATAGCCCACACTGTTAATTAATGCTCCACAGTGAACTTTGATTCTGAATCCCTCAGTACATAGATCACCTATTTGTTTCATCAGTCTGCTTTGACAAACTAAAGAACCTTAATGTTACAATCTAGCTTTTATTCAGTGTACTTTAACCGACTGCAAAAGGCCGAAACTAAGCTGTTGACGCTTGATCAAACAATGCCGAGTCTGAGTCACCATTTAGGGGAATATTGTGCTTTATCAAGTACTTTATTGTACTTTACCACGCAGCTAAAGAACTGTCATTGCAGCCAGTAATGTGATAATGAACCTACACAGTGTGTACTGTGGGAGGAAGTGTCTCGCTTCCATTCCTGCTTACGTGCGCTGAACACTTAAACCAGTGTCTCGACATGTCCCTAAACCAATAGCGAAGACTTCTTTGCAGGATTTCTGTATCTATGACCGAACAACATAATTGTCTGCACTAATTGACATTCCACGCATATATCCGTTTCTTTTCCGGGAATTGTCAGAGTGACAATTTTGTTGAGGAGGTGATAAGGGATATCATGGTTACTTCCCTGTGCTTTGATCACTTTATGTATTCCAGTGGGTCCTATTGTTTCTCTGTTAAAGCAGCAATTTGCATTATTAGTGTGTGTGTGTGTGTGTATGTGTGTGTGTGTGTTTTCGACATTCGTGCAAGGTACCTTATATCTATATACTGACATTATGAACTGTTCTACGCAATTTTTATTTGATACAGTAAATAAAAAAAAACAAGAAAATAAAACTTTCTGCTTTGCATTCTTAGAAACAACCTTCAAAAACGAAAACAACTCCCCATATTAGGAAGGGCAGTCGGATTTTGAACAAAAAGACATTTCTTAAGTTCTACCCAGGGACGACGCCATAGGGGACAAGGTGAGGACGTTCCCATCCCCAATCATACTTTGACCGGAAAATAAACCATTGAAAACAGTTTGATAGAATCATTCACAAAATAAAGTATAATTGTAAAATGCAATGAGAAATGTCATTAACATTGATCTTTAACGTGTTTCCAGTCACATTTCGTCTGAAAACGTCCTCGCCGACCAATAATCGCCCCTAGCTAAGATAGTACATGCAGGGGACGGAAATATTTCCTCTGCGAATGAACGTGAACCTATGGATGCAGATTAAGTACAACTGTCGTGGTTTCTCTCTGCAAAATAATGGAAAGCGGGTCCGGGAACGTCATATCTAGGAGAAAAGGGGTTCGGACCTCTGAGCTTGAAAACTTCCGGGTGTAGTAATAGTGACAGTAACAGTAATTTAAAGTGATAGTAATAATAACACGTGGCCCCACCAACCCAACCTGACCGGAGAAAAAACGACAAAGTCAATGTCCTCTGGGACTTCAAGATACAAAGAGACAGAGTGATATCTGCGAAAAGATCAGACCTGGTAATAGTGGATAAGACGGCCAAACAAGCAATACTAATAATAACAATAAATATGGCCGTATAGAACTATATCAACATTAATGAGAAAGAGAGGGAGAAAATAGAGAAATACCTGCAGGATCTGGGACTTGAGGTACAGAGGATGTGGGACGTTAAGACCGCAGTAGTGACCGTGGTAGTTGGGGCACTAGCTAGGAACCATCACAAACAACCTTGCACACCTGCGACAGATACCAGACAGTAATGAAGTTCGACCACTGATAAAGACAACATTACTTGGTAGTGCCCACATTCATTATTTAATAATAATAATAACACCGCATACCAAGGAAAAATTAAAGGAACCGATAGCCTTGACCGGTGGCCTTGACCCAGCATTGGAAAGATCAGGGATGATGTGAGGGACACAAGTATCTTGGCATACTACAGAAAATGCAAAACAAAGAGTAAGACGTCATACAAAATGCCACATTAACACACAGAAAGAGACTGAGACAAGTGCTTAAATCACGACTCAATGTCAGAAACAAGCTACAAACAATTAACACATACGCGATACCAGTAATCACGTACACTGCAGGCATAATTGACTGGAAGCAGACAGAACTAGAACAACCCGACAGAATGATGCCCATGTACGGAGGAATCCACCCTAGAGCCGACATACATCGACTATACCTGCCACGTAAAAGACTGGTGGAAGAGGTCTAGAGGAAATCTCGGCCACAGTAAGATTCCAATGTGCCGGACTTCACGAGTACATCACATCAGTGAATGACACAGGCCCACTGATAGAGGCAGTCTGGAAGCACGATGAAGGATTGCAAGTGTATAATTTGCAAGGTGGAAGGTAAGACACGACCACAAAAGACTAAAGGAAGGCAGGATTGTCACTAAAGTAACAAAATCAATGTAAAGAGAAAGAATTTCATCGACAATGCCGCCAACAGGTGGAGCAGGTTACCAACACGTAAATGGCGTACAAGCAGTTATCCTGCAGAGGACTGGTGTTGGTCAAGACTTAGGGTATGTTTCCCTATTCCCACAACACACGACCAGATATGCCCACAGTACAATAATGATAAAATTTGAGGGCGTCCCACCTCTGAACTGCATAGGGTTGATATAAGGGAACACGAGAACTGCATATCCTCTGAATGAGTCGGTCCACTTGTGAACAGTGCGCATGTAGACAACATATATACCACCTATACCCTATACAGAGGTTGGAGATTCATTCGCATTTTGTTAACCTTCTGTGAAAATCCTTATCCTGGACATTTGGGAAGCTTTATTGGTATTTCATCCTTTGAGATGGGTTCTTTTTTTTTATGTATTGAGCATAAAAGTAGGCGAATTAAAGTATACATGCTGTGAAAATGGTGCTAGTTGAAGCAATTGTGGAAAAGTTATTAACTTTGAGCTGGTGTAGCAGTATCACTCCAGTAGAGTTGATATGCGATTTCTCCCAGGTATTGTCAGGATTTGTCAACGGTATGTTAACTTCGACGGCCCTTAGCAGAAAATCTAAGCACGTAAGGTTCGGACAATTGAAAGCGGCCTGAAAGGCAAATGTATGAGTTTTCTCAAGAGTGATAGTTCATATATTTTAATTTTACACATGGCTTTAGAAATATTACTTTTGCAGTTTTAGTTTATAAGTCAACGGAGTCATTAATATGGGCATGGTAGTTAGTTCGGATATTGCTATGAGGACGAGCTCTGCATTGACAAATGCAATTTGTTCTTTGAATCTGTGCATGTTACTGGAAGAAAAGAAATTGTACCACAAGACTTGCACAGGGCATAAAATAAAGACCAAGGCACTTATCATGGATGCACAAGACCAAGAACTGTGTACAAAAAATCACTGGGGCAAGACACTGAAATTATTTGACGGCAGTGAGTGTCGATGTCCAGAGAAGTAGATGAGACTGTGAGACACATCGTAGCAGACTGCTAGAAGTTATCCGGAAATGAGTACCTGAATAGACATAACAGTGTGGTAACAGCCTTTCATCCAGAAATCTGTCAGCACCACTGAATTCCCACGTCAGAAAGAAAACATGGCTTCACAAAGCTGAGGTGGTTACAGAAACTGAAGAAGTGAAACTGCTCCAGGACTTTGGTTAAGTTAGGAGCGACAGGATCTTAACAACAAGGAGACCTGACCTAATGGTAGTAGACAAACAAGAGAAGACAACCAGTATAATAGATGCTGCGGTACCACTTGATAAGAACGCCAGGGTTAAAATAGAAGAGAAGTGACAAAAATAAAAAGACCTGAAGATGGAAATACAAAGACCAAAGAATGATAAAGCGGACGTGATACCAGTAGTAGTATGGCACAAGGAACGGTTAGCACAATTCTAGGTAACCAAAGAATTTTAGGAGGTCATGATATGAGGAAATTCATAAAGCAAGGCATCATCTACAGCACCCACATTTTCGAGTAGGATCAAGAGGTCGAGGGGAAAATGGATGGAAAAATACCAACCAAGGAGTGTTGTGAGAGATGTGAAATAATAATAATAATAACAGTATCATGTAAGATAATATAGTAATAATAATAATTATATAAGTGATAGATAGTAGATACGATGGACAACGGAAGAAAACAGAAAAGTTAAGAAATCAAAGTTAGGAAGAACCATATATAAATTAAGAATTTCAGGCAAAGCAACGTGCATTAAAAAGGGGACAAATGTCGACTGTAAAAGAGCTTTAGTTTAGAACTGCTACAATGCTTATGGACAACAAAATAACTTTTGAAATGACTTTAATACATCACAAATACCATAAGATCTAGGTGTTGCAGCCAGATTTTGTCCTTGTTTCAACTTCTGGTCTTCGAGATCCTAAGACAGGTCCCTGGACCTCATTCTTTATAGGCTTCGCACTCGTTATAGCCCAGCCACTGCCATAACTAGTGACTAGTTGTACTGCATCTGCACAATCATAGTGCATCTGCAATGTCCCCTTCCCGGAAGTAGAAAGTCTGGCGACGCCACTCCTTTCCGTTGCATTCACTATCTTTACCTAGTTGCACTTACTACCTTCTTACCTTTGCATGGCTTTTTTTTTACAGACGTTACATTCCACTAGTGCTCACCATGTACACATGCAAGGGAAACACTCCATCACATAGCATATCATTCAGCGTTGCTCTTAAAAATTACTATTTGATATTATCATTGATTGCTTGAACTTGATGCATTTGATTAGCAAAACAGATGCCAATTTTACAGGAGGACTTTTTTCCAATATCAAATATTTACCATTTGTTCATCGGTGACGCACGTCGTTAGTGGGGAAACAAATCAGTGAACGTCCTTTCTCTCGATGTTTCGTGTCAGTATTTTATTACAAAGTACATAACAAAGTGATGTCAAATATGAGTGTTCAGACACGTGGGCAAACGGTATTTATTGAATCGACTGCGCTCTTTATCGGTTCTCCTGGTCCTCGAAAATGGTATACCGTCCCCAGTACCCGGTATTCACAGAGCTGTCAATATAAAAAAGATACAACACCACCACCTCACACACACACTTTTGATGTGGCTAGAATATCATGAGTTTTACTGGCAATTGCGCACCTGGCCATCTGCATTTGCTCTTCGTCAGTGTTTCAAGGATGAGATAACATAGGGGACAAGGTCACATACCACCAAACCTGAAAGAGAACTAGTCACTCATCTGACAGATATTTGAATATGAAAATTGTCTTGACAATTTTGTTGTCCCTTCAAAATTCTGACTCTCCAAGGAAGCGTTTAAATATCACCGTAACTTGAAATCAACCAGACCAATTGGGAATCGACGTGAATGTTCCTGTATGCAAACGTATAGTGATCACAAAACTGCATTTAAGAGTGTCTGTGAGATATTCCGTGAAATTTGACCTTCATTGACAAATGTTCCGGCTTTAAATAAAGAGTTTTTGAGATGCCAATACCATGCTCGTGTAATAGCTGAACTAGAAATATGATTTCTGTTGGGAACAGCGTGTCTATGGTGTTAGTGGTATGTTGAAAACGTTATGACTGACTGATTGTTTGATCATCATTGATTGCTACATTGGTTGATATTTTCAAGCAATTAATGTTCTTTCAAGTCATGATATAAGTGTTCTGCTAAATACAATTCAAAATGATTTTATCAATAGGCCTATTCATAATTGGAACTGTGCAAACAGGTTATCACTCAATGTCAAGAAAACTTCATTTATTATGTTCAGTTTACCTCCAAAGAAGCTTAACGTAAATGAAAATAGTATAAATCTCTGTGGAGAGGAAATCATGCTTTCCAATGCTACTAAGTTTGTTAAGTTGGAGTGTTTATTGACAAACATCTCACCTGGAGTGACTATATCCAATATGTCTCCAAAGATTTAGATATTCTTAAAAGGGGAGATCAGGGTTTATTTCACAATTTGCTTCACTACATTTCCCCACCGTTGTCGTACAATGACTTATAGCTAGCAAACAGCTCACAAATATGATCAAGATTATCTCAAATCATTTGGACAATTTCGAGAAACGAGTCATATTCGGTATAATCGTGTAGAGGAGGCTGTCTTGTCCTTTACATGAAAGTTTATTTTTTGTACCCGACAAATATTACGATATCTCATTCAACAGTAATTAACGCAATAATAACCGTTTCTTCTACCTTCAAACACCTACCCAACGTCTCTATATTTCGGTGAACAATCAGTTTAGAAAGAAAAATCAACTAAAGGTGAATTTTCTCAGTCAAACCCTGCTTTCCCCTTTAACAATCTCCGTCATGTCCTCCCCGAAGCATTATGATTACATTGTGCAATATCCTTATTCTCCCTTTCATTGCCTAGTCGGTACTGTTGTATGGGGCAGTATTTATCACACTAGAATTCAACCGACGTCTATTTTACAGAAAAGAGCAATTCGTTATATTTGTGATAACGATTACCTTTATCGTACTGCTCCTCCGTTTAACAGCAAGAACATTCTTACAATTTATGATCTGAATCGGTATTAAGTTACTATTTTATTCATAATGCTCTCATCATTGAAGTCTCATCTTCATCAAAAATAAAGTTTCATCTTACTTCAACCTCAAACTGTCATCAGCTCATACTTTATAGTATATATTTTTATCTGTTTAATTACTATTTAACTGTCATAAACTTCAATATATTTTTCTAATCACTTTGCATTTAGGAGTGGCAACGAAAATAAAAAGTTCCTGATTTGTGAGTGAAGGGGTTCTATGGAAAACGATACATATGCCAGAGCATTTAGTGTAATTACTACCGTCAACAATACTTGCTGAATTAGTGCTCATATTTTATTTCATTTAATTTCATTTTTCTTACATATTTTAGGTTTAATTATTCCGTTTATAGAGTTCCTTTTAGCGGAAGTAATGAAAATAATAAATATTATTAATATTTGACATCAATGTCTACTGGGCGGAACTAAATGGTAGGGGCAAATCATACTAATTCATTCGCAATGACAGAGGGAAAGAATGTTGTAGGGGGAACTTCTTCAATGGTGCAGATTTTTTTTTAGTGACATGGTCGATACACTATGTAAGCATACAAGTCTACATAAATATGATAATATATATAATAATATATAATATAGAAATGTGGAACTTTTCTTTACATGTCAGCGAAATTTTTAGTCTGATCTTTTCCTTTAATTTCCAAAATTACCTTCAACTTCGCCTCAGAAATCCTGCACCAGAGCTGGACAATAACGCAACCTCATATTGACACAAGAATTTTTTTCCCCACGGTTCTAGCATTCAGTACATTCCGTACAAACATAACGTCACAGGTCTTGTCCAATCCAAATGCAATCGTCTTTAAGACTACTGCTCGATTGCTTCAAAGAAGCTGGAATATGAGTTGTACTGATCATCTGCCTTTGTTCTTCGTCAGTGTTTCAGGGAAGAGAAAGTAAAGGAAGAGATTACATGTAACAAAACCTGAAAGGGAACTACGAATTCATCTTCCAGATATTCGGATACAAAAATTGTTTCGATATATTTGTTGTCCCTAAAAAAAATCAGACTCTTCAAAAGAGCAGAGCAGTTGATCACTTTTACATGAAATCAAACAGATCAATTGGGAAGAAACATGAATCGATATCAATTATTAATGGAAATGAATAATCCATGAACAAGTAAGGCTTAAACGATTTTATTTCGTAGTGGCTATGAAATAGTTCGCAGGATTTTCAGTGACAAATTTTGACAACTCATACTCCAGCTTCAAGAATATTTACGATTATTAGACTTGAAAAAGAAATATGAACAACCAAAATCTCTAGCTGTTGTACAAAAAAAGGTGTTTGGCTGCAGTAAGTACTCTCGAGATTGGGATGGAAATGGTGACTCGCCACACATATATCATGTATGTGTAATATTGTACTGTAGGGCCCGTTATCACAGATTCGTGTAAACATAATTCCAACAAGCTAAAACTCCTGACAACTCTAGAGGCACAAACATACATGGATGAAACAGTTCTCACAAACGCGATAACTGAGTCAGATGCAAGGACGAATACATGCAGGTGAGTTGGTCCAAGGGGTTCGGACCTCAAACTTTTTGCGAACTACACTACAACGTGCAGAGGGTTCCGCATCACTTTTCCTGTGGATTTTTTTTTCAGAGAAACTTCGACAGTCTTAATTGCTCCTCCATATAGACCAGTAGACCCTGAAAAGATTTTGCTCTCGGTTCGATGTCGGTTTTAAGACGGCGTCTACGTCGGTCCGACGTCCGCCGTTCGCTATTTGCAAAGCTGTTCGACGTTGGATGGACGTCGCCAAAGACCTCCATCTTATGCAGTCTAGCTGTTCATCATCCAACCTTTCAATGTCCATTTAATGTCCAAATGATGTCGGCAAAAGGACAGCAATATATATATATTTTTTTTAACTTGAATCTGACGTCGTTTTACAGTCCCCAACTTGGGTTATGTCCGATAACTACCCGACCTTAATCTGACCCATTGGATCAAAATCGACGTCCAACCGTTGTTACTTCATCTGCAGTTATTTTTCTTCCAAAACCGCATATTAATATATATATATCTGTAATGTCAGCAACTAATCGGCTGATTATCATCTAATAGGGTTGCTGTAAATATTCGTCTGAGCCATGCGATAGTATTACATCGGTTGCAGTACCCCGACTGCACCCTCCGCCATTCATCTCACACAGTGAGTACGTCTTCATTCATATTACACAGCGAGTATTCGAAGGTTTTTACCAACCACTTTAGGAAGAATATTTGCATGAATTGAAGAACAACCCTTCCCTGCAAGTTCAACTAACAATGCTGATTTGGTAAACATAGCTCCATTGAGAAATACTTGACGAAAAAGTAAATGCCTCTTAAAATGCATTTCAAACAAAATGTGATAAAAAACCAAGTTCACAAAAACAAGATAGAGTAGGTTCATAAGTTTCACTATGATGTTCATGAAATTACTACCTTCGCTTGCAGAGTTTCCCCTACAGGTGAGATTAAAAGCCAGTTTTACTTTAATATCCACATCAGAGAGTTGACCGGAAGCTTAAAAAAACACGGCCGCGTTTATTTTACTTTAAAATTACTATGATAAAATCACCAACAGGTAAAATAAGGCAATGTCATTCTTTCGATTTGATGACGTCTTTGGACCTACTACGGACCTTTTGTTGCAAATAAAAGAAAAAAAAAAATGAACGATATTCATCTGTTCTGACACTCTTGTTTTTTTTGTTTTTTTTTTTGACAGTCGCGCCGCAATTATAGTCAAAATATTCAGTGACCATCTAAAGATATCAAATCCTTTTCCAGTAATACCGCAATACTTGAAAACGTTGGTTTCAGGTTCACTTGAGGACTGAGAAAAGTCTAAGAATCCCAGGCTGGCGGATCCAGGGGTTGGGCAATCTGACCATTCACAATTTAGGCCCAAACTATTTTTACTGAATAATTAATGAATAAACTTGTATTTTGTCAAGAGAGAGAAATTATGCAGTAGTATACGTTACTCTATGAAATGTTGCATTAAATCGCATCCAGCTCTGGCCGGCAGAGTGGAGCCGTGACCTTATAATCAACGGGTTTTTGAGGGGCATCACTAGAGTGCAAAGGGCGACTGTGGAGGCCGAGAGGAGGAGTTCTTTCAAACTAGGGAGTATATTTATTTAAAAATATCTGGTACGCTCCAACTGATGGCAGTAAAATGTCACGGGTCTCCCCGCACGCTTGTCCAACTCATAAAACCAGGAGGAACAACTGGGGGCTGGAAATTGGGGCTGAGGCTCAATAAAAAAAAAGTGATTGCATAATTTCTGATAGTTATATCATTCCAACCAATCTGACATATGTTGCTATTTTTCATAGATTGATTTTTTTTCATTAACAGAGAAATTGAAGACAAAAGATTTCTTTTTCACAGCTGGTTACATGCTTTAAACTTTGCTCGGGACCAACTGATGTAGTGCTCCCCTTAGATATTACTTAGAAAGATATTACATGAAAAGTTGCAGACATGAGTCATCTTCTTTCAAGGCTTTTTACATGCAACTTAAAAATGTACCAGAGTAACTCAGAGAGTACCGTTTATGGTCACGCATGTGGTGGGCGTGTGAACCCAAATGTTTTCTTACGCCAAAATATGATGCTGCTAATGGTGACTTGCTATATTTATTTAAAAGAAAAATCTAGATAGGATTTTCTTTCAACCCTTTCCTTCATTCAGGAAATTCCTGAAAGGTATACCACATGGAGATACGATGGAACGTGCAACTTTCCCTGGACAATATCAGACAAGCTTTTTATAGATAATTTGTTTTTAGAATGCTTGTAACAATAAAAAGGAAAAGTCAGGACTTTTGACAATGACAAATGAGAGAGTAACATGTGGTGGAAATGTTCACCAACTTTCATTTAAATACTTTGTTTACTTTCCAAGATACTGCAATTTGAATGTTCATAAAAAATTGAACAGTAAGCAGCCATTCTGAAATTGTGATGACATAACCTGACCACATGTGATTCAATAGCTTTTGTTTTTTTTTTTTACATTTCTTTGTGAATATATTTTTAACAGTTATGCATTCATTCAAATCAGAATTTTAATGATTTGATTATTGCATGATACACTTCAGTAATTAATCACAAATGTAGGCAAGTGAAGGCGGATTCATGGAGATTAAAAATTCATGCTGTGAGTGGTTATGTGACATCATAAACCAACATGCTCAAGTGGGTTTACATCCAATTGAGACAAAAGGGCAGTACCCATCTCTGAATTTCGAAAGTGTGTGACTTGCATAGTAGTAATATTTCTGAATAAAACTTTGTAGTAGATGTTTGTTCAAGTTACAATGCTTCATTTTTTTTTTGATGAATATCGTCTCAGTGCTTCCGTCTTCTTTATCTGAATATCTCCACACAAATATGACTTAACTCGCTTACATATGTTACCTGTAACGCATAAGAATAGAATATCCCTCTGACATTTTAAAAGGGTAGGGGCAGTAGCCATTAAGCTACCACAATGCAACCACCCCTGCACCCCCCCCCCCCCCCACAAAAAAAATAGAAAACGCGCCCACAAAAGAATAACCACAAGGAAATACAAGATGTTTTCTATTTACATAAGTTATCAACATACAAAATGTATAAGTGAGTTTAATGTGATGTCCCGAGCTATATCCTTCAGATAATGAAATGCTTCTTCATTTACCTTTAACAATCATTTAGTTAACAATGACAATACTAGAAACTGGGGTTTTGGAAAGGCTGCTACTGATCCACTACAGGCTACAAATTTAAATGAAAAGAGATAAAAATATTTCACTTAGCCTATTACTGGATATAAAAGGACTCTCCCGATCCCTACAAAATTAGGAATCCATGCGGACTGTATATTTCAGCTCTACATGAAAGAGAAGCCAGTTTCGTTGAGATGAGAAGAGCGATGCATGACAATGTTTGGTCCTTAATCATAACGTCCTCGGAGGCCTATAGTGGCTGCAGTTCCCCAATAAAAAAGAATCTTCGAAAAGTAATGATGCTAGTGCCCAAGGTAATTTGCAAAAGGCAGTTATGAAGACACAAAACACGTTTGTGTGATCAGCTTTTTTGTCATATAGGCTTAGGTCTGAGTAAAAATGAGCAAACAAGAGGATGACTTATTTAGTTTAACTTGCAGTGTGCAGCCATAAAAGTGATGAATGAGGTTTGCTTACAATATTTTCAAAATAAATGAACAAATGAACAAGAATTTAAACAAAAAATCGAAAGAAAGCATTCGGTGGACAACGCGATATGATAGCAGACAGTGTGCTTAATATATTCTAAATTGAATTTGAAAAACAAACTCGGACAAAATTCGACATATCATCCTCTCACCAACACTTGTATGATTTGTTTATGTTTTTGAAAGCAGCATTTATCCGCCATAGAAATTTATAGAAATCATGAGGGCGTCATGAGGGGGAATAAAATGCATGCGAAGACCATACTCTATTCGGCAAAAGACGTTGTCATGAACTTCCCGGGCAAACATAAGTTTCTAATGGAGGACAATACATACCTTGCAGTTAACGTTGGAAGGCAGTTTTATCTTAGTATTATCTATAGAAAATCAAACAGTCGCAGTATATCCTTTTCAAAAATGTAGTGAAATATCAAACCAGCCGATTCTCCAGTTTAGTTATATAGGGCAAATGTTGAGAGCAGAGATATTTTGCCTTACCATTGTTCATGTATAAGGTTCACATATAGCAACCCATCCTTACATGCAGCAATGACGTCCTCCACTATCGGTTCGACTTTAATTTGTTCAGTGTATAGGTCCTTAGCCTAACGATTTCCTCGATTATCTATTTCCATGACTTCAACATATCGTACAACGAATCGTACGGCACTAAACAATATCTCATTTTCTTCCACAAGTTTTGTATACTGCAACATCACACAGACTTACATATTTTGTTTACATGTATACGCTTAAAGCTATTATTTTCACAGCATGGGCCTACTTGGTGTTTTTCGTTCGTCACTCCGAGTTTATGGATGGTAATGATCGTAGAATATCGCATTCATAGACATGTTCAGCCTCACTGTGGCCATAAACAATATCCATCGTGCAAAAGGGAAACAAAAGTCGAGAAAGTATGGCACAACTTTCTGCTTTGCTTTCTTACTTTCCGCTGCAATTACGTGGCCACTACGGGAACTCCAGTAATATTTAGAACACTAAAATTAAAAAGAAATATTTTTAATCTAGCCTTGATTTTTAGCCACTTTATTAGCTTCTACACTATAATGGTCCAGCATACATGTGATTAAGACCGACGAGATACGTGATAGCATCACTCTGTAAATTAACTTATTTTTTTTTATACCGATTCTCATGAATAAATATCACATCAGAGTGATTGGTTGAATTTAAGACAGTGGTGGCCTGTGATCAATATGGAAGAGGAAAGTTTTCGGGCTTACATTTGCTTGAGAATAATATACTTTCGTTCCCATTAACGTTCGTTTGAGTCTAAGTTTGATAGATCGTGTTATCATTGGGGTTCACACTGCACGATGAACATGATACCGAAATGCGGTGAAATGGGTGCTGCAACCGTGACCCAATATGCTGCTTTAAGACATACACTTGTGACTTGACGTGAAAACAGATTATATCAAAAGATCTCATCCATAGCCATAGTGTGTGGGAAATGTAGTTCTACAACGTGTATTATTGTTATTTCACATTGTAAAAAGTTTCAATTTTCAACCGGGTTAATTCTGGTCACGTGTGATTTACAGTAAATATTAACATATTATTTGCATATCAAAGGATAAAATACCATGAAGACGCAATCTTAAGGAGCTCACCCAGCAGTGCAGTAACTGATTCTGAATGTATCCAAATATTTCAGATCTCCAATACAGTTCGCTTTCGTATCTCAGGGTGCACGCCTCGGACTCTCTTTATGTTCTCCATAACGTTAAGTTATATCTAGATGCCAGTGTCTCACGGCAGTGTCTCACACTTACTGCACCGTTTTGGAGTTCATAACAACAGCTTTCAAAACTGCTTTCATTTGCAGAATTGTCTATGATCCAAGTTTGACTTATCGTAGAAGATCATCTTAAAAAATAATAATAATATTAATACTAAATAAAAAAACCCGAAAAAGGTGAAGGCCTATATATGCAGATTTTGATTGCGACCATATACACCCCGTACAAATATAGTCGTTTTTCTGTAGTCATACAGTCGTTGTCGCCGTATCCCACAATCAATTACACTTTAGTTACAAAATGATAGGCTGTAAAAAGTTCAAAATCGTCGTCGGATAGCAAACAACACTAGAATACAACTAGTGGACCCTTCCAATTTTCTAGATTTTATTTAAATGGAGAAGTTGTCACCACCTCAAATAGATCTCTCCGAGGGTTGTAAGCCCCAACCCCCCTCTCTCTCTCTCTCAAAAAAAGAAAGAACAGTATTATCTTGACCACTGATACTTTTTCTGAAACTCAAGTAAAGCCATTTTCTTTCTTTCGATTTTCTCCCGATTTTTGGTATGCGTCCAAAAGATTGGCCTGGTTGATCACCCTCGAGAGTTCTGGATCTCATGTAAGTCGAAGACGATCAACATCCCTCGGGAACACCTGACAGAATGCAAAACGTCGAAAATACCATCACCTCGGATCTTATATAATTACGGATGTACAGTTAGCCTCAGACCATATTTTTTTTTACATTGCAAACCAGAAATTCGTTTTTCCATCGCAACATTTCTTTTTTCGTCATTTTTGTTTTCTAGGTTTCCTTGTTTTTGTTCCTAAGTAAAGCAAATATTTTGTGTTGAAAATTTGATAGTTCGTTTTGCAAAATGGAGTCAGATTAATTTCGAGTAATTCTCTAACTGAACTATATATACTACCTAACCGCTTTGGTCATTGCATTTTTTCTAACTTCATAGCTTTTTCATGCTGTGGTTTTGTCGGATTAAAAAGATATGTGGGTTATTGAAAGGTCTTGTTGGAACTGTTAACATATGACATACTTGGAAGCGAGAGTCTTTTTTATGTAACTTTTTTTTAAAACTATTTGAGCGGATTAACATCCTCCATAACAGATTGCTTTTTTTATCTGTGTAAAACACTGTTTTGAAATTTTTTCGCGTTTCACTTTTGACAGGAAACTCATGGCTTCATGGAAAGGTCAGTCGTCTTTAGGGTTTGCCATCGCTTCTTCTGAAAAGGAATTAGATCATGAAGATGACCTTATCCTTAACTTCACACATACACACATCCTGTTCTATGTTTTTTCCGGATAAAAATTTATCCCACACAACACTTCCTCGGATTTTCCTGCTTTTGAAACATTAGTTTTTTAATGTTGTAAAAATAAAAATGATAAAATTTTTTATGTTTTTTGTTACTAGTTCTTCAACTTCATTAAGCTGCTAAGAAATGAAACAAAGTTATTCTACCTTAGTAAACGTTACTGAATACTCATGCATAATACTGAAAGGTGCTTTGCACTGTTGTTAAGATCTCATGTCATTCCTTTCTCGATAACTCTCTGCATGCGTCACTAATTAGTTCATGACTTCAAGAATGACATAAATTGTCTGGAAACTAATTACCAGAACATTTCTACTATTCTTTTATATTTCTTTCTTCAATTTTCTGTAAAATTTACATTTTTAAATGTAGTTTGAGAATGGGAGGCATGCAAGTCATACTGGAAATTTCATTGATCATCGTATATATTTATTAGCGGGGATTTTCACCCGAAAGACACAGGAGAACTGAAAATGAAAGAATCCAAGATCTGATTTAAAACGAACGAAAGGGTAAGGATCATCGTAAGTATGAAAATTTAAAGTTTGGAAGTACCAGCATGCAGCTGAACAATATTGCACAACACTGTGTGTGCGTTACATTCGTCAGACTCAAGGGACAGCAAGGGCCATCCCTTTAATTCATTTACAATCAGAATTATTTTGGTTAAGAAATATCAAGTTTGACATTAAGTCGTATCTGCCGGGTGCATCATAGCTTCTTTCTATCTTACCACCACCCCCCTCCCTCCCCTCCTCGTAAGCTGACAAGCATCATGCATCGAAAATAACAAGTAGAATACCAAGCAGAAAAAAAGTGTGTAAAACACCTGAAACCGCAGCTACTTCCCTGTATTTTTCTCGTTTTTTTTTTTTTTCTTCAAGAGGAGTAGGCCTCATAACCTTTATACCGTGTTGGTGGCTCATTTTCAGAACGTAACACCTGTCATTAAAACAATATACATCCTATACTTCTTGAAACTGATATACTTGGCCGTTGAGCTGATATCATCAGTGATGCAAACAGGCTTTTTTTTAGTAATTGATTTATTAATATGGTAACTGGTGTAGAAAGTGATATTAATTGCCAATCCTATAAAGTTCTCATATTGTCAAATTAATTTGCCACCTGACAAACAAAATGAAAATATAACTAAGTGAATTTAAGACATGTGGATAAGACTTTGGTTTGCATAAAATCGAATGATCATCAATGAGTGCGTTTTCAAAATGCTAAAAACATTTTGGAAATACCCTTAGAGCAGAAATCACACATATAGTTAAGACGTTAATTATGCAGTTGTTTCATGCACTGAAAGCAACATATGTTTTCTTTAGGCAAAATGTATGAAAGGCATACGAGATGAATGACATCAGGCCATCCAGATATAGCCTAACCGAAGGCCATTCGGTCCCCCCCCCCCCCAGCCCTTCTTGTTCTGATCGGAGAGAGAGAGATCGCAAGATATATAGCAACCCATGATTGCACTGCATGTAATTTGTGAACTGAGAGCAGAAAGTCATTTTGCTGCATGTTAATATTATACAGTAGTTCAAAGTTGGAAATCAGTATAAGCCTACCGGTGCGGTATATCTTAACCGGATTTTGATTTGCCTCCAGAGTCGTATCTCCTATGTTAGAACAGGCTATAGGCCTACTCGGAATCTAGTACAGGCTGCCGGGGGGGGGGGGGGGGGGTTCAAATTTGTTTGAGTGGTGCTATATTTGAATTCCCCGACTTTATATGCCTCTACGATCTTTCATTCAACAAACAGAACACACTGCCGCAGCCGCGCACCCGCACAGCAGTGCTGACGTCCAGTCCGCGGGCACTCCGAGTCCGGCCTTGAACAGAGGTTTGTATGGAGGCCTCGAGGTCACGCCGCTGAAAAGGCGCAGACGCTGTTGGGCTGGACCACGACATACACACATGGTGTCTTGTACATTTCGATTCACGCACCACTTTTTTCCGACACTGGAAGAAGTGGTAATACATTCACACTCTTTCAAACCACAATTTTTTTTGTCATAGATTTGTAGCAAAAATGACAAATAATGAAAGTAAGCCTTTTAGTTTGTAGTGGAACTGCGAAATATTGGCTGGATGCAAGAATTGGGATATCGCTTTGAAAGGAAAATTTACAACTGCTCAATATCAAATGAAAAAAAAGTACGTGCATTACGCTATCTAACTTGTGAGTATATGTCTATTTTGTGAATATTTCAAATTGCGGCACAGACGCAACCTCTTTGTGGCACATACAAATTCAGTGAATGGAGGTTGCATGTACAGTATGTTTATCATGACTGGAAAAAAAAAAAATCACTATGCATTACCTAAAGCCTGCATGTGTGGATATTCATTTGTACATAAAGAACCCCCTTTCTTCCAAGAGCTATTCGGGTGGACGGCAATCTGGCGTCCAACGGATCAGGGGAATAAAGTAGAAAAAATGGTAATTGCATAAAAGGGGAGCTGATACGTGGATCTTTATGTCGTTTGGATGGCGGATTAGCCTGAAAATGATGAAAGATGGAAGAGCTGTTATGGTAAAAAGGGTAACATGAAGGTATAATTTAGACAGCAATGCATGTACTGAACCTAAATGGCCAAATAGCACTAACAAGGGCTAGGGATTACAGAATTCGAGGCCGGCGAAGCTCTCTCGACCACAACCGTGCCACACAGTTAAGGCTTTTGCACTTTTCACCTAGTCGTTATCCTACAGATAAACTTCACAGTAAGCTTGGGATTCTTAAGGTCTGTGATATTCACATTTCTAAGATTTGTACCTTTATTTATAAATATATTAACAATAATTTACCACATGTCTTTGTAGCATTGTTAACCCTAGAAAGTCTTCGCACATGCCAAACCACACAAGAAGTAACGCACTCTTTTCAGTTACCAGGCATAATACTAAACACGGGAAGCTTCTCTTGAATAATTATTGTTCCAAAACTTGGAGTGATCTTCCGAATGATATAAAGCTCTGTAAGTCGTATAAAACCTTTAAATGTAAAATGAAATCTCATCTCATTGGCAATTACGTGCTTTGAACTGTAGGCTATGCTTTTTCTGACTCGAGCCCTTATTTCTTTTCTTCTCTTCTTCTTCTTGTTTTTGTGTTTTTGTGTGTGTGTTTTCTGTTTCCTTTAAGGTCGCTAGCTGCGACAAACATATTACTGTTATTTTTTCTTGCGTCCTGTTCATTCCACTGCATTGTACAACTGCATCTTTCTTCGTAATATGCCTGTATGTATATGTATGTATGAACGAAACAATATACATGAAACGAAATGAAACAAAACAATTACATACAGATTGTGCACAAATGGCGCACGATACCTTACGTTCCTGGATATTTCTATGGACGCAAGCATCAGCTATGTTGACATAAACCGAGTTCAATGTTGATGTGGATATTGTGATATACCTGAGTTAAAATCTTGCTGTTGTGATGTAAATAAAATTGAACATATTTCTAGTTCATTGTTACTAGTTAGATAATTAATATATTACCATGCATCAAATACTTACGTACTTCTCGAAGTAAGTTCTAGTTCACAGACCTACATCATGTGGGACAAGTACAAGTGTGACTGGTGTGAGTAACCAGGGAGCTGGAACTGTATCGTAAACTACTCAGTACTGTAGTTACTACAGTAGTACGTGTAACCGTATCTCAACATCTGTCTGGCCATCGTCTGTGCCTAATTTCGACTGGTACTGGTGGTACGATACGCTTCAGTGTGGTCATCTTCCGAGAATAGTCTATTATGTAAGGTGATCATGATACGGCGTTTTCTTGCCTGGTGTACCGTGTAGTTGTACGTAAGTTTCAAGGTAAAACGACTAGAGCGATAGTCGAATTCAGTGGTGCTGTTTCTTTCGTTGCATAGTTGTCTTAAATCTCAGTATCCATTCGTTGTTTCAGACTACAGTTAGGCTAGCGGGTTATGTTCATGTAGGCTATCTTAGTACTGACTGCAACCTAGACCCAACTAACTTTAGGCCTGTACTGTGTACAGGCTCTAGCTACGTAATTGTGCACTTCTGTAAAAACGTTGCCGCACCAAGACGTCCCCGCTCTTTGCCAAGCGTCCCCGTAATATTATGCATGGTTCCCCAAAACTCCCGAGCAATTGTACGAGAATTCGGACATAAATTAGCAGAGGGCCTAGTTATCAAATTGAAAGTTCCAGGCCCCAGAAATGTGTTAGGAATTTGAAAAGGTAGTGTTAACAAAGGATGCTTATAGAGAAAAGTTGTTAGGAAAAAAAAAGAATAGTCGATTCAGCTTTCAAGCGTAGCCATTGCTTCTATAGGCTAGGAATTATGTTGATTGATCTTTCGATCACAGGTGTTAAGAAATTGCACTTCCTAACCCATCGCCTACTGCCGGTTTATGTACAGTACACATAATGTAAAGTGCAGCTCTGTAGCATAGTCTGCAGCTTGTAGCCTTTTTAGTTTCCAGAAAACTAGGCTACATACCACGCAAAATTAATAGTAATGAACGTCAGCAAATTTTAAACCAATTGTCTTTGGCCAATTTGGGTAGACCTAGGCCTACAAATTGGTGTGAGGATTATTTGGCATGACATGTCAATTGACAAAGCCTACAGGTACTGTATGCTGTCAATGTTGCAGCCTATATTGTGAAGATCATAGTGGTTGCATCTTATTTGTCCTCTAGTGTATGTAGGTCTTTGTTCTAAATTCGATCTGTGCATTTTGATCTACCATTAGGATAGCTGCAGTGCTAGATAACAGGTTTGTTTGATTTAAATCAAGCTGATTAAAATCATGATTTACATCATGATTTTTATTAAAAAACGAATTAAATCCATTTTTTAGAATCATGATTTTTTTTGTAAAATAAAAAAAATCAACAACCTGCTATATATAATTGATGTAGGGTAGACTAGTAGCTTTGACCCACTACACTGAGTCTATGCCTACAGTATGTACTGTAGTCTGCAGTAGGTACTGTATGTTGGAAGCAAGATGATTTGTCCAACTTTTTCTAATCAGCCTCCTAGGAGGCTATCTTGAATGCTTCGATCAGCCTTGTTTTGACTAACCTTGCTGGTCGTTTGAGCAACCTCATGGTCAAACTGTGGTGTTTAGCATGCTAATTTTTTCCTACTTTCAGGTAACAGCTTCTTGCCTTTCGCATACTACACATAAAGTTAAACAGAGTATAAAGAAAGGAAAAAGAAAAGCAAGGGAGCACTTTAGGTAAGAAAACCCACTTATCTAAAACAGTGATTCTCAGCCTGGGTGCAGCGGACCCCAAGGGAGCCTGTGAAGCTTGTAAGGGGATCCTCAAAGGGTCCATGGGGGTCCGTGGATAAAGTAGGGGTCCATACAAAAATAAGGTGTATGCGAAATTAAGGTGCTTTGAAAAATTCAGACGAAAATTCTTAAGTTTAATTTAAAGTTATGAATCATACAGCAACCTGTTCTCCTACCGCAAACTAGTCATCGTTCTTGTAGGTTGTCTAAAGTGCTCAGCAGACAAACACTGCTAGCAAATTTGTTACAATTGAGTTACACATTGTTACAAATAAATTTAATGCTACTGTATGTCAGATAACGACACAAGTTCTTTTTTTTTTTTCGCACCAAATAATAACTGGAGGATGCTTAATTTTTACACCTGTATGTATGGCACATACCTTGATGAGGAGATTGTATTTTCAAAAAGAGGCATACAGTGGTAATATGGTTTTGCAACAATTTTTAATTCAATTTAAATTTTTATAATTTGGGTAAGACCATCCGTTTCCCATAATGTGGAAGAACTCAATCAAAAGATTTTCTTTGCCCTGACAGGGTTTCCTCAATATGGAACATCTTCAGGGGTCCAAGGATGAAAAAAAGGTTTAGAACCTAGGATCTAGCATACATAAATTCTCTAAGCTGACACAGTGGGACATAAGATTTCAGGAAGGGGGGGGGGGGGAGGGTGGTCCTTAGTCCTTAAAGAAAATGGGGGTTTGTGTTAGTTGATTATGCTAAAGGGAAGTGCATAATTCTATACGGCAATGGTATCAAAACTGAATTTTTGCATACATGCATTTTCATGCATACATAATAAAGGCCTTTATAGTTCTTTTGAGAAAACTGGGACTATTTACAAGTCTCATAGGCCATGACTCTCCCGTTTCAGGTAGTAGTACCTCCACTGCTACATGACTCTGATCACACTCAAGATTATCAAAGGGGACTAGATAAATCTCCAAATTTATGTTCTACTTTTAGCTTACAGAAATATGCTAAATTAATGTGTCTTTACCAAAAGTCAGAACAACCACAGTCAACATTGCCCTGAATGGTTTTAAATTTATTATTTTCTACGCTTTCTTTGGAAACTTAGGTTGATTGACAGGTAGGACCAAATAGGTTGGTCAATTTGTCAGTTTGCCAAATTGGTAGATACAGTACTTGGATTGACTAGAAACATTGCTTACAGGGTACCTTTATTCAGTCCAGACCAACAGGTAGGCTAGCCTAAGCAGACATGAAAAGGTCAGATGGTGTTTTTGATGTTTGCAGCATTTTCTGAGAATAATTTATCTGGTATACATGGCCTCTCATTTTACCACACACATAAGGAGAACATTGTGTAGCAGTTTGGTACATACTGTGCACCAACCAGCATGAGAAATAATCCAATATGCATCCATGGATGAATATTTCTTAACCTCAACTATGAATTTCTGGAGACTTTTGTTTAGGAAAATTTATTATAGAGGTACAGTATCCCTATTTATCCATAGTGGGGAAAACTAGACACTGGATACTGTTGGATTTAACTACATAAGTCAATAAACTTTGGATAAGTCTAGACTTCCAGTAGACCAAACTGTGAGGGCTTGCAACTCGGAAACTTCAGGATATTGATATTCTGTTAAAGGCGAGGCCTGTGTAGAATCCAGGACTTCGAATGAACAAAGGTCTCATCCACAAATATCCTCAGCTTACAGTATGCATAATGGGGGAAAATGTCCACATTTAAGGATATGACTGGACTTTTCACAAAACACTGTGACAGTACTTCTAAGATAACATCACTATGACATGTATTATACAAGAGAATCTACAGGAGGAGAGACATTTTGTAGAATTTCATAAAATGAAACATAGGGCCCACATGGGACCTTGCACTAAGAATCTTAACCACCTTGAAGGTACCACTAACAGAGTGTCATTGTGACAAACAGGCAAAATTGTACAAAAGCACCAGAACAGAGAAGAAGCTTGTTGCAGAGTTTCATTAAGTGGGCCACAGGGCCCAAATGCGACCTTGCAGGACTAAAAATTTTTGAACACCCTGTAGGTACCACTAACAGATTTAGCTATCATATCATAGTGACAAACCATCAACACTGCACAAGAGAATCTGTAGCAGAAGTAGGATTGCTTGGCAAAGTTGAATAAAATGGACCATGGGGTCCACATGGGACCTTGGACCAGACATTTTTGAAAACCATTGTCCACCACCCGAGACCTATTTAGCCCAAGTTTCATACAAGTTCATGAAAGTATGTGAAAGGAAAAGCATTGTGAACAGAATTTCATAAAATAGGCCTTAGGGCCCAGATGGGTCCTTGCAGGAATAAAATTCCCTGAATGTACAGGGGGTAGACAGAAAACCAGTCACCGACATTGTACAAGAGAAGCCCCACCAGAGAATTATTTTGCAAATTTTCATAGAATTGTATTGGCCATAGGCCCCACATGGGACCTTAGACCACAATTTTTGATCATTCTAAACTACCCACCACCAAAGGAATGTTGTCCTCAAGTTTCATATAAATCTATGAAAGCATGTGGGATAATTTCTTTTGCATTATTTTAGAAAGCATGTTATAAAATGAACCATATGGGACCTTGCAGGACAAAACTTCTACAGACCCTAAAGGCAGGTTTCCCACTCACAGAGTAGTAATATGATAAACCATCAAAATTGCAAAGAGAATGTGTAGTCTGTATTTTGCAGAATTTCATTAAATGGGTCATAGGGCCCACATAGCTTGGACATGAATAAAAATTCCTGGAACACCCAGAAAGCACCATTTACAGAGAATAAGAGAATGGGAGGAGAATATCATTTTGCAAAATTTCATAAAGTGGACCGTGGGGCCCACATGGGACCTTGGGCCACAATTTTTTGATCAGGCTAAGCTGCCCATAAACCACAGAATGTTGTCCAAGTTCCATACATATCCATGAAAGCATGTTAGCAGAGAAGCATTTTGAACAAAGTTCTGTAGACATCAGTCTTTAGGCCTACAGTACTTTAGGTCAGGCTTACCCTAGATAGATCAAGAACGCATGTTGTTTTGTCGTAATGTTAGTCTGATCATGAAAGTTTAATATAGCAAAGCCTGATGAGTAATGTTTCTCCAGAAACAGTGAAGGCCTGACTTAAGGCCTAGCTTAATTAGGCCTACAATTAAGCCTTAGGTGGGGCTTATATCCCAACTTAGCAAACGATGACCACGTCAAACTTGTCCTGCTTAGCTTCCATTTCCATCTGGATCCCTTCATCGATGCTGTTTTTGAAATGATCTACCGCTTGAACGGACTGTAAATAACCTGTTGGTAAACTGCATTATGTAGCCTAACCTAGATGATAATTTTGCCTAACTCTTTCATCTCTGTGCATTGCGCATGGTATAGGAATTTTTTTTCCCCCTCCAACCGATAGGCTGTATGTTTGTACAGTAGCTACCATAGAAGTAAAAAAAAAACTAGCATATAGGCATAAACTATTTCTATGGTATTTCTATTTCTCTGGTTTATTTTTGTGGTGGTTACACCATGGTTTTCTCCAGTACATACAGTACACATATGCACACACTGATTAACATATCTCAAATAGTAGAAGGTTTGGTTTTGTCATTTGTTTGGCACTTTTTGCTGAGGACTTACAACATACATCTTGTCTGAAGGTGCTATGGCTTATGATACGGTGGAGAAAGAACAGTATTTGTGTTCTAGGAGCTAAACACCTAACTAAAACAAAGCATTTTGGGACCCTTATGTCTTGTGATGTTATTAAATACTCTTTACTTTTAGTAATAATTTTCCCCACGGAACAAATATTGCAAAGGGGTAGAACCATAGAACCAATTTCAAAAGTGGTGACATACTGCATTACAAAAGTGGTGACGTACTGCATTACAAAAGTGGTTGCAAAGGTGGTTGAACAGCAAACTTAGACCTAATTACTGTAGGTCTAGTGTAATTTTGTCCACATGCTAATTTAGTTGTTCTACAGTACAGTAGTTAAAAATATACAAGCCTACAGAATTTTGATTGTGTGTTTTATTGTATCAATTGCAGATGGGCTGTGTGTGAGTAAGCTATTGTATGCTGTACTGGGAAAATATTACTGTAATTCCACTGTTGAGGTTAGCGATTTTTGTCGCAATTTGTAAAGTTAATATGTCAGCTGCATGTACAGTAGTTTTGATCTATTCCTAGGCTGGTAGCCTACGTTGTATGTGACTTCTGTACTGCAAACTTTTGCAAAGTGATCAATGTTGACATGCGCTGTATGCTTGGCCGCTGGACTCAGTTCGCCTACTGTAGGCTACTGTACAGTAGCTCCAAATTTCAGCGTGTTGACAAATGGGCGAGTATGGCCAATCAAACACTGTACCCAGAAATATGAGTATTCCATCTCGCTTCAGAGGAGTGTATTTATTTCCGACATCACTTGTTGATAGAATTCATGCGCTACTGTAGTCTGTGTCTGTATGTTGTTTTTTGCATGCACACAATGCAAGTCATAGTTGGATAGGGATACTTTAGCTAGACCTTGGCGAAATGATAATGAAGAATTACAGTACTAGCAATACCAGTAAGGAATGCCTTCATGAAAGTAGACAAGAAAGAAGGTATGACTTGCACTCTGGATGATTAGAGCACGTCTGATAATTTTTAAGGAACACTGTTTGTACCAAGCAACACGATTGCTTGTTTGGTCATTATTAATGTAGGCAGGAACTTTTGAATAAAATACCCATCCAATCTTGTTTAACAACAATGCCATCCTCTGCAGTACGTATTGGCTTTTGTAGGAGTTGTGTGCTTAATTGGAATCATGTCCCCCTGTATTGGTCATATTGTCTTTTTTCAACACACTGAATGTGTGTCGAGGCATGCATGGCCAACCATAGACATGCTACTGTACAGATAGTCATCATTGACGACAGATGAAAAATTCCCCTCAGTGTCTGCAGCAGATAGTCAGGTTGTAAGACTGGCAGTGGCAGAACAATGTACTGTGCTACTATCACTATACTGCACAGTAGCTTTCTATGACACACCTGTCGAACTGTGTTGTACAGGCACTGTAGGACACTACCTTTGTATGAATGGACAAAGTTGCTTTGTAATGTATGGTATCCCTCTAAAAATGAGAAAGGAAACATGTTATAAATCTTTTGCGTACATCCCTCCTATTTTTCTGTGAACAAATTCCCCATGGGGTTGTCAACTGTCTCTTGGTGGCCTGTTCAAACAAAGATGAGCAGTTTTGCACTCTTTAGTTCAGTTTCATGCACTGTACTGCAGCTGGCATCTGTGCTACCACATGTGTTGTTCACATTTGTGTCACAAAGTAACTGGTAAAATAAGTCATCAGATTTTCCTTGTTGTACCTTGAAAAGTTCTTTTTGGTTAGATAAGAAGGTATTTGCCGTTCTTATTTGCCAAGATTTGTGCTTTTCCAAAGTCTGATAAACTGCAACCAGATTTTAACAAACTCCTGTGACTAAAACAGGATGTGCTGCTTAAATGATGAAAAAAAAAAGAAAGAAGAAGAAGAAGAAGAAAAAAATAACGTTACTCTTTATCACAAGTCTTTGATCTTTCTCTGCCAGTTGATAGCAAGCTGGGAAATAATATCTATGCCATGTTACTTTTAGGGGTATACCTCTTCTTAGAGTGTAAGTTCTGGTACATACAGTAGAAGGAGAGAGTTCAGAACTAAGTGCTGTAAACAATACATGTTGTTTGTATTTGCATGAAAGTTTAGTGCATTTGCCACAGGGCCTGTTTCATGCTTAAATTGACATCTTTTGGAAAGTTAGTGAATTTTAATTCATTTTCTTGTGTATAACAGTCCTATAGTATGCTTTAGCATCCCCAGTTGGCATACAGTACATTCCCAAAATGATTTCTCAGAAAAAGAAATGTACATAAATTCCATCTGCTATGATAACCTGTGATTTCATCACTGTAAATAGGTCAGTTGCCATATACGGCATGCATTATAGGTTAGTTTCTCCTGAACCTGGTTTGTGCAGCTTGTTACAATTTGTTACCATGTCATCTTTTACCCTGCACTCTGCGGTACAGTACATAAATCTTGGAAGAATGTGAGTGTGAAATACTTGAGGATAGGTCAAGAGTTGCTTGTACAGTATAGCAACTTTTCAAGTGACTATTGCTGGGAATGGCAAATATTGTAAACAGTTTGAGTGTACAGTACATGTACAGTATGTCAGACTTGTTAAAACACCGATTATTCCCTTGTGGCATCATTGACACTGCTGGATGCCCACCTTAAAGTGATGATGTGAGTTTGAAGAAACTGTAAACATAAAAATTCATGTCCGACTACATTGTCATTTGTTTGAATGCACCAAGTAAATAATGAGGAAAAAGTACCTTAGGTTCAAAATGTCACTTTGATCCAAAGTCTCTGAGGTTTACTGGCAATATTGACCAAATGTGGGGAAATATAAAATGTGCCGCACAGGCAAAACTTAATCAACCTCACAACGAGCCTTGCTTGAACAGGCCAATGATAATGAAGTAGGGCCTTATATGCATATTCACTACACAACAGCGGAGCAGGGTTCAGTGTACACCACAACGGGAGGTCAAATTTTCACCAATTTACGCTGTCAAGGTAAGCCTTTGAAACTTTTAGCATAGTTCAAGGCAGCTATATGCACAACACTAGTGCGGTATTAAGGAATATAGAAAAACATAAGAATAAACAAAAGTACTAAGTTTTTAAGTTCTTCAAATTTACACCATCACTTTTATTTGATCACATACCGACAGTACACTTTAGAAGTTTACATTAACGTACTTGTAAAATTCTTCAAATTTGTACCCATATTGACCATGTCTTACTCTTCAGGCATTTGGCTTTTTCTGTTCAGTACAGTATGTTGCCTTTTCTATGGCTTTCATAGAGGATAAATTTTTAATGCATATATGCACAGTATGAAGCATAAAGAGACAAATGAAGCTTGCTTCCAAAAACGAAATTGACCATGACACTTGAATGCAGTATTTGAAAATTGAACTTAATAAAGGGATACTGTTGCCACTTCTCACAACTTGGAAGTGTATCCAACAGTCTTCATACAGCTATGAGTCACAACTGCCCATGCTGTATAGGTGTACAGTACATCATACAAGAGGTGCACCTCACAACATAGCCTGCAATATATATGGTAAAAACAATGTTTGTTACATTATTACATATACACATGTGTTATTCTGTATGCAACCAGAGAGTAAGGAAATTAATGTTCTAATGGAATGAAGCTGCCATTGTGTCTGAATTAATCTATCCGGAGAGCAGCGGCTTCTTGCCCTTTTTTTTATGGCAAATTGCTAACTTTATGCAAACTTTCTGTCATCATTTCTAGCTCAAATAAAAGACGGTATGAAATTCTATGTGATCAAATTCTATGTGAAAATATTTCCCAAATGTTGAAAATCATTTAATGTTACAGTAAATGCCACAGTGATTATACCTAGATAAGATATAGCTGTACTGTAATTTATTTGGATTTCAAGATCTTGTTTACATTACATAGTTCATGTTTCTGCTTATTTAATGTGATCAAGAGTAGCCTTGTCGGTGAAGTACTGTAAAGGCTACAGTCCCACAAATGTCCTGCAACAGAATTTGTCGCAAGTGTATAGCACAGATCTATGGTGCTGCCACCCATATGTAACTGCTGCCTGGAAGAGCTGGCTGAAAAAAGCCTATTATCAGCCAAGACTTCCTCTCTCAGAGCCCAAAAGTTGATGAACTTAAAATCCATGAATAATATTATTAAAAGCCGTTGGTCGTACTCCCTGCATTGCTCAATAGGCCTTAAAACTCAAGTCATTGTTAGTCATTATGCATGCATGCACCAAGGCATTCTGTACCACATTGGGTTGATGTTGAGTTGTTTTGTCCCCTGTCGCCCTACGTGTGAGGGTAATAGGTTTCTCTTTTACTTAAAAGCCAATGTTTCAGCCAATCACCGTAGAGCTATGTAAATGAAGTTGAGGGAGGATTGCTGTTCAGTTGAAACAAATCCATGTCTGCCTGGTGACTTCGGGTTTTTTTTATTTTCATACTGTAGCAATTTTATAGCAAAGCTGAAAACTCATCAGCCACACGGGATACAGAATTCGTGAATGCCTTGAAGTTACAGACTTACTTTTAAGCCATTTTTGGCAATTTGCTATTACTGTACCTTGTGTAAAAGAAATAAAAGCATGCAAGAGGATGTTTTGAATTGGTGACCAGCCATGTGCAGTCCTGTACCTGTACCTGGTAAATTTTACTTATAGTGCCCCCCTTACTGATGCTGGTACTGTAGTAACATAAGCCATATATCCAATGATCTGTGCAAGTTTAAATGTGCTGTAAATCTAAACTCAAGCTGTGCAGTACTGTATTCATGTCAAACTCATAATATTCATAGCATGTTCTGCTTGCACAGTTAAGTTACTGGTACAGTGAGCACTGTACAGTGTGACCTTACTGAGTGCTGTACATGTTTATTCCACGCTACAGTAAGATTTTTATAGGCCTCAATAACACAATTAATTTTCACTTGCCTGAATGCACAGTGTAAAACTGCATAATTTGACTCTATAAAGTTTGAATATAAGAACAAGTGAGAGTTTAAATTTAAATGTAGAAAGCCTTAAGTTTGAAAGTGTCAATTTAATGTTGCAGAGTGAATTTTGAAAATCAATTAAAAAAAAAAGAAGCGAAATGTCATCTGGCATTTTAGTGTTTTGGTAGTGTGTGGCAAATCAGAGGTACACCCAAACTCTAACATTGTTTGAACGCTGTCAGAAGATATATGGGCATGTTGGCACCTGATGGAATCTTCCGAATCACAGTTAAGATAATGTTCATTGTGATCAAACATGAAGAACATTAGATACAATAGTGAAGGGCAGCTTATAGAGTGTGCAAAAATGTGTCCAAAAATCTGAACTGTCACTGTTACCTGTTGCAGTTCTCACATAGTGTTTGTGCTGTCAGCCCCGCTTCATACGATTCCTCCATCCCAATCCACCCTTCCAGACCCAGTATTGTACTGTACCTCTATTTACTGCCTCTTAAGCCGCGTTCACATGCACGCGAGCGGGCGGGCGGGCGGACGGGCTGGCGTTTTCTCGAATCGGTCGAGGAGCGATTTTTTCCGCGTGCCCGCGTGGTATTTCGCAATCGATTTCTGGGAATTCCCCCGTTGTTAATAAACAAAAATGTAGTAGAACTATGGTAATATACATACAAAATAGCACGTTCACTTTGTTGCTGTGCACACTTGAATAGCAGATAGCCTATACGGTATTGCTCGTTGTTGTGTTATATCATGCACACACAGCAGACAGCGAAGGCCTATCGTCGATTAAGCAGAGCAAGTAGCAGTATTTCCTCATCCAGCAGATCAACTTGGCGTCGTAAAGTAGAGAGGACGACCATTGCGCCGATGTAGGCCTAGGCCACTGTGCTGCGATTTAACTTTGGAAGAAATGATCACGTACTCTCTGCCAGAGCGTTTACCCGCGTCCGCGTGCATGTAAATGGGTTCCCCTTGTTGCCCGCCCGCCCGCGTGCATGTGAACGCGGCTTTATGAAAGTCTTTCCTTCCTTATTATCCCCACCCCTACGTCCCCTTCCTGTTCTTCCCTCATGTACAAATCACTCCACCTTCTTCCATGATTCATCAGTGCATTACGACCCAATCACACAGAGATTGACCTTGGATATAGCGTTCAATATTGTCTACAGTACGCTTTGAAACTTTTTACACTGTACCTTCCATATCCCCCCCCCCCCACCCATAAAGTCCCATTCAACTAGCGTCATCCCCTGTATAACATTACGTGATGGCCTGCTCAAGTGTTTTCATGTGTTAAAGGGAAATAGGGCATTTAGAATATACCAACATGGCATACAAAGAAAATGGCTTTAGTCAGTGTCATTCAGTCTCATCAATAAACATCTGCGAAAGTGTCATATCTTCAAAACATTATGCATGTGATGAGTAATGGAAGATGCATCATTTGAATTTTGAAAAGTTTGGGTGAACAAATTATTGTTGAGCAACACATAACTGAATTTCTATCTGAGACAGACTGATATAGTTTGAAAAGAAGGCTACTGTCCATCCTTATTTTGAAAAATCTATCCTTGTATGTCCACAAATATTGGTTTTAAAAATATGATTGTTTTCTTGTGAAACAATGCCCCACAAATGCCTTATTTCCCTTTAAGCCACTATTAGTAACTATAAGGCCGTCCAAGGTACATTGTAACATAGTCACAAGAACTAGAGGTACTTTTTACAGTACAACACTTATCTCCAGTCCAGATACTACAGTATGGCTGACAAAGAGAGATGTAAGATGAAAAGTTACTACCGTAGATCGAGTAACTTGCTGTCTCGTCAAAATTTTGCTTTTTGCCTGTTTGCTTTTAGTCAGTATCTTTGCAAAAGCAAAATTTGTTAGAGATAACAGGTAGTTTGTAACTCAGTTTGACAAACTTTTCTGAAATATTGTCTTGAGTTAGCATAGGCATGAGTTGGTATCTTCACAAAAAGCAAAATTCTGTCGAGATATCCAGTTAACATAATAAGTTTACGGGCAAAGAAGGGCAAAATCCCCCTAAGATGCCCTGTTATCCAACCTCCCCATAAGAAAAAAAAAAGTCTGACCAAACTAATACCCAACAAAGCCCATCAAAATCAGATTCTGCCACAGTCACAAAAAAAAAAAAAAAAAAACAACTTATCAATGTTGCCCTTGAAGCTGTTTCCTGTAATGGAATTTACAACCCGGGCAAACTATTCCACTCGTTGACAACTCTATCTGAGAAGCTAAACTTTCTTACATCAAGTCTAGAGAAACACAACTTACAATGGCCACGAACACGGGAATTATGACAAACCTCTCAGAAATCTCAATTAGAGAATTCCTACCAGAATTTGAACACCTGCAACATAACCCCCCTGATCCTTCTTAACTCAAGAGTAGTAAGTCCCAGACATTTGAACCTATCATGATAAGGAAGATGACGTACATCGTGAATAAGTCTTGTGGCGCCCCTCTGAAACTGCTGTACAGGAAACTTGTCCTTTTCATAATAGGACTCCACGCTTGCACAGCATAGTCAAGATGTGGCCTAACCAACTGCTTATACGATTCAACACAATATCTTTACTAGAATTACTTAAGTTCCTTTTGATCCTACCGAGCACCCTGTACGCCCTGGCAGCAGCACCTGCACACTGTTTAGAAGGCTTCAGATCACGTCTAACGACAAGTAACACCTAGGTCTTTCTCTGATGTCACATTACTCAAGATACTATCAGCCATGGCAAAATCATAAATTCAAATCTCTAGTACCAAAGTGATTCTAAGCTATTCTAGATTCTGCAAGATGTAACATTATTCTAACACAGTAACTTTACATCTTGCAAGTCCCCGTATGTCCGCCGTAAGATATAGATAGCTTATGTACGCACAGTGATGTCAGACAGTGCAAATTTCAGGTTTGGCCTGCTAAATCTCCATAAGATAATCAATTTGCAGTTTCATATGACCTTTCATGCTGACATGGACAGTACGAAATTATGCAGTTCAGTTCCGGTTTCGCTACCAATACCATTTCTTTTTTTCTTTTGAGGAGGGGGAGGGGGGGGGCGTCGATTATGATTTTAGCGAAGTCTCATCCACGGTAAAAGTCGATTAACAATGTTATGGTAATTTTATTTTAGTCTTGTCTTCATTAGCGTAATTTCATAGCAGACAGCACACACATGAACGAAGTGGAGTTTCCGCACCTGAAAATAATGGTAGCAACCAAAATTGCACTGCATACAAGAACCTTATTCATCATCTTGTTTCCATCGCTCTGCTCAGAGGTCACCGGCGGGATGTACCATTCTGTGTGTACCCGCCATTTTAGCCAGTCGTCGATTTGTAGTTGTTGTAATGAAGCACACACTTTGACTACCAGATTTGCGCTTTCTGCGTGGTTTTTGGTCGATGTTTTGGCAAGATAATGAAAGGACGTTGAAACAAAATTAGAAGTTCCCATGAATATAAAAGTATTGTGTTATTGGTCTCTGAGTGTCCTCACAGGGATCCATAAAAGGTATACCGTAATTGTAACAATTGACTCTTGCGAACAATCGCCATCTAAATTGTCTAGGCCAAAATTACTATATTTCCTGGCAAGAAGTTTGGATAACAATGACAGGAAAACCAAAGATTCAGTAAAGAAAAAAAAACATTAATTTTAAGTCTACAGAAATTTGCAATTAAAATTTGCTCAGTCATGGGCTGCACTCTTTGAATGAAATGTGTTCGTCATGTGTGTCTCTGTCTATAATTTTTGTTTTTGGTCTTGGAATATTCAGTGGTGTAGTAAGTTTTCGCTTATCTCTGTCCTTGGTGCGTGTTTATGGCCTTGAACCATGTACAGCTTTCTCCACAGGTGGGTGAGAGGAGGGGGGGGGGGGGTTGCTGCCCCTTAAGTAAAAAGTTACCATCTCCCTGGAATAGTAACTGTCCCCAAGAAAAATCCTGATCCTCTACAAAAGACGCCCTCAACCGAAAAAAAAGGTTGACAATAGGCAGCTGCCATATTAAGTAGAGCAAGAAATCGTCTCAAAGTGGCACAATTTTGCATCAATTATCACCTCAATTGTCAAACATTTTTTTTCTTTTTTTTTAAGGATGGTGAACGCCTTCAACTTAAAGGGGCTCATTGAGTTGACGTCAGTAAAGATTGCAGTGATTTTGAAGCATGCAAACACACGACAATACTCACAATTAGCATAATTAATCAAGTTTCACATCCAATAGTTATATGAAAACTGTCAATTTTTTCGAATTTTTGACCTTACGTGCTCTGATTGTGTGCATGTGAATGTGCTAATGTGAAAATGTCTGGTCACAAAGTTTCAAAAACCAAATTTAATCGTTGGTTACTCACTCATTAATGTTCCAACGTATGTAAAACTTTGGGAACCTTTTAGTTTGACTGTTTGTCATTAGTATGTGAAGGAAACTTGACCGGTTTAGAAAAAAATGAGTGAATTTCACAAAACAACTCAATGAGCCTCTTTAAACCCATCTCCAGTGATATATTCGGATTGAGATTCATGTGTGCCCCTTCCTTTTTTTTCTTGAAAATCTTTGGAGGAACATTGATTTGGTGTACTCAAGTGTGCTGGAAGCAGTGAATCCTTTGAGTCACAACTGTTCCCGTCTGGTCCGTTAATATACAGTACAATAGCATCATTATGTAAATGGTCCTGAACGGCTTCCGGAATCAAGGAACACATCGTTGTGCGCATTGGATGAAACTGTTAAAGATACACTATCACGGGGGACGAACTTTCTTAGAATGTTTTTTTTTTTCGTAGTTCAACTTTTCGAAATTCCTCTCTCAAAAGTTTCACAATGATTTTTCTTTTGATGAACCTTGAGTTTCATACCTTTAAGAGAATCATTTATACTAAGACATGAGTACTAACTAAGGAGATACTGTAGATTTGACAAACAAAACGTAACCGGAACACCTTTGGACGTCGATGGCGTTTTACCCTGTAGATGTTCCGTCGTTTCATTGAGTAACTTTGAAGGACTGGTTGTTGAGAGGGCCTGGTCTGCTTTTTGTTCTGAGGATATTGTCAACAACTTTCTGAGTAAGCTATAATGCATTTAAAGTAGCAGGTGATTGAAGTCACCCGATGGATTTAGATCGTTATCGATAAAGGAAATTGCCCACAATTTTGTGTTGGCGCCATTTCCTCGTCGAACACGCTTTTAGCACAAAATTTTCCAGTTGATAAATTTGATGTTAAGACGTCCAACTGACTCTGGAGCCATTCCCAGTGGTCACTGAAAACCTGTCCTTGAATTGTGCAAATGAAACTCAAGATAGAAAAAAAAGAAGAATAAAAATAATGGAAAATGGTAATCCGTGCTCAAGCAATTCAAGAAGTCAATGTTTTGCAGAGGAATGAATATTCATGTCTGACTGCTCACCCAATCCTTAACATGGTACCATGCATTTTATTCAGTTTCGAGCGAGTGAATCCCCTAACCTTTCCCGTCGCTGACCTCAGCCTAACCTTGTGTCATATGATATTAGATAGGTATACAGTGACATTTCTAAAGCTACGTCCAGGAAAAGGAAGATGTATGGCCGACATTTTAGCTCGATTTCATTCCCAGTGTGTAGTACAGCATACGTTCCTGATAACGTCGTATATAGAAGTGCGAACTTGAGTAAACTTTTGCATTCCAGTTATTTCCCTGGGGTCAAGTATTCTACGTTAGTACTATCGCCTATCATAAGGGAACAGAAATGTGAGGAAATACAGATCCAAAGAACAGTGGCGTCTTAAACGCGGTTTGGGTTGTGGTCGACGATCCGCAAGTATCATCCAGGGTTGCCATGTCGCACATTACAAAATGTAATTGAAATGCGCTATACGTAGGTTAATGGCTTTCAATACGTTAAATATTCGACGGTATTTGTAACTTCAGGAACGTAGCATCACTTCAAAATTTTCAAATAGTTGAATACATCATGATTTGCCCCCATTTGTAGAATTTTGTTTCCCGACCGCCTCTTCAGAGATAAATAGACGATCCCATCCGGGCGGCGAGACTTTCATCAATTCAACTTATAAAGCTCAACATTGGGTCATTCGTCATCTGAGTTTTAGTAGTTGGAGTTTTGTACACATAAGTAAGAGCTCATAATATGAGCGCACATCACACTTAGAAGGTTCATCATTCGGTATCACGCGTGCGTGTAGATAATGCCCAAGTAAAAGTGTTCCACAGGAAGAGGTAAATGTCTTCCAAAGTTCTTTCCTATCTTTTTACGGAAGTTAAGAAAACACCGACTCGCTTAGCAAAGCATTTCTCATATAGTATGGCAACACACGAGCAAGGCAATTAGGTACACCACGTTGCACTGTAGGCCTACAGTCTATCTGCAAGCACTTAGTTAATTAGGTCACGTGATCCATTCTTTCACATTTTCGCATACTGGAAAGTCTCACGTCTGTCGCGGAACTGGACTGACAAGTGACGACCAAGTGTTTGTTGAACAATGCAAAATCAGGCTTTCTCTTCTGCTATTAAACCAAGACCGGTGAGCACTTCGATTTTCCATTTCCTTGGAAATATAAGATTTTTTAGGTATTATGTAGGGTATTTGAAAACGAACAAAATCGAAAAGAGGCCGTTATTTCCCAAGTTTCAAACAGTGTCTTCAAACTTCGTGAGCCCCTGAGTCACTTACTTCGATCCAATTTGATATTTTTCTGTCGATGTTTGCGAATGATAACATAAGCTTTTCGTAACACCAGATTGCGAAGTTTAATAGGCACGATTGCCTATAATCAACAATTTACAATGTAGTGATTTTACTGTATGTTCTGCATATAGCAATACACATACGAGTGCGCGCCGGTCATTGTAAATTTGACATCGTATCATTTCGCGGAAGTAGTTCTAACATGTATACGTGTATATGGGCCCGCGCAACTGATCGATTCGTCCGAGCTTTGCGGAGTACCTGATTTATTGACGAAATGATGGTAAAAACTAATACCAATGAATAGGGGACGTCTCGACGTAATACAGGATAATTTTTCGAATTGTTGGGAACATATTTGTAGACCATTCGTAGAAAGGTCAATTCCCTACTTTGCACATGCATTACTTGCTCGCCGAATAGGCCGTAAACAGTATTTTTTCTTTGTTTTATTTGTTTGCTAATGCTGTAGTTGTCATGAGTGAACTTCTTTGGTAATTGCTAAATCATGAGACACTATGCTGGAACAATCATCTTCCTTTAGTTCATTAGCATTCACAACCCTATGACGTCAAGAATAGTCATGCATAAAATCCAAGAGAAGGAAACAATCTGGAGGCTCAAATGCCCCCTCATGCCCCCCCCCCCCCCCGCAGCGCCGCCACTGGGTAGTTCCGGATAGACTGTGTAGGCCTATTTTACTACCACATTAACCCCTGCGTTTGTAGTACATTGTAACTGTGCTGTCGAAGTATGAAATCCCCTTTCGCCCAACGTTTACCAAATTGATTGAAGGTTAGCCTACCATCCTACCTAGAAATCAGAAAAATAAAGGTTTACATGTAGCCTACGCACAATTATACAGTCGAAACGAACAGTGGCAGCGTTTACCGGAGGACCACTTAGGAGTGTCATCGTCGGTTGACGCGGAGTTTACAGATAAAAAGGAATAAATAGAAAGTAATCCTGATAGAAAAATAGATGAAGACACACCTTTGTGTGCTGGAAATCGACTTCCCAGGTTCTCCAAGCACGCTTTCACGCTTGCTACGCCTCCCCAAACCGCTGTTGTTATCATGCCCCTTCCCAGCTGCGTTGCTATTGGAAACGAGAAGAAAAAGAGAAAGGAAAGTGATAAGTGTAAGGAAGGAAGAAAGGGGTTGAAAAAGTGAAACTGGGACAGAGGAAACCATTATACGGGAGATATTTAAAAATAAAATGAAATCTATCTGAAGAAGCAAAAAAAAAAAAAAAAAAAAAGGGAAAGTGAGAAGAAGAGAAAGGAAGAAAGAGAGTAAACAATGAAATGAACACTCTCAAATATGTTTCAGTGAGCTAACATTGTGGAATTTCTGCAGTTTGAATGGTTGGATGGGGACAGGACGTGAATTGCGTGGCGTGCTGACCGGCTGCTTTTATTTTTCTGTATCCGCGTTAATTTTCGATAAGGATGTCAGTAGTCATTAAAACGTACGTTCATTTCATCGTGGTTGTGTAATTAAGGAGCCCCGATCTACCTTTCGTATAGGCTACATCATGAACGCCTACTCATTCAGTCTGTATAGGCCTACCCTGACCGTACATTAAATACAAAGTAGACAACTAGTCCTACACGTACGTCTTGTAAAGTACATCGCTGGTACAGGTATATATGGAACTGCATAATGGTAATTTGCTCTGGCTCGATATCAGCGCATATCCTCCATCATTTCCTGAGTTTTTAAACAGTAGCACTACAGTAGTAATAAACTGTGCTCCAATCACCAGCTATTGGGGGCAACAGTAATTGCAGGTGTTTCGTTGCCTCGTGTTAGTCCACTGTTACTGTGTGACAAACGTGTAGACACTACTACTATACAGTAGCTGTTTTTTTTTTCTGTATTTTTGTTTCGGTGGAGGGGGGGGGGGCTTTTGAAAGTCATTTATCTGAGTCCCGGTAGAAGGGGGCTTTACTCTCTTTGAAAAACTTTGCTTTTGCAAAAGAGCTCGAATTCAAAATAGGACCACGGTTTAATTTTCCCTTGCCTATACATTGTATTAAAAAATACTCCTAATTTGATTTTCTTTTTTAGGGGAGTGGGGGGGGGGGGTGGAGTACTTGTCCCAAGTCTTCATTCCTTCCCATGACTACGGTCGCTGTTGTGTGATAGTTTAATACAACATCATTTTGCGGCTATACCTGCCTGGATGGCATACAGGTTGTTCATTTACTGAAATAATTTTACTTTGCATTAACCTGACTCCACAGCACTGATCGTTTGGAAATAGCCTCACGGACACCTCTCGATGGCGTGGGCCTATGACACAGGGGACTAGGCCCGATTTCTTTTTAGCAACATAAACATTCAAACATGATGTATCTCCCCTCCCTAGATGCCAACATGTCTCACCCGATAAATATGTCATGGATAAGTTTACTTAATTTTGCATTTACAATGTGTGTTAGCTGTGCTATAGGCTTTCACAACTACCATCCACCTTATCAACAAGCCTGCTGCTTTGTAGATATCACTTCTGACAGATTTAGTGTTATGACAAACTGATCTTTAGACCCAAACTATACTTTAACATATGGTGCATGTATCGCAACACCGTATATTGTAATGTGTTTTAACATACTGAACAGTTTCGATGACATGGTGGACGTTTCGGCCCCTGTGTCTTCTTACATCAATCGAAGGTATTTTCAAGATTCTTCAATTAGTTTATGAGTTTGCCACCAACCCTTCAGGGAGTATCACGTGTTTAGTTACTACCAGCACGGTGGTGTGATCTAGTGACGTGAGCAATGGCGATCGACTACCTCGTCCGTTGTATGCAAAAGGAATATGACGGTATCGATATATGTTCAGAAATTTGTTATGAATGAGGTGAAAGGTGTTGCAGAACCAAGACAATTATCCTGTTATTCCGTCACTGTACGCAGTGGTTCCTCTCCTTGGTTCGTCGTCATACTCCCTTCACCACTGGAACAGTTTTTTTTTTTTTTTTTTCGGTCATCAGTTTCGAGTTTGGAGATGAATAAATTGGTTTCGTTTCAGGCAGAGGAATGTGTTTTACATATCAGCAGGTGTGTAACGATTAAAATTTAGGTGATTGTGTGCGCATGCAAGTAAAACTTAAGAAGACTAAAATTTCGAGTCCAAAAGTTTAGAATATCTTTTAATTGTCATTTTCAGACAATTTTGGGATGATGTGTAGGTTTCAGGCTAATGCTGCCATATGATTACAAAGCCGTCAAGCAGAACGAGAAAAGGGCAATAGGCCTATGCGACAGGCCTAATGCAAGTTCACAGTTTTAGCAATTTGACCGTCCACTGCTTTGAACAAGCCAATACCCGGGGGGATTTAGTTGTAAGAAATATTTTCAGTCAAAGCAGCTGATCAATTAGGCCAGTTTGTAGGTTATTTCTTAATACCTACTACAATACCAGGTGCCGACCACTGAGCGACGACTGAGTAGTATGTTTTCAAAGCACCGGTGAGACTTGTGCTGTTGCATATTCATTAAGTAGGCGTTTGTATTAAGATTCGTTGATTTTCAAATTTGATTACTGTTTTTATGTCGTTTCAGTTGCCTTTGCCTTTCCAAGTAGTTATCATTTTCGTTCGTTAATGACGTATTCCGTCCATGAACAATGGGGAGTGTAACCTTTAAAAATAAGAAAAACTAAAGGTCAGACGTTATCGTATCCATCTGCTTTTTTTCTCCCCGTCCAACCTCGATCACTATAAAGCTCCAGCGATACCCCAGGCATATCTGCTCTGGTGCTGAAGAAGTACATGGCGCAGTGTTTAACCAGAAGTTGTTAGTTTCTTGACATATAAAGCTCGTGCACTTGGAATCACTTATTCCATATATCATCAGTGGCATGAAAAAATTGAACATCTTGAATCTCCTCTCTGACTGTTCTCCCCCCTCCCCTTACCCATCCTCCTACCTTACCACCCCCTTACACTTTCATCTTCTCCCTTGTCGTTCTGTTTAATTTCACGTGCATGCAATTGTCGTTAAGAGTAACTTAATTGTACGTGCTTATCAAAATGTCATTCACGATATCCCTCCATGCTCCCAGTTGCATCCGTTACAGATATCTATCAGTTCCTGTTTAAATCTGGCTATCACGTCTTCCAGAATTCCCCGCAAATTTTCCTTCATCTCAGCGCTATCATACTTACCAAAGTCCAACCGCATCACTACCGCGAACACCGTAATCTGTTAATAAACTTATCGTCTAAAGCGATACAGATATTTTGTGGCTCAAATGGGATTGTCAGGCTCAAACGCTGATAATTCATGAGGTCCGCTGGAAAGTCGCCAGAGCGAAGAAACATGAAATGTCTCTACAGGACAAAGATGTGGTCGATACTTTTTTTCTACTTTGATTTACATTCGTATAATGTAACAGGAAAAACAAAAAGGAAATTGTTGGAGCCGGTTATGCAATTTAAAGTGGAGATATCCAACGTCTACCAATGGTGGATATGTGATGAACATGAACATTAAGTCACACTCACCTTTCATAATTTGGAAAATAAGGTCAAGCACCGTGTGTCATCAGTTTTCGCTCGTAGATCTTCCATGTTAAAATTTTCCGTGTGTATACCCCCCCCCCCCCTTTCCATTAAATAGTTAAGGCCCAGGCGTAGTTTTTACAAAGGAAAACAAACAGAGTATGTGAACGTATAACCTTTTAACCTGACACAGGTGGGCATTCTAATAGAGTAAATACTCTCCAAAATACGAATATTGAGTTCCCATCCACGAATGAGTTTGCAATAGCCAATCCTCGTAATGAATACAACCGTTGCATCTAATTACCATCATGAACCTTTTTGGAACTTGCTTTTTGATTCCTTGCCGAAGGCAGAGGAATCTATGCGATGGTGATGTGTGTGTGTGTATGTGTGTATGTGCGTGTGTGCGTGTGTGACGCCTGCTTGTAAACACGGTATCTCAAGAAGTGTAGCTCTGAGTGATCTCATACTTGGCATGTAGATTGCCCATATTGAGTAGATGATCCGTATTGTTTTTGGTGGAGGTCAAAGGTCATTTGGGGTCACTAAAGGTCAAAAGGTAAATACCTTGGAAATTGCTTGTAAACACGATATCTCCAGAAGAGTAACTCTGAGTGATCTCATACTTGGCATGAAGGTTGCCCTTATTGAGTAGATGATCCCTATTGTTTTTGGTGGAGGTCAAAGGTCATTTGGGGTCAACAGGGGTCAAATTGTGAAAACCTTGTAAACAAGATATCTCAAGAAAGGAAGCTTGTAGAAATCTCATGTTTAGTATGTAGTTGCACCATGTTGAGTAAAGGAACCCTATCGTTTTCAGTGGAGGTCAAAGGTCATTTGGGTCAACAGGGGTCAAATTGTGAAAACCATGTAAACACGATATCTCAAGAAGAGAAGCTTGAGCAGATGTCATATGAAGTGGGTAGGTGTATCTTATTGAGTACAAGGGTTACCAGAGGTCAAAAGGTAAATACCTTGAAAATTGCTTGTAAACACGATATCTCCAGAACGGTAAATGTGAGAGATCTCATAGTTAGCGTGTGGTTTGCCCATATCGAGTAGATGATCCTTATTTTTTTTTGGCAGAGGTGAAAGGTCATTTGGGGTCATGGGAGATCAAAATGTGAGAAACTTGAATCTACAATATTTAAAGAACGGTCCTTCTAGTGAATTTTATACTTGTAATGTAGAATCCTCTTGTTGATTTGAGAACTTCTTTTAGGACATACCAACATAGTCTCTTCGATAACCATAAAGAAAAGATGAAGACAACATTAAATTTGGTATCAAAGATTATTATTTGGCAAACCTGCCACTATCCTCATAAGGACATGTGAGCATGCATGAATTGTAAATTGGAATTTATTAAATATACCACGGGTTATTAGCTTTATAACAAGAACTAAATTACTGATCATTTGGATCAAATACCCTTGAGCGTGCATGAACTGTGATTGCTTAATTGAATGAATCAAATTGTAACTGACCCCCCTCTGTTCAAATTGGTCACTGTTATCTGACATAATTTATCACAGTTGACTGCCAGTAGAGACCACAATGTCCAGAATAAATCATGCAGTCTGTTGAGCCAGGTGCTCAATGGACTTAACCATTTACTGTATAAACAGTGTCTCTGTTTAGCCCTTAAAGGGAAATAGGGCGTTTGTTTTACAGAAAATAACCATATTTTTAAAACCATTATTTGTGGACATAGAATGATAGATTATTCAAAATAACGAATTACAGTAGCCTTATTTTCAAGGAATAAGATTCTCACAGATCAGAAATTTAGCTATTTGTTGCTCAATAATTTGTTCACCCAAACTTTTTAAAATTCAAATGATGTATCCGTTACTCATCACATGCATAATGTTTTGAGGAGATGAAGCTTTGACAGATATTTATTGATGAGACTGAATGGTTTGACAATGGTTAAGGCGAATTTCTTTGTATGCCATGTTGGTGTATTCTAAACGCCCTATTTCACTTTACAGTAGTTCAGGTAAGCTTTAAACAAATGACTACAGTGTATCAAACCAGGGAAACTTGTACTGTGTGTTGTCTTTAAGTAGACTAAAGGCAAAATTGCAAGTCATGCTAGATTCTTGTTTAATAGGAATATCAGTTTTTGCTAATTTTCAAGGACCTCATAGCCATTGGGAAGGGCATCATGCCAAAAAATCAAATATGAAAAAGCTGCCACCAATAGCTGTAACTCGACAAAATAAAGTGCTATAATTTTGATTAAATAAACGTGTTTACCTTTTTATCAAGTTATTAGACACGACAAAATATAATTTGTTCCCCTGCAGCATCATATCTGTTTGGGAGTTTTCTCATGTTTGTGTAGGTCAAAGGTTATTTGGGGTGACAAAAGGTCAAAACCTTGTATGCATGATATTTTAAGGGTGATAAATAAGAGGGATCTTATACTTAGTTTGTGAATTGTTCTTATTTAGCATGTTGATGGCCATATAGGGTAGGTGATCCCTATTGTTTTAAGTGGAGGTGAAAGGTCATTTTGGGTCACGAGATTTCAAAAGGTTTTGACCTTACTAAGATGGTATCTCAAGTAGGATAACTGTGTGGGATCTCATGCTTGTCATGTGGGCGATTCATGTTTGTTACAATATATATCATGAGGCAAGGAATCACTAAGCCTTTTGGCTTTCTAGTTGTCAACGTTTATAGTTCTTTTGCCCCAAAGAATCATTATAGACCTGTTAGGTTTTTGTGTTAGAGTATGGGACAACACACCCTTTTGCCATTTCAAGTTACTGACATACTCAGCCTCGCGCTTGCGCTTTCACGTTTAACCCCGAAAGGATGATATTAAAGAATACTTGATGATATTTACCATGATCTAGTTTCCCTTTCTTACGATCTTTGTTAGCATGTCATATGGTCAGTTATTAGACATGATTTCTCATCCGTGCAATTTTGAGGGTATGCGATTAAAGAATAGTTTTAATGAGCAAAGGTTGTGCAACTGTGGTACTTTGTCAAAATGTATGGTACTTTGTGAAAATCTATGGTCAGCATTTGCCAAAGTTCTGTATGTAAGGGCTGGCGCCTTAAAAATTTGGGAGCCCAGGAAGGGGGGTTATTGTCTTAAAGGGCTTAAGACCCGCACAGTCGCGGTACTTTAGGGCACCTGGACGATTTTTTTTCATGTGTTAAACTCACGTTTCAAAAAATGGTACCGTACTTAATTTCTTCCGGGCGGGGGGGGGGGGGGGAGGGGTGGTAAATTTCACCTCGTCTTTCTTTGTTGAGACTCCCACCTACTGAGCTCTGTGTAGTTTTCACGTATTCCATTTGACTTTAGTTGAATCTTTTGTAATAGCTGAACTTGTACAAAGCATCTTGCAGGTGACTGAAAACGCAGTTCCTCTGTCCATTTTTTTTTTTCAAATCGTTGCTCCCCCAAGCTTGTAAGGGAAAAAAATACATAACTATTTGTTTTTAGTTATCGGTGGTATACTCTTATTCTTTGTAGGAAATATTCAGAAATGTCCGCAGTCTCTCGCGTAGCTACACTGTATGCATATCTTTCATAATTGTGCGCATAAGGTTAAACAGAGACGTCGTACACGTGACATGCACTGTAGTATGTATTGATTCCTGTTGCACTGCAAGTGTAACGCACATTGGGAAACGACATGCGGATATGCTGGAAGCCTATCATGTTTCAATCGATAGTACAGACCGTTTCCCGATTTACTCCACTAGGATCATGTCACACGTTCGTGTAGCACTTAAATGATGTAATAGATCTTCACAATGAAAAAAAAAAAAAAAACGTCATAACAGCTGATGAATATTCACCACACATTGGAAAGGAGAGGCGGTGAGGAAAGTACTGGACACTGGAGAAGATTGAAATGTCGTTACAGAAAAAAAAAAAACAAAAAAAACGCATCTAATGCTGTAAAAACTTGTCTCTCGCATCTAATCTGTGTTAAATTCACGGGTTGTCAAAGAAAAATCCATTTCGCAATGTTGCATTGCACTACGCAAGGGAAATATGTAACGTCACACGGATACAACTACAGTACTTGAATATCCTCCGAGTTGATAAATATCACGATAAAACAAATAAGAAAAAAAAAAGAGAGAAGCGTGACCTTCATTCCCAAAACATTCAAAGGTCAATCTACAATGTTCACTTTTTGAGGTTAAGTACGTGACAGTACTTCAATTTCAAAGGACAACAAAGATGTTTACCGGTGTTTCACGAAATTTTTCCGACCTGTAATGAAGCAACTGGAAACCTGTTTGGACCAGAGCCGTTTTTCTTCAAACAGCAATACCATATGTGGGTGTGAGGAAAAAAAAAAGGCAAACATTAGCAACAGAAGACAGCCATGCAAGTACCAGGTGTAATCTGCTGTAAAAACCTCAGGTATTGCTTAGTTTCGTTTACGCATTGTCCTGTGTGAAACTTATGTAAAACATTGAATTACTCTGTATGTTTATTGAACATTCGCTTTTATGGAGCCTTTTTTAAGGATGAGGGTCTTGGCGGTCAGTTTGCAAATCAATTCAAACCATGCCTCGTGAACGCAATGGTCTCTTTCGACTTTATTTCGGGGTTGTTTTGTAACGCTATCCACGGGGTATGTTTATATGCTGGTACCTATACGCACGAAGTGTAGCCTATGCATGTACGTAAAATAGTAAGTCATTCTGTAGCCCATTTTTTTTGGCTTAACCCAGATAATCACGGATGTAGTTGACCATTCAAGAGTAAGTACTTTTTATCTCCATTATCACGAGAAGAGATAACCTGCTAACAAAATCCTTAGATAACGTTTAAGGCAATCCACAATTTCCTTCTTTTTTTCTGAAACATCCAGCCGCGTCGAAAAGGTAGCTTATTGTAAGTGATTACATATGTCCAGTTGTGGACGCATTTGATGTGTGGATTGTATGCGATATCATTGACCATCACTTGACCTTTTGTCGCTGAACTCCGAATGTTTTTTTTTCTTTCCCTTTTTTGAGGGGGGGGGGCATAATGACGTCATGTAAAGTACTGCCTGAAGTTTACAAAAATGGGTTTCTAAAGTTAAAAGATGGTACGCATTATGGGGGGGGGGGGGACGTGGTTGTTTTATGACCTCATTCATATTCTCTGCGTCGTATAACTCACTCAACTTACCGGGAAAAACAAATTGTTGTAGAAGGAAGAAAAACTTAAAACTTTCGTGGCATCCAATCGCAGCCGGAGACATTCACTTATAGAATCATTTCCACATGGGGGAGGGGGGGGGGGAACCCCTTCTCTGTATTACTGCACGTTCCAACTTTCCTTTGTCCGAAACATTAACGGACTTGTATCTGGCAGTGCTTATTGTATTTGTCTTTATTTATTGTTGGAAAATGTTTGAAGTTTACCAACATCCTGCTCCTTTCATGGTTGGTCTTCGATTGTTAGCAACTGAACTCGATAACGAGAAAGTGTACAACAGTGCTTGCTGGCATAAAGTATCACATGGTAACCGTCATTGGGAATGATTAACGCTCTGCTGTGCTGATGAATACGCGTATGATGTTGACGAATCTCCGGCCTATTGTCATTTACCACGAATTGGAGAGGCAGTTTCCGATGACAATCCCGTTACCAGAAACGAACACAGTTTTTGGACAGTTTTTTACCATGATGTTTCGAAAAATCAGTGCAGACTCATGTTTCCAGGTTTACCCATTACCAAATGCAGTTGGAATCATCTGAAATATGAGTTGTAAATGTAGTCGCCTGGTCATATACCGTTGTCCTTTGTCAGTGTTTCCGAGAAGAGAAGGCAGGGGGAAAAGATCACCTGTCACAAAATCTAAAACGGAACTATGTACTCTTCTTCCAGATATTTGAATATGAAATTTGTCTCCACTTTTTCGTCGGCACTATAAAATTTAGCCTCTGCAAGAGAGCGAAGCAGTCAGTCACCGTTACTTGAAATCAAACAGACCAATTTGAATGGATATGAATATTCATACAAATTTTCAGCCCATATTCCAGCTTTAATCATGTATTTACCCATAGCCATATGGGGGGGGGGTAGGTGAAAAAATTCACACACACTCTTATAAAGTTCTATTTTAGACTTTCTGCACCCTCCCATCTCCCCCCCCCCCCCCCCTAATTTACAACAATGTCTAAATGCTTAACTTTCATTCAAAGCGTGAATCACGCTCGAGTTTCAACACCAGGCCAGGGTGAATCAGTTGCGATGGAAATTTGTGAAGGGGAGGGGGAGGCCTTAGCCTCGCCTGCATGCAGTGAGTCAAATATAAAAGAAAAACATTTTTTTCCTGTGGATATTTTCTTAGCGGAACTGCTGCTACACCTGGTCCTCAAAGAATTTCTATAATGTGCTAAAATCATGTCTCGAGAACACCCTTTTTCTGCAGGATAGAACATGATGTGATATCGAGACATACCAAAATGCTTAGGGTTTGTTCCTAAAACCTTATCATGTATGATATCATGTGGGGATTGGCTGCCTGCTCCTCAGATTGTACACATTTTAGCAAGATATATTTTAAATGCGCTAATTGAGCTGATGATATATGTTATTCTGTGGCGAGTTTGAAAGGAACCGTCACATGCCAATATACTTCCAGTTGGCCTCATTTCTGTATTAACCGGTCACCGATTCGCAGTGCGTGATTTTGATAAACTATCCAACGACTGATGCTTCAGTTGTGTGTTGCGTCATCAGAATCTCATAGTTTTACCATTTACCATCAACATATGAGTGATAGTCAAAAGGTTGAACAAATTTTCCTGAAATTCGTAAATCAACTTTATGAGCCTCTTTTATAGCTGTGCGAGCGTTTTCCAAAACGTGTTGTCATTAAAGACTATTTACCCCAAGATTGACAAATCGCGATTTCCGAAAGCCGCTGCCAGTCCCCCAACCCTGGTAGGCCTGCCTTAATGACAGATCTCATGAATAGACTTAAAGGCGGTTTTGCATCACCCTAAGCTATATTTTTACCTCCCGGAAAGCAAAATTCTCAACTGGTTCTAAGTTACAGTACTCTTAGATTGACAGCAAATTCGAAAGATGCAGAGCAGCTCGTATTACACAGCGTACACAGGGATCCATTGTTTCGATTACACATGTGGAGGAATTTAAGGCAGGCTGAGGGAGGGACTACAGGTAGGTGGTTGGGAGAATTGAAACTGTCTGGGGTGATGAGTTTTGTCTTTAAATAAAATCCTGGCTTGGTTATAGGCTACGGGAAAAGGGGGGGGGGGGGGGCGGGTCGCTGGGAGTCATCCGCATCGGGTAGTGTGTACCACGGTATCTCAACTGCTAACCGGAGGGGAGAGTGGGGTACTTAAACATCACGTTAGCACACGTGTTACCATCTTAAAATCAGCTTGAATGCAGTAGCTGTTGCTGTTTATCTAACTACATTATTAGTGGCCAACTTCACCTTGTCCCCCACTTCCTTTTTTTTTTCTTTGAAGCATTCTTGTCACGCGTAGCACAACTTTCTGAAGTGATATACACGCGCTTCCATGTACAGGCCTATGGAAGCCTGTGTTGGATATATATACTCAGCCGTGAAATAAGGTTAGATCAGACACGCGTTATTTAAGCATATTATCTAGATCTGTACAGGCAGGTTTATTTCGGATGCCGATAATATTCCGATCACCTTCTTTAGAGTTTCCTCGGCTTCCTTTTCCTGACTTTTAAGCGGTACAGGTCACGATCCATTGTAAGTCCCTCATATACCGAGTCTTTACACCTCCTCTGGTTTCTTTCCGGTTCTACCAGGCGGTGCTCACATTGTCATTTTGACATCCCATAAGCTTTTCCGGTATTATATACCAAATGGACCGGGATACACGTATGCTTTGATGGCAATGTTTAGCGATAGGTAATTGATTATCCCGGATTTTGTAACGTACACCGTACATCGCGCGCCAGGTACTGGTTGAACACACCACACTTAACGTTTAAATGCACACCCCTGTGGAATATAGGGATTTCATGACATACATTAACGTGACGCTTTATTCGCCCGTTCAGAAGATAGGTGTGTTTTCGTCTTATGCAGCTCCAACGTGGTGTTTTCAGTCATTCACACTGATATAAACGGTAATCCTTTTTACGTATAGCTCTTCAATTTTGTTACATATGTGTTTTATTTAACTTGTGCGTTGAAAATTTACCTAATATACGACCCAGGTAAGTCAACAGTATGGTAACACTGATATGTGGAGCCGTGGATGACGTAACGGAGAACCATCCAAGATGTCGGATGTTCTGATAATGCTTATACCTTGGACTATTGCCACTGTACAATTCATTACCGACTCTTACATTTAGTGCACGAGTTAAGAGGTTTTTTTTGCCCGATAAGCATTGTTTCTTTTTAGTTTTACGCCTTCAGCTGTTCCTTCCTTGTTGCAGTGATGTCATTTTGATGCACATGTAGTCGATTTTGCTGTTACTGCACTAGGGGTATATGTGTTGCATTGACTAAATCGTGTAACCTGCTACTATTGTACATGTCGCTTCTCAAAACAATTTGATAAACAGAGGGTGAGAGAATTCAGTTTATCGAAATGGACGTATCTTCGCAACTTTGGTCACATTTACAAAGTGCTGATATATTATCAGTGCGTCTTTATTCAAGTTCGTGGTTTAAGTGACTCTGAAAGTGACGCATTATGATACGTATAAAGTTCCTCTAGACGCGCATCAGGATCCAATTCAGACGCCGTGTAACGACTGCAGCTGTAAGACAATCCAGTGCTTAATCATTTTGTGTGTGTGTGTGTGCTTTATGCATAGGAAGCACAGACTTCAACCACGAATTTAGGCTTCCAACTGTTTTCTGAAATTTAAATGTCATTATGCAGCCTTCATTTTTTTTTAGTGGTATAAAAGATTTACGTTATTTTTTTTTACATTGACGTCATCGGAGGAAGCAGTAACTATAATGAAATGCATAATAACGGTAATCTTGGCAAAACGAAGTGTTCTTTGTGATTGATATGTTATTGTATCATTCTGCTGGGTGAGATCAATTAGTTTTTTTTTTTTTTTAAGGAAATTGAACTTTTTGAAGTACCGCTGTCTTGCAACAAGCTCACACAGTAATATGTCCTTTAAGACTTTCACTGGAACATGGAGCAAGCGCAATATTGTATTTGTCGTCTGCTACGTATTAAGTCTGCGGTGGGAGATGTTATCAACTGCTACATCGTTGCCAGTCGTCAGTGATTTTTTTTCTTTCTGCCTCTTGTCGCTCGGTGTCGCAGACGTCTTTTGTAACATTTAAATTATTTGTCCAAAAATGAACAAGAATCTACGTGTGGGCATGTTAGGAAATTTCCGCGAATATCTCATGTAGTTGACATAAAGATAAGACGTCTGCCTCTTCACCTCGGCTCATATCTGTACCCAATTACAGCTTTCTCTTCTCATAACCGTGTCTGTCTTGATTCCGAAAAGACAATCAAGCTCGCGTTTTGATTTGAGAGACAGTGACCCCGAATTGGAACGTCGGCAACAGGTGTGGCGTCAAGCATTGTTCTATGCAATCCTGTTCATGGGGTGTAAGTAGCTCTGAATAAAGGTTTCTTAAATTGGATACCATCTTGAAATTGGACGTATTGTACAAACGTGAAAGGGTGCCCAAGTGGTGTTACTGATCTCTTGTGAATTAAAATACTTATCACACCAGAGAAAAAGCAAATACAATTAGGATGAGGGAAACTTGCCGTTGCATCTCCTAAATGTCAGCTTGAGATTCGCTTGCGCTGCTACACGCTCGCCACTCATCGGTCGCTGCATCGAGCTCCATGGTCAGTGTGTTTCGTGCCATGGCATTATACGGTCATACGTAACTTCAGGTGTTGAAGAAAATATACGTGTGGCGCCGTTATCATATTTTTTTTTTAAACTCGTACTGCAGTACGTAATACCTTTTTTTGCCTATATACAGAAGATAGTGCCGTCTTTAGAATCTTCGAACTTACCCAGTGAAGTACCGTTCACAACTTGTTTCACTGGTAGTAATAATATTATAAAAGGTTATAAAATAACTGATTTGTCGATTAAAGAACTGTTCCATCTACGTAGGTCAGGATATTGTGCAGTGTACTGCATTCGAAACGTTTACTGTTATTCATCTTGCATTTATATATACTGACGTATCAGCTGTGCTAAGTACGCGGAGGCTGTAGTTGTGCTTGCTTCTGGTTTGCGATGAACAATTTGATGTCATGTGGTTTGTTACGTAGCGTTACACCATAATGATGGGTTGGTATTGCATTATTAATTTTCCTGTGACTGGTTGAACTCTTTTCAACTCATCGCTTGGTATATTACATTATGGTGGCGCCGTGGCTGAATGGGGGAGGGGGGTGGACCACGGATATAGTCGTTTTTGGGGGGGGGGCAGCAAGAGTGAATTAGTGGCATGGGGAGCATGGGAAGTCAATATCCGCTGACTTAGTGGGAATTTTCATACAAATGTATTCCCGCGCGCTGTCCGTCGCTTAGATAGCTTTCCACAATTCCAGCCACTGTACTGCATGGGAGTGATGCTGAGCACCGCTAAAGCTTCTCTTGTAATGTGTACCCACGCCGCCTCTTACAGCAGTTATCGTCTGATTTCCGCACAGTCTATTGGAATTGCAATATGAATGACAAACACAGTCCTTGAAATATGTGCGTTAAACTGCCTAAGTGTCGTTGTGAATTGAAATGTTATTTGGTGGTAATTAATTAAAAGCTGTTAATTGCACCCATAAATGAGCTACATGTCCAACTTTCAGTCTCTTCTCACCGGTTGACATTTCCCATTGGTTGCACGGTGAGCAAGGATTTGTAGTTACCATGAGGTACAGCGATGTTCCAGTTAATGTGGATTCTATTGCGTCGGCGTGCTTGGCTCTGTTAGCCTATGCGCGGTGCACTCATATGCGTCTGCATAGCGACTTCTATATATAGGTAGGCTTTCTTGACAAGAATGGTAGTCGGATATGGACATATAGACTCCATTATGTATGTCATTGCACAACTTGTTGCCAGATATTTTGTAATGCACAAGCTTACTTCAGCGACACGTACCAGTAGTGTGCCTTCGTATGTTTTCGCAAGACCACTTTATCAAGACCATTTATAAAGTAGCTAGGCTTGCTTTTGCGTTACGCAGCCGTCTGGAAATACACTCTGTATGGTAGCGCTGTTGTATTCTTCATTGTTATGCAGTTGTTTGAGATACTGTATCCTGTACCTTCCGTAACATTATCAGTTAACATATAGTGATATCTGAAGTCTTTATTGTGTTTGTCTTACTTTCGTTTTAATTCATTCCCCTCCAGGAAGTTGTCCGACTGATTCTGACCCCCTCATTTCTTCCCCAACGCTTTTTTTTTTTTCGTGGGTTCTCCGTAGCCTCATAATGTACTAGGCCAATGTTCCAAACTGATGATTGGCAGTGGTCACTTCCGCAAGATATTCTCACCTCGAGGGCGGAGATCCATGAAGGAAATGAAAACTTGTTCGCTACGACTAAGATGCATTCATCAAACGCCACACCCAGTTTACCATGCCGCGTGACATATTTCATAATCCTTTATATATGCCGCATTTCTACTTTATATACAGCCTATTGCCTATTCTCTTTATCGTGCCAAAATTTGAATGTATTAAAGACTTTATGAACATCATTTAGCTTATTATTATTTTCTTATCCCTTTTTCATGTTTGCTCCCTGTGCTTTCAACAGCTTCGACATAAGGCATTCAGCACGATATCTCCGACTTTGAAGCCGCGAACAAATTGGAGTCGATATTTCCTCGGATGAGATTTTAGTTACATGACGACGAACGTCGACGATCGAGAACATTAAACGTGTAAAGACGAATACAGTCGTCTGTTAGATCGTTGACAGAGTTGAGCTTTTTCAACTCATACCATCGAAGATGAGGTCGCAACTAAAGGCCGTGTTCTCGGCGGCGAGATTATCAAAGCTAACCTGCGTAGCTCTACTGTTCTTAACGCTTCAGGGATGTTCGTCAGCAGGTAAGTTATTCTACCTTCTCTGTGCAGTAGTTGCAATCTGAAGAGCTGTACAGGGCACGCGATTGTGCAATTACGATATCAGTGTAATTAAGCATCTCAGACTGCTGGTGTATCACTTGTGACTGGTGTCCATCGATCGAATGCTTATATTTTGCAAAGTTGACTCTCTTGCTAGATTTAAGCGTACTCAGACCTTTAGCCAGGCCACAGATCTAATACATGTTACATATAGAAGGTTAACTTTTTCACTCAATCACTGACAAACTAGGTATGGAGGGTTACTTCAGCAAGGAACTGTCAGGAGAATTTTTGCCGATAGCCTGAACTTTCAATCCAACATTTCTAGATTTAAAGTTTCAGAGAAATTTACACAAGGACCGACTTCACTCTCTTCTAGGGAAGACAGCACGTGATCTTTTGTTTCATTAAGAAAGAGACTTGAGAACGTTTATTTGTTGGGTTGCTTTGTTACTTCCTGAATGTTGCATGAATAAAGGCAAATTTGTAAATATTAGTTGATTCAAAGTTCTCTAATGATCCATATGATAATTTTCTTTTAAACTGCAGTTCCGTGACGATGTGGCATCTTTCCACATGTTCAAGAAAAAAAAAGAGGGGGGGGGGGCAGAAAAAATAAGCAAAAACGTGGATGGTCTCTTGTATGTTTAACCTCTTTAGCTACGAGTAACATGGCAATGCCGTTTTAAAGCACACATGAATACTGCTCACAGGTTATGTATGTGGATCTTGGAGGTTCCATGGAGAGACATTGTGTCTGGGTAACACAGAAGGTCACCTAGGTTTACCAGGCGGTAGCACCAACACTGACGTAAACCATGTATTCAAGGGCCTGTGTGGTAGTTTTGTGGTCCCTATCCTCACACCCTAGGCTTGGTGCATATAGGGGGGGGGGGGGGGAATACAAGCAAACATTCTAAAGAGGGGAATAAAGATAGGAATACTTGTGACATAAAGTGTAACCGGAAGTACAACTCCGCGGGGAAGGATGCCATCATAAGTTTGGTGTTTAATTGGCCAGCTGTAATCCATTTGAATTACGAAACGTTAACACCAATCAATTGTTTGTGAAAGAAGGTTAGGGCTCGTCCAATCACAGGAATGCTTCAATAAAGGCGATATCTCTGCGTTCATCTGGCGACAAAAGAGTCTTAATGAAAATCCCTTATAGAAGTGAACAATAGCCTTAGCGTCCTTTGCTACCATCACACTCACTCGCAGTGACAAGCTCAATATAACCCTGCATAAACCATTTTATTGGTTTCCAAACAACACAAAAATTTAATGTGAAATTTCGAGGGCACATTATGCGTTCACATGTTGTTTCCCACCCGCTGATTATACATAACTTTTACCTACAGTAATTTACCTACCTATATACGGCTCTGGTGTGATTGACTTCACACCCCTTCTCCCTCCCGAATATGACATCGTACTTTTGTGATGTCATTTCCTCTGCAAGACCGATCAAATGCCTTATCTTCTCCGATCCGGCCTCTCTTGAATCTTCGGCACGGCGAGGTACCACACAATCACCGGTACGGTACCCACTACTGACGCACGCACAGTAGTTAACGACGCACAGTCTAGTAGCGTGCAGTGCTCTATCCCCGAGGTGGCAAATCAACTCGCAGATACTCACCAAAGGAGGGTCGCTTTTCGGTTTGACAAAAATTGTTTGCAATATGTTTCCCCGCTATAGCCTCCGTTTATATTTGAGATAAAATAGTTCTAGTCGACTCAGACCACTCTCCATGCACGTGGTCACTTTTAAGGCCTAAGTTAGTTACTGAAAATGGCTAGCCTAACTGGCTAAGCAGTAGTTCCAGGATAGGCCTATGCTGTGAACTTGACAATTAGGATCGTCTTTACTTCAGCGCACATGGTGAGGGGCCCTAGTCTCTACCCTAAAAAGTTCCTTCGCACGGAGAGTAAGTTGGGTTGCTGTATACAGTATAACTTTTCTCTGCACGTGGCATCTGATCTCTAAGTTCAGCTTCTTTTCCTCCATTTTAAAAAGTTCTGCATCCACAGTTTTGTTAGCCTACAGTAGGTATACCAGTTCTGAGGTGTGACAGTTTTGCGGGTTCATTTACCAATTTCCCTTCAAAAATCCGAATACACGAATATACAGTATTCACTGACCCTTTAGCCTTTATAAAGGGACTTGCTTTCAGTACTTTACTGAAAAATCTTATGCTCACACAAGATTCTGCTGATGAATTACAACAAAACCATTATCAACTGCCAGCTACAGTAAGTTACGTGGTGTGAGCACATTAATTTTTCCATTAAATGATTACATTTATTGGAAAAGACCACTAGTACTGTTGACAACTTTTGGGCCTAAGTCTTTCACTATCATACAACTTTTATTTCTTTTCTCTAGAGTTCATGTCAACCAATGATTAACAGTTTTGCATGTACATGTGGTTAAGATGTGGTATGTCTATGTAGGAATGAATATTCAAGTGATTTGAGAAAATACTAGTATAAGATTAAAACGAGTATAAGATTGCTCCACCTTTGGCTCTGGAGATTATTTTCCAACCTGAACATGGCAATTTAAAAGATAAAGGATGCAATGCTTTTCCGGATGTCAAGTATCACAGATACAACCACACTTTTTATATTTATATTTATTTATTTATATATGTGAAAGACCTACAGTAGTGTATCCAATTCCTCTTATAATCTTAATATCTTTGGATGGGTTCGAAGAGGTACTGTATAGTTTCTGTATTCAAAAATAGGAGAGCCTATACCTATAGCTCTCAATCTTGAACTCACCAACCAAAAAAATGGGATGATTGGTAACACCCTGGTTTAAGAAAACATATTGCAAACCATATCAGACAGATGAAGGTCAAGGTTGGTATATACAGTAAATAATAATCTCCCAGTAGTAAAAGTCATGAAGCTGTGAAATGAAATTGTCATTTTGTTTCAAATATTACAGAACTACATGTATTTACAGGAACTTCCATTTGGAACCTTTCAAATACGGTTCACTGAAATGGCATACGCATCAGGAACTTTTATTCATCTTGGGATAGGATTGTTTAAATTGTAAAATATATAGAGATTGAGGCCACCCTTACATAGGTTGAATGTTAGGCTGGTTATCAGTTCATTTCTACCATTACCAAAGAATATCAGACATACGAAATACACATGTAGGAAGTATATTATATGATCACAAATTATTTTAGAAACCAAGGCATACATACAGTACTGTAAGAAGCAAGTTAGCATTGATGGGTAGGGGAGCCAGAAATAAGCAAAATGTTTCCAAGTTTGGCCCCTTTAAAGAAGTAACCATTCATATGATTGCATTACCAGGCCTTGAGTATTAGATTTTCCAGATGTGCTTCAAATCACACTCCTCAGGAAATGTAGGAGTGTGGTAGTTGTGCTGTTTTATTAAACTTCAATAGATTTATCATAGTTACCATTCTCTGTCAAGGTGTGCAAGAAATCACACTCCTCAGAGTGATTTGAGGTGAGTGGTGGCGTGCAATCGCACTCGCTTGCCTCAAAATTTAAGGCCTGCATTACTTAACTTTGACATATCTTGTGCAGTTGAGCATTGTCATCTCATGCTGCTTCCTTTACTTGAAGATATTCTTTTAAAGGCTACTGTTTATGCACAGTAACATTTTTTTTCAGTGACAAACTCAAGGCCATGAACACCACTACACTGACTTACTATGGTTCCCTTTGTTCTATACATTTTATCTGGTAAGAATATTGAATAGCTTTATGCTTTGCATTGAAATTCAAGAACAGAAATAAAATACAAATAAAAAGATCCCTCTTGCTCTCTTGCAAATTTGGCACGGTAAATTTTTTTTCGCGTTCCTGATTAGTTTTAAGCTGTACTGTAGCTTTATGCAATGCATTGAAATTCAAGAACAGAAATAAAATACAAATAAAATGATTTTATAAAAAAAGCAATTGATCATTTCTCTTCACTCTCTTTTGCTTGTTTATTGTTGCTTGACCTGTGCACTCTGCATTAGAATACAATTTATGATCAAAATTGCAAACTATATGTTTATTCAGAATCTAGTGCACCCCAAGGCATTTTGATGGGCTTTTGATTCTTTAACTTATATATATACCAACATACTGCATTACCACCTTACTGACCTGCGAATCTTCGGTGCACCTCTTCTCTGAGACAGTATCTTAGTGAAATTATCTCTGTGACATTAGAGTCATCTGCTGTACTGGATTATTTTTACACAAACTATCATGATATATACACACATGTCCCCTGCTGCATTAACATCAGTTCACACAGAGTTACTCCAACTTTACGGTAGACAGTGTTGCCAACCATGAAACACCCTTTCATTCCCAGGGTTACCATACATTTAACAGTGTTGGGGTGAGTATCCCGTAATGAGGCCAACATCCTGCACTTCAGTTCCCTGCAACAATCGAGGCCCTTGCCAAGGCCTAACTGCTGCTCTTATTTATGCCTACAACTTCGTAAACTTCAACAGATGCAACTTAACAAGTCTTAAAAGCTGTATATTTGCCATTTCATTCTTAGGTTGACCGGATAACTTGCCCTGCACCCACATTAGATCATTATTTCTCCAAACTGGTACATACACAAAATCTTGTAGGTCTAGATTGACCGTCATCTACCTTGATTGCAAAACATTATGTAACACTCATCGAAATAATTATCAAAATCTGCTTGCATATCATTTCTAGACGATAATCTTGAACAAATATGATGTGGTTAGTCAAAAGTTTGTTGAAGAGGAAAATGAAACATCATTTTTGTCTACGCAGAACTGAGCTAATTAGGCTCATGTGGTAATTTGCCTACTTCAAGTTCGTTCATGCATTTACGTCTTAACCATAAGTGAAAGAAGAAATCCAAACCTGGTACCAAAGAGCAGACAAATTTTTCACTTTGGCATTTTAACTGATTCCGGTAACATTTTTCGGTGGTAGGCCATCTTTTCTCTCACCTATGCAGAAACATGTACACCTACTGTAGTTCAATCTTTGTTTCAAGGTCATTTATTTGTGACTAACCCAGTGAGCAATATGCTATAGATAACTTTTATATATATATTTTTTTCAAGAGCCTAGCTTAACATTAAGGAACTTTCACATTTATAGAAATTTAGATAAACCATTGCATAGAGGCATCAATTCACTAACAATTTGGTGATCTAGAGCCTTTCCCTTATAATGTATTACAATATACCAAAATCCAAGAAAATATATACCTCTGAAATTTAACCCATACAGAAACAGTTTTCCTGAGGCTGTCAGTCACCAAACTGTGGGATGCAAAAAAGGGATGTGTCCCACAGTTTGTAATATACTTTGGTGGTAAGACTTAGGCCAGATTAGTTTTAGGTTAAAAGATACTGTAGGTTAAAAAAATACTGTACTGCAATGGCCAACGTACAGTGTAGACCAATCTTGTCTGTTACCTTACCTACATATCTGTAGTGAAACTTATTTTATTCACGCACAGTATGGTAACGCTTTTTTTTCACATCATGAAGCACATATATGCAGTGTGTGCAGGATTCCAACAAGTTCGTAGTCACACCTGTAGTCAACACAATTTACAATGGTTGCAGTTCAGCTGATAAACCCAAGCAGGCCGGTCCTCCCATCCTCACAGTGGTGCCAGAAGGACTTGCAGACTTGAAACGCAAAAAGAATTTTTTCACTTGCTCTAAGCTGAATATTAACATTCAATCAAATTCGTCAAGCACATGCTAACTGTTCAAAGCCAGTCACTGGTCATGCCAGACAGTTCCAATTCTCCCAACCACTCACTGTAACACTTAGTCCATCCCACAGCCTGGCTACATGTGTGATCAAAACACTTGGCCCCTGTGTATGACTAAGATGTGTAATATGAGCTACTGCACTATTGCATCTTGTGAATTTGCTCTCCAAGAGCAGAACCAATTGAGCAGTTTGCTTAATACCCCTAGCCAAAAATGTAGCTTGGGGTGATGAGCGACTGCCTTTGACTATGAATACTGTATCTGCAGATGTATCAACTCGTGAATTGAAAATTGTCCACCTGCAGGACAGCTGGGTGACCCTCCAAGTGGCTTCCCATCCCCCAAAAAAGCTCTGCACAGACTAAAATAATCGACAGTTAGAAGGCATACTGACATATGCACAATTTTGCATCATTAAGCATTTCAGTTATTAAAACCTGCTGTACGTGCCCTCCTCTCAAACCCCTCCCTGCCATCCTATAAATGCTCCAGCATGACCACCCCCCCTCCCTTTTCCTCTCTTGAAAATCTGTTTACTTGCAAAGTTCTGTAAGTTTACAAATTGCTTTTGTTAGATCAGCCTATTGCCTTAGAACACTTCATGCCATTTTGTTATGTTGATAGAGTGTGCAATGCCATGCATTCACATCGTAGACATTCTTACCCCTTGCTTGTACTAATGCATAGTTACTGTAGATAAGCTCAGACGCACACTCGAAAATATTCTCGCACCACACCCTCACCGCACCCTCTATGCCCTAGCTCTTCCTCGATAGGCTTGAGTATAAGCAAGGGGTAAGTATAGTCACTCGTGAATACCCACACCAGCGAGTTGTGGGGATAACATGAACTGTCAAACTATAAAGAAGTGCACTAAAATTAGGCTATTTTTCCAAATTTTTTCTCTCGAACGAATGATAACTTGACCGAGTCACTTAGGTACAGTATATTGAATCTCAAGCCAATGTCTGTCAGACAATATTCTGTTTTGATACCGTACAAAGTACTTAGCAACTGATCCAAATTCAACCAGTAACTGATGATACAGTATGATGTTTATGAGAAGTGGTAAAAGTAGAATTGGTAGACATCACAGAATTAGTGTACTTACACAGTAAGTACTTAGGAGTCATCAAATTCTTACCTCAGATATCTAGAGAACTTTCTGTGTAAGCAAAAGGAACATCAATGGTATCAGTTGCAACATGTGCAGCATGTTCTACTGTACATTACATTGACCGTACTGCAAATTAAATATTTAACAAGTAAAGCTTATATTTAATATTGAACATTGAATCACTTTTTTTGTTTTTGTGCAGAATTATTTCAAGATGGCTCTGTGAGGCTAGTGAATGGACGAAATCCTGCGGAGGGAAGAGTAGAGATCTATTACCAAGGAGAATGGGGAACAGTATGTGATGATGGATGGGACATATCCGAGGCCAACGTAGTCTGCAGGTAACACAGCACATTATCCCTTTGTGTAGGATTGATGTAACCCTGAGCCACTAGGCCTTTTAGTTGTCAGTGTGGTTGCCATGACACTGCCCTCTTTCTGCATATTTGCACAGTGACATTCTCCTTGATAATGTGCCTGCAGTTATGTGCTGATGTCGATTGAAATGAAGCAACTTACTGTATGTGCATGCTAAAAGATGTGCAAACTATTTATGAACTCACTTAAAGATGTGCAACATTACACATATCCTGACTCTCTCTGTACATGGGAAGTGACATTACAAATTTCTGCACAGCTGTGTGATTCAGGGAATTTTCTGTTTTTAACTCCAAAAGATGCCTGGATAACATTCCTCTTTGATTTGAAGCTCCATATTGAACTGACAGTAAAATGTTGTATTAATGGGTCACTCTTCAGCCCAATGGTCATTCTTTTATTTGCATAAGTCATCTTTCTTATCCAGTAGTCATAAAAACTGTCAAATATTTTGAAGTTCTGACCCTTGCTTTTGTGTCTGGTCAAAGATTTTCAAAAACCAGATTGAATTGTTTGATACTCGCATACTAATTTTCATTCGTTTGTAACACATGGGGATCCTTTGACCGTTTGTCTTCAGTGCAAAGGAAGACTTGACAGGTGTGAAAAAATAGAGCAAATTTCAAAAAAACAACTCAAGGTGCTCCTTCACAGTAAAACATTCAGCTGGAGGTTGCACTCTCACTGGAAAGTTTTGTCTCATATGATTTATACAACTTAGTTTATCAAGTAATTACAGTTTACTTCACATGTTCTGTGCTAGCCAATTAATTATAATCAAATTAACACACCCTGTTATTCTAAGTGCTCAATTTGTTACACACCCTGTTATTCTAGATAATTTGTCATTCACCCTCTTATTCTAGATACCTCATAAATTTGTCACACACCCTGTTATTCTGGTGCGTCATTTGTCGCACACCCTGTTTTAGTATTCTTATGTGTCATTTGTCACTCAAAAACCACAGTTCCCTCCCAAAGATGGGTTGCATGACACTATATGCTGCACTAATGCAACACTCTTTGGAAGCAGATTCGGAGTGACAGAGACCAATTCTTGACCATTACAGTAGTTCATGCTGATGTTTCTCTTATGAAAAACTGTGAAATGGATGACAGCATGCTTCAAATCAGCACAGATGAACCCGGGTTTGGTACCTTGGTACCATGCTAAGGCAGGCATGGATCCACGATTTTGAGAAAGAGAGGTGTGGGCACCTTCGGCCGGAGACCTACAAGCAAGCGCCAAAGGCGCAAAGCAGTGGTGGGGACGTTAGTCGTCCCCCCAAGAAAATTTGAATTATAGATCTGCTAATGTGTGATTTCTCAGCATCTGGGAAACATGTTTCCCATGTATTTGCTTATTTTTTGGTAAATATCAAAGGTAACCTGGTTCATTCAGAAAATGTTTTAACAAATATGGTAGTGTTTAAAGGTTCCCCCCAAATCATCAAATCTCCCCCTGCTCTCACATCCTCTTGGCTTAGGTGTGTCCTCATCATCTCTGGAGATGTTGATCCAAAAGCATCCATGGGTAAATCAGATGTTACAAGTTCAGTTGATCAGATGGCTGTGTCTAACAGGTTAATGGAGCAAGCTAAGGTGACCCATGCATGGATCATCATGGTAGCCTCACGCAGCATCCCAATTCTATGGGAACGATGTCAGTTGTCATGACGACATCTGATTCCCTGCAGCTGTTTTTGCTTTTATCTCCTGCATGTGCAAGGTTTGTGCCCATATCATTCAGAGTCATGGATCAAAAGTGTAAAGTAAAATTCTTCGTCTGAATCAGCGGATGATCAGATCTGAATCTGATTGCATTTCAGGCATGATTCTACAACTTCCTGTGGTTGTAAATAGCGAGTTGATGAACTCCATGTATCAAGGCTTCTGAGTACAGTATCTTTTTACTGGTGAAATTGTTTCAACATGGCACGACGCCAGCCAGCGTCATAGTTTTGTTAAGAGAATCACACTGGGTGTTGCACTGACAGCTGAAATATCTCATTAACTATAGACATTCCATTATATTAGATGACATGTTGCAGACTCTCAAATAAACTGAGTTCAATCATTGTGAGTTTTATCCAAGATATTTGTCAGTATTTATCTTTCTTCCTCCCAGTGTGTACTAAGAGGAAGGTTCCAAAATGGCGGTCTTACCGCGAGTACATTACAAGCTTTCCTCCCCCAAAATTGGTCTGGTTGTATTTTTTTCAGGGCAGATCTGGAGATATCATTTCAGTATCACAGGAAGTTAAGTGTTCTAAAGTTCTACACTTACTTCTTTCGACAGCGTGGTCTTTAGCAATATCTGAACTCTGCATGCAGCACTTTCAAAAACATTTTGGCAATTTTGTAGTTAACAGGAAATCTATTGCCTCCCTTTTGTCATGTGTTGAGATACATAGTATTTTGTTCAACTATTAAATACCTTGTTGACCTTCGGCAGGTAAAAGACATTGGAAAACTTAGCATTTGCTATTCTAAGTGGCCATGCATGGCAATCCAGTCACAGTGTTGATACATTGTGCTACTGTACATTCTTTACACTCACTTTATACACTGTGTACTTCTCATGAAATGTTTGTTCTTTTTAGAGTTCATTGCCATCATATGACATGTCTTCAAAACACTTTTAACATGTTTTCAACATGAGCAACTCGTAAGGTAAACCCTCCTGGAGGACTATGGACATGTTTCTCTACTTTACTGGTCAAGTGTGGTCAGTTTACTACAGTTCTGCAGATCGTTTAGTGATCAGTGAGTTACAAATTGTTTCAAGATGAAAAAGACCTTTGTATCCTAGCTCACAGCTTGAACTGGTTTAGGCTCAATGGAGGTTTTTGGCATCCCCGTCGTTTATTCCTCGATTCTGTTCAAGCTTTTGGTATAATGTGGTAAATGACTAGCTTATCTCATTATCAATGTCTGTGATTTAGTTGCTTTATCTCTCTCTTTTTTTTTTAACATACATTTTGTGGCATGCAGTATTCAAACATCATAGTCATTTTGTTTGGGGACATGACTCTGAAATTTACCCCTGGCAGAGTACCACTGGGATGCTTATTTCAAGGTGTTACTTACCCCATGGCCAGGAACCATGCATGTCGTGAGCATGGAATGATACTTTGCAGAACCAGTGTATTTGCTACTGTACTGTAGACAGAGATGATCTTGCATTTAACATGAATTCATGAGAGACAGCGTGCCACTCCGACTTCCGTACAAATTGCCCACAAGTGCCTATGGATATATAATTTCAGGGAAAATAATATAGTAGTAAATACACAAGAGAATGTAACCCTCAGAGGTTGAAATTAAATTTGACACCCTGATATCATTGCCATGTATGTATTGTATTGGTTGATGTTGTGCATGTACAAACGCTGTGCAGTATCTGTGTGTTGCAAGATCTTAATATGTTGGTGGACAGTATCTGCAGAACAGTACTGCATTTTTGTTTTTTTCCTTGCCTGTAAGTACACCTACTGCAGGTCTGTGAAACAGATATGTTTCTGTTTGACTTGGTTTTCAGTTTCGCTCAGGCAAGTAATATCAATTTAACACAGTGATTTAAAAAAAGAGTTTGCATCACTACGATATTTTTGAAGTAGACTGGTTATAATCTGGAGCAAGTGCTCAGAGGTTATGTACTAGTGTATGTTGAACCTTGCAGACAAGGGAGTTTGTCCCATTTTCTGCTGAATTAAACGCTCCAATATTGCACAACTCCCATATAAGTTTCAGTATGAAATGAGCATACATTTACTGATGAGTGTGATCCAGTTCCAACCCTCAATGTTTTTAGCTGCTGTCTCCAGTGATTCTGGCAATGCTATTTGCATGGTCTCTATTTTCAGTCGACAGTCTTGAACTGTGAAAAATTTAAAATCAGCTGCCCGCAGAATTGGGTCAAAAATTATAAATTTTATCATGAGGGACAGACTTCAGTAAAAATGAAGGTACAGTATTGTTATTGCTAATGCATTTTGTGAAATTCTGTTGAAACATTGGCTTATCTTTCATATTAATGGTAAGAAAATTAGAAAAGAGATCTGGCAGACCCCATTGTAAATTGTGGCCTATGAATGGGAACTTGGACAAAATGTGACTAAATTTAAGTCAGCACATTGTGATCAAAATTTTTTTTTAGGAACTTAAGGCTAATCCATTTCAGTGGTACTGATGCACCTATGGAGTCTTCATATTTTTTCCCTTCAAATTGTTATTCCATGGACCCATATGTATTGCATTTATGTAACTTCCATTTTTACACTAAGAAAGCAAAATGCAGGGCAAACTTGGAAACTGTGCAAACAAAAGTAGTATTTGGACTGGAGTGGTCATGCAGAGTAATATACTGTACTGTACAATGGCACACACATGATCAAAATTGTTTCTTGTTTCAAAAGTTTTCTTGGACATTAAGTTTAACTAATGTGAGTAGAGTGTCCACAGGTAATATGTATACAGCTATTACTACATGGTGAATATTGTGGACTGTAGTAAGTGTCTGCCAAATTGCTTTCAGTAAAGTGATGACACATGCAGTGTGACAACCTTGTCACGTGATATATGTGTAGGGGGAGAATGGCCCATGATAAACCCAGTGAACCAAATGACACAGTGCTATGTTTGGCTTCAGAATTGCTTAGGGTTGAAGATACATCCAGTGCAACTTGCCTTTTGAAGACTGCAGCCAGAACACTGGCCATTGGGTTCATCAAAGACCAGAGTGTTGGAATAAAAGATACAGATCGGAAGAAATTTACAACATAGGATATATACAGATGAAAAATTGAAATATGTTTAATGTTACAAACTGTATACAACATGCTGCATGAAGTGATGTGAAACATTCCAATGTTGATTGTGGTCACATACAAAGTTGCACGTACTTTCCTGTGATAGTATCAGGTCATGAATGATATTCTGTTTACTGCACTATATTTGGCTTTCCGCATGGCTCGTTCTTCACCGACACTTCAGATCTACTCAGGATTCGTCTTTCTGTTTTCATTGGAACCTTATTGAATGACACGGTTTTTGGATCTTGTCTTTGCACTGAAATGTCACCTACAGTCTCATGTGCACCTTCTGGTCCGTTTTTTTCATTATGATATACAGTACCATCTACAGTGTTTTGATACAGTAACTTCCTCGTGGTGAGTGTCATGTCACTAAGAGCAGGCTTCATTCAGAAGTTGCTGAGGGAATCCCCAAATGATGATCTGTTGAAATTGTTTTCCTAATCTATTTTTTTTTTTTTGGTGAGATGTATGTCCAAGTGTATTGAAAGTTCAAAAACCAGTGATGTGGAGTGTTTGCATAGTATCAGTATGTTTTTTTTTTTTGACAAGCCAGATATTTTGTCTATTCCTAACTTGCCATCTAGATTTACTTGGCATGGGTCATTTACAAAAGCTAAAAGTAAACGGGGATAACATGAGCAGATCATGTGAGTCCCTCACTTGACATTTCAAATTTGCATATTTGGCCTAGATGTTTATTTATGATGCAATTGTCATCTGACAGAAATTTGTGTGTAGAATGTTCAATTTTTGATGGATTTTGATGAAAATTGTGGCTACCGTACTTTCGTTGATAGTGATTTAGCCAATTCTAAAACATGTTTTCCAGGGCACATGTCCTTTAAACATTCTGACTTTACAGCCTATTCTTGAAAAAAAAAAAAAAAAGGTACAGCAGAAACATGCACACTGGTACAGTCGCTGCAACATAGAAATTCAGACAGAATTTGCTGTCAGAACCTTACGTCATCTATGATATAATTTGAATGAAGTGGACTTGCGTATTACAGTTGTCAAAATGGAGCCCTTGTACATGGTAGCCCTCAAATTCATTTTGATTTGACTTTTACGGTCAGTGGATTTGTATTTTTTTTCCAAGTAGAAAATAACAGTTAATGGATTTTTGCACAGTTCAGTAATTGTGCAGTCGCTAACTAAGCTGTTGGCTAATTGCTAGACCCATTTACTGAAATGATGTGCACTGTAGGGCACAGTAGCTTAGTGATTGATAATTCATTCTACCAGAAAATCCCCTTCTATCTGCCCTTGTTTGGACATTTTCCTACATAGCTCCCTCCATTACAACATACTGTACCCAGTGTGCTGTATGTTGATGGAGTAATGGTGGTTTGTAATTGAACCTGGGAAGAACATGATCAGTTTAGCTATACATAGATCCATAACGCTGATGGTCCCTAACTACATGTGCAATACACAAATTGATTGAAATTGTTGCCAACCAGCTTCAAATGGCTTTAAAAACTACTGTACATGGTAACAGCAGTTATTCCCATTTCCTTCTTGGTAGTCCTATCTCTTCTGAGTTTCTTTTCTATGTATTTCAAAGGGAAATACAGCGTTTGTTTTAAAGAAACAATCATATTTTTGAAACCAGTGTTTGTCGCCATAGAATGATAGATTATTCAAAGTGAGACAGGACAGTGGCCTTCCTTTGAAGAAATACGTTTCTCACAGATAGGAATTCAGTTATTTGTTGCTCGACAAGAATTTGTTCCGCCAAACTTTCCAAAATTCAAATGATGCATTTTCCGTTACTCATGACGTGCATGATGTTTTGAGGAGATGAACCATCTGCGGGTGTGTGTTGATAAGACAGTGGCTTAATAATAAACAAAGCTATTTTCTTTGTATGCCATGTTCGTGTATTCTAAAGGCCCTATTTCCCTTTAAGTTATTGGACAGAAGTAACACCTTTTCCCCACTTGGCTATGTTTGAGACCACGCATTACACGTGGTAACCAGTACATATATGAAGTGTCCAGTATGGCATACTTTGTGCTTCAATCTCACAGTCCACCTCCCCACCCCCCTTTGCCCTGCCCTTTTCCCCACCCGTCTCAGCAATAGTTTAGTCTTGTGATTTCCAATAACTGTTGGTACATCTGCCATATTTTTAATTTTCCTCCCACAGGCAACTTGGATTCTCCTCAGCAAATAGAACACAGTGCTGTGCACACTTTGGACATGGTGAGGGCCAGATTATGCTGGATGATCTTGGTTGCCGTGGTGATGAGACTGACCTCGGACGATGCAACCACAGAGGATGGAACACTCATAACTGTGCCCATACAGAAGATGCTAGTGTTATTTGTAATGGTGAGAATAGCTCCATGAGCGGTACAGTACAGTTTATTAAAATTGTCATGTTCAAAATCTGGAATTTGCAGACTTAGATAACTTGCTTGTCTCTGAGTATTTAGTTGGCTCGTAAATTTTCATTTTAAAACCTGAAATTTTAGACGTTTTACTGTACATACATTATTCACACGGAGGAAGTAAAAGTCTGGGTGATGTTTGTATTTATTTATTTATTCCTGCCGTACATAAGTTTTCTTTTGAGATAGCGGCAGAAGTTTCGGTTTCCATATGCAATGTGAATATTTTAATGCAAACCTGATGATGCCTTCAGTGAACACATGTACATACTGTAGTTGCTTGCTTTTTTTGAAAGGTTACCAGGAGTACGTATTTACACCCTCAAACATCAGTCATTAATGGGCATAATTTTTTTGTCATAATCCTCGGCATAATACCCTTCACAACCCTTTCAAATTAGCTGCCGTAAACAGCTGTGAGCAGTATGCTTAGTCATTTCAAGTCAAATGGAAAGGGACTGTGCCAAGGTAGTAAAAGGTAAAAGTTTTAATAGAACACTAGATCATTTGCGTAATTGTCGCTTAATTGCCATGCATATTCATTGCAATGTCACGCTGCTCTTTATAGTTGGAAGACTGCCTATCTTCAGCAGAATTTGAAGAGTCATTGGTGAGACATGTGTATTCAGTGAGAATATAAACCGTCCTTTAGTATTAGGTTCTGCTGTATCCCCCCACAAGTGAATCATGGGATGTAAAAATTTTCTCTGCTATAGTCCTGGCTGGGTCCTCCAGAAGTGAATCATGTATACTTCTTTTAGTATGGGCTGGAGAAGCAATTGATAGGCCTGCCTAATGTACAGTACACTGCAAAGCCACAAATAACAATGTTCTGTATTCAAGCTTGGTTTCAACTTTTGGTGAGGTTTGAACATTGCATTCTCGAATTTCTCGAAAAAATGGAGACAAATAGTGATGTGAAAATGAAATTAAAAAAGCAGTGGTAACACAAGTAACATCCCACCCTATTTTCTTTTAGAAGTTGATCATTCCGTTTTTCGGAATTACTTTTTCTCCCTTTCAGAATTTCAGTAGCCTTAACGGTGTTTTAATTCCAAAAGACATTTGCACCACTGCAGACATGCCATACTATATACCTGAATGCATCCTACTGTACCCCCCCTGGATGTATGCTTTGATATATTTTTAACATCGATAGGCACATTTTTTTTTTTACATGACATACTGCTGTGGTTACCATCGTAGCGGAATTAGAGTTGCATCATTCTACAGCAGTCCGATCAATTACTGGTACAAAGAAGTCCCTATACCAATAATACTTCACTCGTGATCTGGTAGCTCCACACTGCTATAGCACTGGTTGTCCATCGTAACTCACTCTACTACGTGCGCGGTAGTGTCCTGAAGCTGTGGCATCAACTTCCTGATGTCACACATAGGCACTGCACACACCAGCGTCCCAAAGTAATCGACCATGCACGCAGCTGATCATTCTCGTGATAAGGCCACCCCTGATTGTTTCCTCTTCGGGGTAAGAACATAGTCGCAGTACGTGTTGGTCTTGGCAAACTGTCAAACATTTTAAAGTAAATAACTTTTACAACTCTATATAAGTTTCTCTGTGTGGGTGTGCAAGGTACATTCCATATCACGGCTGGCATTTCACTTTGTGTAAATCCTGCACTGAGTCCAATGCAAACATACTACAAACGATATGTTTGAACTGTTGTTAGTGTGTATGATACATTTGTAATAACTTGAATGTATGAAGCCAAAAGAGTGCACACAAAAAAAATAGATTAATAAATGAACAACAAAACACATTTCCATTAGGAAATGAAAAATGATGAATGCCTATTTGAAATAGAAAAAAACAGTGCCTCAACAATTTCCAATTTTTTATTTGTTAAGATCTGCCCTTGCTTTTCGCTAAAGGTATAGCAGGGCTCCCAAACTGTATATAATGTTGTTAGTAACAGAAGGCTCAATGGGTATAGTGTGCTTATTACCTCAGACTGTCTTCAGCATGATAACAGCACAACATCAGGAGCTGCAATCAGGTTTACAGAAATTGTTTTTATGTATCACATATGACATTGTGGCATTGACTGTCTCATCTGTGACACTCCTCTGGCCCAAGCCTGCAGTAAATGTCATGTGCATAAAAAATCAGTGTGATTGGAATTCTTTTTGTACTGCATTTTGCTAAGTAGATATCCCTTTGTATAACTTTTACAGTAGAACCCAAACACCGAGAGTTTGTTTGACTCCTTTGTTTCAGGAAAGTTCCAGAAAAAAAAAGTTCTTGCCCTCACCTGGTACTCTATCACACGTCTTTGTCATCCACAGGTAAAATCCGCTTTGTAGATGGTACACACCCCTTTGAAGGTAGGGTGGAGGTCTACCAAGACAATGACTGGGGTACCATCTGCAACCTAGGATGGGATATGAAAGATGCCACCGTGGTCTGTCGTCTCATGGGATATCCTTCGGCCAACTCCACCACTGCCCCGACAGTGTTTGGCGATGGAAACGCATCTATGGTAGTGTCAAACGTCGCTTGCGAGGGGACAGAGGACGACATTAGTGACTGCGAGGAGACTTTGAACGGTACATGTCCCGGAAGGGGGTCAGACCCGTCTGTAGGTGCTGCTGGGGTCCGTTGCACAAGTAAGTATTGAAACCGTGAATGTTATGTCATTGTGTAGCCTGTGGTCATATTTAACTTATTTCATGTTCCCATCCTAATATGAAACAGAGCAGTGATGGTTTGACCTTTGCTACACGTCTTTGCTAGGCTGCTTCATTCAATGTAACGGTGTGTACTCGATCAGCCGTCTCTTACTCTGATAGCTGTGAAATCACTCCCCTTGATGAGCTTGTTTGTTTATTTTATTGTTTCTTTTTGTTTTTGAGTTCTAATAACATGAGCCTGATTTCCTCTAATGAGAGTAACAGTTTACTTCAATATTGAGTACTTGGGAGTTGAGTTGCAACAATTTAATATTATATACATTGTAATTAGCTGCCTTTAGCTTCCACTTATATTCAGGATGTAGTTATGAGATCTATTGGCAATCTTTTATTAATGGACTTACTTTACCAGTACCAATATTGAACATTTTACAACCTGTTAATGTACATTTTCATTCTGTATCAATTGTGAAATTTTACCGTCTTGTGTTCTAGCGACTGGTGGGAGCTTAAAAAGTTACATTATCACCCTCCTTTTCCCGGTATATCTGACTCTTTTGATTTAGGTGGAGAGGCAGGTTTGGAAGTGTTTTTCTTTTTTCTCCTTGCTCCTGACCAAGCTTGGACAAAGTGCCCATTTTACATCACTGTTCAGAGCACTACCTTTCAATGTTACAGCCTATGGCTGCAATCAATGTGAAAGGTATGCATGATTTGTTATGGTGACACAGAGACAGCATAGGAAGAAAATGATGTAAGATTACACCATTTTCAGAAGTGGTTTTGAAGACCCATGACACTAAGAAATTTATTCAAAGAAGTCATCAACTTGCATCAACACATGTGGATTCTGTAGCTCTACGTCAGTGGACAAGGATGCATCATTTAGTACACAAGCAGTATTACTCGTTGTTCACTTGTTCTCTTTCCATTACTAATATTCTGCATAATGAGGCTGTATCTGTTTAACATTATCATGTGGTGTGAAACTCTAAGGTGCATTAACACTGTGGCCTGTTCTAGGAGGGGGGGGGGGGGGAGGGGGGGGTGGAAGAGAGCCATCCTTTCTTTATCTTTTTCTCATGTGTAATGTTCCATTGTGCAAACATGAGGACTTCTGTCTGGTTTACCGTACATGCTTGTCCTGTCTTGTCCCCAACTTGTGCTAGATTTTTTCAAATCATGGTGACCCCTTGGGTGCATAATTCTCTTCAACAGAAATCTCAACCAAAGAAGAAAAAACATTCTTTTCTGATGTCTGTAATAGTCATGTAGAAGTTATGATCTGATCTATAGAAAATACTTTATGAAAACAGTCGTAGCATTTTAGCATTGATGCATTTGAGTGACCAATTTGCACAATCACAGAGACCACATAATTGCACTCCCAAGAGTGTGGATAACATTGAAACTTGAGTGGCCGTAGTTTTGTGAACCTGTTTCTTTGCCCTGGAGGTACAGTATTAATCAGTTGCTGTGGACGATCGAAAAACAATCTTTCCACAATGTTGCCTTCCAGGACCGATCAGGCTGGTAGGAGGATCTAGGGAAATGGAAGGACACGTGGAGATATATGACAACGGACGCTATGGTCCTATTTGCGACAATGACTGGGGCATGGATGATGCCAGAGTTGTATGCAGGTAAATCATTAAGTGATCTGTACATGTGAGAGAGCAACTCAAAGATAAAAGATGTCTTTAACTGAAGATAAAACGAAATAAAATAACACACCCAGTTCTCTCCAATTCGGGTGAACTGTTAGCATCATAGTTTTTAAAAAATCTGCACTTCGGACTGTTGTGTACTTTGTGTAGAGACTTCTTATAAAATGTTTGCTGAGAAAATTTATGTCAGTCACTGGCTTTCAAACATACCAGTAAATCAGCTTCTTAAAAGTCAATGAGGGTAGAGCAGCTCACTCATTCTCAGTAACTAAGATATGTTATCTGTGATGACTTTCTGTAAAGAATCTGCAAAGCACCTCAAGAAATAAAAACATTTTTCCTTGTTTGGTTTTTTGCTGGTAATCAAAAAAATTTTGCCTTGATTCTGCCTTGATTTTCTGTTTTTGTCTTTTATTATCTCTGCTGTGATACTCTGAGTGATTGCTTGATTATGACTTAGTGTTTCAACAATTCCACTGATCACTGCTTTTAAGGAAGGTCACCTTCTCGGAACAATGAATGCTTTTCTCAGAATCTTAACCTTTGGCGAAATTAGTCTAAAAGGAAAAGTTACTCCTTTTCTCTTTTGATGTTTGACGGTGTGTAAATGTCTCAAGGAAGCGTCCCTGACACAAAATTAATGCTTTCCCCTCCTTTTTCCTTTTTTTTTTAACTATTCATTTTTCTGTGTTTTGCTGCAGGATTTTGCTTTGAGAGAGGGAGTAGTTAGTAGCTGATGCTATAGTTATCAGCTGTTGAACCTTTAAATACAAGTTTAGTTAACCACATTAGATTATTGTTCAGTCATGTGCCTTTGCCATGTCATGATGTAATGTTAGATCTCAACTGACAGCCCTTGGAAATGATTTATGTGTGTGTGTGTGTTTTTTAACTTCCATTCTGATACAGACAACTTGGAAATCTGGCACCCTTGCAGGCGGTGACGGGCTCGAGGTACGGGGAAAGTGCAAACGAGCCGAAGATTGCTGGTGTTGCCTGTGGTGGCAGCGAAGATAACCTGGAACAGTGCAGACATTCAGGCTGGGATGTAATTCCATCAACTTGCTCAAGTTCAACCCTAGCAGGAGTAGTCTGTACTCGTAAGAACATAGTACTTTAGCTTGATATGGTAGAAATGTAAAGGGTGTGTTGTTTTAGCATGTTGCCACTTTTCACACTAGGAAGGGGGTGGGATGTTGTTGAGAGGGTATGAGAGGTATGAGTATGAGTAAGAGTATGAGAGGGAAACTGACCTGTTTTTTCACCCTATTTTTTCATGTGTGTATCCATTTTTCTTTGCTTGTTCACCAATGACTTCTTTAGTTACCTTGTTTTAGCTCCCTAGCCAAGGATGTGTACATTAGTCCCTTCTCAATACTAAAATCCTGCTTGCAGTCTGCAAAAAAAAAATGGCTTGGACTTTCCATATCCCGAAGTTTTCGTGTGCCGATCCATTTCATGTGTCTCTAATGAGTACTTTCATCTCTGTCTTTCTGATGTTATCCACAGCTGCCGTTCGTCTGGTTGGGGGCACTAACCAGCTGGAGGGTCGGGCCGAGGTCTACGTGAACAACAACTGGGGGAGCATCTGCCGTGACAACTGGGACTCCAAAGATGCCAAGGTGTTTTGCAATCAGCTGGGAGGTTATCCAGTTGAATCTGGCAATTGCTGCTATGCATACCAACAAGGAGGATTGTCGGTATTCATGGGTGACGTCCAGTGTGGCGGTAATGAAACGTTCATCACTGACTGTGTTCACAGCACTTCCAATACCTGTTCTCAGTCGCAGGTCGTTGGTGTTCGGTGTCAAGGTAAGCACTATTTTATTTACGATGTTTAGTGCAATCCAAGACTTGGTGTAAAAAAAAAAGTTGGAGCCTTCCCCCCACCTACAATGTATTTAAGGTGAAGGGTATGCCCCTGTGATGACTAGTGTATGGATTTCTCCTAGTGTTTACAATCTGGTATGATATGTTACCTGGCTCTGATGAAAGTTGTCTTACATCGTGACCTGCCACCCTGTATCAGAAGTTCGAAATTTATCATTCATTGTTGATATTGCACCATATACAAGCAGCTGTCTTCATTGGTGGTGAGTTACACAGAGCACTAGCTGGGAGGTTGCCTGTCATGGAAATATGCTAGCCTATACATAGAAAATGACTGTATTGATCATACATTGCTCTGTAGACACAGAAAGTGTCTGTAATTGTGACATGTTATCCTGAACATTTGGAAGCTCTCAGTTGTCACAGTAAGTTACACTGTGCACACAGAATGTGTCTGTAATGCTTATATGTTATCTTGTACGTACAGTATATCTGGTAATTTTAATTGTGGTTTGCTACCTTATACACATAAAATGTGTCTGTAATGGTATCATCTTAACATGTACATGTAGAAAGTATGGTGATATGCTCCCCCGTACACACAGAATTTGTCTGTATTGGCAATATAGTACACCATACACATAGAGGGTACCTGTGATGGTGTTACTGTATATGTTACCATATATACACAAAAGGTGTCATCATGTTTTGCCGTAAAACTTTGCGATGAAAATTGGAAATAGTCAAAAAATATTTACGTATCATTGTCAGAACATTGATGTTTAAACTTTTGTTTGTGTACTTTTTAGATAAAATATTTTACATCGTCATACTTTTAACATATTTTTGTGGAGCACATCCCCTTAGGACAGATCATTATTTGGTCACTAGGAAGTATGTCCATTTATTGTTCATAGCAATATGTGTTCTAGTCAGACTTATAAAAGTGTTCTGTACCTTCCAATAACTGTGCCTTGTGAGCTTGGCTGTTAAATTTATCTGGATAATATTTTGTCATTATATTTTGCTATAATTTGATTACAAATTTTTAGTAATCCATCATAACTGACATAATATTTGATATGAAAATTTCTGTATTACATCCAGCCACCGTGAGGCTCAATGGCGGAGATAATGAACTCATGGGTAACGTTGAAGTCCTTCACAATGGAGTATGGGGTACAGTCTGTGACGATAACTGGGACATCAACGATGCAAGAGTAAGTGTGCATGCCTTGTATGTTATGTGTTTCTTCTTTTTTTTTGTAAATTTTGTAGAATTTGTATTGTATTGTTGACCAATGTAGACTTTTGTCAGAACAGCTCTGGCAGTTTTCACTCCACATGTAGAATCGACAGATGATAGCACAGAGCATTGGGTGTTTCCCCATAATATGTGAGTGCTTTTAACTGGTGGAAATGGAAACACACAGCACTTCAATTGTAAGACCATTTCTGTTTTTTCGTCTCAGTGTTTATTGTCACAAAAGTCTTGCTCCTTCTGCATGGATGCAACACTCATGGTTTGATTCTGAAAGCTGGATTTGCATTTGGGAACATCAACAATGTGAGTTTACCGTATTCATATGAAACTAGGAGTTTTTTTTTTTCCAAGTATCAGCAAAATTAAGTTTCTGTGTTTTCTCGTAAAGCACCCCAAATACTGATATCTGTTACACATTGCATCATACTGTACAGCTGTACCATGTTAGATGACCATTTTTACAATCTCACTTCATCCGAATGTGAGAGTTTATGATAATGCCCTGCCTAGCTTCAAATTGCTATTGCGTATTTTTTCCGCTAAACAAGTTTGCAGCATTCGCATCAATTCTATGGCTACCCATGTCTATTCATGACTGCTGTTTCAGTTGCAATTTATTCTCCACATTTCCCCTTAGGGGGGTACAAGAGACTGATAAAATGAACATTTCAACATTACAACAAGTCAACATAGCAAGGGAAAGAAAAAGGGAGGAAGAGAGAAAAACAAAAACAAACGAACACTATATACAGGTCAAAAGTTTGAACGCAATCACCACTGAGAGAAAGGAACAATAGTCATTATAGTTCGAATAAAAATAAGGGTACGGTGAATTGTTTGCAGATGTTTTTAAATGGTGGTGAACGGAAATTTAAAAAGTGGTGGATGTAAGTTTAGTCCTCAGCAGAGAATCATGGGAAATGCATGAAATAATCAGTACTTGTAATCACATTTGGAGTAAGATTGAGTTGATGCGGGAGTTGTCGTAACTTGGTGCCTTGTTGGCATACTCCAGTTAACTCTGACAGCTTCAACAAAATCCAGCGAGTGCATTTGCATCGCACAAGTATGATTAAAAAAACAGGTAGCAAATATTATGCTCACCTCAACGTCTAGCTCATGTGTTAAAGGATATCAGTCATCTAGCGATGGCATCGACAACGGACCAAGGAACGTTATCACGACGTTTGATAAATTACTGTACAAACAAATAGAAGAAGGTACAATGTACAAAATATCCTTTTGAAGTAGTTAAATACTTTGGTGAAATATGTGCGTTAGTCTAATAAAATTTCACCGCAAGCCGTGTGCCCAAATATAAATTTACAGTCATGCCATCATACATTTTATTAGCACATATGCTCTCATAAAAGATTACTTAATGTTATGATAGAGACATACATAGCCTATACTAATGGTCCTTACACTTCTATCAGCTCAATTCCCCATACTCAAATTGTACTTTCACATTAGATGGTAACAAAACAAAGTCCATAAGAAATAACAAGGAAACCATGTGTAAGAAATAAAAGGAAGTAATGCAAAAACAAAATAAAAGAAAATAACATCTGTTCAAGCCAATATTTATCAAAGTTCTTCCTTCTGTGTTGGATGAAAATATCTTTAGTGATATTATTTTGATCTATGAACCTATGGGTAGGCTGCTTTTTGCACTTACGTTTGTGGGGATTTAAGCAAGGCATTCAAAACACCACAGTAATGGACCTACAGAGGCTGCTTTTAGCTGCCTTTTGTTGATATATTGTAGGAGGTGATGCACTGTTGAACCCTACAATTTATGAATATGTGATTTGCCTGTTGCTCACAATGGAAGCAGGTTAAGAGAAATATATCCTAGAGGTACCAAACTTTGATGACATTTTGACTGTTAATTTTTTTTTTTTGCCATAAAAGTGGCCGTTAGTTGGAGATATGTCGTAAAACTGTGAGTGAGTTAAAGAAATTAGACATGCTGTGACAAGCTGCCCCCTCCTCCTTCCCCACCATACTGTAGAGTATGAGTAGAGTAGAGTATGTCCTATGGTTATCAACTCAGATAGGAGGTGGGGATACTTTCCCTTGTAGATTGTTGTACCTCGTGGTCAGTTTTCTTGTATATGTTCACCACATGAGGCTATCATTCCAATGATTGTGACTAACAAAAATCATCAGTGCGTTCCATGTACTTAACTTCACCTCCTTCCATTCGTATTCTCTCTGCTCACTTTTGCGAAGGTCGTTTGCCGTCAGCTCGGTAACTACGAGGCAGTGACGTCATCTTGCTGCAGTCACTACAGCACCGCGCTCACGGACATGATGTTGGACGACGTCGGCTGTAGCGGTTCAGAATCCAGCATCGAGGACTGCTACCACTCCTCGTGGGGAACCCACAACTGCGGACCTAGTGAAGCAGCCGGCGTATCATGCAGAAGTATGTAACGTCAATGCCTCACCTCTGATGTGAAGACGTAGATCTTATTCAGTGCATCAGCTCCATTAAAGATATGAACATTTCTGATATACTGATGCATAGACAGTTGCCGGACAAGCACACCCCTCCCTACGGTGCAAATTCTCCCTGGTCCTTGACCACCGGGTGAAATAACATCCAACAGTGGTGGTATTTGTTAGGGAGTATCTGTTCGAGGGATGAGAGGTACTTTCCATGGGAGCATTTGTCCAGTGATTGTTTGGGTCTTCTTCAGCAGAGTATGTGTTCATAGGTTAGCCTAGATCAGCAGCACAAATGACTAAGAGGTTGCAGGGTACCGTACATAAAATGTAGTACGATTACCTCTGAATAATTTCTATTAAAGACAAAGGCTTTTCACAGAAATAATCTTCACATGAAAGAACAATGCCTGATAAGAATAAACTTAAGGTAATAGTTTATTACTAGAATTTGATTTTTGTGTCAGCAGTCCTCTGCTTAAAGGTAAGAGGAAACAACAGAATAAACTTGATTGATCCTGTCAAAATTAAAAATGCCTAGAAGGTTGAAACGCCAACCCTATGACCCTGGTTTGTGGCACAGTTGCCCATCGATTAAATAATTATTACTTCACCAATTGTGTGTTGTCGCTGCATACATCATACATGTCAGTGAGCAATTGATATTTGTTTACTTGCCCTTTTAGTGTCTAGTTAAATGTTGAGCATGATTTACAGTAACTTGAAACACATCTCATCTCTTCCACTACCGTCAAAGATTTGGCAGTCCCCCTCCTGGTTCTCTGAACTTCACCACACTTTGAGAACCTCTATTTACCATTTTTGGTTAAAATTTCAGAAATCCGTCTCGTGTCTGAAGATTCTACTACGTTACCCAAGGGAAGAGTGGAAATAGTTTACAATGGTCAGTGGGGCAGGATCTGCAGTGATGGATGGGGACAAGAAGAGTCTGATGTTTTGTGCAGGTGAGGAAAAGACCGGAGGTGTCTTATTTAGTAGCACAACATGCATGGAGATATCGTCATGGTAACCAGTTACAAAAGAATTTCAATTTTAGCCACTTTCAGATCATTTCAAATAAATTTTGAGCTCATGAAGAATTAGGAAGAAATGGAGAGCATCAAATCCTTAAAGTTCATTTTGTTAGGTTTTGTATGCCATGTCTCAAGACATGTATGCCATACCTGATGAGGTTATAACTAGGCTATGTTCAGCGACATTGGAAAGGTTAGGGGATACAAGTCTTAATCTCAAAATGCATGATAACATCTAATGGACTGGGTGATGGGGAAGGTTTTGGATTTGAAAGACAAATAGATGGTAGGATGAGTTAGACATTGTCCACTGCAAAGCGTGTGAACTTGTGCTTAAAACTGCTGTGGCTGTTTGTTCCAACACCATTGTTGTGCCTTGTGATCGTTTATCTGTATGGGGCCTAGAGCTATTATTCAATTTTTTTTTTTTTTTCATGAATGAATGAATGAATGAATGAATGAATGAATGAATGAATGAATGAATGGCTACTGGTGGGTCATCATGAGTCATTTGTTGGGACTAAATGATTGCTGGTGGTGATACTGTAAGAGACAGAGCTATTGTTTTAGCATGAATCAGCGATTGGAGGGAATGCTGTACTGGTGGTTACACTGTTATGTGAGAGGTAAACAGCTTGGTTTTTTTTTTTACTGCAAACCATGCAGAGAGATGTAGATTCTGCAGTGAAGTTTGCAGCTTCCTATCTTGTTGTGCTTAATTTTTATTTGATATCCAAAGTAGCAGAAATAGTAACTAGTCAACGTTAGTCTTTCTTCTTTTTTTTTAATCTCTGTTGGCACTTGTCAACTTTTAAGTCATTTAGAGTTTGAAGGATAGCCTTGTGCAGATTCAATAGCAGTGGTACTTGTTGTCTGTCCATGTTTCCTGTCAGCTATTGTAGAGGCTGTTAAAGAAAACAACTTGATGTCAAAACATTGTAGTATCTGTGATGTCTCGCTGCCCTATGCATTTTACCATAATCTTTCTTTCTTGGTTCCCTTTCCCTGGCAGGCAACTTTACAACAGTACCTCAGAGCCCCACCAAGGTGACTTTGGACGCGGCTCAGGACCTATATACTTGACTAACATTCAGTGCAGAGGAGATGAAACTGACATCTTCAATTGTGATAACACTAACTTTGGTGAATATGTGTGCAATGGGCCAGATGCATTTGTTGTCTGTAGAGGTAAGATGCCTTCTCTTTTCAGCAGAAACCATCTTCTTGTTAAAGCAAGCTCCTGATTCTGTTTTTGCTTTTTTCTTCTTTTTTCTCATTTCTCCATCCATTCTGGCTACACCTGCTGTCAGGGATGCTGAAACCTCACTTGGTTTTGAAAATGATTCAAGGAAATCTAATCAGATAAGAAGCTTCAAGTGCCGTTACTAGATCATTGAAATCATTCCATAAATGTTGAGGTATATTTGATGTGGCTTAGTTTGTAATTGAAACAAATAAATTGGACTGAACAGACAAGATGTAGTATCAAATCCATTTAGTCACTTTTTAGATCAGAATAGTGACAAAATCTCACTAACATGAGAGTGAAATCCAACCACATGTGTGGCTACTTGTCATTAGATGGTATGGTTACATAGCTCCTACATCTTAGCAAAAGCTTCCATTAACCTTGTTTGTTTTGTCACTAACAATGGGCAAACCAGTGCTTTACAAGCAAATGTCCATGTAGAAAATGTGCTCAGTGTCCAGTTGCTTTTTGAAATCTCCTTGCAGGTGGGCTTCGATTGGCCGATGGACGAACTCCTCTGGAGGGACGAGTGGAAATTTTCCAAGATGGACAGTGGGGCACTGTGTGTGATGACAACTGGGACATTAATGATGCAAGGGTTGTCTGCCGGCAGCTCGGCAACTACGAAGTATTGACATCCAAGTGCTGTGCTGCTTATGGTCAGGGTTCTGGCCCCATTTTGCTGGATGGTGTAGGCTGCACAGGAACAGAGGAAATCCTGGAGGACTGTCCCCATGAAGGTTGGGGTACCCACAACTGCCAACATTATGAGGATGCATCAGTCTCGTGCACCGGTTAGTATGATTTGAACATCGTTACACAAGGCGATGCATTACGAGAGTGCTTCAGTCTTATGTAACCGTTACAATGGCTTGAACATCATTACATCAGGTGATGCAATGTGAGGATGCATCAGTTGTATGTGGAATGGTTAGTATGACTTGAGCACGACCATTACATCAGGTGATATACGATGAGAATGCATCAGTGGTATATGGACCGGTTAGTATAGCTTGAACATCATTACATCTCGTGATACAATATGAGGATGCATCAGTGGTATATGGACCGGTTAGTATGGCTTGAACATCATTACATCTCGTGATACAATGTGAGGATGCATCAGTGGTATATGGACCGGTTAGTATGGCTTGAACATCATTACATCTCGTGATACAATATGAGGATGCATCAGTGGTATATGGACCGGTTACTATGGCCTGAACATCGTTACTTCAGGTGATACACTATGAAGATGCATCAGTGATGTGCTCTCACTAATATGACCTGAACGTTATCAATCAGTTGATGCAGCATTGTGAGGATCCATCAGTCGCATGCAGCGGTTAGTATTCATTGAACATCATTACACCAGGTGATGTATTATTAGAGTGCATTAGTCGCATATAATGGCTATAATAACTTGAAAGCCGTATCATGTGATACATCAGCATGTTGAAGTCTGTAAAATGAATCATTCTTTCCCAGTCTGAAGTGAAGTTAAGAAATTTCCTGAAAATATCCGAAACTGGTCGAAGGTAGCATATCCTTAGAACACATCTGAACAACCTCCATGTGTCCATTTTTCTGTATTCACGATAGACCTTCGCTTAACGTTCGGCAACGGCACAGTGGCCACCAACCAGCTGAAAGGACGTGTGGAGATGTGGAGAGACACACAGTGGAAAGCGATTTGCTACGAGGACTTTACGTTGGACGATGCAGGAGTGATATGCAGACAGCTGTTCAATACAGATGCACTTACTGTGAGTGTTTGCAAATCAGCCAAGTAACTTTTTCAATATACTGAAATATCAATCCTGTAAAGTCTCATTACATGTTCTACCAATGAAAACTGGGAACTGCTTGGTTTAACAAAAAAAAAAATGCACAAGCGGATTAAGAGGAGTTTATCCGCCAATGGTCCCACTCAAACCTGAGCCAAAGTGTACTTGATGTTTCTATCAAGAATTTTAGCAAATGAAAATGGAAATTTTTTTCTAAGAAAATTGTTTTTGCTATCTTATACTCCTGTTTGCAACAACATCTGAGGGCATTCAGATTCAGGAAAATGTCCCCCTTCTCTTCAACTACTCGCAATGCCACAGTATGATCTTTGTTACCAAATGTTGATTGCAAGCGGCCTAGTACATGTAACTTAATGTCCGCAGTCACTTTACTGAGGGAGATATTTGTGGTCATTTATATGAAGCTGAATTAAATTCTCTTAGATATTGTAATGACAGTGTAGACATTTGAAGTCAAAGTCTGCAAGCCCTCCCAACAGGAGATGCACTCAATGCTATCTGACTTGTTTACAAAAACACCACAAATGTTTTAGTCAGTGTTTAGCTGCTCACATTTTTAGAGAAGGTGATACAAAACTCAAAACAACTGTTTATTTGACATAAAGGTATACATTAACTTTGTTTTGTTGTTAAGAATGAACTGAAATTGCAGAAGTCTTGCAGAAGTCTATGTACTTTGTCAACCCCAGATGATACATCAACCAGATTCAAACTTCTTTGGTTTTCATAGTTAATCTCTTCAATCACAACTGAGCTGTGTCTGACATATTCAGAACTTCCTTTACAAAGAATCATTAAATAATCAGAAGTATTGAGATTCAGCAACTTTGCTGCTCTAGTTTTGTTTTTCTTTCATTTTGGCGGCACAATTTTTATTTCTGCCTTTAATGATTGATTTTCCTGATTGTGGTTTTAAAGGTATACTTTTCGTGTGTGTTGCACAATACTGAATTTTTCATTGTGCATTTCATATGTAGACGAAGTTTCTTTGATAGAGAAATGTGTTTATAAAATTTGGCGTTCATAGGTATGCAATAATAATACACCAAATGAGTGTGCAAGGCGTATTTTTGCCATGAAATGTGCATCTCAAGGCACAAATCAATACAGAAATATGACTAGACGCTGCCTCAAATCACGAGAGACGATGGCAGTCGTAAAGGTGGGAAATCGTATGTCACGTTACATTCTATCCTCTCTTTGGCTCTCAACGACAGATTACCGCGGTGCCTCCATCTGGCGAGGTTGCCATAGGCATCTCAAATTTGAACTGTGTCGGCAATGAGACTCTCCTTGTTAAGTGTCCAACTGAGCCATTCAGCAGCTGCCCATCTGGGAATGCTGCCAGTCTAGTCTGCAAAGGTAGGTTCCTCAGTCATTGATTCCCAAACCTGAGTTTGCCATATGCTCGTTATGCTTTTTTGTTGTTTTCTGAAAGTTTGGTTGGCGTTCTTTAGGATCGTATCCTTGGTCCTTCCTGCCAGCTCCTCGTGAGTGGTGAACGAAGGACTGCAGAGTATGTTTGACCATATTTTTTATGATGTTACAAGCTGAAAGTGTCACATGCAGTGTATGTCTCAATATGCTGAGATTTCAGCTACCTAGTAGACATTTCAGTGGTAAAAAATGTCCATGCCCTTCAATGGTAGATGCAATAGGGGCAGATACACTGACCACTGTTGTCAAGTGAGCAGAAAATAAACATGGCTATCACTGGCAGAATAAAAGTAACCTCTGTTACCAATTCCACTCAAAGTAGCCGTGGTTTTCACTGATTTGTTATTAAGGCACCAAATTTATCACTGAGGGATTTAGTAACTGTCATTGCCACTAACCAATTAAGTCATTCTGGTCGTCACTGACAGATAAAATAACCATTGTAAGCACGTACCACTACAGTAACCATGGTTAGCACTTTATTCTATAAGGAACAGTGTTCAGCTTCTGCAGTGTCGTGTACATTGCCATCTTTTCTTTGCTCATTATCATATGTGGTACACAACTTCCTACCACATAGTCAAACTTTGAATTCATGAAATCAGGCATCACTGAGGACAGTTTTCCTGAGGTACAGTAGTTGTCTGCTTGTGCAGTGTAATATGATAAAAGGAACAGCTTCTTTGCAACGCAAAGAGAAGGAATCCCTCTCGCCCTATTTCCTTGCACGTTAGTCAAACAGAGCATATTGCTTGTTAATGTAGCGATGTTGCTTTGTCTACAGACATTCGTCTGACCGGAGGCAGCGTTCCATCAGAGGGGGCTGTCGAAATCCTGGAGAATGGTGAGTGGGGACACATCTGCGGCGATACGTGGGACATAGCCGAGGGCCAGGTGGCCTGCAGGCAGCTAGGATTCTGCCCACCCAAACTGGTCAAGAGGGGATGGGATAACAAGCCACTCAACTCCCGAAGAGACATGCACTGGTATGGCATGAACTGCACCGGTGAAGAAAACAGACTTCGAGACTGCCAGTACAGCCCAGGAGCATATCCTTGTAGTGGTTTTAACTTTGAGGGTGCTGTCGTCTGCAGGAGTGAGTACTTAGTTCGGTCCAACCTTGAAAGGAAAGACCCATCAATATTGAGCAATACTCCCAAGAGTTGCCTTTAAAACCATTGTAGTATTTGACTCATGTTTGGAGCATTTTTAACCAGAATGCAGTTGCGTTCATTTAGGTCGGTGTTAGTGCTTTTAAGTTGGCTGGTTATCATTGTGACAGCCTTCTAGCTGAATATCAAATAAACTGTGAGTCCTATTTGATCATAAGGACCTATAGAGGATTTTGTTTGTCTGTGGATGCCCTCATATTGTCACAGCTCGTGTTACACAGTGGCTGATCCTCGGTGAATAAGCAAAGACTTTCATGTACATAATGACAACTACGTAAATCCAGTCCTTTCGTGATGATAACTCAACATTTCTCCAATCTGTTGCAGGTGGATGTGATGCCCCTGACGAGATCCGTCATGGCAAATATTCCCCAGAGAAAGACTTGTATGAAAAAAATGAAAAGGTAACATTTAGCTGCGAGAAGGGGTACGAGCTCATCGGAGATGAAACCAATATGTGTGGTGATGATTGCCAGTGGATGTCCATGACACCAGAATGTCAGAGTAAGTTTATTTGTTTTCACTAATTGTTTGACATCCACATTCTAAGAATGTAAATGGGAGGTATGCAGGGTTCCTGTGGCCTGGAAAAGCCGTCAGCTTTTTCTCTCACTTTTCCGACAGACCAGGGAAGTCATGAAATTATGTAGAAATGATGAAAGTCATCCTAAAAGTAAATGAAAGTCAGAACAGTTTGCTACCTCTTCAGGAGTTGAAAATATTTACTCTCTTTTACTCCACCATTATTAGTCAATCCAATTCGGTCATGAAATGGTCATGTCAAAGTCATGAATTTTTTCTTCTTTTTCTGTCTTTTTAAAATTCATCTCTCCTGATGCTGCAGTGAACCAACTTGCCCACCTAGCCCTTACAATATACACATGTGCTAATGTGCTTAAATCATGTCTCGAGAAGACCTTTCATGCTTTAGAGAACATGATTATGATATCCAGATGTACCAACATGGTAAGGGTATGTCCTTCTCAAGAAGGGAGAAACACAGGACTACAGGAGTGACTGATTCATAGTTGCATACATCTAAGAAGTCAGTTTGCAAAAGTCATTTAGTAATCAAGCTTCCTGGTGAAATATTACCAGACATTTGGCATGTCTTAATCTATTAATTTTCTGGGTAAAGCATATATTTTACACCATAAACTTTCAACGTCGAAGAAACTATTGTGACACTGTGAAACATGATATGCAAGTAGACACAGAATCCAAATATTTAATCTGCTAAACTTGAGAGACAATTAAAAGCTTGAATATGAGTTGTACAGGCAATCGCCTGGTCATCTGCCTTTGTTCTTCATCAGAGTTTCAGGGAAGAGAAAGTAGAGGGAAAGATCACTTGTCACAAAATTTGAAAGAGAACTATGCACTCATCTTCCAGATATTTGAATATGAAAATGTCTCAATATTTTTGTTGGTCCTACAAAATTCAGACTCTCTAAGGAAACTCAGCAGTCAATCACTGTCACTTGAAATCAAACCAGACCAATGGGAATGGATATGAATATTAGTGTATGCAAAAATGTGCTCTAAACAATGTTCTGTTCTTGTGATTGCTATGACATATGCCGCAAAGTTTGACTTTCACTGACAAGTTTTCAACTCATATTCCAGCTATAAGTAACTATTTATTTAAATATTTAAAAGTGAATCAGTACTTGGGGGCTTACTCCGTTGATGAGATGCACACCATCCGGGCAGCACCGATACCTGCTGTAAAAGTGAACTGTGAAAAGACCTCTTTGGCAGTAAGCCAGGATGTACCACCAAGTGGTCTTGACAAGACTGTTCTTGTACCCTGCATCACAGTAACCTTCTAATCATAACTACTTGACCATTTAGATTGGGACAAGTTTTCCCCTAAACACAATATAGTTTAATATTCATTCAACTTGTTGCTTGATATTACTCTGAATTTCCTTTTTTGCCTATTTTCAGTTGCTGGAACTCTCATGATTTATGCAGGCTAAATTCTACTTTGTTCACTTCTGTTTGCTAGTCGGACCAAGCCAATTAAATGTCAATTGTACATACTGTATTCAAATGAAAAACGTAGAATTGAAAAGTCAAATGTAAACACATGAGCCATGTTGGCTTATAAACTTGAGCAAAAAAGTCTTAAATAATTATGCAGAAGTTTGGCTTGAAGCAAGAAATAATGTTTTGATTTTTTCAGTTGAAGTAAAATGCAGCTTTTTGATTGAAAGTGATCAAAGGTTCATCCCATTAATTACATCTATAAACTTCAGTCACACAACCAACTTTTGATAATTGCAATTGTTTTATCTCAGTTGGACACATTTTGTGATGTGCATCCTCTCTCTGAGTCAGGTTCTTCATTATTTTTTCTTCTTTCTTCTTCCATTTTGTGACACTTTCTAAACAGGGACCATCATTCCAGGTCAAAAACCAGACGATAAAAATGATAGCAAAGAAAATACAGATGGCAAGAAAGATAGATCAACTGCTCCAGGTAAAGTATTCCCTTCTTCCCAGACAGTGCTCTCCATTAGGTTGGGAGGGGGGGAGGGGGGGTGGTGACCCACTCACAAGTAAAAAATACTGCCCCCTGAAGAATTGGCTGTCCTTTCAATACGAGTTCAGCCCCTTTGCAAAAGCTCTGTTGATGATAGACCACTGCCATTTCAATAAGAGCAGAAGTTGTTTATAATTAAAACCTTTTCACATTTAGAATCTCAATTATCAAAAATTTCTCCCAGTGGATTTGAACTCCCTCACTTCAAACCCTCCCTGGCAATTGCTTGAGTATCACATACCTGCATCTTCTGTGGCTGCCCCTTTTCTCGTGCAGAATATCTGTGAAGGATGTTTCCAGAGAAAAGTCAATAATTCATACGTAGCTTGAGAATATTCACACTGTTGCAGAGGGAAAACTTAAGTGTCACAGGTAGTCACATGTGATTCGCTGGTAATGTATTGCGCATAATGTCACAGTTAAAAAAATTGACGGCATAAAAAATATTAAAAGTCTGAAAAGTGCGCTTTGTGTTGGTATTTTTGTTTATGTTGGTCCATCAACACCATTCAATACTACATATTTTCAAACAGCAAAGTGAAAAGGATGGTCATGGGTAGTTCATCTTTGAGACATTTATGTAAAATTAATCATCACAGGTTCAGGAGCTGAAGTCCCTGCTGTCACGTGTACTGTAGGTCGCATCATAATACTGTCACAACTTTGGTCACACCCCTGACATAAGTGACTGATGTTGACGAAAGCTGTCTTCACCATGGTACACATTGGAACTGTAGAAGAATGAAACATCCCTCTAGTGCAGTGGTTCTTAACCTTTTTCTTTGCAGTCCCCCCCCCCCCTCTTGCCAATCAGCCAATCGGGCTGTTCCCCCTGGAAAGATATATCAGAAAAACATGATTTCCAGTGAGAATAATTTTCGTAGTTAGGAAAAAAGACAACAAAGGCACGATTCGAGTATCACATATCTGATGCAAACAAAAAAAGCTTTCCCTTGCAAACAAAAGTTCCCCCCTGGAACCGCAAAAGTTCCCCAGGGGGAACTTCCCTCCCGGTTAAGAACCACTGATCTAGTACATATAGTACTTTAGTACATACTACATATACTGTAGTATTTTAGTACATTTGTCCTTCAATGATCAAAAAAGTATTTGCATAGTAATAGAGATGAACATTAAGGTGTATGTTGGAACATCCCAGGAAAATTGTTTGAAATTGTTTCAACAACGATAGGAATGTAGAGGCGTTTGTCACAACATTGTAGGATCTCATTGTTGCAGCATCTCACCATCAATTCAGAACTATCATCACAACATCTCCCTTTACATATATCTATTTGTCACAACATCTCGGGATGAATATAGAGCTCTTCTTTTCAACACCTCCCAGGATAAATCTCTTTGCAGAAACATCTCGCACTGAATCTGGAGCTATCACCGCAACATCCCATAGTCAATGCATAGATAGATCTCTTTGTTACACTATGTGTTGAATTTAAAGCTCTATATTGGAACATCTTTAGTGAATATATGTTTATGTATCTTTTCATAGCAACATTTTGTATCGAATTCATAGACATCTTGAACATTGCAAAATTATCAGACTGATTGTGGACATCCAATCCGATGACAACTGTAGGAGCTTCTCAGTTGTTTAGATTTTTCCTTTTTGTTCATCCATCAGCGGGTTCCAGCAATTCTGGAGGTCTCTTGTTCTTCGTCGGTCTCATAATCGGGGCCATCATCATCCTGGTAGTTGGCCTCATTATATGGCTGGTCAGAGTACGTAGGAGAAACACGTAAGTGCACCTCACTTTCTTCTTTCAGGTCGCACGTGTAAGTGGGACAAATCAGCCACTTTGAGGAAAAAAAACAAACAAACCTAAAAACATGTATAATTTTAATAAAGTTACTGGAATGTCTTTGGATGGGCATTTGTAGGATTTGAACATACTTTTGTAGAATTTTGCCCACATGTGAGGTAATTTATAAAACTGTTTTGTGATAAAGCTCTTGTTGATAATCTGATCTCTAATCTCAAGCATGGTGTATCAATAATCTCTCGTGACTGTAGATACCTTGGACTTTGGGACGTCTTTACCAGAAGACCGTTGTGAGTATTACATTTTTGGTGTCCTCTCATGGCACCGTGCACTCACCGTCTTTCTGTATCGTGGCTGAATATCTCCCAGTGATAACGTGACATTATACCTGTACGCTTCACCGACATCTTCTTGCGCACTGGTGTTTGTAATTTGTTTTAACTGTGTGGTTGATGTGACTTGGTACCTTGATAATCCATTTTGAGTTATCATACTTCCCACCAGTGATACAATCCCATTTTGAAACCTAGTGAGTACCACCTCTTGTGTTAAAGCCATTCTTATATCATCTTGATAATGAATTTGATTGTCACTTATGACAAAATCCATAAATAGTTCATCTGCATTTTGCTAGTGGCACAATTGTGTTTAATCCTCCAGATCTTTTGTTTGACTTTTCTTGATAACGACAAAATCAACTGTTAGTAACTCCAAAAGTGAAACCATCTTCTAAAACTAAGTTTTGATTTTGTTTTTATCGCTATGGCCGACACGATGCAATAATGCAAACACCCTGTCAGTGGCATTACAAAAGCAGGTTTTATGCATTTGTTTTTTGTATTACTTTCGTAGTTGTTGAAATATTCAAATAGAGAACAAAACTGCCAATAACAAAAGTTTGCTTCCATGCCTGATTTTTTTAGTCATTGACAACTGTCGGTTGACCTGTCCTAAAAATAAAAGCAACACTTTTGGATATATATCGTCAATAGCACCTGTGCTTACATTTTCTATGCTGTGGTTGGGACGTAATTCCATAAAGCTGTCAGACAAAATATATACCACACCTCCTGGATCTGAAAACTGAATGCATGTGGTAAATGCCTTTGGCACCTGAGTAAGTGTTTCTTGGGCCCTACATTTGAGTATATATGTCCCTGATTAAAGTGGTACAAATATAAAAAATTGAGGCAAAATCTTGGGCATTATGGTACATATTAAACCTTCAATATTGTGGTTTATGTATTATTCTGATAATGGTATACTTGTAACACAGGCAGAGAAGTACAAACATCACCCCAATGTTTCTTCTATTGTGGCATTGTATTTGTGGTTTAACATTTTTCTTGTCTAACTTCCAGTGTCACTCTACCTCCGTGTAGATTCCATTGTTGTGTACGTTGGTGCGGGTTCTTAATTTTCTATGTGAGTTGAATTTGCTGCAGTTGTTGAACGTTGCTGGAATTTTGAAATATTTTCATCCACATTGTCATCGATTGTCCAAAGCATCTGCTCGGGAATCTCAGAACTTTGTGACATATGGTAAAATTGGGGAAATCATTTTAAGCAATTTTTACCATTACCAGAATACATAAACCACAACTTGAATTTTTAACGTGTACTATAATGTGCAAGATTTTACCTCAATTTTTTATATTTGTACCACTTTAATCAGGGACATTTACATTCAAATGTATTGCAACAAACACTAACTCTGGTGTTGAAAATAATTGTAATTGTGGCATGTTTGGCAGCTTTGAAATATTAGATTGTTTTGCATATATCAGAGAGTTTTTCAAAGTCTTTCTTGTTTGAAAAGAAAAAAATTAGAATCACCGAGTGAGATGTGGAGTTTGAAAATCAATGTGAGGTTTGAATGTTTCATTGGTCTGTGTCATTTTGTGTAATGCAAAATGAAAATGAAGTATAGTAAAATGGTGTAGAAAAAAGCAAGGGGTTGTTGTACAAAAAGTAACTCCCTCTACTAGTAACTGTCTATATAGTTTTAAGGGGTTGTTGTAAAAAAAAAAACATTAACTCCCTCCATACACAACTGTCTATATAGCTTTAAACTGTTGTATACCACATACCTTAACCCTTTCTGTCTATTTATTTTTAACATAATTGTAGTCTTGCACCTGACTCTTGAGTGAAATAACAGAGCATCCAAAGTAAAAACCAGGAATAGGCCTACTGTAATACTGACCGCACCTTTATTGGAGTTAGCAACTCTTGCCCGAAGCTTGTTATGATGTGAAATGTATCAGCAGCAGAAAATTTACATTTGCGTTTTTGCATTCCTGAAGGCCTCATTATCCAATTCAGTAGCACAATTTCCCCACTTTTACTCCTTCTTTTTAAAACAACTGTTTGTTTTTACACCAAAATTGGTTATGGAAACTTTGTAAAAAGAACAGGGCCTAATGTTAAAAATTACATAAATGCCAACATGATTTAATACCTTATGTAGCCTAACACACTGTAGGCTTACACTGATGTGTGTATGCTATAAACCACTTGCTGTGATCATACTTTTTATGCTAAGTATTGACTTTTGAATAGCAATACTTCATGTATACATTTGCTATGATTGAAAAGGCATGAACAAAGCAGCAATAACTAAAATGGTGAAAAAAAATGTTACTTTGTCAAATTTGCCTTTAAAATGCCATTTTTTTTCATTGGGAGTATGTATACAAGCAGCAATTTCTCAGATTTATGCCTTTATCTTTTACAAGTCTGTTTTTTTATTTTTATGTTCAAAGGTGTCCCCACTAGGCGCTTGACAAGAATAAAATATAAAAGAAATCAAACACCTATGCCTTTTTGTTCAAAAGTTCAGGAAAATTGTTTTTTTTTTTTTTTTTTCACCTTTTCACTATATATTACATTTGTCAAGATGAAGGAGAGAGCTAGGCATGGAGTGGGGAGACGTTTACCACTTCCCAATATTTTTATGTCATGTAATAATAAGCTTGCATGTATATTTATGTTCTGTGCATTTATCATTGCTACGTCTTTGCGGTGGCAGATTTCTAAAGTGGACAGCATGTAGGATCAATAAAGTTGGTAGTCAGAAAGGAGACACTCCCATTTGCTATTGCATAAAGAACACGTGGTCTTGAGCTGTGAAAATTTGTTAGTTGTTGATTAGGTGACGCTCACATCGGGCAAGTGCTTCATGACTTTGATAATTGGCAGAAAGTATGGGGTAGCCAGTACTTCTTATTTTAGAGGATCATCAAGATTTATCTGCTCGCTGTTTGGTTACATTTGAGAACTCTTTGTCTTCATCGGTGGTTACGTTCACAGTTCTGATTACAATTTGCATTTGTCCACATCGTGATAATGTTTCATTGTGAATTTAATTCCACCTGAATATTCAATTGTGTCGAAAGTATAATGAAAATAAGTATTATCCATTCAAGTGTATTGTTTCTCTTCCTATTGTATTTTGATTGTGCTACATTTGTAGTCTAGTCCTGTATCTCTCCGTCCGTATTTCCAACTTCATGGCGCAAGAGGCATCGTGTGCACATTTCCAGCAGCATGGCATGGATTGTAACAGAAGCTTGTAACAGGAGTTATTTGTTGTTTTGTTTCTAAATAATAAGTAGCTGATCAGTGGCAATTCAAAGAAAGGAACAAGGATAAAAATTCTTAAAAGTATTATTTTGTATATGTTGCATGTTTTTGCCAAATGGAATGGACATTGGGTCAATTCAGAGGGATCAAGAAGGGATTTACATGATTATGTTTTATACAGTTACAACTGATACAGTGTCTGAGTCATAAAACTGCTGTATTCCACCAAAAAGACACTTGTCGTCTGCCATTAAGACAGTAGCAAGGGGCCAGTCGCTATAATATGCACTATGGTCTTCAACTCTTAGTTAATGGCCCCACTGCATGGGCTGGTTTTCAGTGAAGGGAGCACCACACTTACCAAAACTCTAATTTGAAAAGCCTGTGAAGAGCCGCCCAACCAGACAAAGAGGAAATAACCAGAGAAATAGATAAACAAGAAGGATATCACGGAACAATAGGGGAAGCCCAAATTCCATGTGGCAAAAGGAATTCTTGTGAAAGTGTGGAACACAAATCCAAAGGAAATTTTAGGATGATGTTGACTTGCAAGTAGCTGAACGTTGAGACGTGATTTTCCCTCTCCAATGGGCAGATTATGACAAAAGCAAGTGCTTGCATATACTTTTGTTTTCCCCAAAGATGTAGTCAGATACTGAACAAGCAAAGTCTCACTGTACGTGCATTGTTTTACAGCAAATGTTCAAGGCAGAGCTGTTTTGCCCTACCACGTATTAAAGACTGGTAGAAGATTGGTAGAGGAGGGATGTTTGTTCAGCCATCACTTCAGTTCTATAGACTGTACATGCAAGGCTTCAGTGCTATCTGTCAGTGCAAACAGAGAACATCATCCCTCATGGTTAATTACTTCTTGCACCTGGTGCCCCGGGTAGCCTTGTAACCAATGGTAACAGGACACCGTTTCTGAAATTACCTGGATGCAAAATTTTATTAACATGCATTGCATGTGTGACAAAATTGTGCACATGCAACTAAGATCATCATATTTTCATAACCGTACAAAGATACGTCTTGTCATGTTAACTTGCACAGCAACTTTGTTTACAACAAATTGAAATGGAAGATATGTTTTCCAAGTCTGAATTTTGGATCCAGGGCAAAGCATTATCATCAATCGACTGTTTCTCATTTTGTAATTCCCTGTAGGACCGGAAACAACATCTTCAAGCCGAAGAAGCAAGATGACATGGAAGAACCGGTCCTAAGTTTCAATGCCAGCCAAGGCGGGGCGGAAGACGGTGCCCTCTGAGTCTCGGTGAGAGGACATCATTTCGCGACAGAAAAGCGGTGCTCTTTACGTTCAAACAGATCTCTAGTATGCTCACACCACACGGAAGACACATCAGATTGAAATGTACTGAAGTATTATCAATACACAAAAATTAAAATTATCAACTCTATATGTTGCCATCCATGGGAGTGGAGTTTTGAAAAGAAAGGAGAGAAAGAAGGGAGTTAGAGTTGTTGATTCAGCCAGTTTGAAAACCCTTTGGCAACTCAAAAGCCAACTGCCACAGATACCACGGCGAGCAGTACGTGCATCACCGGCTCCATCGACGATAGTAACGGAAATTGCGTCGACGCTTGCGACAAATCTTCATTCCACGCTCTCTTTTTTTTTTTATAACTTTCATGTCATCATAACATTCTGCTTCGTTGGTTTTAATTACACACCTATGATAACTATTTGTGGGGAATCCGCCTTGATGAGAAGAAACATCAGGGAGTGAAACACCTAAATGATCTGGTGAATCGAATATTATGTAAAACACAGTAAGTTTCAATGGATTGGGCCTGTTTTATATATTCGACAGAGGGAAGGCACTCAAGTTTTGCACTTTTCTAACGATTAAAACACGTTCCTCCCAAGACGTTACATGTTAAAACAGCAGCAGAAGATGATATTCGAACTTGAAATGAAATAAATACAACATGAAATTGAATTTTTAGTTAACAGTGTGGACAATCGTTAAAATAGTCGCATACAGTAACATTGACTGGTTGTTGGTAGGTGGGTGGGTGAGGCGGACTAGCGTTGAGTTGAATTCACAGGCTTATATTCCCATGGTCACTCTGTCATGTCTGCACTCAGCCAGGTATCATCCCCAGAATATTGAAAATTTGTAGTGCAAAATTGTTTGTGTGGTATCAAGTAGCTTCAAGTGCACTATTCTGTGATATCATGTAGTGTGTGATGTCAGCAGTGGTGACTCTGTTATCTTCATAAGGATTAAATCTTCAGTTTTATTACACTCATTGTTTGGGACTATAACACCCAAGGCTTCAGTTCCAGGAAAAAGTGAAGCATGAATGTTCGATGCAGTGACACACATGAACTCATTCTGTAGGTGACCCATGGAAAAAAAACCTTCCATGAAAAAAAAAAAAAAACTTTCAGTGTTTTAATGCCATGATAACCAAGGCATCATCCTTTAGGTGACATGCGGAAAAGGGGCCATTGATGCTTTGATACCCAAGATACTGCTCTATAGGTGGCACATGGAGAAAAGGAAGTGCGTTTTTAATGCAATAATATCTGAAGCCTCATTTCCATTCACGATGTAGGGAAATGAATAATCCCTTGATGCTTTGATGCTATGATATCCTTGGTTTCATTCTCGCAGATGGTACATGTAAATTGACAAACATTGATGTTTTGATGCTATGTACATAAAAAACAAGGCTTGTCCATGGAAAGGAAATTGCATGGTATGATTCTATGATACTCAAGGCTTCATTTTCATAGATGACAGAAGGAAATGAATATCTTTTTTTATGCTATCATACCTAAGACTCCATTATCTTAGGTGATACATGGAAGTAAGGTACCTTTGTTTTGATGGTATGATACCGAAGGTTTCATTGCTGTAGGTGATACATGGACACAGGTTATCTTTTCATGTATTGAAGTATGCAAAGATGGCACCATTTCCACAGATGACATGTGTAAGTAATATAGCTCTGAACTATTCATGACAGTGCAACCCACAATATCAGATGAGGGTTGACAAACTGAAGGGATTGAAGACAGAAGTTAGATCCTGGAAAGGCGTGGGATGTGGTTACAGTTATACAGATAAAGAACCTTAAGTGTTGCTCATCAAAAAGAATTTAATCTTTTTGAAAATTTGGGATATATATTTGGTAAGATGTCAACTATATCAGCAACAGTAATTTATGAAGTTACTTTACTGCCCATAGAGAAATTATCGTTTTATATTTACCATCTCTAAATTAATATACGACAATGTTTGTGAATTAAATATGACCTTTTGAAACTTATGATGCTCAGAGGTACACAATTGGATCATAAAATGTGGAATTTAGATTGCACCTTGATTAGCATTGGTGTTGGCAGAACATGTCGTGTGTCTTCAAGTGTTTGCATTTGCACATTATAGGGTCAAGTATGATATAACTGAAGAAGCAGATCATGGTATCTGGATGTGCTGTGGTTAAGCCACTCGGGCTACCAAGAAACCTAAATTTAATAGCACTGAAGGTAAAATGAAGTTGATGCTCCACTTCCCCAATAAAGTCAACTCAACAGATACAGCCTCAGCGTGGGGTCGATGCAAGTGTTGTTGTTTCCACGTTGTGTCTGGCATCGCTCGGGCCAACTGGTGACCAAGGAAACTTTATAAGTTTGTCCACTTGTTGAAGTTGTCTGAACAAGCTGATCAGTTTAAAAGTAAAATCAAAGGTTTTAGAAAATGTTCCTCACGACATGTGACGTTAGAAGGGAGTGCTTTTCCCACCTACAACTTTCATTAATCAAACATGTAGTTCTTTATCAAACATGTAGTTTTTGGTAAGTTCTGATAAATTTATGAAAACCAAAATAGTATAAAAAGTCAAGATAGAAAAAAAAAAAAACCTTTGTGTTTTATATCCCCTCCTGTTGTGTTTGCAATTATAAGCCAAGTTTTGCCGGAGTTATATTTTGAATTTATATTTATGAATTGGGCCAACTTCTCTAATACTTACATTTATAAAGGCTGAAATGTGCAGGATTATTTTTGTATGTATTTTTTATAGAGACAAGTACATAGACGTTTTGATACTTCGTTTGGTGTAATATCCACGTGCTCAAAAATTTGCTTGCACGTTTTATATGTGTGCTACATAGTTTCACGGCTATGATAACTTATATTGTATGACATTTGACCTCTGCACTCTATGCTTTTTTAGCTTTACCACTTGTGGCTTTCAACACAGCTAATTGTTTCTTAGTTGTGGTAGAAACATCCAAAATGTAATTCCCTTATCTGTTTGTTTCTGTTTTGTTTTGCATTCTAGTTACAGACTTTTCGTTTTCTTCTTTTCACAAAAACTTTTGTTTTGTTTTGTTTTTTTTACGTTGGTTTATGTTTTGAGATGTTGGAAGTTTATGTTACAGTTATTATTCCATTATTGTGTATTGTTTTATTTTGCTACAATTTTGCAAATGATTTGGTCTCAAAGAGTCTTTCCTCTTATCATTGCCGGCTTCTCAGTGGCAAAGTCTCATGTAATCTTTTTATTGGTATCAATGAACTGTTGAACTTTATTTCAATACCTTCCACACGTCTTACATGAAAGCTCAAAAATTTCAGATTGCAATGCCCACTTTGATGAAGACCATCACTTTATAATGTTGCAGTATACCGGTCATAAATATGCACGCCATATGCCCACGATGCAGCCAATTCGACACATGCCCTCCCAGCTTAGAAGTTACAAAAAAGTGATACATGCCCGACGTCACTAAGCTGAAGGAAATGCATTTCCTAACCCTAACTCTAATGATGACGTCATAGGAGATGCATTTCCTTGCGGTTTGTGTCCTTGAAAGAAACTCCCAGGTACGCATTAAGCGCACGATGCACCAAAGACACGGTAGAATGAAAAAAAAAAAGTCATGTTGTTCTTGTGACGTGCACCGCAGAACGTTTGCTGAAGCCTACAATACAAAGTCTCCTGCCCCCTACAAGCATCTCAAACATGGTGTTTTATTTTTTGTAATACATTGTCTTTAATTAGTAAAGACTATCTGCCGTAGTTTTGTAATAACCTTGCATCACAGACATGGTTTTCTGGTCCTCTGCTTCTAGAAATACTCCCTTAAAACATCATCTGTTGGGAGCATTTTGCTGGTCATGACCCACGTACACAAACTGCTTGAGTATTTTTGTGTTCTTTTTTGTTCCCCTATCAGTAGTATGCCTAACAAATTATTCTTCGTGTAGCCTTGTAATAAAGTATACTCTTCTGCCAATATTTCCCACCAATACCAACACTATCATAACGTGATACTGTCACTGTATGACATGGCAACAATTGATACAATCTTAAAAATCCTTCTGAAAAAAATGTTTATGTTCGTAGTAAATTCCGAAGTGAAAATTAAATGGGTATCTATTAATACTGTCATTAATAGAGGAAATATAGTTTGAAGGACTCCAGGTTTAGGTTTTTATTCTACATGTACTCAGATAGCAATTTGTTGGTTTTAGTACTAGTAAGACCACACCTTAATGTAGATAATTATATATATATTTTTAAGCGAGAGATACGGTTGTGAGATAGAAACTGTCGTGACATGAAGGTATGGACTGTTTTCTTTTGTTCAGTTGTATTTTCTCTGTTCTTTCCTGGTGTTTTGTTGTGCTTGTGCTTTTTTTTTTTTTTTTTTGTGGAGTTTTTTTCTTTTTTTTTCTTTCGTCACGAGTTGTGCTGACTTAGGGAATAATTTCTTTTGCTATTCGCTGTCTCGCAGTAACAGGAAACAAAAGAGAAACGTACCGGCGGCAAAAGAAGGAATGGAAAAAAAATGTTACTCTTCCATGAAAATTACTCCAAGCTTTTATTGTTTTTTTTTCTTTCTCCAAAATGTCCTGGAACTTTAAGTCCTTTTTGTTCCTTGCCCTTGGTCACACAGAAACGTGTCCTTTCACTGCCTGTCATTGTCAATTATCAAGCAAGTCAGCCGCTACTCAACCAGTTGGTCAAAGCATTTTTGAGAGTTGTGAATTATGGGTATACTGGTGGCGTGAGCTGCGGTGTTGTTTGCACTTAAACGTCCGTTCTTCATTCTAAATGTCATGTAATTTAAAAAGTTTCACAAAATGGTTGCCATGTAGATGGTAGCTATACATGTCAGGGTTTCATATGAATTGTTGGCAACATCTGCTGACCATTTATGTATGCACCTTTTGAAATAAGCTATGCAATTTTATGGCTTTGAGATATAGATTCGACAAATTTACTGCCGCTTACTGTAGACATCCATGTACGTATTCTTGCCTTGTCCTGTTCCAACTCTGAAGGAAATTTTTCCCGGTCGTGCGTATTTGCGACTGGAGGTTATTGTCGCTGAAAGCATACACTCATTCCGTACCCCCTCCCCTTCCCCGAAATTAAAAAAAAAAAAACTACAGAACTACTACCCCACCTCTGCTCGTATAATCGATTTGTTAGAAATGTTTTCTTTTTTTTTTCATTTTCATGTTCATAAGCAATAATGGTAAATTCACTGGTGTGCTTTGTTCTGTTTTGTCTTGTTACTTTTTTTTATTCACAGTTTGGAATTATTGAATGACAATGTCATTTATCTCTTTGGACTTTTGGACTTTTTTTATTTCCTTATCCTCCATTTCTATCTCCTTTAACGCGTGAAAAAAATTTGCCATTTGATAATTATTAATGACTCTAAACTTGTCGAAGTGTACGTACCATATAAGTCGTAAATGCTTACCTTCAATCCATCAAGTAGGTATTAGATGTACGGTCTTTCTATAATTGTTGTATAATACCTGGGGAGTCTGTATAATTTCTTATTTTCATTACAAATACATTTACTCTTTTCAAATTTCAATGATTGTCATTGTTCATGTTTACTGGCTGCTCTTTACCCCACTCCCGTTTTTTCTCCTCCCATTGTTGTGGTTATTAAGAAATCTTTAACCCACCTTTCCAATAAATAAGTCTTCTGCATGTTCACATTTTTTTTCTGTCACATGATGTGAATATCATAAATACGTATGTGACCGGACAACTTCCCATCCCGCCCCCCTTGGACAATTCCCACCCAGACCAGACTTTCCTAACGGGAAATTCCCTTTCGGACAAGAGCCCCCCCCCCCTCCCCCTGCAGTTCTACCCGAATAAATCCCAACACGGAGAGTTGCCCTCCGACAAGTCACCTTCAAAATTCCTTTAAGAAAAGCCTTACGGCTAAGGAAAAGTTTTGGGAATTGGTAGGGAAGGGGACTGTCGAGGGGAACGGATTGTCCATGAATCCATAAACACCATGGGAAGATCCTGGACTAATGGCTGAATTCGCCTGGCAAGAAAATCGAAAAGTCATATTCTACGTCAGTATCAAGCAATTAGAAATATGAACGGACTGATGTTGTATGACGAGCGAACCGGTAAGTCTCCATTAGGTCCCGTCTTTGATCTTTACAGAAGTGGCCTCATGTCATGCAAAGACCAGGTCACATTCTGTCGGAATTTTCGTCTTTCATGAACAACCATGTCTCGAGAAGGCATTTCCTACATGATATAATATGACGAGATAGCCGGGTATGCTGTAAATCTTTTAGAATGACCCCTCGAGAAGGGATAAACGTATATGATATAACGTGAGGATTGGCTGTCCCGGATGTGTCCTTCATACATATTCAAGATTAATTACCACGGAAGCATCAATTTCCAGTAAGTCACACACTAACCAGGACGTCATAAGCCTTACTTGCGTCGGATCGCTCGTGCAACGAAAGACGAAACTGACAAAACACTTGGAAAATGGAAGAGTTCTGCCGCAATCATCACAGAAAACAGTAAAGAAGAGGTAAGCATGATCTAAAACAGGACTTGGTTAATAGAAATGCCCTCATTAATTTCATCAACGTAATGCCCAGCGAAACAAAAATCAAACATTATTATTTGGAATGTTATTTGTAACTTCGGGCATTTCTTTATTTTAGTAACCGCTTTTAAGAATGTTGCAGCATATATAGCAAAATCCCACAGTAACGGATCGTTGCTTCCTTTTCAATCGAAAACCTACCCTGATAAGTCGGCACACCTTTGTAGGCCTATGAAGTCTTGAGTGTACACTTCCAAATGACGATATTGTCATATTCCTCGAATGAAAGCAACACAAGTTCCATATTGGTAGGCCCAAACCGCATTAACGGTCGAATCCTTCGGCCTATTAGGCTTTATTCCAGGACATACAAGCCATGTTACAGGTCAGCTGAGGAATCTGGAATGTGTTTCGCTTTTGGGTGATGTAGCATTAAAACTTTTACTCACTGAGGTTGCGGATTCCTGAAAGTTTGAATGATCTTTCCTCTCTCTCCAGAACGAAGCCTTTAACGCAACATACCGCGGTCCGGTGTATCTCATACTAATTCTGTACTGATCACTATAGGACGTACTATACACGTAGAATCGCTGACGAGTAATGCGTTAAAAGTTTCTAAGAATGTTGTATGCCACGAGGGGTAGCAAGTGCACCGGACGTTCCATTCAAGTCGGCGAACCTTCGTAAAATTTTAAGGAGAGGTTCGAAATCATCATGCGCGCTTCCATGCGAAAGAATACAATGGTGGCGTTTTGAGGAGACCTGGGTCTTTGAATGTAAATGTAAAATATAAAATGTATAGACCAATTAATTATTCTGAATTAAACGTTTGACCATTAAGTGGTTTTGTCATTAGCTTTTGTCAGAGCTTTGTATATCTAAACCTAGTGGTTAATTTTGGGATTTTCCTTTGAAATATTGAGTGTCCTTCCGAAAGTAGAGTTGATTATTATTATTATTTTTGTGTGTGTTCACATTGAAAGGCTACACACAGATCCATGCATTGATAGAGCTACGGTCACGGAGCAGGAAAAAGGAAGAAGAAAAAGACGGGCCACACAAAATTTTAATGTCACCCACGGCACATTTCATAAAAGTATACAGGGATCAAATTACCAAAAGTGGACTACTTGAATATTTTTGGGGCCTAGTCTGTTGTGCTATGTAACCAATATACAACAATAGACGAGTCGGTGTTTCTTTACAGGTACATGATCACAGTTCGCCCTTCTTTTCTTCTTCCTTTTTTTTCTGTCACCCCACCATCCCGATGCTTAACGGTATTATTATTATTATTGTTCAATCTGCACTGCACATCCTGCATCTTTGTCAAGCAAGAAGTTTATTCACGGGTTGTCATGGTGGGGACTAATTGAATTGGCCTGTCTTTGCGATAGACTTTGTGTGTACAACAGTGGCTATGCACAGGCTCACTTGGGTAAGCTCAATTCGGGACGCGTAAGCTATAGGAAACGGCTCATTACAAGGAAAGTGCTGAACATCCCGTTTCGCTGTATCAGATCAGTAAAAGTGAGAGTGTGGGATGGAAACATTATAAGTAGTACACTAACTATAAACTAAGTAGGCCTTTACAACACCGTCAAGTCGTTAATATATCTATTGACAACTGCCAACACTTCATCAAGTTCATTTTGTGTATGTGTACCCTTGTTTTCGGGTGGGATCGAGGACCGAAACAATAGATTTTAGGTCCTCTGTAGAAAATTCAGTAAATTTCTCTGGTCCTCTCAAGATTAACAATAGACAGTCTATTGTTAAGGTAAGAGCTGAGGGAAGAAAAAACAAAAGAAAGCGCAATGAGGTCCTCGGAGTGAATGGAAAACAAAGTTGTGCGTGTGTGCACGTGCGTGTGTGCGTATGTTTCATCGAGTTTAAAAGTACTGGTGAAGTATCGGGTTAAAAATTCCAGGTAATATGCCGTTCATTTCGCAAGTCAAGTTATGTGCGCCTATGCGAGACTGTGCCAATGCTCTTCTCTTAATTTCATTTTATCTTAACTATTTTAACTTCACTGACCAATGTGTTATCTTTTTTTTTGTGTGTGTGTTTTTGACTCTGTGATTGGATCGTATACTATCGCTGAGAAGAGCAAATACTCACGTCATTTATCGTGACTTTGCCAGAATCTGAGTTTTACTGGCTTTGTTGGGTATTAGTTTAGTTTTTTTTTTTTGGGGGGGGAGGGGTGGGTTTGGATTACAGGGCATCTCATATGGCTTTTCCCTTCCTGGGCCCTTAAACTTGCCATGTTATGCTATTGCGCGGAATCACAATCAAGATAATAAAATCTATAAGTGATTACAAGTGCAGTGTAAGTGGAGGATCTCTATACCGGATATCAAATCTGTAGATTATCCTACGATATATCGCTCGTTGTGGAAGGAACCCCTTCCCCTCCCCCTAACTACACCAACTCTCTATATATGGTTCACTTGCTCGTAGTTCACTGCCACTGAATGATTCTCTCTAAGGTATCAGACCATTTACATTCACCTTGATTGGTTGTTAACATAACGAAGGTTCTACCCCCGAAGGATCTATGTAGTTCAATCTCACGATTCAATAATTAACCGAGCTCACGAAACAGTCATTCGTTTGCTTTGAACAGGTATAACAAGAACAAAGTTTGGAATATATGTAGCATGTTAATTATAAAAACCTTTTTGGCAAAAGATACTGTTGAAGCGAATGCCAGCGACGAAGTAATAACGAATTTACGGAAGTTTGCGAGACATCTTTGTTCGAAATTATTTTTATTTATCCTATTTTGGCTTCTTGCCACATATCTGAGGCTTAATGAAATGCAACATTTTGGTGGCCTGTAAGGACAGGGCATTTCAATGCAAGCTTTGTGTTTGTGTTGAAGAGATCAATTAAATTGAGCCTAATTTTCTGTTTCCTATAGACACATTGTTTATGGAGGTAGGGAATGACCGTAATATCAGTCAGGATTTTAGAACATAAATAGAAAGGCCCTGAGAGGTATACTCATAATTTTGAAACAAAAAAGGTTATTAATGACGTCAAGCAAACAGTTCCTCCCCCCCCCCTCCTTAATCTTGCATGTGCGTATAAAGAGAATCACTTATATATAACTTACACTTTTATGTACACAGTATGTGAAACAGTAATATTTTGCATCTGAAAATTCCTTAGTGCACCATTTAATGCACTTTCCATAGACAATCTACTCGGACACTCTACACTTCCGTTATACAAATCTTGCATTTTATCGTACATCAACCATACACCATACAAAACCGACGAATGAACATGATATCGGCTTAAATCATACATGTCATTACTCTATTCTTTAAGATCCGTCGCCATGGGCAACAAGGAAAGTCTCTTGTCTGAGAATCCAGACAACCCAAGTGACCATTTGCCGTCTATTGTCGGTCCTTCGGCAAAGTTCGGAAGAGAACGGAAAGAGAGACGAGACAAAGATAAAAAAGGAAAGAAAAAACATTTAAAGACTACCGGTGATGGAGGCGGTGGCGATGACATTCTAGGGAGTAATTTCATATTCACCGGACACTCTGGCCAACAACACCATGGGACGAATTCATCGTCATCGTTTATCCCACGTACGTACTTGATAAAAACCTTCGGACTTAAAGGTGATTGCTCGCCTTGTCAATATATTATGTGGTGTCAATCTCTTCAATGGAAGGGTGACTGTAGTTTATGGTCACCCACAGGTAGATATGAGACATTGGTAGGTATAGTGAGTGCGTAGTATGTTATTATAATAATATAAACTGCCCACGAACGCGTACAGAGAGGTAACCGTAAACTACTTACTAATACTGTTTGCAGAGAGATATCACCAGAAGGCTGACATGTCACATAGTGTTAGTACGAAGACCAATCACAATTAAGTAAAGGAGACTGATTGCTGAAGCAAAAAGAAAAAAGTTTTGGTTAGACCAAATAGATAACGCCGCGTGTGAACTTGATATATATATTAATATTAATGTTACTATATCAATATAGTTTCATTTCCCTCTTTCATTTTCTCGCTAACCAAACCCCGTCCAATCCGTCCTCCTCATCATTTTCCTGGGTATCTCTTTAGCCATATCTCTCCAGAAACAACACTTTCCTCGTTCATTAGATGCCATAGTAGCTCTCTTCCTATAGGTTTCTATCGCATGATATGATGGTTACCTGTTTTTTACCTTGCAGCTGGCGAGAGGTACAAGGCCTTGTATGACTACGAAGCGAGAACACTCGACGATCTAGCCTTTAGGAAAGGGGAAATACTGATAATTACCAGCAAAAGGTTAGTTCCTTCTAGTTAATTGCTACAGAACTGTCTACGTTCCATCTCATCAACGATTACCTGTTTTACCCAACACCTGCGTTATTCTGGTCCACGGGTGTAATGTGACTACGCTGGTTACCAACGCTTTCTGTTCTCTGATATGTCATACATTGCGATTGGTTTGTATACAGAACCTCCTAAAAAAAAGGATTACACTTATACCAGTAACTACTGAGTCTGTATCTATACTTTGGTATTTTGCTAACATTTGGACTTTTGATGTCTTAAATTATTTCCTAATGCAACCTCCATCAGAGGAAAGGCAGAGAAACAAACAAGTGTTTGCACCGCGTTCAAAATTTAGGTCCCCGGTATCCAGCTTCCATATGTTGATAGAGTATCCGAGTACACTGAAATATAACTTTAGTTGTCGGGTATCCGGGTACCCGGGTACCCGATGCAAACACTTAAACAAACACAAACGAGTGGCATGCCAAAATGGATAGGTGAAAGTACGACTCAGGTGTCCCCTGGGCATGTTTCTCGGTTTTCTGTGTTTTGCCGCTCTCCTGGTTACTCAAAGTTAGAGATCGCTATCAGAGAAACTGGGTCGATAGCGTTTACATTATTAGACAAGTTTCTGCTTAGTAACGGATACAACTACGTAATGATCCCTCATTATTCCATTCTCGAGTTTGTTACAGCCTTACTCTATTAAGTTTTAAACTGATGAATTGGTAGATTTCATTCGAAGTCAGAGTGTCAGAGTAATACAAAAAATTAATACACTTTCCGGACATTAGTCACTTAAGTAAATGCATTTTAAATTTGGTAAGGGAACGTGTACTGGAATTATTATTCAATCTGTATTATGAGGCATGTAAGCTCACATCAATGTACCGAGTAAAAGGGATGCTCGGAATAGCAAGAATCGGAGATATGAAACTGGCCATACTATTCATTGAGGAAAATTAGCTAGTTCACCATGCGTTCCAAACATGACCAAAACATTGACCAAACATTTGAGAGATATGGAAAGATAGAGGAAGTTATATATAAGTGTCTTCTTTGCCAAAATTTTTCTCCATAACTTTTGTATAGAAGATTCATCATGCAATTTAAAGTGAATTAGTTTGTGTAAAAGAATCGCTACTTTGGAAAATGCTTCCGTTGCCTTGGTCCAGAGGGTAGGTGCATATTGGACAATATTTCTTTGATGACTTAATTAAATTCAAAGAAACGAAATACGTCATATAAGACATTGTTCGGACCATATTTGCAAAGACTGAAATTAGATTCATTTCCCTAAACCATTTTCTGCTCTTATTTTGGAAAACAATGTATTCGATAAAAAATAAACTCCAAAAGTGAACAGCGTTACAGATCGTTCCCACTTTGGGTAAATGTATTAGCTGTCTTTTTTTTTTTTTTTTTTGCTTTCTGTCATTAGCGACCCTAATTGGTGGCTAGCCTTCTCACTTCTCACCAAGAGAGAAGGATACGTACCCAGGAATTACATAGAACCAGCAGACGTACTTCAAGCAGAAGAGTAAGTAGATTGCTTCAATAACTATAAGTTGGTTATAACCTCCTTCCGGTAATGAAGATGTCAAGTCTCTAAATTTAATTCTAACAAATATCTTAATAAAAATATTTCAATTTCTTTTACGTTTTTCGTTACATGCAATTATTAGTTACCGGTAAATGTTGTGTAACACGAAAGTGACCGTTTGAATCGCTGGCCGTGTAAGTCATCAAAAAATGTTGATAATAGCCTAAATTCCATTAACAAATCTTTGGAATTATTTGAAATGAAGATCGCATCGGTATTTGTGGAAGTTATGATCTGAGTTTGTTTCATATTTCCGTGACGTTTGTCGCTCTCAGATCGGTATTAAAGGGATATAGGGCGTTTAGAATACACCGACATGACATATAAAAGAAAATAGCAGTAATCATTGGTAAACCATTCAGTCTCATCAATAAACATCTGCCAAAGCTTCATCTCCCCAAAGCATTATGCATGTGATGAGTAATGGAAGGTGCATCATTTGAATTTTGAAAAGTTTGGGTGAACAAATTAGTGTTGAGCAACAAATAACTGAATTTTTATCCTTGGGAAGCTTATTTCTGGAACAGAAGGCTACTGTCCTTCCTCAATTTGAATAATCTATCATTATACGTCCGCAAACATTTATTTCAAAAATATGGACGTTTTCTCAAAAATAAACGACCTATTTAACTTTAAATTCTGGTCTAAGACAGTGCCTTGAACGCATGAAGAGTGTGGCGTTGTACTTTTTGTTGTTGTTCTTGTTGTTGTTGTTGTTTTGTTCTTCTGTGTGAGATTCTTGTGTGTGTTTCTTTAAGGTTGTATTATCATTCGTATGCGCTCTTTCGTTTCAGTTTAACGCCTTTGCGTAGACTGAAATCGAAGCATTAAAGAACTGAACTTTGCGGGATACGCACCATCAATTCAACACTAAATGTGTGCAACACTTAATGTGTAAATCGATTGTGTTCTCAAGGAAGTTATGGGCAAAGTAAATTCATGCTATGGAGGGGGGGGGGGGGGAGTTATGTGACGTCATAATAACCCTCATTAAAGTCTGTGTACATTCAACTGAGACAAAAATTGTGACTCCATTCTCTGAATTTCAAAAATATATAAACTGAAAAAAAAAAAAAAACTGTAGTTTAGTGAAATTTTGAGAAGAGATTTTACCTGCCGTGACCATAGATATATGGTTTGGTTCTCCTTAAACTTTGATCGTATCTCTTATGTTTTATATCGTCTTATGTATTCATTTTGAATACACAGCATATTTCCTTTTAACTTGTGAGTCAGTGGTTCGGAGTATTTTTATCGCCTTCATGTACCACCTCTCACATACTTAAGATGTAGTCCATCGGTTCAGCAACCATCAAAGTTATTAATTTACACAATCATTAGTTTATGCTTCGATATGTAGTGGACAGGGGTGTGATAGTTTAATCAATTGTCAATCATGCGTCTTGTTAGAATTCAGCTTTTGAAGTAACCTAATCTCCATGCTAGCAAATCAATATAACAAGATCTATTCAGTGTCATCACGTCCTTTTGAGAGTAAAATGCCGATAACAGACTGGGCCAAAAGTAAACGTTAAAGGGCCGGCCTACTTCACTAACATTGAAAATTGAGAGTAACTGTGATCTACAAGTCTCTTTTTCTCTTTGAGAATGTCCTTCAATAAACAAACCAGGGTAGAAAAAAACTTGTCTCTGCGGAGGACTGATAAAAATAATGACATGTCAACTTTTTTACTACACCCCCAATGTTAGAATATCCCTGGCTGACAAACGTAGCCCTGCTGTAGACCGAAATACATCGTTACCCTCTCCAGTTCTAATTAATCTTAGTTACGAATACCATAATTTTAAACGGAACCGGGCTAATAGTCAACGAGTTCATCGTGTGTACTTTGAAGGCCAATGGAATCCGAGACAGGGATTGGAAAACTTTATCTAAACACTGAATTATGAAATGGAGAGACCATATGGTATGACTCCTCGATCACCATAAGTAAGGATTTCTTCAACTTGCTTCGAACAATGAGAACTTTTAACGTAAAATTTAAGTGGACCTTCTTAACCTTTCTATGATACTAGTTCTGTATCCATCCAATGAGAGGCAACTTCTAATCCATATACCCATGTTCCTCTAAAGGACAAAATAAACATGAACATGCACCAGTCCAGCTTCACGTTTTTTTTTTGTTTGTTTTTTTTTAATTCTGTAAATGACATCATTTCTAAAATGACAGTAAGAGTTTCATGTTAACAATAGTTGAAAAAAAAAATGGAAGAAACGTAATGTTATGTCATATGAAACTGTAAACCTAATTCTGGTCTTAACCATAGCGGTTTACATCCACAGTATCGGCATTTGTTGGGTCAAAGAGGGCTAGAGGTCAATATGGATTCGATGCAATGTCAGATACTGAACTAAGGCTAATATACGCAATATCCCGTTACGGAACCCTAACCACGTCAGGGCATCTGTAGTATAGAGTGATATGATACTTCCGTCTTTGGAGTGTGTCAGAAGTCATGCTGTCAAAGACAGTGACGGATCGGATTGGAATGATGAAACAGCGTTCAGTGTACTATCCAAAACATCGCCACAATTAAATGAAACTTAAAAAAAAGAGAACATACCGCAAATGGTTATTTTTTTCCCTCTTAATTAGGTGACGATATTTTGTTCTCTTGAAGTATTTTCTGATTAAAATCAAATCAAATAGATGAAAATCCTCTTAATTTTACCATATCCTCACAGATTTTAATTAAAGTGTGATTTTTTTTAATTTAATCTTTCATAGAGATTAATCCAAGTACAGTTCCATTCTTTCGTTTGTTTTTCAACTTGACTTTTCTTATTTTTTTCTTTCGAATCTAACAAAGCAACGATAAATAACATAATTATTCCTCACTTTATAACAGTGGTTAAGAGATTAACTTTTTTCAATTATACCTTTTCAGAGTTCGAAATAAATAAACATTTAAAACATTCAAAACGCTGTCCACAGTGTTACCGATCGTCACTGGTTCATATTTTCCTTAAAAAAGTACCTCTCTATAATTATAGAGGCAACAGCTTTATCTTCAGTTATTTTTGAAGTATGTGTTATCTTTTATTGACAAAGGTGACATAAATGTTAAGGTAACAAAGTTTCACGTGTCAAGAGAAAGTGTTCCTATAAATAGTTACAAATTTAAACTCTGGTCGAACAGATGTCAACTCTCATCTATCCTTTTCCATCTTAGTTTCCTTTTTATCGCCTCTTTGGTCTTCCGCCTCCGATTTCTCTTTAATTATCTTGGACAGTTGTGAATAAATTTCAGAGTACGAGATCGTTCATGCTTTGACTTCGACATCCGTCTCAGAGACCTTTTTAGGTAAAGCTAACTCGCAAGCGCTACGATGTTGCAGTTCATGTTACGTATTTCATGTTATGTAGTTCATGTTTCTTAATTTCATCATGTTCTGGCTGCATTCAATACAATACACAGTCAAAGGACAAAGAGAGAGAGAGGAATAAAAATATTCAGAACTGGAAGGCAGCCTACTTACTAAGAGTATCATCACTATCATTCAGCACTTAGTGGTCACTAAATAAAACAAATCGTCTGGAAATTGTCTCTTGTGGCGGCTGAACAAAGCGAAATTGATTGTTAAAAACAATTAAAACAGATGTATTTCCTATCCAGCTCTGACCTCTTCACTGTTTCAAACAAAAGGATTAACTATGAATATATGTTGATCCCTTGAGAAATTAAATCCAATGTGCGTATATTCTGCAGTCACCGTTTTAAATTAAAAAGAAAAAAATGTTTGTGTGTTGGAGATAAAGGAGCGCCGGGGATTGGATGTGTAAGTTTGCTTGGTTTTCATCAGTAGACGTTTCACTAATATCTCTTCGTCTGAGTATTTCGAACTTACTTAATAGGGAGCTTTCGATTGATACGTCCACTAGTTGACTGCTACGATTGTAACGTCATTTTTTAGCCTATGCGCATGCGTCACCTCGTCTCCTTCGTCCACTCTCCAAATCGAGGACGGCAAAACCACGGTTTACGCGTTCTTGATTTGTGTAGTGGACGAGGGAGACGACGTGACGCATGCGCATAGGCTAAAAATGACGTAACAACCGTAGCAGTCGACTAGTGGACGTATCAATCGAAAGCTCCCTGATATCGCATATTGTGCTACTCGTGTTTTTGTATGGGTCCCGGAGTTTTATTAACGCTTCCTGTTCCATGGAAATACACACCTAAATCAACACGCATGCTTGATTCTAAAGATATATAATTACTCAAGTGTGCGCTAATTAAAAACCGTTGATTACTTCAACATCTTAACAATCAATCTAGAAATGACTTCATTAAAATCAATCTCAACTAATTTACTAACGCTAACTTTCACATCCTGCTGATATTAACGAAACACAAACTTAAAACTACGGAAAAAGTGGCAAACTTTAAACAATGTTCCTTCCGTCTTTACAAAAAAAAAGTTTTACAATTATGACAAACTACGATCTGTGATATATATACGGTCAAAAATAATCTGACGGTTTACTGCCTTCTTTTCCATGCTCTCTCCTCCGCTCTGTATTTGGATTAGATCAATTTGGACAACAGATACTGTCTTGGGAGTTTGAAATTTAAGTTTCCGTCTCAATCACTTTACAAACTGTTCTAACATGTCATTTCTATTATTATGCATTTCATAACATCATCCACCGTTCCATTCATGCAGTTGATATTTTCAAAATAATACAGAAAACGATTTGTGGAAGATCATTTGCAGTTGGAAGCAAATTGGCTGTGACAGGCATCCGTCCATATATCTGTCATTATTATCTTAACTATTGTTCATATATATATATATATATATATATAGCTACTATATGACCATAATTGCGTAATCTGCACCAGGTTCTTCAATTAGCGATAAGCCGTCACTTGTGGGGTGCTACACACTTTGGGATGGCCACCCCCCTTAAAAAAATAATGATAATGGAAGGGAACTGAGGAAGAAACACAAAGATATGGATAAAAATTATTGTGTTTCAAAATTATGTGTTACTTGCAAAACTCACTAGCTGACAAGTGAAGTAATAATTTATTTGATTTCACAAAAAATTAAACGACCGTCAATTTAACTAAAAAAAAAAAAACTTTCGTGCCCAAAAAATGCCTTTGAAAAAGCCAAGTTTGCACCGTTATACGTTTGAGACCCTTCTGAAACACAACAAAATCAAATTGTATAAGGGAAAATGGCAAATTTATGCCTCACTGTCATGTCTGCGGAGGGTGTGCACTACCGTGCATCGACATATTACCGCCATCAAATTAGTAATTCGCCAACAGATATGCGCGTCATCAAAATAATCATTGAAAATGGCTGATTTGTCTCAATTCAACATTGTTCCAAAATTAAGCATGATAACGTGATTTGATGTTTCGTTGCCTACTTTGTAGTTGGTTTTTTGAGAAGATGACACGAAAAGAGGCGGAGAAACAATTGCAATTACAGGGGAATTCCCGTGGTACATTTCTTATCAGAGGGAGTGAGACAAGTCCAGGTAAGGGTCATCTGTCCACGCTGTCGTAGTATTCATATTAAATGCAGCCAATTGTCTCAATTACATAGCTTGTGAGCATGGAGGGCAAAATAACGTGCATCAAACATACCATGTACTTTCATACAGTGTCACTGCACAACACTACGCCACCCCACCCCTCATCCCACTCATACTCTCATGTATATTACTCACTGATGTGGAGGATCGAATAAACTATGGCTGTCTGGGGTGAAAATTCATTATAAACTAATCACCCTCTGATAATTTCGTTTTCGTCGGAGATACGTTTTTCTCAATTGTGGATGATCATAAGCATGCACATCGGTAGATCAAAAAAAATATATATATCTAGTTCGACTTTACCAATGTCAGTGCCACTGTCATGTCATGGAATCGTGTGAAAAAAATTATTCCAAACTGGGTAGATCCAATCGCATACCACAAAACAAGTATTTTCGTATCAACTATGGAGAAAAACCCATGAAATCACCGCCCGATTCATTCATGAGACATTGTCCTTAAGGCATATCGAACCTTACTTGAAAAAAAAAAAATCACTGGATTTTCACTGTTAAGATCAGATTCACGACTATCTGTTACACTGTTTCTCGACAATTAGATGTCCGAAAGGTAAAGGTAAAGTTAGCACTTAAAAACTAAGAACGCCTGTCTTGAACAACTTAATAATGTACTGACATACTACTTTGACTTGTGAACTTATTTTGCCATTTTATCAAATGAAAACATTGTGGTTGCTTGCCTGATCTTATATTTACCACAACAATTATTCGTTCGCAGGAGCCTATTCATTGTCTGTTCTCGACCAAGATGACCAAAGAGGCCTTCACGTGAAACACTACAGGATCAGAGCCCTGGATAATGGCGGTTACTACATAAGCACTAGAATCACGTTTCAGACACTGAGGGACCTGGTACAACATTATAAATGTAGGTATTGGTCAAATCAGACTCAGTCCCTCATCAAAATTACATAACGTATCTGTTATCAGAACTAAACTTACATTAAATTGCTCAAAAAAAAAGTTCAACTGGTATGTACTACGGTACAAATGTAATAACGATTAACGATTACATGTAACGTGAGAAAATAAGTCTTATTACATGCATTATTTTTATTTGCTGAATCCAATGATGATTTTTCGATATGTGTTAACTGAACTACTTTTTTTTAAATTACTCACGTAAACTGACACACACAAACAAAAATAAAAGATATTCAATTATTCAGCAGCCGAAAAGTACCAGAACAAGGAAAAAAAGCATATAAAAAATGACGTTTGATTGAGGCAGGTGGGAATATGTTGCGACATTTGTATCACCTCATTTTTTCAACTTTACATTCACGGTCAACGGCATGTTGTTTGTATTGTTTATTGTATTTTGTTCTGTTTATCCATTTTCTTTTCAAGCTCAAGCAGATGGTCTTGTTTGTCCTCTCATGAATCCATGTCCACGGCAGAAACCTACGATATTTGAAATAAGTAAAGATGTCTGGGAGATACCAAGAAAGTCAATACAACTGGAAAAGAAGTTGGGAAATGGTCAATTCGGAGAAGTTTGGGAAGGTAATCGTAACATGTTTCTTTTCCTCGTTTTGTGTCTGCTTCATGTTCTATGTTTCAAAATAAAATTATTGCATTATAGAGATGGTGAATTACTGATGAATTAAACCACATTTTTGTATGATAGTAACTAAATCGATGTTTTTTTTTTGTTTTTTTTGGCTGTTCCCTTTTGAAATTTTGTACCTATGAAATTAATTTGCACCGGATATTCGTGTGTGTTACTCTCCTTTAAATGAAATATCACGTGATATATGTCTACCTCAGATGTAGAGGTCACGTAGTGATACTTCGAACCATGTACTTAGAATCAGTTTTTGTCATAGTCAAAATTATACATTACCATACGAAATATAGTTTTTGTTTTTATTTTTTTTTTTTTGGCTCGCCGAACGAGCGAACGCTATATAACATGTGGAAATATTCGAGATAAAACCTGTTCAAATTTGTACCTTTTTTTCACAGATTCATGTTATTTCTCAACAATTGCTAGAATGCAGATACGAGATCACTATTTAAAGACTGGGTACATTCAGCTTAGAAAACGAAGTGCCGATTCCTGCCATGGGGGGGGGGGGGGGGGAAACTCGTACCACCAAATGTTCTCCTCTTAGATAGTGCTGCGATTTTTTTGGCTGTGATTTTTTTTTTGGGGGGGGGGAGGGTGAGATGAAGGTAGCTTTTACGTGCTTCCTTGTTATCACTTATTTCCGGTGTCTGTTGAAATATTTCGAACATCATATTGATGTTGAGGGTAACTTAGAAGTGAGCTCACACTGCAATCATTCTCACTGGAAGCAGACCTTGTTGTTGTGAGACAAATGGGGTGTTAAATTTTTCAATGTGAAAGTGCAACTACATCATTAACTATTCCATCAACTTAACAACCAAAATGAAAAAGAATACATTCAAACATTCAAACGTACATTACACTCAAAGCATTAAATTGAAGATCCCTTGGAGGAGAGAATGTCAACCGAAAAATGACAACCATCCAAATATGTTCTGCTCACCCGATGGTCTCTAAATCTAAATTTAATTGCCAAGGAAGCTCCTAAGTCAGTCAATCAAACGAACTCATGTGTTTTTTTTTTATGGACAATAGCTGATTGTTCGAAAGTGCAAGAATTAATAAAATTGTCAATAACTTACACCAAGATAAGTCATACATGAAGTTATCCGACGGATGCAATCCATTAAAGGAGATACTTCCTTAATCGGAGAGATCTTCCATGCCAGTTGAAATTGACGGCCACAATCAGGATGATCATGTAACAGAATGATTGCGTTCTGACTATATGGTGACTGCACGTTACTGTACCTGAAGTTGTATATATCAAAGGCACAGTATCACCCTACTCGCATATTGACGGGCTTAACCAGTGTAACCTTTGACACTATTTCTTTACATGGAAAGAGACTGCAATTCATATTACTCCTTCTATGCTCTAAAATACACAGACTGAAATCAAGAAGCGATCTGTCTAACAATGTTATGTTAGAGGGAGGAACAATGTTCGGCTAGTAGAGTACGATTACCGGTATTGATATTCTAAGAAACGTTTGAGACCGAATATTCAAAAAGAAACAAGAACTCTGTTTTTTTTTTTCCAGTGGACTAATATTTATACACTTAACTCTGACACACACTGCTCTACTTCCAATTTATTCGCAAAACCAGAAACAATAAAAATCCACGTAGACCCAAACTTGTGTTAACGACGATGTTTGCAAACATGTAAGCACACTGATTTCCCTACCATTTACCTTGACTGAGTTTTCCTTTTTATTTCCACGTATATGTAGGCACCTGGAACGGCAAAGTAAAAGTTGCGGTGAAAACACTGAAAGAGGGCGCCATGGATCCACAGTCTTTCCTCCAAGAGGCAAATATTATGAAACAATTACGACATCCAAAGTTGGTGGCGCTATTAGCCGTATGTTCTGAAGGGGTGAGTTTGCCTTTTGCCGCGTTTTGGTTTGTGATACTTCAAGTAAGTCTTATCTATATAAACATCTTGTGGGTCATAACTCTGCTGATTTCTTCATTAATTCCATCGACATCAGATATACCAAGGTTCACGTTTAATTGTATTCCAGTATTTTGGTTTTTGGTTTTCAAATTCGTACAAGAAAAATCAATCTTACAATTTGAGTGGTTAATCCCCGTCAATTAACATGTTTGAAAGAGAAGAAAATACCGATAGAATTTAGGGCTTTCAAATACGTAACAAAGGGCTGGAAGAGGTGTGTGTGTTTTAGGCGGTGCCAGAGCTGCTATATGTTTTATGATATATGTAAGTGTTGGTTCGTTTCTCAAGTCTAAATTTTATCTTTGCGTTTTAAGTTCTAATAAACATAAGGCGGCACATGCTTAGCACAGTACTACTTCACTAACACTAACCAGGAAAAATAACACATCCCATGCACTAGGCATAGTAATTGCTAGTGTTTGGAAGTTCCGTGACGTTGTCTCATTGATATACGACAATGGGATGTTCCTCGCAGTGACATCAGTGACTTTAATCCTTCCATTTATCGACCCCCCCCCCAATTCATCGCAGCCTTAACGAAAGTGATCATTGCCTTCATAGTTTTGTTTGTTATGATTTGTTCACAGGAACCGATTTACATCATTACAGAGTTAATGTCCGATGGGTGTCTTCTAGATTACTTGCACGAAGGAGAGGGCAAATTACTCAAAGAACAAGAACTTATAGATGTAACCGCCCAGGTATGAACTTTAATTCAGATTTTTGTTTAACGTGACTTGTTCTAAGGACCAGATCCTTTAATTTATCCCACGTTGAAAGAAATTGAAAGTAATTGATTGAAATACAAATTTATAACATCACTCTGATCAACTATGACCGGGTGGAATCGATTCCTGGCCATTGTCGATAAGAAAGAAACCTTTTACTGCATATTTTACGTTTGTAAAATATGAACAAAATACTAAATTCTGTTTGCTGTAATATGTATTTATGTGAAATTTTACCAAGCAATTTCTTAGTAAAGCGTCAGTACTGTATTATATATTCCTATATCATAGTTTACAGAACCATTTCATATACAACTTTGGCTGTGGGGACACTTTTTTAACTCTTTCTAGTGTATCTATTGTTGTTGTTTTATATGTTAGTGTAACTTCAGTTAGAATTTTTGGTAGGAATTTACATGGGAACTCACATAATGTTATATTGTTTCATGTTGGGTTGTTTGGCGATTTTTTTTTTTTTTTTTGGCTCCTACATAAATATTCATACCTTATTTGCTGCAAGGTTAGTTTGTGATGTGCATCCATCTTTTTCACAAGCATTGTTTGCTCTTCATTATTTGCTCACAAAGAAATACTGATTTTCTACCATCGCAGGTTGCACAGGGTATGGCCTATTTAGAGTCCAAACATTTCGTTCACCGAGACCTTGCAGCGAGGAACATTTTGGTAGGGGAACACAGAAGCTGTAAAGTGGCTGACTTTGGTCTGTCCAGGATAATCGAAGATGAATATATAGCCAGAGAAGGTAAAGACACAATGATCTTAGAATTCTTGAATTTTAATTGAAAAACTTAAAAATGAAATTTATCAACTCAATTCTTCATCTAAATATACAATCAAAGTATGTAAATTCGGCATCTTGTTACTGGAGAATAAAACATTAAATACATCAGGATGAGGGCTGGGTGACCATGGGTGTTGGAGGAGTAACGTTTCAAGTTAATAAGAAATTGCAGAAACGAGATACTTCTTACCACTAATTTGATTTTATGCTCTTATAGATGTTAGTGAGTAATGATGTATCTGAAAGGAAAGATACACGATTGGTATGGAATTTCTTATATCTCAAAAGTAGATGGCGTCACCTAGCCTCATCAAATACACATAATGTGCCAAAATCATGTCTCGAGAAGACCTTCTATGCATGATGAAACATGACGTCATATCCAGATATACCATAATGATTGAGGTAGGTACCTTTCAAGAAGGCATTAACATGTATGATGTCATGTGAGGAGAGGCTGATGACGTCACTATGCAATATTGAACATGCATGTTTGTTTTCTGCAGGTGCCAAAATGCCTATCAAGTGGACCGCACCTGAAGCAATAAACTTCGGCAAGTTTACCATTAAATCTGACGTATGGTCGTTTGGAATATTCGTGTACGAAGTGATTACTAAAGGGAGAGTGCCATACCCAGGTAAATCTAATATTCCATACTTTATCATGGAGCTTCGTGAATCTAAAATCTGAAATGTAAAATCTGATAAATGTACATTTTTGTTATCATTCCATCTGTACGTTAACATGTCTCTTGAACACGAATCTAAGTCAGTTCAATTGGAAAACTTCGTGTTACCCACATGGCCAACTTGTTTCGTTTCGGTTCCTCGGTCGCATGAACAGAGGGCAATTACGCAGAGATTAGTCCTCCTGAACAGTCCAACGTCATTATAGAAAGTAACGCTCTACGTGGAAACTTGTAACAACCTTATCGTAACATAAAGTATCTTTTGCTTTGTCTTTTACCTGATTCAATAAACATCCTTGTAAGTCATTTTCGGTATCTCTAACCCACAATACATTTTCTTGTCTGCAATGAAACATTCGCTTACAATGTGCTCCATTTACGAAGAACATATGAGTAAAAAGTGTATAAATGTACTTCTTGCATAGTTTCCACTAGAATATTTCAGTGAAAGATTTAATCATTTCATGGTTTGTTATGTTATTCAGTTAAGAGTTATCTGTTTTTATTGTTTTATCGCGTAGTGAGTCCTTTTTGGAAGCAAGGGATACTTCTTCTTTACTTTATAGAGTTTGTTATCGTTGCCAATGCAGTTGACTGCGTTTATGTCTACCTTCTCCAGGAATGGTGAATCGTGAAGTCTTGGAACAAGTTTCTCGGGGTTATCGTATGCCTCAGCCCGGAGAATGCCCCGATCAGCTGTATGACATCATGAAACAATGTTGGGACTCTGCTCCTGAGCGAAGACCGACCTTTGAATTCCTTCATTCTTTCCTAGACGATTTCTACCATGCATCAGAAATCCAATATCAGTGATAGCAGCATCGTGCAGAATATAATGAAATTTTTCACACACACCGCCCTCTATTAGGCAAACGCGATCGTTTATCAACTGTTTACTTTATATGTTAGGGTGACTGTGGCACATGATGTTAACACAGGCTAGGTTTGGCCTCTGTAATCTTTCGATTTATTTTGTGTGTATTTTAAAAACAATAACGCAGCCAGAAAAAGGAATAACAAGTCAGGCAATAGAATTGAAGATATGTCTATGGCGATATGGATGCCATAAAATTTGAAAAATGCCTAACATCGCTATTTACAGTAAGTACAGGTAAAATTTGACAACAAAATATTAGTCATCATGAGTTTTTACAAGGACAGTATCTGTATTGCCTTTTTCCTTTCCCTTTCGTTTTCTGTTTTACTTTTTCATATTCACCTATTTTCTATTTCTGTAGAAAGTTTTAGAAGGTGTTTAAAGGTCGCATCGTACTTCTCGGTGAGCCGCTATTGGCCTGCGGATCGTAGGTTAGCTCTCTGCAATGGTACTTTCAATAGGATGTACTTTGTAAGCTCGACACAAAAATGTCTCCCATTAAGCTTCCATGTGCTCGTCCGTTAGGTTACCTATTTTTCAAACAAGTAACTGGTTGGTGACATTAGTCTGTGGCACAGTCACAGTGCAGATGTCTCGCACACTAACATAGATATTGTCCGAACTCGCAAGAATATATATAAGGAGTGATATCTACCAAACTTGTTTGTTGTAGTAAACATTCCTCAACGTAATCTTCTAGATTTATGTTAGAGCGTATTCACGTTTGGAGAACTTAAGCCCCTCACAAAAGAGTGGCAATGCATTGAATCAATTTGTGTTAATCTCGGGGACTCAGTTCTGTATGGTTGACTGCTCTTTGTGTGTCACGGAGGACAGTCAGCATTAATAGTAAACCAATGACAAGTATCCACCGTTCATGAGTGAAGATGATACATGTAATTGTCACACTTCTTATAGGTTAGTGACTTCGTTTATTTGTTGGACCATGAAGGTTGCTTTCTTTTGTCACTTAAACATCTCAACTACTTACACTCCGATACACAGAATGTCTGTTAGAATGGTGATGACAGCGCCCGTCCCAAAGGTAACACTAATCTGAAATGACCTTATGCATCTAAGTGGGTAGGGGGAAAATATGCTCAATGAGGTCGGATCTGAAAAAAGCACCGCGCAAAATATTACCGTTCGTCAGTCTTGTGTTTTTTTTTTTATCATTATTTCTTGCTGTATTTCCAACAGCTCAGTAAATATCAACGATTGTTATGACATGTAAATATTAATTGTGAGATCACAATCGCAAATCATATTTTATTTTACCTTTACAGCTTATTTTTCACTTTCGGTCGCATGCAAACATAAGTATACCTAAGTATAACTTATAGTGTATTATGTACATATTGCTGGAGTAGTTCATGGTGTAGTACCAACAGTAGCATTGTACACTGACTTAGGAATATAACTGCTTTGTTGTGTCGAGATAGCCCCAGGAAAAATATTATTAAGTAATAATTATCTATATTATAATGAAATAATGAATTGCACTTAGTGAAATATTAGGGCAATTGTCATTCACAAAGACACTCTTCTTAATAGATATTAATTTGGTATACTTGGTGATTTCGTTTTAGTTCCTTCCGTTGCATGCCAGTATTTGATTACAACACATCACATTTCACTTGAACATTAACACAAATAATGTATTGTATGCAATGTTGGATATAATAATGGAAAAAAGTGTGTTAGCGTTTACAGCTAAACGCAAAATTAACCAAAAAATATTTCCGGGAACGAATTATTGTTAGAAGTCAACATTTCGGTTTACAGTTGGGATTCAAAAATAATCGAGTATTATTTTGTTTTACCAAAGTGAGGTAACTATCACACTGAGTTTATGACAATAACATATTACGAGTGATAGATAACTTGTACATAGAAATGATTTTAGATTGGGATACCCTTAAATTTCATCATGGATTTGCCGTATACTGTAAAAACATGTATTACAACTTTAAGACTGTAGCTCAAAGAAACACATTATAATTTACAAAGATTCCTCCAAACCTTTTCTATTCCCGAAAGGCATATCATATCCAAGTTCGTTTCATTGATGTATACATGCAACTTTGAACTTTGATCAATTTATTGGAACACTGCAATCTCCTTTATCATCCCTCCAAAAGAAAAGGAGAAACCAACATGTCTGCGTACAATATTCGTATTTAAAATGTACAGTATTGCAAACAAAATTAACAAAATTAGCAAATAGACTTTGAGACTTTGAGGGTTTGTTTATTGCATTACAGTCACTTTTTTTTTTACATTTGACATTTCCTTAAAAAATTATATTAACCCACCTTTGTACAGATTATAAAGCAATACGCACAAATTGGAAGTTGTGATTATCAGTCAGTGATGTCGAAATCTGTGTACGAAGGGACTAATTTGTAGTGAAAGAAATACCCTATGCCAGTATTCTTCTATTTTAAGTATTTAGATTTTGCGAGTCAAATGTAATGATGTAACAATTAATAATAGTCAATGTCGGCCTACATATACAATGGTCCCATATTGTTTCGTCCGAGGGCTTTACGTTATAAATTTCCATGAGCTTCGAATCTGAAACTTAATGACAAGAACAACTACTTGTTTACTACATCAAACTCCAAAAGACCAAGGGAAAGGATCAATTTATTGGAACACCCTTGGAATGTCTGCTTTATGAGTAAATAAATTCAAGGTGGTACCGTTGCCATAGTTAATATCGGATTGTCATCACTACTACAGGTTTTAGTAATATGTGAATGATTTGTTCTTATCAAAAGCAAATGTATGTTAAAAGAATACCAAAACATCATTTGGAAGCATAAAGATGTTACGAATGTTATTTTGTTAATACAAATTGTATAATACAAGTTTACGTACCCGGGCTCTTTATTTACTTTCATTATTATTAACCCCTCTTGTCAAAAACAATATATTCAACGTATTACAATATCTCCTAACTACTGTTTGCTATTGTGACGCAATTTGGTACAATAGGATGAAAAACTTTGTGCACAATCGTGAGTCCGTGATGTGAATATTGATAACCTTATTGCGTGACAACAATACGGGCTCTGTTTCAAAGCCAAGCGTGTCACGAGGTCAAAGACGCTTTAAGGTGATTACAAATCTTGATTTCATTTGACATATTCCAAAATAACTCACATTAGCTAACATATATGTTCCTGTACTGTACAGATGATATCATATATGTCCCCATTATGTGACCACGAATTAGTTCTGTAATGAAAAATTAAAGTTTTGGCCTTTATGGTGATTAAATTTGTCTTTATGAGGGCAATGTTGTCAATATCGTATAACAGACGTACCTGAAAAGTGACTGCAAATTATACTGCTATGACACCACAGATCATTATCACCATCGATGACAAAACATTATATAAAGTCATTGTAGTTATGCAACCTTCTAATTATATACGTTGAATAGCCTGAGGGGATTTGTATCGCTTGGACCTTAGGCTCCATATGGTATTGGGCAATTATAAACACTATCACTTATTGCATCAATCTCACCAATTTTTTCCAGTACAACATTACAATCAAGCACATATTTATGCCACATTTATTTCCGATAAAGTGTTACAGGTCACAGCCTTCAAATTAAAGCAGATTCATAAACTTATCAATACTCATTATAACAAAACATTTCTTTACCTGTTTGAATGTTGTAGTAATACATGGAAACATGAGAAAGTCAACATGGTACCAATATTCATCTAAACAATGCAATTCGTATTACGTAATGTCATAACTATAACGTTTTCCCTTGAGACCGCTGAAATAGCTACCGGAGAATCCCGGAAGCTCATCGTTGATGAATGAAGTACTTGCTATTCCGCCATTGGTCTCGCTCGCTGACGTACTGGGGCCTGCAAGATCTTCTACAGAGTTTATACCGTCCAATTCAGCTTCTTCTACATTGTACGCTGATTGTTTACTCCTGTAAAAACAAAAGGAAGATTGTTGTTGCCCGTAGTTTGCAATAGATGGATTAAAGCTTTCAGTAATTCATACTGTTGAACTTATGTAGTATGCCAGCTGGTCATATACAATATGTGCTCTACGAAATTCGATATGCATTTCATGAGAAGCAGTTTCTCTTAACCCTTCCTTGTTTTAAAAAGGATTCAATGGTTAAGTCGAGGGACAAAAGAAAATCAAAAGTACCAGGAACACTTTCATTTGTGTCATTTAGGTAATCAGTTCATTGAAGCACATTTAAGCAAAATAAGAAACTATAATTTACCCTTTTAAAAACATCACTGTGTTACAATTAGTTCACTCTTCACTCTTGTCTAATCAAGTGACTTGATTGTGGGAACACCAGAAAAAAATGTATCATTTAGTCAAAAACAAGGAAAGAAACTGAGAAAGATGTTCAAATTTTCTAACCAACTACAAAAATCTCTCTGCAGTTATAGCATCCATTAAAAAGATTGCGACTTATCAGTAAATATTCTCCTGTGCTATATACTTACTGTTTACGCTTGTAGAGCAGATAGATCACGATACAACCAACAATTATGGCTAAGACAGAAAAAATCACGATGATGGATATTAATACTGAAAAAAAGATGCAAAAGGAAAACAAGGTGAGCTAAGACTGTCAATTTTACAGTGAGAATCTCTCATCGCTCCCTCCCCCCAAAAAACTTCCCCTCCCCCCCCAAAAAAAAACTTTTCTAGAAGGTAGTGTGACATGATAGGCCTACATGATGACTTTTTAGAGCCTGGGCTGTTTTACTCTGAAACATATTGAAAAAAACATGTCATCAATATCCTTCAAATGTTGAAAAATTTTACCGACATAGTAATTTCTTACACTGCATTATGAATAAACATTGACTAAGTATGCAAATTGGTTACATCAAGTGAAACGCTCGCACGATATGTCTCATATCGTGTTGCGTTACTTAACCTTTGTGTTAATGACAATTCGATTCCTTTACGTCTTGAGGGGTTGAATTTTCTTCGTTAGAAATATTGATATCACCTAGCAATGTTTGATTGAGTCAGACGTCAGGTAATTGAGGGAATATATATAAGCCTACCAAAAGAGATAACCATACCGTATGAAGACAATGCCAATGGATTTGAGCACGCTTTCACATTGGAGCTCCATGCTTTGACGAACAAATGCCGTAACGTATATCAAATTTAGCGGGCATGATATGTCTCAACCAACATTAATTGTAACTTTCACTGATGTACTCTTATCCGTGCAAAATAAATGAATTTTAAATAGCCGTCAAAGCAGTCGTTACTGTAGGTTGACTTTATTTAATAATATGGCATTGTGTGTCAAATAAATCTTCTTACATTTATTTATAGGCCCTAACCCCGGTCTAGGTGGGACAGGTATAGGGAGCTGTGTGGTTGTGGATACACCTCCGCTTCCGGTCTGGTCGCTGATGGCCGCTGTCGACCTCACTCTGTCCAAGACCGTCTGGGTTGACTGAAGGCTTGGCCGGTTGGAAGTGGCCATTCCTGATGTCATAATTTCCGACGATGACATGGGCGAAGCAGCAGAAACGTTCGTTGCAGATGCAGTAGACGATGACGTTGACGTCATTTGGAGGGTGGTTGACATGAGCGTTGTGGTAGATTTTATGGTTGTGGTAGGCTTAGTTCGGGTCGTTTCATCAAACGTTATCATTTCTGTGGTGGCTTCTTCAGAGTCAACGGTGGTTTGAGGTTTTGCTCTTTTGGTGGTTGTCGCTTGTGTCGGACTAGAAAGGTTGGTGGTTCGTGGACTGGTATTAGTTGCTGTTGGCGTCTGCGTAGTTGTGGATAACTTTGTAGTAGTTGCGTTGGTGAACTCCTCTGTGTATTCTTCAGTAGTCACGTCAAATGTGACTTCAAGAGCTGTTGTTAATTCTGAAGAGGATGGTTAAAATAAACGAGGTAATTCATGGCAGAACACAATAAACTTTTATCGGTTTATTGTCAAACAATTCATAATCGATTCAAAGCAAAGTGGTGAAGGGGTACAACAAAGAACCTTCGTCGCACCATGTTTTCTTCTGTAAGAAAAAAAAAACATACAAAAAGATAGTGGTATGTAGTTAAGTTATTAATGAGAGTTTACCCTAAACAGGCACTAATATGATGGTGAAACTTTTGACCACAAAATTTCTTTAATCGCGAATAAAACGTATCAGAGAGATAAATGTCGGTCTTCTCATGTAATTGGCACACACAATTAAGTACAAAGGCATCATTAAATTGACAGTAGTCTGATCAGTTTCCTGTCAATATGTAAAAGGAAACATTTTCACCCATACGTTCGTTGTTCACTCTGTTGCTTTTCCCTACAGTCTTGCTATATTCGCATTTGGTCTTTACCTAGTCTGTATTTTAATTGTTCTTTTGAGAAGCAGTAGTATCCTACCTTCTTGTAAAGACATGCGAATATACTGTGAGATTGAAATCATGTAAACATCGCAACAATCAGCCGTTATATCAGTAACTTTGCATTACAAGAATGGTCCAAGCTCGAATCAACTTTAATAGAATATAGAGGTGCATATTCTAAGCATCTCTTAAAATTTCCATTAAAATCCAATGTGTGGTTCTCAGGATATCAGCAGATAAAGTTTTCACATTTTCAACACAAAGTGAACTTGAGGCAAGCACAACTGATGTCACATCCTCACATTAATGAACAGGTTTTTGTTTTTCTTAAAACTTTATCACCAATTTTCTCCTCAACAATAGATTGTTATTGGAATGTGATTGCATGAGGGGCATGGGAAAATTACAAACTTCATACTCCACATGGGGAGGTACTTTTCCTATTAAAATTTCAAGGTCAACACAACAGACTGAAAAAACAAAGGCAACAAAGCAGTCCTTGTCAATGTGAGGATCTGATATCAGGAAGCAGCATAGTGATATAACTCTCACTGCAATTTGGGTCACAAATGTAGAAACTTCTTTGGCTGACATCTGGAGTAATACAGGTCGGATAAGAATGAATTTTTTACCAAAATGCATAGATCTAGTTCCTCTTTCACATATGAAAAACAATTTTTTGCTTGGTTCATCCTTTTAACTTCTTCATGAACAGTAAGCTGCAACGACTACTTACATAGATAATACAAAAAAAAGAAGAAGAAAATACATATCTCAGAGATAATACATTAAATCAGACTAGCTTTACAGTCGATTCAGTTGATCACATAGTCATCTGTATAACCTACTTGGATGATGGCATTACCAGACCCAGTGACAACGTTTATCGTACATGGATGCCGTATCGTTTAATATGTAACAACATACACACCAGATAAACTTACCTTGGAATAAAATACTAGCCTTCCGATGTTATTCTAAGTTGGTTGATACTCAAAAACGTGTGCATGATTATTTCAGAGTAATATGTTATGTTAATGGCAAAGCTAATAACAATAATGTATGTATGCAGTATTATATTTTACTCTTCTAATCACAAAAGAGAAAGGAAATGTTATTCACAATGAGAGAGAAACAAAGTACTGGGTCAAGATTTATGTTTTTATGACGATATACGCATGATCAGGCCGGTATCTACAAGGGATCTAACAATGGGACAATAAACATAACTAAGGGTACATTTTTAATAGAACACTCCAATACATTGTATTCAACTAATGTATGTAAATACCTCCACAGAAGACATGTCTTGATTGGCACATATAAGGCAGTTCTGTTTCGTTACAAGAACGAACCTCCCAGGTCCCATTACGATTGGCAGCCACGCATCTCTGACTTGCGAGTGAAGATGGTTGCCCAGTGTTCCAGTTGCTGCCATATGGATTATTTAGAATCATGTATGAGCATATTTGTACTGTGAAATAGTTGCGAAATCTCTGCATTCTTTAAAACACTCACATTACTCCCATAAATGCTCAACTTTCAGAAATAATAAACAAATATTGTCTTTTAACTTCATTTCTATTTCAACATGCTTTTTTTTTTTGTAGTGGCTCCATATTATATTGCGTTCGATTCACGTTCGATATTAAATTTAATGAATTTTCATGGAAGGAATAATATTTTTTTCAGATCGAACTTGTCATGACAGCTGGGGAACTTCGTATTACCTAACGTTGAGAGGCTCTTCATCATACGACCATTCAAATGTTCCGTTCTCTCCTCTTGCGAGACCGATCCATACAAGGTCGGTGTTATCAAAGAACCTTAATATTTCTAAGAGATAGCTCTGTGAAATAAAAAAAAAAATATTAAGAAGAACGAACACTCTAGTAGACAATTGTGAGCATTGTCAGCTTTTCGTTTAAAATAGTGTCTCATTTTACAGAGTAGCTGCTTTGAATCCCACGTTTACTGAACTGTTTTAACATTACTCATTTTAATTAAAAGTAACATTGATCTTACTCTTGAAAAGGATGCTGAAGGTAATCAAAACCTTCTCCTGTTGTCTTCAATTAAAGTTAGTCTGGATGAAAACAGAGTTTAAATGTTTTAAAACATCCTCTTATAGTATTATTTAGATGTTGAGATGAATTTCAAACAATATAATTATAAATTATGGACCCACACGAGTTGTGTGATAGAAATTTTATGATATTTAGTAGTCATTAAACTAATTTGCAAGTCTTGTTTTGTCGATATCTTGATGAGATTTACCAATATCAGGTGTAACCTACCTTGACTGCCGTGAGCGGTTCTACTTTTGCTAGACTTCCTTCGTTATAGAAAGAACATAACTCTAAAGCTCCAAGGAAATTTGTTGGCATATTTTGATAGATGAAACAATTGTTGTCAACTTCTGTAAAGCCTTCAAGGCAGCACATTTTCCTAGCTGAAATACAGAATAAAACAAAACGGATGATGTACCCTTATATAGAGAGGGAGAGTATGGTAGAAGAGAAGAGAAATGGACATTTTTTTTTTTAGAATTCGTAATTTCAGTAAGCTTACTTCATAATCTGTTCTGTTCACATTGTTTAATGTTGTCACCAGATATGTTCACCATTTAATGAAGGAGTACGTGCATGAATGATGAGAGTATCCATTGTATGGAAGGGGTAGGGTTAATAGGCCAGCCATGTTTCTCTTTGATAATATGTTTTATAGTTTTTAATGTTTTTTGATACTGCTAGAATTTTCTCTATTTTTATACGATTGGCGTACAATTTTTGGCTTTTATTCCGTGGGAAGTGTCATACCCAAAAGAAATTTACTCGAACGCTTCGACCCATCCTATGGTGAAATCACTGTAATTCGTCTTCTAAGTTTTTCGCAAAATCCTTCACAAATGTCTCGTTTCACCAATCAGTATAGGCTCAAGTAACGAGTCTATTTCGTGCAACTAGTATACCAAAAAACCCAGCATTTGCATTTGCAGATGTCATGTTTAGGATCGCACATTTAGCTTGACCTTAGGATATCTCAACCATAGCATTTTTATTTTATCAAATGAAGCAATTGTGTTATGAAGCAACATCAAACGTTTGTATTTCTTTAATAACCATAATTTCCATATTCCTGCTAACGCCCACATAGTCACCTGCTTTTCAAACGTATATAATCTATTCGTTATAGGTGTCTGAGGCAAAGCACAGGCGACATTGAATGAAGCAATTTTTTTCATTTAGTATGAATTATAATGGATGTTCAATTAGACTTACTCTGATAAGAACTGTTGAAAATATCATTCAAAGGCCACATTCACAAAACGTAACGGTGAAATAAGAACTCATATATAACACACATATAATTAATGTTCTTATTTTACCGTTTCGTTTTGTGAGTGCATTACCGTAAGTATTTATAGTTCGAGTAAAGAGGAACATGAACAGGGTACATTATACCCTTGAATGATAATTATCTGTAGATCAAATCTAGTGCTCCATCCATGATCGTACTTAGTGATCAAAGAACACTCCGTCAACTTGATTGAGTCTCGTATAGTTTAGACTACTGTTTTCTTCTGAAATAAACGCTATATTTCATTGATATACTGTGAATTCATGTACCAATAAACTAGAAAAGGCGGTTGCAAAAATCGCAACCACTCACTGTTTATGATCGTTCATGTACCAGGTTATTTTGAACTGCCCTATTACTTGTAAAAGGTACAGTTGCAGGCTACGACTCTGTTGACGTAAGTACAATGTTGCCGTGTCATGGTTCTATGGTGTGTAGTACGTATTCAGAGCGTAGACGGAGGGCACTGACCATGTACAGGATATGCGATACACGTAAGAAAGCGATGGACATGCTTGCATGCGTACCTTTGGGAGTTTGTCTCACTAAGCCATTTATTTGAAAAAGTAATAAAGTACATAATAAAATACATTTTTTGTAAGCCAAAAATCTGACCAAAATTTACTAAGAAATTTTGTTGACGCCTTCATGGGTCTCTCGAAACAATCAGCTCTACTGCAGGGCAAACTTCTCATTGTCAATCGAGAACCATTAAACAACCGAATACGAAAGAATACTACATAATATGTAGCCTACATTTTGCCATTTTGCATATTTATAATGAATCCAAGTTTAGCTTAACAAGAAAGAAAAAGCTCCACTTCTATTTACCTTTCTCGGTGATTAACTCCGTGGCTGAATTATAAGTTGGCTCTGTAAGTAGTTCTGTCTCAACGACCATTCTAGTCACAGAAATATTTACAAAATCCGTTACTACTTCGGTGACAAAATCCTCCATCGGTAGGGAATAGTTTGACAGCGGACTATAAGGAATAGATGTTGATATAGAGTTCTGTGTAAAGCTACTCTCAGGATACCATACTAATATACAGATAAGGAATGTAATCCATTGCTGTCGTAGGGAAACTGTTCTTGCTATTAATAAGCTTAGTTCTCTCAATCCTTCCATTTCAGGTAAATAATTCAACCACGAAGGGTCCTCATGATTTCATTTAATAATTCCGTTTCTAGGACATCGCCATATCGAATGGCCTTACGACACAAAATATGCAGACATGCTACATCCAGTAGCAGTGTTGGTGTACCTGGCATATAACCACATGCAGTGCACCAGACAACAGTACCGGCACCCACTTCCCACTGAACACGAACGTGTCAAAATATGATGATACGGTTCACTGGCCCAGAATATTCCTTGGAATACTAATTGCTTGCCAACAGTTTTAATATTGAATGGAGAACAATTGATTCAAACAAAACTAGTCATCGTGTCTCAATGAACATAAACCTGAATAGATCTCTCGTGAAGTGACGACGCCCGTCCTGGCTACTACAAGACAAAACTTACGAAATAAATTAAGTATTTGAAATCAATCAGTGTTTTATTTACAGACAACAGTATATCAGCTAAATATACAATGAACCCTCATAGAAAGACAAAACCCCTATTGTTTCACTATGTTTCAAAATAATGGAAGGACAAATATTATTCGTACCACCTGGTCCTCAGTGTCTTCGTACGTGTCTAGTGTTTCTCCTTTATATGCTTTCTGTCCTGGCTGTTGCTGTTAGTGCTGACTGTTCAGCACCTACATTGTCTCGTCCAGCATTATTATGGAATGTCTCGACTATCGTAAAGTGGATTTGAGGAACCAAACTGTATGTGTAATTAATTTAAAGTTTCAAAGAGTCCAGAATAACACCGGGTGACTTAAGCTTAAAACTGCAAAAGTGCTCTAAAAAGTGTGTCACGATGCTCTACAAAGTGTTTCACAATCTCCTCCTCAACGGTAAGTCGGATAAACTTTAAACTTGGGATTTTAGGTGCCGGGGTATGTTGTGTAGTGTCAGTCCCAGCAACGACGTCATAACTGAAACGTCTCAGGTGTTGAAAACGAAAAACACATTTTTACATTATTTCAATGGTTGAATAACCCAGAGCTATAAAACTACCATACAGGGAAAGTAGACAATCAGAGATTTTTTTTTCAAAATATTGATGATGTCACCAGGTTAAAAGTCACGTGATAAATGTCAAACCGCAAAAATGCTTTACAAACTGTGTCACGATCTCCTTTTCAACGGTAAGTCGCATAAACTACAAATTTGGTGGGTAGGTGCTTGGGTATGAGGTGTAGTGTCCGCTAGATCGATTATGAAATAGGTCAAGGTCACAGGTCACGGTTACTACAGCGCATAAGACAGTGTGGTAGGTGTTGGTAGTGCATGGAGTCAACATTACTTTTATTGCCTTTTTGCCTTTTCATGAATGTTACACGTTATTTCAACTTATGTAACCATGTTTTAGGCAGAGTGATCATGTCTGGTATCAATATAATTTTCCATGCGTTAGTACCTTAACTCATTCAGTGTATTTTTACATCGTATATGCCAACTACACAGTTGTGCATGAGCCCGAGCTGTTTACGCACTGTGAATATAATACTGAAGCACGCACAACGCGCTTTCAGGGCATTCAAAACAGCCAGAGTGTCAGTACGTGTGGATTTGAGGGATACTTTGACCCTCACACATTTCTAGGAATACTTTTGACGCACGCTAGATTTCTACCCACATGTCTACGGGCAGGCAGGTATTTGTGCAGTTTGAGGAATAAACTATAGTAACTTGAATATCTATCACTTCCATCCAAAACGGGTCATCTAAGTCACTGAAAGAAATTATGTACAGCTCGGCGTTCTGGAAGTACAAATGATGAATGACTATGCAAAATGATCGGGATGAAATTTGCAACTCCGTCGATTGCCTCCTTGTGATCGTTTAAACGACTTTCTTTTACGTAAATCCGAGTTATAATTGTACATTGCATAGTGTTAAAGCTATTTTATCACAACTGAAAACTAATAAAAAAAAATTTGCTTTTCTCCCTAATCGTGCATTGGCTTAGAAAGCTAATATTACGAAAGCTTAATGGTTGTGACATTTTTTCCTCAACGGTTTAAAGTCAATCTGCAACAAAGCTATCTAATTTTCACATGAACGGAATAAGGGTGACATGCAGATCATGTTCAGAGAACAACACACTTTTTGCAATAGTTGAAGATGTTGTATTTATTGTCTCATTCTTGTAATCTTGATGAACCCCTTTACAAGCACTGGAGTGAAAACTCAAGTCTTACAAGACAATGGTGTATTTTTTATTATCTGCCATAAATGGTTATTAACGAATAATGCAACATTCCTGACTAGTATGCAGAAGAGGAAAATATCCAGCCAAAGTAATGCCAAAACTTCAAGACACCCCAGGAAGTCGTTGTCATAGTTAGCAGTCGTCGAATTAGGCATAAATGTTTTGTCATCATCGTCATGTTGCGTACTTTGCTACCATGTATGTGGCGACTGTTACAAAAGCATGCTTTTATCAACATAGAATGTGCACTTGTTGTCCATTGCAACTTAGATGTTCAATATTTTAAAGAAATCATCGTATTGTCTAATATCCGTATATGGCAGTTTTATCACTGTAGGATATTCACACACTGAGATAATGCTTAAAATGTGTTTTTTCTTTTTCTTGGAAAAACAGTTGTATTCATTGTTGGGACGGTAGGCAGGGGAAATCTGGACACGAGACATGGCTCCACAGGGACATTTCACGGCACACTAGAAAATATAAATGTACAATGTAGTGTATATAATCAGTAGCGTAGCTTCGAGGGCTTATGGGACCGAGCCCTTCTCCTAGCTCAATCGTTGCGCTCAAAGCCCCCACAGGCGATCTCGGCCAAAAAAAAGAGAAAAAAACGTCACTCGACTGGGCTACTCAACTTGATAATGATAGACTCTGACTGTAGAAAATCTCCATTCCAATCAATCCACTGAAATCGGAGGCGTAAATTCCTCTCACTGATGCCCATTTGCCTTTGTTTCTAAAAATAATTTTTAACCAAATTTAATTCAAAAGGTAGCTAATGTGGCGCCAGTTTGCATGCAAGGACACCTGATTTTTCAAACGCCTTCAAAGGAGGAAGGGGACACCCCCTCAACTAGGATACCTCCCCCAGGCTGTTGATGACTCCACATACTACATTTCATTACACTTCCATGAGAGAAATCCTGGGTACGTCACTGACTGAAATCCATCGAGATGAACCCACTTTGAATAATTTCGTACAAATTCGGATAAATTGTGACAAGCTGAATGTGTCTCAAAATAAAATATAATCAAATTTTACATTTTTTTTACAAAACAGCATTGTCATTGGAAACTACACACTGCATATCAAAGTCGCGCAAAGAAATTGACGTAGTGTGGACGAATCCTGTAAAGACAGGCATGCGTCTTGACGTATCCGGAAGGATGAGAAAAAAAAACAAAAAAACTTGTCGTATCGGGAACTGAACGCAACGCATCCTGTGTGGACTGGCCTTTAAAACTTCCGGCAGGCTCTGTATCTGCCTGATTAAACCTCATTGCCCCAGGTAGGAAACAAAGCACATTGCACTGAAAACTGATGCACTCAACTTCTCCTCTGAGTAATTGATTGACAGTACCAGATCTACTTTCATAAATATGTAACATCTATATGCCATGGCAACAGAGCTAAATGAAGAAAGTTACGTAGCTGTCTGGCATAACTTCTACGCTAAGCAAATACTCAGGCTTACTGGTTTCTAAAGCAGTGTGAGCAGAATATAGCTTCCAGGCACGGATCAGTGAACGGGGTCTGATATACGCTATACCCCACACCGCCTTTGATGTTATGGGATGTTTTCGTTGAAATCTTAAGAACAACAGTCACTGCATGTCTTTACCTTTAATAGTTTTGGTTTAATGTTGTGATCGACATGTCATGTAAAGTAGCTTTTTATGTCTTATAATCAATCTCGATTCCACATTTCAGAAGCTTTGGTGGTATTGGTGGAAAATATAATGCCATTAAAGGGATTTGTGAACACTTCGTCATAGATGAAATGTAGACACTGTTAACTTTCTAGAATGATATTCCAGTAAAGTTATTACTAAAAATATTATTGAAGAAACTTCTGTGAACATTGGTGTTATTATTTTTGGATTCTCTATAGAAGTGGATTCTCTTTGTGTTACACTAACAGGTTTCGCACTCAAATATTGTTTAAATATTATTGTATTACATTAACTAATGGCCTTCCACGGCTGGTGTGAACATACATTGTTAGTTAAGTTTCATTGTTTGTTTTACTTTGTTGAAAGCAAGTATATTGTGAAAATGTAGTGTCCTTGATAACAGTAATCCGAAAGAGGGAGTAATGACACAAAATTTGCACACGGAGGAGGTGGGGGGGGGGGGGGGGGAGTGAATGCAAATGGTATTTCTTGATATAAAGCAAACGTGATCCGAGTATAGGTGATGTGGTTACAGACGGGTCTACTGTTGGGTCAGTTAGTACATTTATGTTTAAAATTTCTCAAATTCATATTGAGAATTACATATGTAGTTGAAATGTATTACATTTATGTGTCTCGCATAACAGTGTCCCAACGGGCGATGTACAGGGATGCGCGTCTATGACACTCAGTGTACAAGTAACTGTGAGTTAAAGCATCCCTTATAAACTGGAGGTTCTCGGGGGTTTAGGGAAATCGCTTATTGAGTAAGATTGATAGCATCATGCATATTGCTATAGAACTGTTTTCTTTTTTTTTTTAAATCGTTTAATCCGTCCGAGTAGACACTCCGATTCTTATAGACATCAATACTGTAAGATGTCAAAACCTCCATGAATAAATGTCACGAGTGACAAAACATTGTCAGTTTGTTGTAGGGATATGTATAACGCCCACACTCAATGTCTTCAAATATATGTAGAGAAGAACATTTCCCAGGGTTCACATCCAAACTTCTTAAAAGAAGAGAAAGATACGGTGGTTCACTTTTAATATTTGTCATTGGCTCTTTAATACAAACATAATAAATGTTGGCTGTTGGGTAGATTATTACTTAATACCAGTGCAGCTATTACATGTGACTAATCACTTCATGTCTTCCTTCAGTTGAAGCCTTTTAAACGGCGTATGAGACAAATAATCTTCAATCAAACTATAGGTTCTTTTCTACCAAAGGAAATAGTCAGATTTGGTATATGTGTCTGGTACTTTTCAAACGATTGTTCTGGTTTCTTTAGATGGGACGAACTTTCATCTCTGAAAATTGTATGTAATAATAACTTCCGGGAAGGTAATTCCAATAAAAATCATAAGAACCGTATTGAGCATTCAAATAAGAATAAGCACAATCATTGTGCCACCAAGGACCATAATTATAATAAGTAGCACAGTTATTACCACTCCAACCATCGTTGTCACGGTCCTTTGTTGTGAACTGCCAACTGAGGCTATACGTCAGCTGAATACCGTCAGGGCTGTCACGAGTGTCTGTGAGAAAGATATCAAATACATACATCGATTAAATGGAAATGATACCTTATAAAAAATTGTCATTACACAGAGTGGGATGTTATTCGAATATACAGTGAGTAGATTTTGTTTTTATGAAGCCTATTTATTGACCTTTTTATGAGAATGAAGGTCAAAATTTTGAAAAAAAGAAAAGACAATGAGGAAATAAAGTCTATGTAAGACAACACTTCTTACTTGTTGGTAGAATCTATTCCAATTATCTAGATTGGTGCAATCCCTTTATCTTGAGTACGGTGTTCATCACAGTTCTCAAAGCATTGGCAAAAGTTTATTTTTTTTAATTTCTTTGATACAGCTACAGTAGAAGTTTGCATAGTTTAAAATTGTTTGTTATTGCGTAGTAAGAACATTAATGTACCGTTTATATATATCTGTTCAATGTAAATCTGAGATCTAAATCTGTAATTCTGGATTTAAAAAAAACATGTGTTATTTTGTCGAAATATTTGATGTGGTACACCAGCACCTGACTGTGGGCCAAGAAGGTTCACTACGTCACATATGTTTATTATGTGTGCAGTATTGCGTTTGTGTCACCTCTTTTTGGAGATGACTACTTGTGTTATTACATATTATGTGACGACATTACAAGTGGACAGCCACTGTCAAGTAGACGTGAATCGGGGGTAAGGGCGTGTGTGTAAAATACATTTTTATCACTGTAACATCTCACTACATACTAGTACGTGTAAAAATAACCATAAATATAGAAAACTTTGCAGAGAATTTCCAAGAAGAGACTGACGTCACATGGAATGTTAATGAGGTGACCAATAGCCTAAAATTCCTTACCCTGTGTATGTCATTGCGCAACGTATTTAACATTTCATTATGCATGTATGTCCTATACTCATATTAATGGAATATTTCAAAAATGGTACGTCTACATAACCTTGTCAATAACTTTCACACCATTACTCAGTTTTCCCTGCTTTGAGATTAACACATCGTGAATTGTGTTCAAAACAAAGATTTGTCTCTTTGATTGAAGCTTCTAAAGAAAAGAACTCTTTCACAAACCTGCTGTTCCACTGTAACTTCCAACACCGGATAAACGATAGTTGTCGCTCTCATTATTGATTCGGAAGTAATCAAACTTGGCGTAGTATGGAGCGCCGTACCTATTCACTAAGTCTACTCTTATTTCATAAGTCTTTTGGTTTGTGAGCAAATGAAGCTTGTCATTACCAAGCCAAAATTCATGACTTAAAATCCCAAAGCCGTTTTTGTAGCTGTCCCATTCCAGGTCGAAATTCTGTGATCCATTCACGCGACGCTGAAATACCTTCGCGGGAGTAAAAGAAACAGACATTGTTGGTTTTCCTTCCTTTGGCTTCGATTACTTTAAATATTATATCAACTTAAAGGAGTGTATACACTTGAGTCAAGTTTTAAATTATGATTAGAAGGTTACCTAATGATGAAAGTAAGAGGATGGCTATCTGAAGATCATAATTTTAACCTAACTTGGTCGTTTTTTCCCCCTCTCATCACTAAAGGTACATTGGCGTTGGAACATATAGTTTTAGTGAGCAGATATCGGGAGAGTCCTAATTTATACTTTCGGAGAATATGCTACACAAATCAAATGATTCATATGTGTCATTAATTTGCCCTCGAAAATGTTGGTGATTGTTGTGCCAAATTCTCAAACAAAGACAAGTGGCAAAGAAAACGAAACCTTCAATTTGAATCAGGAAAAACATGTGAAGAAACGTCACTCACCGTCCATCCACCGCCGTCTGACATGTTACAATAAACCTGGAAAGCTGAACCGGTCCAGCCAGTTGGTTTAATCATGTATAGTCCGTTGTCTGTAGAACCGGCTTCAAATATCTCTTGACAATCTTTGCAGTCAGTGCAGGACACTGGTTGAGAAGGATAACACTGTTTATGTCGTCCCTGACCTCGCAGACTTCATTGGGGCCGCACTCATAATCCTCATCCCATGTAATTTGTCCATTGGTGCAGACACCCTTTCTAGTACATCCAACATTTACGTAAAAATCCCCTTCCTGGAAGGAAGAAGCGATTTTCAGCAATTATATAATTTTTGCGATATTTAATGACAACTTAGTTTCAAAGAGATTATTTTAGGTGGCACATATATACATACTGTTGCAAAAAAAAAAAAAATACTTAGTAGGACCTGCAATATGCGATAGATAACAGAGAATAGGAAACCTTAGTAAAGAACAAAACGACCTGCTGTAGCTTTCTGAGTGGTTTGTTACACCACAGACTGACATATTTAGATATTGAATCAGAATTTACAAACGTCTGACATAGAACGTCCGCATAATAATCAGTTGTAAAACTAAATTCGAATTACTCTTTAAGATGAAAAACAACATGATAGTGAAACAATTTTGTCATATTTCAGACTTTCAGTATATTACAACTGGGTAATTACGGTATGCATGAGAAAGTAAACATTAGGAAAGCAATTACGCATTATTTTATGTAAACGCCGTTTATCCCTATCATTGGCTAGTGAAATTCAACTAACCTTTATTATCAGATTTGCTTCTGCCACATAGCACCCGCACTGCTGTAAGGATACGCAATCAGAACCATCCATGAAGAATCCATCAGGACACACACAGGATTCAGTTTCTGAGCAGTCGACATCAATACACTCCTCCGGAGCCTGACATGTTCGCTGACAAATATCGTTACAGTTTCCCCAGATCATGTTGGTTGGGCAGAACGTAATGTTGTCTGTTAAATGAACATTAACTTTAATTGAAAGCATGCTGGTTGAAAATCTTTACTCCATTGTGTACTTCGTAAAGTGAAATTATGGAGAGTTACCGGTAAATTTTTCCCTTCACCGTTTTACCTGATTGTTGCAATGTCTCTTGCTATGCCTTCATAACATTTCTGTAAGTTGTAAGACAATCACGAATACACGAAGAAATTTACAACAGGTTAAACATTAAAAAAAAATGTTAAATTACATAATCTAAGATACTTAGTGGCCAGGGAATGAAAAAAGCATCTTTTTCACCTGCTACACCAGAGTATTGTCCAGTACTGACTAGCTTGTAATTGCTGAAGCCGTCGCTAATACGGAAATTATCATAGACAAGGCGGCTTAAGGCACCAGTCCTCATGGTCATCTCAACGACCAGTTGGTACCTTTTTTGATTCGTCAAGTAAGAAATTCTGTGGTTGCCAAGCCAGAGTTCTTGGGCTAAGAAGCCAAAACCAGTTTCATAGCTTTCCCAGCTGCGATGAAAATTGATTGCACCATCTAAACGACGATGTATTACCTAAACAGAGCAAGTGAAGAAAGCTTTCTGTTATCTGACGATTTAAATTGACGAAGTGTGAGAAAATTTATCAACTCGATTCAGCTTTAATGGCCTTTCAAGAAAAAAAGAAGAAGAAAGAAACATGACAACGAAAGTATGACTGTATTACTGAAAAAAAGTCTTTCAATATTTACTTTGACGGTTCCCGATATAATTCATCAAGTTGCTATTGTGAAGCCATGCGTCCAAAGAATCGCATGACAGATGATGTGAACAAAGTTTCCAAGTGGTATTAAACTTTGATGTCTCCTTGCACTTGTATAAGATTTCTGATGTCTTATATCACACTTGTTTGAAAACGCCATCACGACATCAATGCTTTTACTGTTTACGAAATTTATTTTAGTTAAAAAATTTGTTGAATTTCTTCTTGTTTACCGACAATGATCAATATCTAAATATCATTAATCTTTCAACACACCCCTCGCTTAACTTATACTTAAACCCGGATGACATAAAGACGATTCTTAGGAACAAAGGACCTACCGTCCATCCACCTGAATCGTCTGTGGAATCACAGTAAACTTCAAAAGGATCTAGGTAACCGTCTGGTTTGATCATGAAAACACCAGTAGAGTTATGGGATGGGCATTGGTCTTGAATTTCTTTGCAATCTCTCGGATAAGTTGATTGTTGATAAAAGTAAAATGCTGAACCTAAAGGATAGAAAGTATGTATTGACACTGAAAATGTGAATTTTTGTTTCGATAGCAGGACGTCATTACAACAACTATACTTAACGTGAACGACTCAGAAGGTGAGAAGTAAGGTAATGGACATAGGGCACATTATCCTAAGCGACTAAATTCTTTATCTACTTTCTCAAATAATCTACCAATACGGTTTCCTATTGTGACGTTATTCTTTTTTTTCACTAATCTTCTTAAAACGGAGTTAACTGAGACATTACGATTAAAGTACACCTTATTTTCATTAAAGGAGTTTAATTACATGGGAGAAGTAGAAGAATTATGATGGAAAGAAACTTACCAAATTTATCTGCATCATCTGTCTGTTAACGAAATAGAGAAAAATAAGTATTAGGCAAACAAAACCGAATTAAAGATAACTTTACCCCACGGATAGCAGGCAGACAGAGGTAATATCACTGACAGTATTATTTGATCAATCTATAAAGTTGCTATCCACATCACACAAATTATTCTATTTTTTAAAAAATCTGAAGATAAATGTGTTGAAACTGTTTTGCTTCCTAAATATCATTTACATGCTTCTAGAAAAGAATTTTCACTGATTTGGATTTCCAATTGTTCCTGGAATTTAAATTTGCCTATGACACTGTTTAATCAATTTTGGGGTGAAAATTTAAATTGGGTTGCTATTGGGAAGTACTGGCGTTAAGACTTCAGACTGTACTTAATCCAATACTATTGTAAATTAAAGGATGAAAAGCACAGGTAACATTAAAACATCAAGATTGTTTTTAAGAATACATTTTTATATTTGCCTCATGCTCTATAACACTGGTCTAGTAACTTCTAATCAATGATGTCATTTATGTTATAAGTTCCTTAAAGTTCCGTTTTGTCGTTTTTGTTTACTTCATAATACCTTGTCCAACAACACGAGCAAAATGTAAACACAGATATCGCTCTATAATCCTTTTCCACATCTACTTGCATTATATTTTTTCTAACATTTGATTTATGTACCACTATAAACAGAGTTCCCGTTCACCAAAGATTTTACTTACATACGAGTAATTAAGATTCAATAAGAAAGTTCATAATATTTGTTGAATCTACGTTTTTAGTAAGGTGATTTTCAAAATCATGTCGAAAAAGAAGTGATAATAATAAGTAGTAATTAAGTAATGTAATCCGAAGATTACTGGCGTTGACGTGTTGAAGAGAAATATCAGGCAACTTAGTTTTTTAAAAGTCATACACGCAAGTACACACTCAAAATGAACAAATTCTTGGCTGGAATTCATGACAGTTTGTCTTGAAAGAAACAATTTCCCCTTGCCGCATAAAAAAAACAAAACAAACAGAGCACGCAAAAGAGAAACTGTTTCAGGTTTGTTTGAACACAAATATCTTCTGTCCAAATCAAAGAAATAAACAAGATAAAATCTCTAAGTATCCCTTCTATTTCAACTTGTATCTTGATCTTACTGTTAATTTGATAGAGGATGTACACATTTGTGCATGCGATTTGTATCCGGCATATCGTGTGATAAACAAATTAACAGTCGTTGTTTAGCTTGATAAAGTAACAGAGAGACTATTTTGGACGAAATAATTCAGAAACTGTGAACAATCCTAATTACATCTCTCCGACAGCATGTGACCTCCTTTGTTTTAATCTTACGAACTTACCACTTCTCTGACAGAAAATAACATTTTATTGCTAAATAGGTAGCGAAGAATCGGCCTATATTGTAATCATTCTAAACATTAGAAAGGAAGTGCCTTACTCTTTAGGTTGAATATTGACATAAAACTAGTGCAGTAAGTAAGCATTAAGTCGTAAGTAACTTTGTAAAAGCATTATGAATGACAGTGCTAAAACAGCATGTAAGTAGTGACAGGTAAAGCAATAAAAACCTACATACGCCGTGTTAAGATTAAACGACCATAAAGAAAAACCTATTCAAAGATGGAACTTATTTATTTCTATATTAAGTTACCCGTTTATTCTAAGTGAAAGTATAACTTAACAAAGATAACTCACTGCTTTAAATGAATGGAACACAAACGGTGATTCCACAAGAACAAAGCAATGCTTTACTGTTCTTGGCACAACGGAATTTAATGTTTTGTAGACGTTCTGAGATTTTACAGTCCTTATTTTTTAAAATGAAAGGTATTTTTTTTTACTTTATCCTGAAGGTATTTAAAGGGATACAAATTATCTAATATAAAACAAGAAGTTTGTGCATATAATAGTTAATATACCCTCATTAGAGTGCAATAGAGATTCGATTACACGAACTTGAGGTTACATAGGAATCAAATGTGTAAGGCCTGGTCGTATTGAAACGTGCTTTCACAAACGATGGAAAACAATTACAAGCGTATATTATCACTGACACCCAGCTGCATCGTCTTCACTCGCCTGCGCACTTTTTAAACTATTTGCACTTCAGATAACCAAATGCTGAAGTAGTTCTTCAACTACAGGAATGAGCAATTATTGGGTAATTAATTGGTGATATGATGAATGCATGTAACGTAACAAAGATGATCACAGATCTAGTATCTTGAGTAAAGTTTCTTTGGGCTAGAAGATTCCAACAGATCTGGACCACTTTTCATTTTATTACAGGTATCTTACAGTAAATCAAGGTGTTGGCTACCCTATGGTATTTGAAACAAAATGTAGGAGTCACACTAAACTTTGTCTGGCGTTATAACAGAAAGTAGTTCTCACTACATACACTTTCTTAATCACTTTCCCTTACTTAAGTTTTTCTTTAATTTGAAATTATAAAAGGGGTTAGTTTCAAGTACCCAGCGAGCGTCCGTGTTACCCACATGATGACAAAGAGCGATGAATTTTCATCTGGTCTTCTCTCTTTAATAGATACATGCTAGTCAACTTGTTTTTACGAGGTACCATTAAAATCGACGGAACATACAGCTATGCAGGATAATTTTCAGAACAACCTGAGAGTATTTTGATTGGTATCTTTTTGACATGGTGAGGACTTTCCCGCAGTGCCATTTTGTGAAAGAGGACGTTGAGCAGAAAAATGTTGGGAATCTATTCTTCGAACAATATCGTATTTCCAATTCAATAGATATTTCATATTTTTGTTCACCTTTCTCTCTAGAATTGACAGTAATTTGTGGGCTACAATGTGTACCGCCAATGTTTCGCTTATGATGCAGTCTTGTCAAGTACTCACATAAATATGTCAATGCAATCTCGATAAAGACATTACGTAGGAAAAGCATTTATAGCAGGTTGAAAGAATTTCATGTTTGTTAAAAAGAAATCTGTGTTGAGCACTTCAGTGATGATGAAAATAGAAGCTTCACATTTCCTTACGATATATTTGCGTTATTTCGACTATTAAAAAACTGTATTTTTATACAATGAACGCAGTTTTACAGTATGTATGGTTTATATGAATGTTAAACAGTTTCCAAATTGAATTTGTCTGTAATTATGAATTGTGTGAAGCGTACACTCCGAGGAAGTTAACAAAAGATAAAAAAGTCTCCAACTCATCACAGTTTCAACCATGGTTGATTATGTAAGTAGAATTTTAAGTGCATGTGCTGAAAAGTATATTTTGAGATTATTTGGCTAAAATTACCTTAAGTGGTGAATAATTGGGGCTTTAACGGGGTGTTTAACGGTTTTAAACGATGCACTATACTGGTAGTGTCTCTTCTATGGTTTACTTTGTTACTATAAATTTGATTTTTAAAACGGAGGAAATAAAAGTTTCAACACGACATTGTTCTCAATAAGTGCTATGAAAAGTTTTTGAAGATAGAAATGTTAATATCACTATAAATAATACATTAGCAGATTTTTTTTCCAAATCGATATATTCACACAAATTTTTGACACTTATTCGAATTCTGTTTTTTCTTTTCCCGTATTAGTTCTGTTGTCAAAGAAAGTTCTGAATAAAATTGCATTATTTCCTGCTTGCATAATGGTTACGGATTATATTCGAAAGTTGATTCAGGACTTTTGCTTTCAGTTTCATTTATTATTGGGGATATTGTGAGCCGATTCTAACTTTGATTTCAGGAATAATATCAGGAATAATTAGTGCATTCCGGTCGTCGTCAATTAAAGCTAAATCAACAACGAACAAAAAAAAAAAAAACATGGAATCGTCTAACGGGTTATTTGTAAAAAAGAAGGTTTATTTGGGATATTATTGGAGTTAACTTAATCAATCAATATTTTCATTTGTTGGTAAATGAGTTTAACTATATTCAAAGTATATGGAGCACAATAGGCAAAATCCAGAGTGTAAACAAAAAAGGAAGTATTAGTAGAGTCACGATTGATTAAAGGACGTACATATTATTTCTTTTTTTTTTTGATAATTGATAAACATTACGTTTCTTTTTCATTTCCATTAAAAGTGTTCAAACCCTTATAAATACTGAATTAGAAATCTCAAATTTAAGTGACATTTTGTTTGCTAGTTGAAGTCTTTAAAACCGATACCGTTTTCTGGCAGTTCGCATTAGTCTTAAAGTTGATCATAGATTGTTACTGGACATACGCATTGTAAAATAACATTGCGATAACATTTTTACCACCCTTGGTTAATACGAAATAAGAAATATTAACTTTAAGTGACATTTGGAAGATTAGTGGAACCTTTCAAAATCGATGTCGTTTTACAGCACTTCTTGTTAGTCTTAAATTTGTACATGGATTGTTACTGATTATATCCATACTAAATAATTTGATAAAACTAAGAAAGTAAAACAAACTTACCAATCCATGTAAAGTCTGGACGTTCGATATCCAAAAAACAACTAAGATTGTGATTTTGGAAGGAGACGGAATGCACTTTCATTTTGATAAAGTGACTTTCTTAACTTTTTCTCTTTGGTGTATCTGTTGGCAATGAACTTCTTTTACGAAAGTAGAGGTTCACATGCTTCTTCAAATCAAATCTGAGCATTTCCTACGTACCGTGCCTAGTACAGATCATCTGTATATGAAAGAAACTATGCGGTATATCTTGCACTGATTCATAACAAAGTGCAAATTAGTGAGATGTGACAATTATCGGCATCTGTAAATCTGGGGACACTAGAGGCAAACCCTTTGGAGTACAGTACTATGTAGCATAATACCACACGGACATCTTGAAGCAATAAACAAAACGTGGCAATGAAAACGGAAAATTTGCCAGTCACCATCTCCTCATAGGTTTGTTTTAACAGAGCCGTACACTGTACCAATTGTCTGTAAATTTGCAGATAATAAAACAAAGGAATCAATAAGAATTACAGAAATTGTCTGGGAACTAATAACCAGAACATTTCTGTATTCCATTTGTATTTCTTTATTTTATTGTTGTCAATTTACAGTTTACAATTCACATTTTTAACAGTGTAGATTTCTAGAGGGTGAGGAATTTGTCCCCCAATATTTTACTCAGGGGTCTATGCAATCACCCTATCTCCCCATCGAACGATTAACTAATATCTGGGCAATATGTAGCCTCATATCAATATGTTGCACAGTATGTATTAGGCCTAGTCATTGTATTAGACCATAGAATGAGCAAGCATTCTCTTTCCAGTTAAAGCAATCCATCACGCAGATGCTTTTTAGTGACTTTCCATCATGGGGAATCATTTTCAAAAGAAATTCTGTAGTCTCTGTTTTGATATCTAGGATAATTTCCATGCTTGCAGGGCTTCGAATTGATTAGTGACTGGGGTTTTAAGAATAACATAGGACTAAGCCATACTATCTTATAGTTGTAGTGTTGGCCTTTTCCACAGTGGCGGCAGAACGAGGGGGTGGGAGGGGTGCCAAAAAGATTTTCTTTAACATTCTCCCTAACGGGACCCTACTCATTACACTTACACGTTTACGCTTTTACTGCACAATTTTAGGGTTTTCGATAATCCACACATTCTCACGCTAATGTTGACGAGGAACATTCGTCCATGGTTTAAACATAACAAAGTAACATTGCATTAAACGAATATATATAGTGCGTGTAGTGTTGACATCAATGCAGTAGTGTATAAAGTCGAAAGTATTGAAAATTCCCCTTTGCAAAAACCTTAACAAAAACTTTCTCTTTTTTATTTCTATAGAGTTATGTGGATATCGTTACTGCAACCAAAATTATAGAAATTCGATCTAAACACATGCTCATAAATCTCTGATTGTGTTAAATAAGTTGAAAATCGCGAAACCGTCTTAAAAAATTTGATAGAAAAAGAAATGCCATAGTCAATCAATAGCTAAGCAAAATGTGTTTATTGCTTCCCCTGGCCTGATCAGTTCTTACCGTTAATGGCAGATGACCGATGACAGCTCTTACCGCTAATAATGGATAGTTAAATACTATTGTGTTATAACACAATAGCACAGGTTTGATGAGTCGGCAGACATTGTTACGGTAAGGATGGTTACACTAATTTGAACAACCCAATCTTCCCTGTACACTCGTGGCGTAGTGAATAAGAGGACACTCTAAATGATTACTTACATCAGTGTTATAATCATGATTTCGAATTAAATTTGTACTGAAATATCTTTCACTAATTGTTCTCTCTCCTTTACAACTTCAAGGAAAGGAAAATATAGTGCATGAAGGTCAAGAAAAGAAAACAACAAAACCCTCTGGAAGGGAAAACAAGAGAGAAAAAACAGCAGACGTAACTCTAAATAATGGCGCTTTCCACCTTCCGGGTACCCCAAACAGCATGCCTCATTTTCCTACACTCACCTAATAAAAAAAGCGCCCTCCTCTCTTGTCTGACAGAGCAGCTGGCTTTGTTACAAGTTACTACCTCAAAGCAGTTTTTACTCTGTAACGGTCTTAAATTATTCACGGTTAATAGTGCAATATCAGCTAATTCTCCAAGCAGGCTGGGAGAATTAGCTGGTATTTGTCAATACTCTGCCTTTTCATTGCATAGACGTGCATCAAATTTGATTGAAGTAAATTAATTTCCGTTAAATTGTTAATCCAGCCTTCAGTTCACAAACAATCGTCTGTATCCGTTGTCTTTCGTATTTAATTCGCAGTAATAATTAGAGGTTAATGAACGCTGAACCATATATTAACTGCAGGATAATGCACGATAGGAAGTTAATGCAAGCGACGCACGAGGGCGCAGCCCGATTGCATTCAGCGATAGCATTAACTCCCTAGAATGCATTAAACTACAGTTAATACCCAGGTCCAAAGTTGATTAACCTTTTTCATACATACCAATGAGATTTTGAGAAAAAAGACGAAAAAAGAAACGAATTTGGTACTTAAATAATCCTATTTTTATTGAAAGGAACCCAAAAGGAAAGGCAAACAATTTACAACATGTCAACAATATTCGTGAGCGAAACTGAACGTATCACTTAGACAAAAAGAATAACAATAATAATTGACATAGCAACCATGCTCGCTTTAGTTTGCTCTTTAAGTAGTGTAACAATGTGCATACTTTGGTTCAGTGCACGTTTATTCACAGTGCAATGTCACACGGTGTACGTAACTGCGTGCTTCAGAGCATTGTACAGCTACAGGGACTTGCTAAATGTGGAATTTGCCTACTGATTAGACTGTGCCAGATAAAGGCAGTGACAGATTTATTGAATATACATTTCGAGAAAGGCTTGAACATGTTTGATGCCTTACTCTCAGTCCTAACTTGTTGTGTGCGGACCCTAATTTTCCTGTGAGTGTGAGAGTTCTCAGTGGGCTTTGCAAAATTTCGGAACTACTGCAGTCTTAGTTATTTCAACAAAGAAGAAGGATTGTACATGGCCAAAACGTTACTCTTAAACATTGCTGTAAGATCACTTTATGACTTGTCTGAAGTAACTCGTGTCAAGAACTTATCGGTTTATTTCTTTTCACCATATAGGTTGTATGGAGACCGTATGGTTGTATGGAGACCCTTCAAGATGTCGATTTATTGCTGCCATTAGTCCTCTTTACGATTGTATTCCATAGGGGATTGGTTTGAAGATCACAGCAGAATTGCGACTAAGAAGGAAAGCTAATTCCGGTAGGCTATCAAACTTTCAAAAGTGTTCAAAATATACTGAAGACGCTTTCACCCGACACAATTCTGATATTAAGGTAACATTACCCCACGTCAGAAGAATATTCACTGGCAGTAAACTGTGCTGTAGATTTAGGTACATTTACATTTTACTTTTGAACATGTTTATTCACTCGACGCGAACTGAACGTTTTTTCCACTATTAGGCCTATCACTAGTAATACATGTATTAGCAATTGTTTTGTTAAGATGTAGCAGACTGAAAACACTCTGTCGATCTACAGTTTTATTGCATTCATCCGCCTGTGATTGACCGTGGATTTAACCAGATGGGTTATCATCTAGTAACTCACGGTCACCTGACTGAAATGGGCCAATAGGAGTTGAAGCTTCTTTCCAAGCATGTATGAACATCGACTTACCCCACGGTCACCTGACAGAAATAGACCAAAAAGAGTTGAGGATTCTTTCCAAGTATGCATGAATACATATTTTTTCAACAGACATAGGGTACATGGCTTGTGATCATGTTTTTCTTCAACAAAAGTCTGAAACTGAAGAAGTGCTTGGAAAACTTCGTCTCATATAAGCTTGAGTTCTTGGAAATAGAAAGCTCCATTAATAAGGCTTTTCGGTTTTACTTCACAACTCAGCATTATTATTACGTATATTGTGTGTTGTCACTCAAAACAGTCAGTCAGTCTATATCCATTGCTTACGAGGAAAATTGGTTTTAGATGTCTTGAGCATATGTGAAACAATATATGTCTATGAACATTAATAGTCAATGTGGCTTTATATTTCTGTGTTTCAATATCATGTACAATATCAATTTCAATATCATTTATGTGTTCGCGATGGCCTCATTCAACGCATCTTCGAGTGTAGATATGTATGTTGATACATTTCGGTTTCTCTCATAAAAAAAAGTAAAGCAGGCACATAATGCGCTCCTTACAGTGTAATACAACATATACGGAAAGAGGTGGATCATGGAAACTTTTAAAGCGCCTGCTTTTTTTGGCAAACATACAAGAAATTATCATAATTGTCTGATTATTTTCTATATTAACTAAGTAACTGATGTTGAATCAGCATTTTTTTTTTAAATAAGAAACTAAATCATGTACCGTTTTCCACGACTGATGGGGGTAGTTCTACCCCCTCCCCCCCGATGATCACATGAATTATAAGTGAGAGGTGCAAACACTCTAATCCAAGAAAGTGGACAAACATGTTTAACAGTGTAATAGTTCTTTTCGCACCTACATCGACTTGTTTAATTTGATAGATAACCTGATAATAATCAACGTAAGCACGGGCAAATGATGCATTGCGAAAAATAAAGCATTCCTTCATCATGTAAACGTCGTATACATGGTTCTGCTTTTAAATGCTACACTGCTGACTAATATCATAAAGCCGCCGCTTCCGCCATTAATATCAAATGAAGATTGATGAATCAAGTAGTTTATACGATGGGCAATGAAAAGGGGTGGAGACATAAATATTTGAAAGCGATTTTCATATAGACTGGCTGTGACTGACACGTTTGTCATTTTAAAGGGATTCTTGCATGCGCAGTCGTTCAATAGACATTCCTCAGAAGGAAAAGCCTAAGATGTCTGCCATGTTCTCCAAGGCATGTATTATACACTTAAGTCTCGATCGGTTGACCGGTTCTTGGGAAAGTTATGTTTCTGAAACACTCCGGACAATGTAAAACATAATAGTTTAGCTCATTTTTTCTCTTTACATGTGCCATCCTTCCTAATTACATCCAGGAGAAGTGAAATGTAGACAATAGTTGGCAAACGAAATCATGTCTACATCAATTAATTTCAAACCATTCCTAGTAAATGTCATGACTTGATTTATCTCCATATCTAGTACAGAATAAGCACGTCTTTTCCAAATATGTACATATGTACAACATCTTGGGAGAGTTGCAAGTAAACATCCACAAATATTCTCCCATGCACACGATCAAATATTTCGTTAGCCACAGACACATATACAAACAAGTAGTTTGATGCGATATACACGTAGTACATACCTGTGGATATCACGACATCTTTTCAAATTAGTTACATATTCACCGATTCCTTCTTCATTAACAAGCTAATGATCAACCGGAGCACTGCCTTTGTATTAAAATAAAAATTGCACAGGAATCTTGACGGTTGGACACATTATGGTTGAATAATTTCTGTGCTTCAAATATTCTCTTGTATGAAAGCCAAAAAACTGAGTATTAAAGTATTACTATCAATTGCTCGATTGAATAGAAGCAAAGGCTTAGGATTTCATTACACAGTCTGTCTGGATCCGCAAGTCACAGAGTGATGGTTTTCTTTACAAAACCATTTCATTTTATTTTGTGCCTGACGATAAAAGCAGTGCATTTCGAAACGTGTATTTTCTGCATTAATTTGTTCACTTTTCAGATGTATTCTTTAAAATATGTTGTGCATTCTACATTTATCCTCAGATATATATTCCCATAATTTGCCAGTGAAAATGACAAAAGTAAGAAAGCGTCGTAAGTAAACATTTTGTTGTTTCTTTTTATTGACATCGGTATAGTAAGCAACATGATGAAATGTGTCGGTTAAAAAAAAAACACGAATCACAGTTAGTCTATTAGCTCCAGGTTAAACTTCATTTAACTTTAGTTCCGAACTATGGTACTTAATGCTTTCTTTCTTTGCGACATCAGGAAGTCCACTTTTCCCAAAAGTCTCCAAAATGAGGTGACTATTTCTTTGTTTCTCAAAATAAAGTTTATCGTATCATCTGTAAGTCACTGCATTCTAAAGTCATCCTGTTAATCACATCAACAGTCTTTTTAGATTAGTCGGACCTTCATTTCTGTAAATTTTAGGTAATTATCGCTCCCGGGAAGGTAATACCAATGAAAATCATAATCTCCGTAGACAGCGTTTAGGTTAGAATAATAGCAACTATTGTACCACCAGGCACCATCATAAGAAACTGTGCAGTTACTGCCATGACCGTCTTTATCACGGTCCTTTGTTGTAAACTGGTAGTTACGATGATACGTCAGTTGACTACCGTCAGGGCTACTTCGTTGATCTGTTGAGTACAAACATACGGAGACGTTATGTATAATGTTTGCAGTAAAATACGGTTCAACCTTAAACTGGTATTTGGCAACGAAAACGAGCTAGTTATTTTTCAGTTGCAGTAAAATAATATTTTTCACATTCAACGCACGTGAAATTGTATTATTTTAGTGTTAATGACAACGACATATATTTTTCTTGCTTATCAACTGGGATTGGGTCATGAATGATTCCCATCTTTTATTTTGTCCTGTTTACTTCTCTCATTTTTTTAAAGATAACATTCAATGTTGCATGTGAGAAGCACATGGGATTGTCATGACTTTACATTATCTTCTAATATTAACCTTTTTGTGGAATAGAAATATATATTGCTATCAAATTCATTTGAAAAAAAAAATCACTCCAAACATTCGAAGTTCGACTGCGACAGTGAAACTGTCGACCCTTTATGGGTGCGTAATTCAAGAAGTTGATCTCGAACGGTATGTATGACGAATCTGAAGCTACGGAAATATTTAATTCATTACCAATATTTTATCAATAGTTCAGTAATTGGCAGCTCATACAAAATCCAATCCTACGTTGAAGGCATTCTACTGTGTATTATTATGTCGACCATATTATATGTAAGATGAAATGAATCCACTTCAGAAGAAAATAAATGTGACTATTTGAAAATAAGTCATGTGACATAGATATAATTTGCAATGTCTATCACATATTGTACATAGTTTAACCCTCTATGTCTTTGGATAGAGATTGTAATTAGTATAACGATCGTGGGTGACTGGATGTTGAGAACCACACCTTTCGCCAAACCTTGAAAACTAAAAGTAACGTTTGTACATGATAAATTAAGAGTCATCGGCAGAAAATAAAATTGAAAATAATTCAAGTGACGTAGACAACAAACAAAAAAAAAAAAAACGACGCGTAGTCGTAACTATTTCCACACTGTATACAGTTCAATTTTATTTTTTCTATGTGTTTGAACAGAAATTATGATTAGTGTAGCGATTGTGTGTGAAGAATTGATGACAACCACACCTCTCTCAAAACCTTGAAAACTCCCAGTAACGTTTGTAAATAATTAAAAATTCATAAAAAAGTCAAATACATACCAGATGTTCCACTGAACGATCCCACACCTGATAATTGATAATTGTCGTTCTCATCATTGATAAAAAGAAGTCAAACTTGGCGTAGTAAGGAGCTCCTTCTTTGTTTACCAAATCAATTCTTATTTCGTATCTCTTTTGGTTTGTCAAATAGTACAGTTTGTCATTATCGAGCCAAAATTCGTGGCTCAAGTTGCCAAATCCTTGCTTATAGCTGGTCCATCCTAGGTAGAAAACCTCTGTTCCATCGACACGACGTTGGAACACCTAAGAAAGAAGATAAGCTGGTAAACAATAGTTTATATAATAAAAGCAACGGTGAAAAATGTAAAGAATCGGAACAAGATGGTACGGTAGTGTGTATGTTAATTGAAAAAAAAATTCTATATCGACTAAACATGTAGTATCTTAAAGTAAACTCTTAGTTAAGGAAATGCGTTTAAGCTGCAATGTTGTTGACAAAAGGTAACACCGTGAGCGCATGAAAAGATTATTACACGCTGGTTCATTGATATACTGAACACGAATTTCAAGATCCGCACTGTTTCACAGTACACAACGTTTGAGACACATCGGAATGATACTGCATGTGGCCTTCACAGTTAGTTCTGCTCGTAATAATTACCGTCCATCCACCTCCATCTGACATGTTGCAGTAAACGTCAAATGCTGAACCAGTCCAACCGGTAGGTTCAATCATGTATATGCCGTTATTCCTGTATCCATCTTCGTATATCTCTTGACAATCTCTCGGGGGTCTCGTGCATGTCTCACCGTCTCCACTGTAGCCGCCAGTGCAGTAACATTGTCTAACGTTATTTCTGACATCACATACAGCATTGGAACTACACGAATACCCCTCATCCCAGGTTATCTGCCTGCCGGTACAGATACCCTTCCTTGTGCACCCGGAATTCACGTAATAGTCCCCTTCCTATAGAATAAAATGCAACTTTTAATACTGGTCATTGTTAACTCCGTGGTTTTATTAGTACATGTGATATTGTTGTATTATTAGAGTAGACCTGCTACACCTGTACTAAAGCTTACGGCATGGTTTTACTGACAATGATTCAACGGACCAATAGTACGCTTTGAGCTCTTTTTCGTCTTGTTTATATTTTGCTTTCAACAAAGCTAAGAACAAACTGGAACACCAATACATTTCTGAAACATCAACAATCACAAGGAGAGCACCGTCGAATTCGATAGTAACGTATTACGTTGTCTGAGTTGCAAAATCTGATAAGAATATTCTTTAAGAAATCAAAACATAACGATCCCCTCCAAAGGACTGGCGATTTTTCATAAACATTTCTACATACCGGTATTGCCCTTCTGATTCATTACATCCACACTCTTCCTCTGCAACACAATCAGATCCCTTCATGAAGAAACCATCTGGACGTAAACAAGTTTCTTTTTCATCACATACAATGTCCTGACAATTTCCGGGAGTTCCACAAGTTCTCTGACAGGCGTGGCTACAGTTCTTAAAGACCATGTTCATTGGACAGTATGTTACGGCATCTACATGTTAGAATACAAGTAAGGTTATTAATAACATAAAGAAAATTATGACGATGTTATAAGTAGCCCCATGAGCTCTCTTCTGCAATTTTTAGTTGAGCATAGAGTTAGTTTTGTGTCGAAGTTTCCTCTGACGATTACATATATTTCAGTACAGTAGTAAACAACGAAAATGAGGACCCTGACATACTGCAACTACGTCTTAAAAATATATGTATTTGACAAATGGCTTTAAGTTTGTTGACACTGTAAGTACTGACAAGCTTGAACTGCCAAATGCAGCTCTTTCACGGGAACAATACTTTTACCCTAGAATCGTCGCGAGAGACAAACGTTTGTGTACCTGTTTTCCCAGAAAATTGTCCGAGTTTTACTAGTTTGTAGTTGCTGAAACCATCACTCAGTCGAAAGTCATCGTAGGCAACCCTAACGAATGAGCCATTAATGGTGGTCATCTCAACGACTAATTCGTATTTCTTTTGATTCGTTAGAAAAGAAATCTTCTGGTTCCCTAGCCAAAACTCTCGGGATAAGAAGCCAAAGCCAGATTTGTGGCTCTCCCAATTGCGGCTGAAATAAACAGAGCCGTCGATACGACAGTGTATTACCCTGGTAATAAAGGAAGGTAATCGGAAAGAATGGTGAATTAACGCAACTTGCAAATGAAGTGACAAATAAGCACATTATACGTTTACTTGAAGAAAAACAAACCAAATGAATCCAACATCTTACGGTCATCAGTTAACTGGATGACAGGATTTACATCACTTGTTTGAAATATTTTCACCGTCATGCAAACCTCTTATACTGATACGACACTTTAATTATACGTTGCTTTATCAACGAATCGTGACTTAACCGTAACCTTCACCGTATTACTACAATGATACCTAAATGAGAAAAAGAGGTATAAAGTGAGAAATACCGTCCATCCAGCAGAATTATCGGTGGAATCACAATAAGCTTTAAAAGGCTCTGGATATCCATTCCGTTTGATCATGAAGACTCCAGTAGAGTTATTTGACTAGCATTGCTCCTGAACCTTTTCGCAATCTCTAGGATAATCCATTGGTTGGTAAAAGAAAAATGATCATCCTGGAAAGAAAAAAAAATAATAGTTTCTTACATCTTTCTTCCACAAATCACTACATAAAAATTTTTAGGATTTTGTTTGTTTCTTTGTTTGTTTATTTTTCTTGCAAATGTCATGAATGTATTAAAGGTTTTTCACACTGAGAAGCTGAAGTCTCTCCATTCGTATATATTTTTCTATTCAAAACAAAATGAAATGTGGATATACTTGGCCAAACGTTTGGCACATTGTATTACATGGAAGAAAAAATCATTGCCAACACCCCCCTCAAAAATATCACCTTTAATCATATTCATTTTTCATATTCATGAACGATACCTATATTTTCCATACAGTCTTACCTAATTCATTGTCATTGCGGTCTGTGTTACTGTTTATCTCCAAGAAATTGGAAATCCTGTAACGTCAATATTGTGACGAATGAATCCTTTAATGCTACTAAATTCTGTTTAACAAAAGAGAATGATTTTTTCCACTAAATTAGACTAGATTAATAAATATATTTATAAAATAGTATCACTAATTGCAAATATTAGTTTGAAAACACAGATCTCAGTTGTCCCACCAACTGCACATTGGGTGTGTGTGGGGGAGGGGAGAAACAAACGACTATACTATTATTATCTTTCCATGTTACATGAAATCAAAGTACAGCAAGAGAAAAGGTCTATTAATCGATAGTGCAATGTTAAATAGAAACTTATCAGAAAAGCAAAATTTTACTTATAACTGAGTATACTTTGATATAATTCACCCAGATTGAAATTCACCATGTAAATGTGGTACCAAAATATTAGTAGTTTTGCCATAATTTAAGTGGTTTTTGCTTAATCGTGCATTAAATGAAATGGTAGACAGGGCGAGCTTTTTTACAACGTCACGAGTAAATGATTGAAATAAAGATATGTTTAAATATTTTAATTTAATTAACTAGTTTAAATGTCAAACTAGACTGATTATGAATTTCACATACCCTGGAAACATTCAGACCACTAAAGATTCACGCATGAGTGGAGATCAGTTAAGAAACACCTATGTAAGAATCACCTTTCATTTGAGCACATATAATTTGGCAATTCAGTTTCCAAAATATAGCAATAGTTGATAAACCTAATAAAACAAATAGTAAAGGTAACCGTAATATTAACAATTCCAGTCGCAAAAATGAATTCCCTTTCAAAATTGACATAACAAGGTATTGCTACAGCTCACAGTAATTTGAATTTTAATCTCATGTTTGTGTTCCCCCATAAAAAAAAGAAATAATTCTTTTCAAGCGCTCTTGTTACTACTGATATTCCAAAATGTTTGAAAAACGTTGATAATTATTATTATTCACTCTTCAGCATACGTTTAACTAACGGATTCGAAGTAATAACAGTTATAATCTACCGTAAAGACGGCATCTATAAAGTATTCCGTTTACTTTGAATTATATTTATTTAAAGTGGAAAGATCTCCTGACGACAATCGTTTTACTCAAGAGATTGTTTGAAACTTTCAAGTTGCATCAAAGTTAAAAACACCCATTTACTTGATATTGTGATATTGGGCTATCCCTTCTGACTGGAACGTACTGGGTATTATAACGGCTCATCCTGCAATCATTTTACTAAATAGAGCTATGCACACTAACTTTACATTCCGTACCAGTACTTTACGGTTAACTTAGGAGATTGCTATTTTCTGTTGCATACGAGTGACTTAAGGGCAGATCAGTTTCCTTAAATGTGAGCCAATTTTTTTTTTTAATTTCCTTTTTCAAACAAATGTCCAGTGTCCATGGTATTGTGTAAGAGCAGCTCAATTAAATCAGTTCCAACCGCCCTTTGTCGACAAGTATATTGCAAAAATATTCAAAAGGGAAAGAAAAAATACGTCATATTTTCAGAAACTGTCATGTTGTTTTAATCGCGTTTTGTATTTGAAGAGAGATTTCTGTTAAGATTTTTTTATTTTTTTCTCAAACAAGATATATTTTCAAAATAATTCAAAAAAAATTAAACATTCTTGAGCTTCAAAAACGTCCATCGTAAACATCATACATATGTGGAGAGATGCTGTACCTTTACTGGTAGGTTTTATAAGAAACATTTCTTTTGCTTGAACGTTGAGAAAACAAGAAAAAGGAGCATCTGCTTCTTACATTATGAAATTAGCTCTTGTCCATTTTAGGGTTGCCAGGACGATTTCTATATATTGTTACTTCACAAGCGTAACGATTACTTTTGTCTTATTCTAACTTTTAATATTACATTTTGCAAATAAAGATGTTGATTAAATGTTATCTAAATTAAAATGCAGGAGCTACTTGTTACGGTTTCCATGTTGAATCAAATCTTAAAATCTTTTATCCACAGTCACTTATCTCAAACGATTGTTATAAATTTTCACATTGTATAATCAAAGATAAGCATATCATTTGTTTTGCTACATGATCAGGAAATGTGGTAATTAAGATCTTGTCAATAGCTAAACATTTACCTTGAAACAAATCAGCCAAAAGCTCAGTTAGGATAATGTCATTAGATAGGCTTTTGATACTCGAATGTCCCACCGATCTTACCTACTTTTAAATGTCTAAGTTACATCTGTTTCTAAGTCGTGAACGTGCGTCTAAAAATAAGGACTTGAATTCTCTATTTATTAGAATGTTGAGTACTTGCACGACTTTGTTTGAAGTTATGAACAATTTTAGAAGGTGATCAAATACACGGGAAATAAAATATATGATGGTTTTACATTAAGATTTTCGTCTGAGTGTCTCAACTACTACTCACAACTACACAAATGCTGACTCCTTTGTCAATATAGCAATTGCAAATTCCATTTTCGTTCCTGCTACGAACTTTACAGACAAAGTGCAAATTGTGATGAAGTACAAATCTTTACAGTCGTTGCTATTTTAACTAACATGTACACTTTTATGAGTCCATTCATCGGTAATGTTTGAAGCTATACGATATTAGATTAAACGATATTGTTACTGATGGGAAAAATTAACGACGTCATTATTTGTTGTTTGGTAAAGGCTTTCAAAGTTGATTTGGAGTGAAAAAGCGGACGAATGTGAAAACCGTTTGTTCCACCTAATAGATGATGTGCCGTCATCTATGTAAAACTCGTTATGATGGATATACTTGATACATTTCAGACTTTGGCGTACACGTTCTTGAAATGGTGTTGAATAACGTAAGTTTTTCAACTATCTTCTTTCATGAATTTGCAAGTTCCAACTGATAAGAACTGATCACGTTTCGTTTTAGTTTTCTTTCATGCAAATTATAACTGATAATAAATTTGTCGTTGTGTGATCAATGAACTTTGATCATTGAATAAAGTTTTTGTACATCTTCTTAGTTTACATTTGTTTGGTGTGTTCTGCATCCTTCATTTTTTTCATACGGAGTAATTTCAATATTCGGTATCTATATATGGTACTTATCTAAAAATGCAACAGTAACATAAAGAAATGATGAGACTTACCGTTCCTTGCGAAACGTGGATTATGGTTGTCCAAATGAGAAGAAAAGTTGAGAAGATTGAAACAAAAGGAGAAAACATTGTAAGAAATCGTCTTCTTCTTTCCTCGTACAACGTTTCTCTTATACAGCTATGATGGGAAATGTTCTAACACTAAAATTGCATTTTTTACATATTCTCTGAAAAAAATCTGAATACATTACTACGGTAGAAAATACAATCCGTCTTCAGGATGGCATACAAACTACAGTCCAATATTAAGTCATCGATATCTTAATTCCTTCTCTTGAGTTGACGTTCTTGTTGAACATGGTCGAGATACCAATAACCATCGGTAACATTTGGATACAGATAAAAACAACATACGGATGAGATACGAGGAAAGTAGTAATCTAACACGAATGAAATAACAGCTATTCTAATGAAGTTCACCTAGATTTATGTGAGCAAGTGATGAACAGTAAATATTAATCATTTGTTGGAAAAATTCAGAGCTGTTGATATCATGACTGCGTATAACTGCAATTATACTATAAAATTATCATAAAAAGTCAGACTATGTTTTTCCTATGACAAAGCAACCCGCAGGTACTTGTTTTATCAAGATCAATGTTGTAGACGCGATAAATACATTGAGAACATATACTTTTGAGACATTTTTTCGGTACTTTTTTGTATTTTACGTTGTGTCCATACTGTTGTATATAGTAAGTTAATTACAGGCATTACTGACATCTCCGGGAACAAATTAAGGTCAATTTCCAGTAGTTTACGACAGTTTGCTCGGGGTCTTTTCTTTATTTCCATCAGTCAGCTAGACTAATTCAGACAATACTTTGCATTAGAAATGGAAGAATCGTGCAGTGACACAGACAAGTATTTCAAGATAATTACGGGATTGGTTAATTGTGAGTGGCAACGATATACATATTGGTTTTTATAAATCTGATTGGTCAGCGTCATCACCTATCCTGTGACTCTCATCGGTTCGGGGTGGCTCGAGCCGTTCGACAACCAGGAGACAGAAGTCTCTTAAATCTTACCGTTGAAGTGTAGACGTGTTTGGTTCGTTTACGTATCTCCGCACGCTATGTAGGTCTGTATCGCTGACTGCAATGTCTCTGTTTCTTTCTCTCTTCCTTCGACGTCCTGTGGCATTACTGTTTACCAATCTCGGCTGTTCAAAATTAAGCACCCAGGTGACAGGAAACGGCGATTCCCATGGGTACTTTAGTTGAATGTAGCCAGGTTTGAAATTTGGATATCACATCTGCAAGTAATCAATTCGTCCGAAAAGAAAAATCAATGTACCAAAATTGGTAATACCAGTCAATGCATTGAAGGTGCAGGAAACATAATACGTTACGCATCATCTTTCATTTGATGTGTTCGAGTTTGTGACATTTTTTTTTTTTTTGATGAACACATTGGTGCCTAGACATGGGGGTGGGGTAGGAGGACAGAGATTGTTTGAATTACGTTGGTTACTAACTAGCCGGTTTACTATAAAAGCGGAGCGCCACCATCAGTTGACGCGGAGCGATGAGGAGATTTTTGCTTTTCAAAGCTCCAGATAGCAAAAACGGCACTTCCCGAGTGTACTTGAGCTTCATGTATCCAGCCTTAAAGTAGGATTTCATGTCTGCAATTTTGTCAGTTAACGATAAAAAATTAAAGGAAAGATGGTAATAATTTGGATTGATCTTATATAGAATAGCTATGCAATTTAAGAGATAATTCAACAGCTTTTACTTTCTAACCATTTAAAGCAATTATTTTTCTTTGTGAGAAATTTTTACCTATCACGTAACCTTAGATAAACTCTGGTGTAATATTTTGCATTTATTGCAATCATTTTTTGTTTCGAGAAATTATAATCTTTAAAAAAATCAACAATTTTTAGTTTCGGAAGATTAGTCTTTTATTGTTATTCACAACCGACGATGATTGCATAAAAGTATAAAGATAGTTCTTGTACAGATAACTTTGTAAGTGATAGGTTGATGAAGAAAATGTTATGCAACAAAGTAGTTTGATAGGTGTGGAAAGCATGAGATGAGTGAGCCTTGGCCTGAGAGAGGGTTGTAAGGGACTAGATCTCCCCCATTCCCTTTTGAAAAAATAACTATGGTCGGTTCTAATCTGAAATTTGTAAAAATTCCTACTGGACTTTCAGAGTAACTGAGAGTTTTTCAATTACCAGATTGCCCTAAAACATTCTGGTGCAATATTTGGTGTCTTTCGAAGTCTTAAAATGTGCTGGACTGAGATATAAATAATTCCAACTGGTTTTTCATCTGGATTATCATCGCTTCTACACTTTAACATGAGAAATTCCAACTAGTATTTCAAATTTATTGGAAAATTTTTCAATTACCAGATAACCTTAGGCACAAACTGGTGTAATTGTAGGCATATTTTTCTGCGTTAATATGGAGCTAGACTGAGATATGTAAAATTCCAGCTAGTAGTTCAAATTTTTCGACGATCATCGCTTTTACACTTTAATATGGGAAATTCCAAGTAGCGTTTTAATGTTATTGAAATTTTTTCAATTACCAGGTAACCTTAAACAGAATTTGGTGCAATAGTAGGCATCTCTTCATGTCATAAGTAACCTAGACTGAGATACGAAAAATTCCAGCTGGTATCTCAGGTTTTCTGACTTTCGTCGCTCCTGTACTGAAATATGGGAAATTTAAAATATATTTCACATTTATTGAGTTTTTTTTTTTTTTTCAATTACTAGACATTCCCCGTCGCAACCGTCCTGGCCCATGTCGTATACTGCGTAGAAGCAATATGCAAATGTATAGCCAATCGAAACGCCAGATCAACGATGTTGCACCTTTTACACCCAATTCGATGCTCTAGTATTAAGCCATCTTACCACATGAGTTAAATGTTGGACTACTTGACAGTGGCGGAGGAACTGGTGGATAGGGGAGACGTCTAAAACCCTGCATAGAGTAATTTCTACACAAGTTCTGAGGTACAACATGAGATTTTTCCATGGATCGGTGTAATTGTAGCAGTTTAGTAATGTACCCATCGGTAAGACTTCAGTGTTTGTTTTTCGTTCCCGCTCGATCCAACGTGCTGTGCAGTTCTATGTCTACAAGTTAGGCATTATACTTATGACTCATTTGACCTGATTAAAACTGATTATACGCTTTTTTTTTTACAGCTGTCATTTTATGTCTGTGATTATAGTTGGCCAATATATCTACAACATACAATATATGCTACAACATTAAAATGTAATACATGATACATTACTACACATAATTTGTGTAGTTGAACCACACTTATAAGAAAATTCTTCAAAAGTTTTAAACCAACATTTCAATGACTATTCATACATACTTGGAAAGAATTCTCAACTACTTTTGGCCCATTTCATTCAGATGACCGTGGGTTAATCGCTGACAACCCAACTTTGTTAAACCACAGTCAACCACTGGCGGGTGAATACATTAAAACTGTAGATCGACAGTGTATTTTCATTCTGCCATATCTTACACAAAACAATGGCGTATACAGTATTACTAGTGATAGGTCCACTAGTACTAGTGAAATAACTGTCGATTTGAAGTTCGTAGATCTAACGTTACCTAGGCCGCTCCTAGGGCCTAAACCTGTTAAAAAGTAAAATGTAAATGTACGTAACTGGACGTAAGAACAGCACAGTATACTGTCAGTGGTAATTCTTCTGACGTACGGTAATCTTACCTAAATATCAGAATTGCGTCGGGTGAAAGCTTCTTTAATATATTTTGAACATCTTTGAAAATTTGATAGCCTACCGGAATTAGCTTCTTTGTCGAATGCTGCTGAGATGTTAGAAAACATTTTCTTGTGCAATAAAATCATAAAGAGGACTAAGGACTACAATACATCGCCACCTTGAAGGGTCTCCATACAACTACCGAATTAATATTCTTAAGGACAGAGAACTCCACAGAACAAATAATTTAGGCCTATTGATAGGCCTAGGCCCTATATGGTAAAAAGAAATAAACAGGAAAGGCCTTGGCTTGAGTTATCCCAAACCAGCAATGTCTTACAGCAATGTTGACAGTAACGTTTAGGCCATGTGAAATCCTTCTTCTTAGTTGAAATAACTTAATTCTAGTTTCAAAAATTTGCATAGCCTACTAAAAACTCTCACCCTCACAGGAAAATTAGGGCCCGCACACAACAAGTCTTCCACTTACTGCTGCTATTAGGACTGACAGTGGCATCAAACACGTCCAAGCGTTCCTCTAAATGTATATTCAGTAAATCTGTCACTGTCTCTATTCAAAGTCAGTCTAATCAGTAGTGAAATTTCACAAAGCAAGTCCACGCCCTCCGAGTTAATTCGCACGTGCACTGCACAATGAATACACGTACACTGAACCCCAGCACCTTAGTGAAGGCTCATTAGTGAACAACATACCAAACAAATTGAAGCAGGCATTGTTGTTCTGTCAATTGTTATTGTTATTCATTTAGTTTAGGTGTGACTTTCTGTTTCGAGCCCGTATGTTGCTGACATGTTTAAAATGCTTTTACCTTTTCCAGGGTTTCTTTTGGATAAAAATGAGGTTACTAGAGAACCAAATTAGTTTCTTTGTCGTGCTTTTCTATCGAAATGTCGTTTGTATGTATGGACAAGGGTAATCAACTTGAAGCTGTGTATTAACTGCAGTATAATGCACTCTCGAGGGCGCAGCCTTTAGGACAATGAGCTAAAATTCACTGCAGGCAAAAAGAACAGGTACTATCATTCCCGCACTCTGGGACTAGGTATTATTTTCAGTACGCTAAGGACCAGCTGATGGTGGCACTCTGTTTAGAGGATGTGGAGGGCTCCTTTATAGAGACCCCTTTTGGAGTTATATGTGCTTCCCAAGTTCAACCCTTTACCCCGTTCTCCACCCCCTCCCTCCTCATGACAAAGACTGGCTACAATACTTTATGAAAGCTCTCGTTGGGGATTAAAATATTTGCCCTGGCCTTGATTTATCCTGATTTTGCCCTACTCCATGGCGCTATGTCATGTCTATGCCCTGGTGGTCAACAATGCACAGTGCACTGAACAACACAAGGTGTCCTTGGTACACCTAGGTACGGGCATTGCAGTTAAAAATGAAGTTGGGTTAGGTGGTTGAGCACTTTCTTATGTTAGGAAATGATTGGAAAAGCTAGCAGAGGTGGCGGTTGAGACTATTGTTACACATCACTTAAACCAGTTGGTGATACATAAACCACAAACTAGGTCGCCATTGATGCGAACTCAGTAGTGATTCTTATAATGGGAAAGACAATTTGGGTAGCAGTTTCTATAAGCAGCAAGCAGATTACTTAACAAACAATTAAAGAATACAAAGAAAGAGGTCATAAACGATTAATGGAAGTTTAAGGATATGTTGATGTGGAAGAAACAGGTATCTAAAGTGGACATTAACGCAGGTGTGATTGTTTATTTTATTGTAATAAACAATCATCAAGAAAGAAAAAAAATAATGTTATGATCATCCAAGCATTAGGATTTCCAATGCTCAGGAAACCAGCCGCAAATATATATCTTCCTTCTTGTTATTTCCACTTGAAAGGATTCACCTAATCTTTCAATTTACTATCTTCTCCGTTAGTACTTGATGTATTTCACTCTTAGTTAACAAGAATAGGGATGGGGCAGGGTGGTAAAGTAGTTTCGGAAGAAATTATATCAGTTTGAAAAAGACCTTCATTTATATTTGTGTATCAACAACAGTGGCAGTGAATTAATACACTTGAAGAAATTAAGTAGGTGTTTGTCTGTTGCAAAGATTGGAACAATACTAATAGTGGAAACAATATGTTCATGTTTAATTTAAAAAAAAAAAATGCATCCGAAAATTGTTCTTGCTGTGAAGAAAATTTGTGGTAGGCAGCTGCATGTGCTGTTAAAGGGAAATCAACTGTCCTTTATTGACTTATATTTTGGCTTGACGTTTTGGCTTGACCTTTGTCATTTTTAAGTCCAGATGTAACGATATAGAATATATTTTAATCTTTGAGAAGAAATAGAGAACAAGATAGTAGAAAGCTTCCCTAATGAAAAACAAACTGAAAAGCACGAAATTGTGCAAAAAATCATATTAAAGTGCTTCTGTATGCTTTTCAGCGCCATTACTTAGAGTTATTAGTAATATTCATGAAGATCAAGGAGCTATTTCAACGTAATGATACAGTCCAGGAGGCGCGGGCTTTGTTTTTATTTGATTCCTTTGATTCGGAACTTCAAACTGTCTTTACGAATTTCCTGTGTATGTGTAAAGCATTATCGCATGCTCAAAAACATTGATTTTGAATTGTGAATACACATTTGCTAGCTAAATATACCGCATTGACTATCACCTATTTATCAATGACGACTAATAAAAAAAAAGCTTTGCGTTCATTTTAAAGTCAATGTTAAGTTCACCAAAAAGCTTCATTCAGCATGGTTTGAAATGGGTCATTTACTTTACGAGTTTTTTTTTTTTTTTTCTGAACTGATCATAGCAGGTAGGTGGATATGGAAAAAAAAAACTCGCCTATAGCACCGTAGTGACAAAAGATAAGTCGCTAGAAACAATTTATAAGTATGTATTAGATCTACCTCTGTCAATTTTATTAAAATGCATCATAATATTCATTTACATGGGACCTCATTAGCGTGTCGGAATATCATGAGAAATCGGAAGGCTGATGATGAAACGAAACCCACGTAGTGGAAAGTGTGAGAACATCATGCACTTTCTTTACTATTGAAAAAGATCACAATGAATTCTCGCTGATACCTTCACACTTAAATGGAAAGAAACGTACACTTATACACATTTCGACCAAGTTGTATATTTTAGTAATTCCAGAAATAGCACGCCACTGCTGAAGTGATAACTTCAATCGTATCAGTATAATTACTGAAATAAATTATTTCTTTTTTGACATTAATTGACACGTACGACACTTATTATAATGTTGAAATATAGGGAAAGAACAACGTTAAATTTACCCCTTGAATATTAATACCATAGGGACATTGCTTATTTTACCCCACGATTATTCTGATTCCTTTAAATGGGACGGACCTTCATTTCTGAAAATCTTAGGTAATCATTACTTCCAGGAAGAGGATACCAATAAAAATAAGAATGTCCGTAGGGAGCGTTCAAATAAGAATAAGCACAATGATTGTGCCACCAAGGACCATAATTAGAAGACGACGCGGCACAGTGACCACTAGTACCATCGTTGTCCCGGTCCTTTGTAGAAAACTGCCAGTTGAGACTGTACCTCAGCTGACGACCGTCAGGGCTGCTACGAGTGTCTGCGGAAGAAGAAAGTAAATGCGTGTACAGTCATAAATAGTAAAGATGATATACTTGCATTTTTGTGTGTCTAGTAAGCTGGATTTGACTTAATCGATTCCTTTCTTTTAGTTGAAGGAGAGAGTTTTTTCCTATAAAAATGCTCAACTTAATAGGCTAAAACAATGAAATATACAATATCGTTTTAATTGGCCTTAACGGGACTGTGTGCTTTGCATTTTCCCTGTAATGTGAAATTTGGATTTTCGTATATGTTTTGTTTTGTTCCGCTGGTATTTAGGCTAAATTATAGACATATTGGACTTCTAGGAAGAAGTTATTATACACAGTTATCCAAGAAAGCAATACAATAATAACACCATATCATTTGTCGTTAAGATGTATGAAGTCCCTGTACATTTTTGTATGTAGATGTGTAAAAAAATGTACCATTATTTGGTGTTATTATAAACTGTTATGTTGTGTGGTAAAAGTTACATAACTACGACAACTTTTTTCATGAAACGTTGGTTCTCGGCAAGTAAGTGAATTTGGGTCAATTAAGGGTAACTATCACATTTATTTTGTCTGTTATTCTGTGGTGGGATTCATTTTACTCAATGCTCTCTTCATTGTTTAGGTCCTTTGTTATTTCAGATATCTCAGATATATACTTTTGTAAAATGATTTGTCTATACTTTGTAAAACGATTTGTCTATAGTTTGTAAAACGATTTCAAAGACTTTTGAAATGATATTACTGATTCAGTCCTGTATTTTTTTGTTTTGTTCAGCTACTCATCATATTGAGAATATTTTTCAAAACCAACGTCTGCATTTTCGTTTTAAAAAGAAAGACACACCTGCTGTTCCGCTGTAAGATCCAACTCCGGACAAACGATAGTTGTCGCTCTCATCATTGATTCGAAAATAATCAAACTTGGCGTAGTATGGAGCTCCATATCTATTCACTAAATCAATTCGTATTTCATATCTCTTTTGAGTTGTCAGATAGTATAATTTATCATTTCCCATCCAAAGCTCGTGGTTTAAGTCTCCAAAGCCTTCCTTATATTCATTCCAGCTGAGGTCAAAATCCTGAGTTCCATCTACACGACGTTGAAATACCTAGGAAGTGTGCAGATTGTGTAAAAATAAGTTGAATGAGAAAAAAAGCACATTAAATACAAATATGTTGCATCTGTAACATTGACGGTCAGTTCACTTCTCGTTTCGTTGCTTTCCTGATCATTTCATCAGTCGTGGAATTTAGCACATGTTAGGTGGGGTTTTTCATCTTATACATGAGTACGTGTCATACGTGCGAGGCTTAAAAATACTTCGAGATACTTTGGGAATTTTAGCAAAATTGAAACATTTTTGTTGTATGAATATAAAAATGAAGCATGTATGTTTTGCAGAATGAAAGGTTAACTTAAAAAAAAAAAACACACACACACACACACACATTTTGTTCATAGCTATGAGGAAAAGATTTCAAATAGAAAATATGGACTTTTTAAAACTGTAGTGGCTACACATAGGAAAGGAAACGTATAACACATCTCATGTATTGAGAAATAGATCAGATATTAATCAATACATCTCCCTTAAATATTCCCCTTTAGATTTTTGAGGTGACGGAAATTATTAATACTATGCCACATGTGTCGTCGCACCAAATCCTATTAATATTTTGAACTAAGGTCTTCCCATAGAAATCTGACACAGTGATGGGCCTGTTTATTATATACCCTCACTTTTAAACATAAGAATGCCATGGCACCTTCACAGTTCTTAAAGGCAGCAGGAATACTTCTTTAAATACTTCATCACTTTTAAGACAGAAAAAAAAGTGTCTATTACTTACTGTCCATCCACCGCCATCCGACATATTGCAGTAAACTTCAAAGGCCTGACCAGCCCAATCCCTTGGTTTGATCCTGTATACACCATTACTTGTAGACCCATCTTCATAAATTTCTTGACAATCCTTCGGAGGCCTCGTGCATGTCTCACCATCACCTCTGTAGCCACCGGTGCAGTAACATTGCCTTCTGTTGTTTCTGACGTCACAAACTGCATTGTTGCTGCATACGTATCCTTCATTCCAGTCAATCCTTCCATTGGTACACACACCCTTTCTTGTGCACCCAGGATTAACGTAGAAGTCCCCTTCCTTAAAAACCAAATTGGATTTTTTTTTTAAAGAACATTGACTAGACTGCCAAATAATTAACTGGAACTCTTTGAGGAGGGAAAAGTTTGCAGCTTCAACGATAACGTGATACATAATTTAATGATCCTGGCCTATGTATGTCTTTGCATAATAGACAACAACTGTCACCACGCTTGTTGCATTAATCTATTAAGATACTGAGTAGTACGGATATCATCTTAAATTCAAAGAATATTTAATGTAAACGTATTTTTTTCAACCTTTATATCATCAGCATCTGTTCATTTATCAACTCTGAAGATCTTATCAATATTTAAAAATATACGTGTAACATAAATAAAGTTATGTGTCTTTAATGTGATTAATTTCAGAATGCATTGTCATTTTCTCTTCCTTTTTCTCTGAATTAGATGATTGTGCCTACCGGTATTATCGTATCTCCTTCTGATTCATAGCATCCACATTGTTCTCGGGGCACACAGTCAGATCCTTTCATGAAGAATCCATCAGGACATACACATTCTTCAGCAACAGTGCAGGAAACCTCCTGACATCGATTAGGGGTACCACAGGCTCGTTGACAAGAGTTAGCACAGTTTTTAAAGACCATGTTGCTTGGACAAAATGTTATTGCATCTAAGAAAGAATAATTAAATTCAATAGTAGACATCAACAAGATTACGTGGGCAACAATGTAAAAAAAATCACAGGTTGATATTAAAGAGCTCTGTATCCGTGTGTTTGTGCTTTCACTGTCTTTGAAAAATGCATGATTACTTCATACAATTGAAATGGAGTGATCATAATTGTTTCTTGTGAAACAGCTATTACTTAAAACTAAAATATTCGTCTATTGTATTAATATGACCATATCTATATATCTCTTCACATTTGTGGATATCCTTGGGTCCCTCACGTTGTACTTTTTACTTATGTTGTAAGTGTACTACGACATAAGATGATTTACTACATAATAGAAATTGTTACACAATGCCTGACATTTTACAACGTTTGCACTTTGGAAGTCATTGCTAACCTATTTACCTAATTTGCAGTGTGTCCCATATTGTAAAATTAAGCAAATCGTAAAAAGTAAAAAAAAAAGAAACGTTATATACCTGTTGTCCCAGAATAATCTCCGAGGGTGGTGATTGCATACTCGCTGAAACTGTCACTTAACCTGAAACTGTCATAAACAAGTTTGATCAAAGTGCTATTGATTGTTGTCATTTCAACGACCAGTTGGTACTTTTTTTGATTTGTTAAGAAGGCAAGCTTTTCGTTTCCGAGCCAAAACTCTCCGAGATAAGAAGCCGAAGCCTGATTTGTAACTCTCCCAGTCGCGATTGAAGTTGATAGAACCATCAGTTCGACGTTGAATTACCTGGACGAGAAATCCAAAATGATATTACTTGGGGTAAAATTTCAACAGTACGTCGTACTTCAGTTGTAAATCTATTTTTTTTTTTGGTTTAGTTTTTCTGTATGTCAGTTTTATTACAATGAGCAAATAAGCATATGCATTTGAGAGAGTTACCTACGAAACGACTAAAAAAAATCAAGCCATCAAAATTTCAACAAACCAATCAAATTATGTCAACATTGCAGCAGGCAAAAATGGCAAATAATTATTCTCCAATCCACATCAATGTTATTACAAAAAAAAAAAAAAAGATATTCTCCTCATTAAGATACTGAAAGCAAGTTCCGTTTTAACTTACGAAATTTCAACAGCAAGTCGTACTTCAATTTAAATCTACTTTCCTGCTTTTTCTGATTGTCAGTTATATTGCAATGATTAAGTAAGCAAATGCATTTGAAAGACTAACCTAGAAAACAACACAAAATCAAGCCACAAAAATTACCACACATCAATCAAATTATGTCAATATCATAGCAGGTAAGAATTGTTAATAATTATTCTCCAGTCTACGTTTATGATGAATATTATGAAAATACGAAACACTTTCAGAAAATGAACATATACGATACTGACAGGTTAGCAAATACCCCGCCAAATCGTTGAACATGAATAACGTACCGTCCATCCACCAACATCACTTGGAGAATCACAATAAACTTCAAAGGGATCAACATAGCCATCTGGCTTTATCATAAAGACGCCAGTAGAATTACGAGATGAACATTGTTCCTGAACTTCTTTGCAATCTCGTGGGTAAGTTGATTGTTGGTAGAAGAAAAACGATGATCCTGGATAAAAACATATAACGTTGTAGTCGACATTGGAATATCAACAATTATCCTTTGAGAACAATTTCTCTCCTGATAGAACTTGTATTTCCCTTTTATGGGTTACTTGCTATCTTGCATAGAAAATGTAAACGAGGGTTAAAATGCTCAACATCATTACTTAAATCGTTCAATAGGGAAATTCTTACGATAATCGTTACGATCATCAGTCATTTTGAGTAAAGAGCCATCAATTTTGCCACTATTTTCTACACACACATAAAACAAAAATGTTCTGAGTTTGGTGGCTTACCTAAGTTGCTGTCATTGATATTCAGATCACTAGTTTGTTGTGTAGCCTGCAGACAAAATGCAAATTAACGGGAAAAAACATTTCACAAAAAAAAAAAAAAAAGATTTATTACATTAAATTCCATCTACATGTTTTCAGTAAAATGTCTGTGAAACTTCATTAAAAGAGAACAAAGAAAGGCAAGTCTTTATTGTGTAAATAAAACACCAAGTTCCAAGTAAAGAACATAGACGTATGTTTACAAGATTGCATGTAATCTTCCCTTTTCCTATGATGGAGAAATAGAGAATTGAGACTATTAAAGCAGTTTTGATTTGTCTAAAAGTGCTCTCTACTATAACGTTGGTATAGTGCTATGGTAGCGGTATACACGGTGCTCGTTGAACGTAGGAAGCTAAAAATAAGATAATAATTTTGATGTCAGGATTAAATGAATTTGTCACTATCACTGTGCTTGTTTTAAAGAAGAATAGTAGTTGTGAATTACATTCTACATAACGTTTTGCAAATTCTGTATAGTTCTACAAATGGAAATATATCAATATAACATATTGTTTGAACAAAATGATAATGTCAATGAAAAAGTCTGCTAGAAATTTGCCCCAGTATAAAGAGAAAACATTATTTTTTTTTTTTTAGTTTTTATTACATTGACCCTAGCCATATATTATTTATTAGTATGACTTTTATGGCTCTCCCTAGCATTTTCATCAGGAATGTTTTGAGTTGAGGACGATCGGTATCTACCTACAGAGGCCAGGTTAACATCGCTAACTGTGGACCGAACAGCATTCAACTGAGGACCAAACAACATTCCATGTTAAAGCTAGGGGGAATTATAAAAATATCATAAAATATTATATTGTGGGTGTCCACGTGAGAACAATTAAAACATTATTTTTTTTTCTTTCAAATGAGACTCTTGCTAACAGAATTTTCATTGGTAGAAATCTTTTAAAGTAGGAATCCTCTTTTAATTTTCTTATAGATTCTAAGGAAACTTTAGGAGTACAGAAAAATTAGTTTCCTTCTCCCGACGCAATTTTTGGCATCAGTTAAAGTTTGCTATTCAAACTATTGACTAATGGGTTAACTATTAACAATTGGGATAAAGGTGAGTGACGTAGACACAACTTGAATAACTAAAATGAGTGGTTAACTAACTCATAAGTATAGGAATTTTCTATAATTAATGGTTTTGTGAATTGGAAGAAAAGATGACCTATAAAAATTGTCACGCTTGCTTCTGAAAAAAAAAACAAAAAAAAACACATGTTCATATATTAATGGTGTCACAAGACATTTCCAAAGGAAGACGATATAAGTGAAACCAGCTGCCGCAGTTTATGGAAATCTCACCTGCTCTCGAAGATTTCCCTACACTCTGTTTTACGAGAAACATATTAACAAATGAGTATACAGAATTTTTCAGACTTAGCAATCGTATTTTTGACAAAAAATGGGAAATAAATGTATTCTTTTCTTTTGTATCAGACTAAATCATTTCTAGCAATCTCAAGTTAAAATGCAAAAGGATAGGAAAGTTGAACACACGTTTTTTTTTTTATTACTCCGTTGAAGTGCAGGTTGAGAGACACCTGTTCCATGGCGACTATTATTTATGACAAGCATTCCAATATTGACAGAACCAAGAAATTGAATGAATGCATTTTCCAGAATAGCACAATCAAAGCGTCAGAATTACATACATTTTCTCAAATTCATTCTCTGTAACGTGTTGAAACATTTTGCATGCAAATGAACCACAACGGAAAAAAAAAAATGGGCAAGGTACAATAAGTATTACGTATACGTATACAATCATACTATTGATTTATGAGACTGTTTCTTTTTTACTAAACCATTTAACTTATTTTGACGCCCATTAGCAAGAGGTTGGTGCAGCAGTAACGTTGTCATTACATGGTCAGCTAATGAAAAAAACACGATCATTGTTAAATATTTGTTGTTCCTTTGTTAGGGTTGGTTTTTGAATACGTAAAACTCCAATAGTATCGACAAATGCCGTGGAAAAATAATACTGATCTGACGTAGACATGTAAAATAGACATTTACTACAATTTGAAGATTTTTTTTTTCTGTATGTTGTCAACGGAAAAATAGATCACTTTCATGTTAAGATGAAGCATTTAGAATTTCTATACCTCAATCGAGATGTCGTTTTGACTACTATCTTATTTTGTTTTGTATTCATGCGTTGTATTAACGAAGTAAGAAAAAAGAAAAGAAACCCCGGTGTTTATTTTTTTCTTTTTTCTCTATTTGCTTTGCAATTTTACAAGTTATAACAATGCTTTTAACAAGGGTTTATGACCGATATTTAACCAATTTTTTTTATCAACCATGTGTCGAAACCTTTTTTAATCTGTTGACGATTGTTCAGATTTATTTCATTAAAAATGCAAACAGATTTCTTGCGTATGATTAGGTAATATTATGCATATTTTTGGAGACAATTGGCATTTTAATTTGGTAGATGATTAGTTAATTCGAGGATTATACGCATATGAAAAAAAGATATATATTCTATTCTATTCCGAAATATATTCTATTGTAGTTGAAAGGTTTGAAGCACATAGTTCGGAACTTATAACATCTAGTATTTTTATTCTTATTTCCGATTATATGAATTATGGTTGTTTTAACAGAAAATGTTTCTTTACATATATTACATGTTAGAAAAAAATATCGAAGTTGCAAGTTTATTATCGAATATCACTTGACACGTTCATGAATGATAACAATATATCCCAAATCAAACCTTAATTTTTTTTTCCAAATTGAATATCGGCATATTTACCAACTGCATTTTGGTCTTCAGTCTTCCGCTTATGAACCCATACTTACTACATAACTGATGTACTTTTACCTTGTAACCAAAATATATAGTAAAGTATTCGTAAATATTATAAGTTGTGTTGCAAGTATCAGTGAAGGAAGAAATGACAAATCATTTTTCTTATTTCTCATGAAGTTTTACATCTTATTCTACTGATGGTTGAGTCAAAGTGTCATTAATCACAATTTAATGAAAAAAAAAGCGTTGTTCTTTACAAAAAAAAAAAGTAATATTTTTTTAATCGATTCATTACCTGACTAATTTTTTTCTGTCGACATTGGTCTTGTACAAATTGCAACATCAAGTAATGGTGTTTATAATACAGATATTATTTTCAATCCCAAACTGGTTAATTTATTTCCTGTCTTGTCTATTAGCTCACCTATCATAAACCCACGTTTTTAGTGAAAGACTTCTCTAATAAAGGATCAACTCATAGAATTTGACTCGATGAGAGGTAAATGTGATCATTTCAAATGAAATGTGTTTTAATGTTTGCATCTGATTTCGATGGGATTTCTATTCTTCTTTTAGTAGACTGAGATGTTTTGCTTTCAAGATGTTGACGAAATCGGGATTTCAAATAGACTCTCGTAAAGGTACATATATATTTATCGTAAAATTAAAAATAGTTATATTTTCAACTTACCGTTCCATTTGAAAAGTGACAGATCGTTGTCCAGCAGAAAAATAAAATTGATAATATAGAACGAGATTCTCGAAAAATCATTTTGACAGTAAAGTGGGCTTGTGTGCAATATATTGCTCTTCTAGACCGAGCTGCCAATGACGTTGGTCTACAAGGGAAATTGTCTTATATAAAATAGTTTATCGCTTTGTACAGTGGAAAATAGAGGCCTCGTACATGACAAACCGGATATTATCTTTTGCCACGTTATATTTAATTTGATTTATAACCGAGTACGTTTGTATGTTTCCTTCGCACCGTTTTGCATAAAAACATAGTTAAAGATTACTATTTATTTTAACTGGAAAATATTGAATGTTAGCATGCGACGTACTTCCGATATATGTGCTGAAAGACAGAACATAAAGCAATTTTATGTCGTCTGTTATGAATCAAAGTGGCTCTTGGTTGTAACATTATCCCTACATTTTATTACTTGCAAGTGTAAGTGTTTGTGGATTTGAAGCCCAATAACGTAAAAGATTGCATGTCTTTCAGAAGAATTTTAACCACTGAAAGCTACAACAACAATTAAATGATTAAGGTTGCTTTGTTTAGTTTTTCTACATGCACGTCTGCAGCATGGCAGATAGTGTTGTATATGACTCATGTAGACTACAATCATCTGGTTTCTTTTCTCAGTTTGGAATGACTGTTATTTCTTGCAGTGTAGTTTCCCTCCCTGCGATTTGATTAATTTACTCCAGGAGCAGGCCTAACCAAAACACTTACTTATGTTTCCTTCGGCATAATTGACCTTTATGAAGTTTGACCGTAAAATAATGACTCTGTGATATCACAAATTTAATTTTTGACCAGATAAGTCACTTCAAGGCTTGTACCTTGGTACATTGTATATATTTCTGCGAGGTGGGTGTGGTACCATCTCTTTGAAGTGTAAAAAACATAGTAATGAAATTATATGTGATCGTACGTTTCCCCTTTATTTTGAAATGAAATAACATAATCTAGGGATACTTTTAGAAATCAGAAATAAAATCAAGTTTCCTAGAGAACCATGATGAATATTATAGAAAATATTATAAAGAGTATCAACAGTTTATAGAATGGAGTTGAGGCTCACTATATCACCGAAATTTATAACTGTGAAACGTTCCTGAAAACATTTAGAAAAAATAAATACAGATTTGTATAGGCAACTTATGCTAAATCAAACTCGTTTTGGGTGTGTGTCATAAAATCATTATTTTGTGTATAGTGTGAACAATTGCCCAAACATGGTTTCATGTAGTGGTTGACTTCATCCTCAGTAAAGTGAGCAAAATGCGAAAAAAAAAAAAACGATTAAAGTACAATTAATCACAGAAGTCTTCATTAACTCTTCAGTTTGTCGGTGGGCCTTGAATACTAAAGATGTCATCATGTTGCCAGAAAGTGTTCATGTTGTTACTGAGATTTGAAATCTGTTTTAACTTTTTTTTAATATTCTCCTTTATGTTAGACCGAAATGACATAGTTGGCAGAAAAAAAAGAAAGAAAATTATTTGATAAGAAACACTAATTTCTTGATAATTTGTTTCCATCCTCAGATTAAACAACTACACTCACAGAATTATTTACTTAAATTATGTAAAATAAGAACTCCATAAATTTTATGTAAAATTAATGTAAGCAGTATTTGTAAATTCTACATAATTTTGGTAAATTTTAGTACATTTTAGTAAAATTGTTATATTATAATGTAAAACTTACATTAACTGTGTGTAAAATGTTACCAAAAAGTTATGGAGTTCTTATTTTACTTTACGTTTTTGTGAGTGTAAACGGCATTCTCACATTCTACAATGACGCTATAACACATAAAGTAAATAAACTCATAATGGTATTTTTAACAGTTTCTACATTTTAATAAGTATGCTAAGTACTTGCAAAATTTCCCAAAATAAATATTGTTCAGATATTTATCTTAACAGTATAACCGTAAAATGTTAGAAGCTCAATAAATACCTTAGTTAGATTTCTGGTATGATTAATTGGAAAATTTCCTTTACATTTAAAATGGGGACTAGCAGTTAGGTATTGTAGCCATTCTATACGGTATGCAGGCCTATAGCGTCATTCTACGGTCACCTACATGCATTTGTACTATATAATGAGAAAAACAAAATATACCTTACAGTCGGATATGAAAAACACGAATTCTATTTAAATATTTCCACCCCACAAAAATAAGAAACAACAAAGGGTATCCGGATAGCAAATTGATCATGGATATGTTATCAGGGTAAAAACAGGTGTATTTGTGTATTTATTAGTCTATATCTCACTGAAATATTGCCATTCTTTACACGACTACATGGTTAAAACTGACAATGCTCAATCAATCATTGTATACTTTTGTGCTAAACTCACGCAACCGTGACGCGACAACTACATCTAGAAGCAACACGCCTAACCGTCATAAACCATTCCACAGAGCTTGTTGCATGCAAACAGTACCTCTAACAGTCTAGTGACTGACAATTCCATCGTTTGTCACCCACTTGGGTAGAAGTGTGAACGCTTTGGTAAATACAACGCTTCAATAAACATAACAAAATAAACCATGGTGGACCATTCTTCCAGTTGATTTAAATTCCAGAATACGTTTCAAATTACTCAAGGTCTGTTCCTTACCGAAATTTTGTTCGCATGATATCTACTGTATTTTACCATTTGCAGATGGTGCAAAGTTATCATCGAAGGAATCCAGCAAATGAAGTCTAAACATATTCCAATGTATGTAAAAGTGTGTCTCACAATCTAACACCTTCCTAAAGGAATCTTGTGTTATTATAGATTAGCTATGTCCGTGACAATTATCTGTACATTGTGTATAGCCTGGATATCTATTTGCATATTTCGCTAGGAAATCTGTCATTAAATAATCAACTTGATCATCTTGACCTGACTGATATTTTCCAGGTGGACTTGTATTGACCCTAGTTATTCGATTTCCCAGTTTTGTAACTTTTACCTTCGAAAAACAATGTAGCTTCTTAGTAGAAGGGTGCTTTAAATTTTTCGAATCATTTTAGGAATATATCTCTTGCTTTATTATTTCTCATAGATAATATATTTGTCAGAAAGTCAAATAAGTAAATAAATGATATTTGAATGATTATCAAAGTAACTATATATTGGATTCTCTTCATTTAGGCTTAGCCCTTATGCACCCTCAAACTTTCCTTACTGCGTAAGTTGCTAAATCCAAATCCAGAATAACTAGTACTAATGATTCCATAACTGCATCTATTTCTATTAACGTGTTCATGTACTTCCATAATTATAATTACTAGTATTAGGAACACTGCTTCAAAGGAAAGAGTTGAACAAAGTATGCAGAGTGGTATATTTACCATGGTAGCCCTGATAATCGAGGACCAAATTAGATCTTGTACTATTCACTTATTTCTGTACTGTTGTATAACAAACAGTGCTAAAAGAGTGACTTGAAAAATCCTCTTCGTAGTACTCCACTCGGGATTCCGAGTGCCATCATATTTTCACTGTGAGTTATGAATTCTAATTGGTTAGGTCAATGGAGCTAACCGACGTAATGAGATATTTAAAATGTATGGTATTTGTATGGCATTTGTAAGTGATATCATTATAGTGTTGCACGTGGTAAACGTTATGCTCTACTGTACTTGTGGGTCAAAGTTCAGTTTCCAGTTTTTCCAGATATTATTAACTTTTTCCTTATTCCCTTCCGTCAGTCAGGCGTAAACAATAGAACACATTAAAATTGTAAAGGCGGACACTGTTTCGTGGAAACATAATGCCTCATGATTAGTTAATTCACGGGTAGCAACAATTTGTAAGAACAAATCCAATGCCCCAAAATCGAAGCTGATACAGCCGCTAAAGAGAAAAAAAAATATACACTTACACAGTTTTCAATCAATTTTATTTTGTCACAGTAATAGGTTTATTATGCAATTTCACTACCGAAGTAAACACGTCAGGTGATTATTAACAACACTATTTATTACTACAAATAAATAAGGGCTTGGACTTTTTGTGTCAGTGCATTAATTAAGACTTCATGAATATTTTATGATACCAATAATAATGTTTAAATATGCCGAGAGACGATGTTGGTGTCACGCCCGCCACGAATAAATGTTACTACTTATCAGACAAATGATTATCGTGGTTCGTTTAAATGGGACGGACCTTCATTTCTGAAAATGTTAAGTAATTGTAACTCCCGGGAAGAGAATACCAATAAAAGTAAGAATGTCCGTAAGGAGCGTTCAAACAAGAGTACCCACAATTATTGTGCCACCAAGGACCATGGTTGTCACTACCGGCACAGTTATTACTATAACCATCGTTGTCACGGTCCTTTGTTGTGAACTGCCAGTTCAGGCTATTCATGAGCTGATAACCGTCAGGGTTGCTTCGAGAGTCTGTAGGGAAGAAAGTCACGTGAATGTATTCATTTAGACGGTAAACATCACACGTGTGCATTCTTTAAAGTCACATAATTAGGTCTTGAAGTAATGAATCTCTCTATTACGTTGGATTTGAGAATTATGGATTATTCTTTAAAAACGCTCTCTCAAATTACTCAATGACTCAACATACAGTTTGTCTTGTATTTTCCTGGGACCTTGGATTTAGGAATTTTACATATGTTTGTCATCGGCATTTATAATCTCGAGTCAGAAAATTTCTTGGTATTAAACTATGAATCAAAGTTATGCATGAAGGCATCCAATTCATTTTTATCGCCCTATATGTATATAAGATAAATAAAATCACTGCAACTGTGTTATTTGTGTAGTGAAAGAATAAATACCAGTGTTTGGTATTTTATAAACTGTATAATGTGTGGTAAACGTTATTTGACAAACGTGTTTAAAATTTTAGCAAGAAATTTATTTTTTGCTTTATTTCTTTAGAGAAGCAAAAAATTACTTTGGATAATTAACGGTTGCTATGGAATTTGTATGGTTTTTTTTCTGCGTTTGGACTAATCTTACTTAATGTTTTCCATATTCCGAACATCTAAATTTATTTCACATGTTTTGTGTATATTTTTGAACATATATCAGAACTGACTCAGGAATATTTACTTATTCATTCTTGCTTATTTTGATATACTTATATCTACAAAGAGATTAATGTTAAAAATCAACATTGGAGTTTTTCCTCGATTCAAGAAGGATTTTTGTTTGTTAAGGAAGTCAATTGCACACACCTGCTGTTCCGCTGTAAGATCCAACTCCGGATAAACGATAGTTGTCGCTCTCATCATTAATGCGAAAGAAATCAAATTTGGCGTAGTATGGAGCTCCGTATCTATTCACTAAATCAATTCTTATTTCATATCTCTTTTGATTTGTCAGATAGTATATTTGATCATTTCCCAGCCAAAACTCATGGTTTAAGTCTCCAAAGCCTTCCTTATAGTCGTTCCAGTTAAGACTGAAATCCCGAGTCCCATCTACACGACGTTGAAACACCTAGAAAGTACCCAGATTGTGTAAAAACAAAATAAGTTGAATAAGAAGAAAGTAGATCAAATTCAAGGCCTGTTTATAACAGAGAAACCCTCATTTTGAAACTTAAGAATGCCATGGCACCTTCACATTTCTGAAAAGCAGCAGAGAAGTTTCATTAAATACTTTATAGGTTGTGAGAAAAAAAAAAAAAAAACTCCTCTACTTACTGTCCATCCACCGCCATCCGACATATTGCAGTAAACTTCAAAGGCCTGACCAGCCCAATCCCTTGGTTTGATCCTGTATACACCATTGCTTGTAGACCCATCTTCGTAAATTTCTTGACAATCCTTAGGAGGTCTGGTGCATGTCTCACCATCACCTCTGTAGCCACCGGTGCAGTAACATTGCCTTCTGTTGTTTCTGACGTCACAAACTGCATTGTTGCTGCATACGTATCCTTCATTCCAGTCAATCCTTCCATTGGTACACACACCCTTTCTTGTGCACCCAGGATTAACGTAGAAGTCCCCTTCCTTAAAAACCAAATTGGATTTTTTTTTAAAGAACATTGACTAGACTGCCAAATAATTAACTGGAACTCTTTGAGGAGGGAAAAGTTTGCAGCTTCAACGATAACGTGATACATAATTTAATGATCCTGGCCTATGTATGTCTTTACATAATACACAACAACTGTTACCACGCTTGTTGCATTAATCTATTAAGATACTGAGTAGTACGGATATCATCTTAAATTCAAAGCATATTTAATGTAAACGTATTTTTTTCAACCTTTATATCATCAGCATCTGTTCATTTATCAACTCTGAAGATCTTATCAATATTTAAAAGTATACGTGTAACATAATTAAAGTTATGTGTCTTTAATGTGATTAATTTCAGAATGCATTGTCATTTTCTCTTCCTTTTTCTCTGAATTAGATGATTGTGCCTACCGGTATTATCGTATCTCCTTGATTCATAGCATCCACATTGTTCTCGGGGCACACACTCAGATCCTTTCATGAAGAATCCATCAGGACATACACATTCTTCAGCAACAGTGCAGGAAACCTCCTGACATCGATTAGGGGTACCACAGGCTCGTTGACAAGCGTTAGCACAGTTTTTAAAGACCATGTTGTTTGGACAAAGTGTTATTGTATCTGTAAAGTAGTGATTGAAATCAATAATATACATCAACATGATCACATGGGGAACAATGTGAAAAAATCACAGGTTGATATGAACAAGCTCTGTATCCGTGTGTTTGTGCTTTTATTGCATTTGAACAATACATGATTACTTCATACTCTTGAAATGGAGTGATCATAATTGTTTCTTGTAAAGCAGCTATTATTTAAAACTACAATGTTCGTCTCTTGTATTAATAAGTAATAAGTAATAATATACATCTATGTATCTATCCATATGTGGATATACTTAGGTCCCTCACGTTAGTACATAATATTACGGTGTTCTCCGTTTTACTTATGTTGTAAGTATACTACGGCACAAGGTGATTTACTATTTAATGGAAATTGTTACACAATGCATGACCTTTTACAGTGCTTACCTGTGGAAATCATTGCTAACCTATTTACCTAATTAGCAGTGTGTCCCATATTGTAAAATTAAGCAAATCGTAAAAAGTAAAAAAAAAGAAACGTTATATACCTGTTGTCCCAGAAAAATCTCCGAGGGTGGTGATTGCATATTCGCTGAAACTGTCGCTTAACCTGAAACTGTCATAAACAAGTCTGATCAAGGTGCTGTTGATTGTTGTCATCTCAACGAGTTTTGGCTCGGAAACGAAAAAGCAAGCTTTTCGTTTCCGAGCCAAAACTCTCGAGATAAGAAGCCGAAGCCTGATTTGTAACTCTCCCAGTTGCGATTGAAGTTGATAAAACCATCAGTTCGACGTTGAATTACCTAGACGAGAGATTCAAAATGATATTACTTGGGGTAAAATTTCAACAGTACGCCGTACTTCAGTTGTAAATTTATTTTTTTTTAGTTTTTCTGTATGTCAGTTTTATTACAATGAGCAAATAAGTAAATGCATTTGAGAGAGTTACCAAAGAAACGAATTAAAATCCAATCCAAATCCAATCCACATCAATGTTATTTTGAAAAAAAAAGAAGATATTCTCCCTATTACGATACTGAAAGCAAGTTCCGTTTTAACTTACGTTAACCTTTGAGATGCATATTGGGATTATTTGGAAATAAGAAATACTTTAAGGAAATGAACAAATACGATACTGACAGGTTAATAAATACCCCGTCAAATCGTTGAACATAAATAACGTACCGTCCATCCACCAACATCACTTGTAGAATCACAATAAACTTCAAAGGGATCAATATAGCCATCTGGCCGTATCATAAAGACACCAGTAGAATTAGGAGATGTACATTGTTCCTGAACTTCTTTACAATCTCGTGGGTAGGTTGATTGTTGGTAGAAGAAAAACGATGATCCTGGATAAAAACATATCACGTTGTAGTCGACACTGAACTATCAACCATTATCCTTTGAGAACAATTTTTTTTGTATTTCATAGAAAAACAAAAGCTCTCCTGATAAAACTTGTATTTCACTTTTATGGGTTACTTTCTATCTTGCATAGAAACATGTAAACGAGTGTTAAAATGCTCAACATTATTACGCCCGGGTCACACTAGCGCGATTCAATACGCAATTAAACTTTCAACTAAATTAGTGCAAATTGAGTTGATCATAAAATATGTTCAAAATAAAATAGCGTCATCATTTCTTCTAATCCTGGATTGCTTGAAAGAGAAGAATCGATTTCGTAGTTCATATTTTGTGTTCTTTATTGTAAACGGCAGTTAAAGTTGTACAAATTCAGTTGAACATTGAATCGCGTGTTGAATCGGGCTAGTGTGACCCGGGCTTTACTTAAATCATTCAATAATCGTAACGATCATCAGTCGTTCAGAGGAAAGAGCCATAATTTTTTCTACCTTTTTTTTACACTCACATCCAACAAAAATGTTCTGATTTTGCTGTCTTACCTAAGTTGTTGTCATTTTTATTCAGATCACTAATTTGTTGAGTAGCCTGTCGACAAAATGCAAATTGACGAAAAAAAAAATCAAAAAGAGAAAAACAAATCAAAAGCAGCAGACTCAATACGTTAAATTCCATGATCATGTTTTCAGAAAATGTCTGTGAAACTTCATGAAAAGACAAGAAAGGATGACGAGTCTTCAAAAGACATATTGTATTCAAAACACATTAAAAGGATGTAGACGTATGTTTATCAGATTAAATCTGATCTTCTCTTTTCGTATGATAGAAACATAGAGAAATAAGACTATTAGAGACAATTTGATTTGTCTAAAGATTTGTCTAATTGGTTTAGTGCTATGGTAGGTTCTATAGTGTGCACGGTGCTCGTTGAAAGTAGAAAGCTAAAAATAAGACAATAATTTTGATGTCTGGATTAAATGAATTTGTTATTGTTACCGTGTTTTTTTTTTTTTTTAAAGAAGGATAGGTAGTTGTGAATTACATTCTGCATAAGGTTTTGCACTTTCTGTCTACATCTGCAAATGGAAGAGATACATATCAATATGACACATTTGTTTTAACAAAATCATCTATCAATGACAACTTCTGTTAGAAAGTGCCCCAGTATAGAGAGAAATAGTTCTTTTTTATTTATTTTTTCTTATATTGACGCTACCATATAATATTCATAGAGTATGACTTTTATGGCTTTCCCTTGCTTTTGCAGCAGGAATATTTTGGGAGCGATCAGTATCTACCCACAGAATCCAGGTAAACATCGCTAACTGTTGACCAAACAACATTCCATGATCAAGCTAGGGGAATCATAAAAATATCATACAATATTACCTTGTGAGTGTCACATGGGGAAATTCAAACATTAACGTTTTTTTTTTTCTAATGGAACACTTTCTGACATAATTTTCATTGGCAGAAAATTTGTAGCAGAATCTTTTAAAGTAACTATCCTCTTTTAATTTTCTTATAGATTCTAAGGAAACTTTAGAAGTACAGAGAAATTAGTTTCCTTCTCATGACTCAATTCTTTTTCATCAGTTCAAATTTGCTATTCAAACTATTAACTATTGGATCAACTATTATCTATTGGGAGGAAGGTGAGTGCCCTAGGTGCAACTTCATGAAATCAGTGTTTAACCAACTCATAAATTTAGGAATTTTCTATAATTATTCGTTTTGTGAATTGGAAGGATAGATGAACTATAAAAAAGACGCATGTTCATATCTTAATGGTGTCGGAATACATCTCCAATAGAAGAAAAAATAACTGTACGCAGCTTCAACAGTTTATGGAAATCTCACCCCTTCCGGAGATTTTCCATGTACTCCTTTTTACAAGAAACATATTACCGAACGAGTATACAGAACTTCGCAATCGTATTTTTGACAGAAAGTGGAAATGTATTCCTTTTTATCTATTAGATAAATCATTTCTAACAATCTGAAGTTAAAATGCAAGACGATAGGAAAGTTGAACACAGGTTTTTGTATTACTTCGTTGAAGTGCAGGTTGAGAGACCCCTGTTCTATTGCGAAGATTATTTATGACAAACATTCCAGTATTGACAGAACCAACTAAGTAAATGAATGAATTTTCCAGAATAGCACAATCAAAGTGTCAGAATTACATACATTTTCTCAAATGTATTCTCTGTAACGTGTTGCAACATTTTACATGCAGATGAGCCACAACGGAAAAAAAAAGTGGCAAGGTACAATAACTATTACGTATGTCTTACACAATTATATTATTGATTTACGAGACTATTTTTTGGAATAAACCATTTAACGTATATTTGAAGCTGATTGAAACCTTCAAGAGATTGGTGCAGCAGTAACGTTTTTTATTTCATGGTTAGAAAATGCAAGAACAAGTTCACTGTTACAAAATATGTTGTTCCTTTCTTAGGGTTAGTTTTTGATAACGTAAAACTCCAACTATTATCGACAAGCCCACGTTAGTAAGAGACTCCTCCAAAAAAGGATCAACTCATAGAATATGACACAATGAGAGGTTGACTGATTTTTTACTTGATCATGTCAAATGAAATGAGTTTTAATGGTTGCATCTGGTTTCGATGGGATTTCTATTCTTCTTTTGGTAGACTGAAAGGTTTTGCTTTCAAGATGTTGACGGAATCGGGATTCAAATAGACTTTCATATAGCTGAATTTACATCGTAAAATCAAAATTAGTTATATTTTCAACTTACCGTTCCATTTGAAAAGTAACAGATCGTTGTCCAGCCGAAAAATATAATTTGTAATATAGAACGATATTCTCGAAAAACCATTTTGACAGTAAAGTTGTCTGGTGTGCAATACATTGCTCTTCTAGAACGAGTTGCCAATGACGTTGGTCTATAAGGGAAATTGTGTTACAAAGAATAGTTTATCGCTTTGTACAGTAGAAAATAGAGGCCCTGTACATGATAAACCGGATATTATCTTTCAAAATTCATATTTAATTTGATTTATCTCAGGGTACTGCAACGCTGTTTATGTTTCCTTTGCACGGTTTTACACAGAAGCATAGTTAAAGATTATTTGGTATTTAAACTGGAAAATATTGAATATTAGCATTCGACATACTTTCGATATATTTGCTGAGGGACAGAACATAATGCAATTTTATCTTTATGTCGTCAAATAAAAATGGATCTTCGTTACATTTTCCCTACATTTTATATTTGCAAGTAGAAATGCTTATGGATTTGAAGCCCAATAACAAATAATAATAATTTATAATTATTATTATTATTAACAATTAATAATAAATAATAGTTTGTATGTCTTTCAGAAGAACTTTAACCACTGAAAATTACAACAACATTAAATTTATGAAGGTTAATCAAGGTTACTTTGTCCACTTTTTCTACATGCACGTCAGCAGCGTGGCATAAAGTGTTGTTTATAACTCACGTAGACTACAGCTGTATCTGGTTTCTTTTGTCAATTTGGAACATACATATAGAGATACATCACTTCAAGGATTGTACTTTGGTACATCGTGTGTATTTCTTCAAGGTGAATGTGGCAACATCTCTTTGAAGTGTGAAAAACAGAAGGATGGAATTGTATTTGATCCTACGTTTCCCTTAATTTTGAAATGAAATAACAACATCTAGTGATTTTATTCGAATTCAGTAAGAGAAACAAGTTTCCGGGTAAGCTAGAGAACCATGATGAGTATTTTAGAAAATATTATAAAGAGTATCAACAGTTTATAGAATAATGTTGGGGTTATAACTGTGAAATGTTCCTGCAAACATTTAGAAAAAATAAATACAGATTTGTATGGTCAAGGTATGCTAAATCAAAACGTTTTGGATGTGTGGTTTAATTTTTTTTTTTTGTTCAATATGTACAATTACCTAAACATGGTTACGTGTAGTGGTTTACTTCATCCTCAGTAAAGTGAGCAAAAGGCGAAAAGGGGATTAGAATTCGATAAATCACGGAGGTCATCATTGACACCTCAGGTAACCCGGTGGGTCTTGAATACTAAAAATATCATCATCGTTGCCAGAAGTGGTCATTTTGTGACAGAGTATTTTAAATCTTTGTAAACTTTTATGTAATATTCTCCTTTACTTTAGAATGAAATGATGATCTTGGGCCAGAAAGTTTTTAACAAGTCAGACAAAGTTGTACCGTGATATTATGAATATAAGTGTGTCTATAGAAAGTGTAATATATGTCATTAGCCATGTGAAAAAAATCAGAAAAAAAAACACTTCAGATAGCAACAAACTATTACACACTGAACCAACAGTACGTCGCTGTAGATAAAGTACTTTAAAACTTACGGTGATTCCTCCCACGAAACGGAAACTAAACAGAAGTCTAGTTTAACTATTTCTATTAAAAAAAAAAAAAAGACTTAATGCGAATAGGACATGCTGAATATAGGTCTTCTAGGGTATGATTACAGATTTAACTTACATAGGACAATTGTACTAAGTACATTCATACCCATGAAGCTCCATTGTACATAATATTCACGATATCATTGTAATCTAATAATTCGCACTATGGTCTGAATATGTTATAACAAATTAGTAGTAAACTAGGTTTACGAGCTTGTATGAAGAACGGTCAAACAAATTTACATGCTGTTATTATATGTATAATTCTCACGTCGGCAGGCTTCGACCCATCGGAGGTTTATCGTATCGTTTGCCCTGGTGGGTTGCCATCTCTTGTCCACCGACGGCCGACCTGTAAACCTCTCTATTACCTAGGGTGGGGGGTGGTAGAAATACGCAGGTATTTACATAGATATTTACATACGTAGGTAAGTAGGTACGGTAGGCAGCCTACAACAGTTTAGTAATGTCACAGATTTCAAAATATCCAAGCGAGGAAGGAATAAAGGAAAAGTTTTCAACCTCAGATTCAATCCAATTGCTATTTACGCTAACCTGTGTATGGTAATCCACTGCTACCCACAGCGAGGAATACAATTAACGTTGTGCTGGAAGAGCTCAATATGTCCATTCTAATTATCTGTAGATTTTGTAAAATGTGAGTCATTTCAGAATATTCCTAACAATGAATTTTCAATCGATTTAACAGTCTGCTTCCGCTCCTGTTCGTTCTGGTGTTCATGGAGGATTCGTCAAAGATTCCTGTTACATTATCGTTTAATTGTTACGTCATTAGTTTTTAAACCCTCTACCTTTGGTATGGGTAGATATTCGTCACCCCAAGATACATAGTTGGCCAGCCTAGTAGAAAACAAAATTCTCAGTTGGTTCTGCTCTTTAAGTGACAGCAGGTTTGGCAGATGCACAGTAGCTCATATTACACAGCGTATAAATCGGACATTGCACATATAGAGCAATCTTAGACACGCTGTAGGAGGGACTGGTCGTAAGTGGTTGGGAGAATTAAAAATGTCTGGGACGATGAGTTCCTGTCTTTAAATTGATGGCACAGTCACAAATATAGGGTTAATATGAGGTAGGTAGGTTAATGTGACCATTATATTGAATCTTTCATTTAATTAGCATGTGGGGTTCCCAATGTATGAGCAATTGCAATTGCAATAATCGTTACCGAAAGTTATTTACATGTCTGCAATGAATCTAGCATATCTCAGAAATGTGTTATATCTGACGATAGGATAAGCTTCCGTGTTCCTGCTTAGTGCATTTCCATTTCAACTATTAATAGACGGAGGAAAAAAAAAAAAAACGTTTCGGAACTGCATCGAAGATGTTTCTCAGATGTTGACCCGCATGTGATGAATGACGTAAAAAAATACGTTCGAATCACACAGACGTTGGTCAACGATAATTGACCTGGATGATCAAATATGAAACATTACTAAACATCAGCGTGTTTTCATACAATTCCAAGTTAAACAAGTGACAGATTATACGGTAGTGGTAAATTTATATTTGACGAATGCTTTTTTATATTTCTTTTCATTGTGTCAATTGATAGAGGGGGTTGAGAAAAAAATGTAAATGTGTTAAGCTTTGTTTTTCTTCTAATTTTCTCACAAAACTTAACACAAGTTACATGTTCGTGTATTTTACACTATTCTCATGAATTTTGGCATAAAGCATGACGTAACCATACTTATGAATGTGAATATGATTTCACAAGGGGTACACTGAGGATAAATCATGTATAAGGATAGATCATATTTATTAAAGAAACACCCGCGACAATCAGCAGATTATGTTTTCCTTTGTCATAATAACGATCTTTTTGTTCTGCTATTTCTGCACATTTATCCCAGTACATTAAAGCAAATGATGCAAACAAAACAGTATTCACGGAAACGTAAGTAGAATTTGTATTGTTTCTATGTTCGTCGATATAAACATTTCAAGAACAAAATAGTTGTCAATGCTTCAAGACTACATGGCAAAATATGTCAATCATTTATAAAATGCACTATTGACAAAGTAAGAATTTATTACACTTTAAGAATTGATATTTTTAGTGATTACGAGAGCCTGTCGATCATATTAGACCTGGTCAATGAATGCTACGTTGCAAAATTTCAACACGTTTATTCAAGTCTTTTAGATGGGTCTAATCTTCATTTCTGTAAATTTGATGTAATGCCTTCCACCTGGTAGGTCATACCACAGAAGATGATAGAAACCGAACTGGGTGTTCAGGCAAGAATTGCAGCAAGAATTGTATAACCAACCGCCGCGATAATGATCGGCACAATTAGAACTATAAGCATCGTGATCTCTGTCCTTTGTGGAGAACTCGTAGTTGAGATGATAGTTAAGCTGATGACCATCAGGACTATCTCTTGTGTCTGTTGAAAAGAAATTTAATGTAGTTGAGGTGGTTGATAAAAATAATAGGATAGAAACGATAAAAATGAAAACGAAACCAAATATTCTTTTATTCAAGACTAAAAACTAAAACTTCTAGCGTGTGCACATAACAGAAGACATAAAGGAGATTTTTTTTTGAAAATTTGTTTACTTTGTAGAGGTGTGACCATAGCTTTGTAATGGATTTAGTTCGTGACAGTTATTGTTCAAAATCATATGATTGTCCCAGAAGTATTCTCATCTTCAAAGTTCGATGATTGTACAATAATTCACCTCTATGACCTTACCAAGAATGCTCTGTGCTGTTCATTTCCATTATCTAACAAAAGAACATGTCACAAAGAGACCACAAAAAAAAAAAAAGGAATTTTATTGTTCATGCATCATTGTTTCGATTTTGTATTGTGCGAAGTCGTTTTCAATTCAGTTTGCTTTTCAGTAGTACTACATAATGAAGTGTCAACATTTAAATGAACCAAAAGACAACATGTATGGCTTTCATTGCCATTCTGTCTTTGCAGCTGGGAAAAATGTGATATATATATTTTTAAAAGTTTTCCTGTGATGTTTTTCAATATTGAAAATATACCATTGTAAAAAGACTTCATAAAATGGGCACATTGACTCATTTCTAGTTGGTTCATCTTTTCAACTACCTGGTCAATTGTAAGTAGGAACTCAATTGTGTTTTCGAGTCTATTACAGGAATATCTTGAAGGAAAAAAATGTACAAACCAGCTGTTCCATTGTAGGTTCCCACACCAGACAAACGATAATTGTCGCTTTCGTCATTAATGCAAAAATAATCAAATTTGGCGTAGTATGGTGCTCCGTACTGATTCACAAAGTCAATTCTAATTTCGTTTCTCTTTTGGTTTGTCAGGTAATAAAGTTTATCATTTCCAAGCCAAAAATCGTTATTCAAGTTTCCAAAGCCTTCCTTGTATGCGTTCCATTCCAGATGAAAATCTTGCGAACCATCTAGTCGTCGTTGAAACACCTCAATATCAAGATCAAATAGAAAAAATGTCGTTAAGATATTTAGTAATGTTATAAGACGTTGTAAGGAATACCGGTGTTTCACGGAACGCATGTGGTCTTTTCTATCAGTTTGATGATAACGTGACCTGTGACCCATTTTTTCTATCCTCAATTTAATGTTACTTACCGTCCATCCACCCCCGTCTGACATGTTACAGTAAACCTCAAACGGTAAACCGGTCCAGCCAGTTGGTTGGATTGTGTATACACCGTTGTCCCATTCACCACCTTCATATATTTCTTGACAATCTCTCTTTATAAGTAGAGTGCACGTTTCTCCATCTCTTCTGTATCCTTCGGGGCAGAAGCATTCCCTCACGTTGTTTCTGACTTCGCACACCGTACCATCAGTGCATGAATATCCATCATCCCAGTGTAACGAGCCATTAGTACATAAAGCTCTTCTGACACATCCGGTACCAACACAAAATTCGCCTTCCTATATAAAATGGTCGATAATACATTCATTTAAGACCTACATAAAAGTACTTTTTATATATTTAGATTCACTTTCAAATACGTTTTTCATTTTATATTGAGACTGCCAAATCTTCGTTGATGACAAAAAATGGATCCAAAATAGCAATGCCACTGGGTGACTCTAATATTGCACTTTTATATTTGAATATATACCCACTAAACACTTTGATTTATAAGAATACTCAAATGATTTGAAAAAGAAAGAAGTTTTTCGGCCGTATAATATTCTGATGTCAAATAACCCGGTCTTAATTAATATAAATCTTGGCGTAAACTAGGGTGTGAAGATCCATATGCCAATATTTATTTTTAATTCTCTCGTGTCAGGAAATAATACTTTGATTGTCATGAAACAAAATGGAAGACAACAATTACATAGTATCAATGGAAAGTACATTTTCCTTAGGAGTCTCGAATAAGAACTTATAAAGCCAATCCTTGTCTACATACCTAGTGTATTATCAATTATGAAAAAAAAAAAATCGTTGGACTTTGTACAGAGTATCAGGTTGTGAAATTTATATTACCATGTACAATATTATGTATAATGTCTACATACCGGTATTATCGTCTGTTCTACTGATTCATAGCATCCGCATTCTTCTTGAGGTACGCAATCGGATCCCTGTAAGAAGAAACCATCCGGGCAAACACAGGCTTCTTCATCTTTACAGGAAACATCTCGGCAGCTCGTTGGTTCCCCACAAGTTCTTTGGCAAGCATTACTGCAATTTGTAAAGACCATATTCGTAGGACAAAATGTTACCCCCTCTGTAAAATAATGATATAAATCAATAGAGGTATGTATTAATAATGTCTTTATAATGCAATGTGCTACTTCATTGTTTATACCTTTGAGAAAACTGAAGTAAGAATTGCAACTTACTACAATAAAATTACATTTATCATTTACTTTACTACCCTGCCTACTTGGCATGTTGTATACTTTGAAATCACTTTTCATCAGTCTATCAACGATTTGCTTAATATGGAAAACCCATATCGCGTTAGTTGGTAACAACCTTAACGGTAAACCTACTTCTAAATTTTCACTTTATCGCCGATTTGCTTAAGATGGTTAACCCAGTTCATGTTATTTGGTGTTATAGATAGTAATTATTACTACCTAAGTGCCTAAGTGACTACTACGAACGGTAAAATCTAGAGCAAAAAAAACCTCTGGTAATATACTGGTAGCATATATATACTGGTATGTATTGCATGGATAATGGTTAGATCATAGCTTAAAGCTTACTACTATGATTCGTCCTTGTTAGGAGATGCAAACAAAACACCCCTATTGTACTTCAGATTGTACAGAAATGACTGAAAAAACTGAACTGACTGGAAAAGAGAAAAATATATATTTGTACCTGTCGAACCAGAGAACTGTCCTAAGCTCATCAGTGTGTAGTTGCTAAAACGGTCACCCATCCTAAAGCTGTTGTAGGCGAAGCTTATTAAGGACCCGTTAGATGTAGTCATCTCAACAACCAAGTGATACTTCTTTTGATTGGTTAAAAAGGAAAGTTTCTCGTTACCGATCCAAAATTCTTGAGACAAAAAGCCAAAGCCCAATGTAAAGCTTTCCCAATCCCGATTGAAACTGATGGAACCGTCAACTCGACGCTGGATGACCTACAAAACGACAGTCAGAAGAAAGACTTACCGATGATATATTAACTAGTGACATATCGAATTTCAATATTTTACTTTCTGATCCAGTCTTTCTTATTATCTGATCCTAATTTCACCAGTTGTGAATATGAACTAATAGAAATTTTAGGAATGCTTTCCAAAGCACCCCATCTCCTTTTATCAATAAAAAAGTAACTTAAGAATTCGCTAATTCATGTTCTACTTTTAGGATGAATTGCCGATCGTTTACCAATAACAGTTTGTTTCTTTTTAAAAGGATAAGATTTTCGGAAGAAAATTAACTGCAAAGTCTGATCTACTACTATGACGTTTCACATTACTAATATCAGATACGTACCGTCCAACCATCGGATTTGTTTGATGAATCACAGTAAACTTCAAATGGTTCTAAGTAGCCGTCTGGTTTTATTATAAAGACCCCAGTAGTGTTTAGTGATGAACATTGCTCCTGAACTTCTTGGCAATCTCTCGGATAAGTTGATTGTTGGTAAAAGAAAACTGAAGGAGTTGGACAAATAAAAAAATGTTTCTATTGAGCACGATTGAATAAGTAAGGTCAGTTATCATGTACTTGATTTGCACATAATATTACAATATGCATGTTTTTATCGGCAAATTATAAACTCTCCAAATCCCAAAAAGGTAAAGTACATGAGAAAAGTAAGAATAAGTCTGCTTTTCACCCTACCTAGATTGTTGTCATACCCATCTTCAACGTGAGACATGGTCTACGAACAATGAAAGAAATGTATATCAATCAATAACAGAGATCAGTTCAAATATGCAAATTAAATGTACATTTGAAAGTTGATTGTAGCTTAACATGTTACACAGTGTAATACGTAAAAATCCATCACATCATTATTTTACGTTATGTGTCCACTTGTACTTATCCCTTACTTACATGTGTTGACACCATGACCCTTAGTGGTTTCTACTGGCAAATATTCTCTCAGAATATAATTGTTCAATATTTACTGTATGTTTACACTTTTTGAACGTATTTCCGTTAGTATTCCATATGCGAAAAGGAGATGGGAAACATGAGAGGAACTGATATCACAAGTTGTGATAAGTTGTGTGTGTTTTTCACCTAAAAAACTACTATTTGGACGAAAACACTACTGTAGAAAGTTTTAATGTTTCAAGGAATGGTTGATTCATTTTGTAAGCAGGCATTCATTCTTTTCCAAATTATATACCTCATACGGCAGACGGTCATCGTAGACTGTATACTGTCAAAACAATATCATTTGATTGCCTCAAATTCTGAGAAAATTTGGGACTCACTGTAAAAAAAAAATCCTTGCGCACTTTTTGCAAAGCATCATTGGTTAAGGCTGATCAGACCATGGAGTTTTATCCTACTGTCTGTAGATAAGGCACACTATCATGCAATGTTATTTTTTCAGTAATGCTGAATAAAGTCGTCAGAATGTAAATAAAGATGATATAGGGAGGAAAAATCATACTACTTGTTTAAAGAACATTCGTGCTGAGGAGAAATCAAAGATGATTTTAAAAAAATGATGTCTGGTATTAAAATGGGATGTTCCTTAATGCATGTAATAGATTAGGTCATGTTACCAGCTGATGATAACGTAAATGAAAAACAATTAAACTTGATTTTTGTTTTATGAAAGAAGATACCATTAATCTATAACAGATCAAACATTTTAATCGCCCTCTGTGTTTTTTTTATTCTTTTTATTCGCATACTTATCAAAACATTATGTTCTGTAGTCATGCTTTTGTTTTTTCCAGTAAATGTTTGGTTGCCTTAAACCCAGACTAATTTTCTGCTTCAAAAGATGAATAAATGTTGTACAAAGTAATATACCGTCCAAATACTTAGAAAGGACTCAGGGACAGCCATTATACTATTTGCTGAATATGAAACCTATCAAAACATTATGTTCTGTAGTCATACTTTTGTATTTCTAGTAAATGTTTGGTTACCTTAAGCTCAGACTAATTTTCTGCTTCAAAGTAACATACAGTGCAAATACTTATGAAGAACTCAGGGACAGCCATTCTATTATTTGCTGAATATTAAAGAGTATTAAAATAAATTTTTTAACATATTTTTTATGCTCCAAGTGTTTTAATTCGATACCTTAATTAACTGGATATAGTAGGAAGTACATTCAACAGAATCGAAGGACAGATATTTAAAAGTATGTGGTCATTTTCGTTGACAATTGATTAAGTAGTAAATGTTTAGTAATGTGAAGCTACTACAATATGAAAAGTTGAAGCATTTAACTTGGTTTAAAGCAAGGTTTAAATTCAGTTTCTAATTTCATGGGGGCAATGAAATAACATTCAATTTTAAAAATTGATGATGTTACATTAATGATCTGGTAAATTCTTAACATCTTCAAATAAGGCTAATGGGGTAGAAACAATTCTTGAAGTAAGTCTGCAAAATTTAATTCGAGAAAATCCTTGAACAACCTCTTATCATACTTCTTTTCTTATTGATAACAAAATAAAATGATTTTTTTATGTCTTTACATAAACCATGACTACAGAAATTGAAGCCGCCTTAAATTATCGTGAAGTTGAATTAGTTACTTATGCACATACAGTACACATATATCACTTTCCTTTACATAGTACAAATTCTTATAAACTATTCATGAGATGTTTTACCATTCAATTAAGTAACAACAACGACTTTACCAGTGGCAGCTACCTAAGATGTGAAGTGACGCTGATGATTGATATCATGAATTTGCATTACAAACCAATCCTGTACGTATGAGACGTAGAACCGACAAATACTTTTATTCCAATGTTTACTCCCTCCGTGTCTCTCGCAAAGTCATAACAACTGTTTAGTTTAACATATGAAAATATCATGAATTTGTTCATTCAGTAAACTAGATACATTTCGTGCTTGAGATCAGCGGACCTGTTATTCAGATGGACAGAAAAAAGGAATAAGAATTGCTAACACTCTAAGATTTAGATGATAAGCTGTGTTAATCGAATTCCTATCCATTATTTTTTACCTTTAGTTGTGGAATGATATTATTATTAAAAAGCAACATCATTATAGTAAATTAATCTTTAACCAATAATCTTGTTCAGAAGGATGCCTTGAAACGTAGGCTTATACCACTCCTTGATTAAACTAAATTTTATCACCAGATCAGAAATGAGCACGCTTTCCAACTTATATGTGAGATTAACATCAATAGCAATGATGAAATCAGATTTTTCGGTACTAAGTCACAACAGAGAGATTTATAGCACCAGGCTAGTACTTCCATTTTTTCTTAAATGATTAATTTTCCTTATTTTGTGAGCGTTTAATGTAAATATAAACGAGAACTTGCCTACAAAAATGTTTATACCTTTTTCAGAGACATGGGAAGCGATGTTGGAGAATTTCTTTAAGATTCCAAGAATAATTGACATGGAAAAATTCACAAATAACACAAAACTGTTGATGAAATATAAGCAGGAAAGTGGACTGGCTTGAAGGCCTATAACTGGAAGAGCAAACACACTCAGTCAGTGGTGTGTAAACAGATTTTAGAACAGATTGTAGTTTGTACAGTAATGATCAGTGTATTTGATAGGAACAGAACTGTACAAATTTCCTCATTGAATTTTAAAGGAGGTTTTTTTTTTGTTTAAAACTATATTAAAACATACTTTGACGTACACTAGACTGTTCAAATCTAACAAATAGATCTGAATCAGTAACATCTACAGCAATTCTGATGTTGCAAATCGTGGTTACACCTTTCTCGAAAGATATGTTCATACTCTCGTGTCTTACAAAACTTATATTTTAGTTTTTATTGAGACTTTGCTATACTATTTTAATGTATAAAATTGACAAATTTCAATCATACATATTTAAATAATCACTGTTAAGTTATTACCAGTTTTTAATGTTGCTTGTATCATGTAACTAAGGTATATATTTACCGTATACAAATTAGGTATACAAATATCGTTGTGTCCTTCATTTTCATTGCAGTTGTTTAAATTATACCCTCGTTATGGGTGTATACGATATGGATAAAATATAATTGTAAAGTATAATATTTGACTTCAATTAAAGGTATTCTTAAGACATGATACTGTTATTAAGAAAAAAGATCTGAAACGCGTTTCGGTTACATCCCCTTTCAAATTATTGTACTTGCCACTTGTCTTTTATATATCTCATTTTTTACATTCATTTCAATATTTCGAAATTATAGCTCAGTCATCAAACTTTAATCTACAAGAGTCTGTCAAGGTATGCATTACCTCATTTTTGTTTTGCTTATTTTGATGTGTGTTACTTCATTTTCTCACTTTTGACAACGATGTCTGAGAGTATTGTTTAAACCACAAGATGAAAGCAGAAGTAACTCAAAATTGTAAAAAAAAAATGAAATTCAGAACTTGCCTTTCCATCTGAAATGCAACAGATAGTTGTCCAAACGAAGAGCAAAACTGGAAATTTTGAATGAAACATGACTTTGACGATATGGATGTGCTTTTCTGTGTTCCTCCTTCCTCCTCGAGAATTAAAATTGACATGACCGACGAAGGTTGTTTTACAAGATAAGTTGTTACCTATTTCCTCAAGGGGATTCACGGACAGACAAATGTAGTGTAGCAAATAATGACTGGAAATCGAATATAAGTCATATGTCTATGGTGTTATTGTACACAATATTTATAACAAAATAAAGACTGAAATATAAAGTAAGCAACTTTGTTTAACAGAGGACATCACAGGTATCCGTAAATAATGGCTCAAGTTATGAAAATAGACGTATTACAAGATTTGGCTTGCATAATCATTAAGAAAAGGTAACTAACAAGGACAGAAAAAAAAGCAGATGTTTGTAAAAACCTTTATCATGTAAACTTGATGGATACTTAAACCAGTGACGCAAGGGTATCATTGTGTGTCATTGAGTCAAAATAACAGGTTTAATATAGAAATTTTGTTAAAGTATCGACAGCACAAGTATCTACAAATAATGCTTCAATAATAAGAAGAGAATGTATGTCAAAAACATGTGACTTGGTTTCTCTTGATCATTAACAAGAAGTAACTTATGCGTAAAAACATGATTTTGAATAAAGGTGTCTTGCAGTTGGTGGCTGTTTGATCAAGTAACGCAAGTGTGTAATGCATTTGGGTTGTGTCCTGCTTTCTACTTATGATCACCTCCCCGGCCACCATGAAGAAGATGACGTGCAAGAGGATCAGAGAATGCCAAGCAATGCCACAAAAACGATGGTAACATCTTTGAAAGGGACCTGTTACGGCATGACAACGATAAAAACAAAACAAATTTCATTGAAAAAAAAAAGGTTCCTGAATACACAACAGTACAGGAACCATTGGTGTACCAAAAAACATAGAACTCAATTAGTCTTTTCTTGATCGGAACCGGAAATTTTAGTAGTTAGGGAAAAAGAGCACTGTGCTGTAATAACAATCAACGTACTGATGATTTCACCAGGTATACAATATCAATACTACTCAAGTTTTCTCTTTTTAGTACCCTTCTTTCGTACCTCACTCGATCAAGTTGGTTAAAACCGCCATTATCGTGATTTGCCTTTTTTGTCGTTCTGGCAGAAGGATTTGAAGTCATGTGGCAGACTCTTTTGCATAAAGCCTGTTTATTACTCTCAAAATTATCAACGGTACAAGTGCAAGACTACTTAACTGTTGGACATACAATTTCAAGGCTTGTACTTTTTATCTACGCACGCCATCACCATAAGTGATTTACTTACAGGAATGTCTGAAACGTTTGTCCTGAAATCAATTCCATTTACACTAATTTCCTCATGTGTGTGTTTTTTTTCCTTTTTTGCAAGTTCAAGAAGTATTCAGGTTTGGAAATTAAAGTAACGGTTTGATTTGGATAGCAAAGTAACCTTCCAAATACCTCAGTCAGGTAATTTTTAAACTTCTCAGAGACAAGTTCGTACCTGTCTTTAGTTGAATACGTTTAGAATAAAGAGATGAGCGGAGGATAAAGCTGAAATCACAGGAACTTCAAATATTCTTTACTGTAGTTTGCTGACAATTGAGAGCTTATTTTGGATATAATCTACTTTACTGTGTGCATATGTAAGTGTTATATGTTTTGATGCGTTTTGGAATTGACAAAGACTACGTTGGGTACAATTCGTAACCAACACTAAAACAGGAAATGTTATAAGTCCCTATTCCATAACTTAACTTTCGATTGTGCTTAGACTAGTGAGTAAAAATATACCAAATTCTATAACCAAGGAATACGGGTATTTATTCATGTGATATTTAAAACACGGGTTACCTCTACAAAAATAAAAAGGTCAAAAAAGAAACTCTAATATCCATTCATATTTTCATTTATATAGTAGTTACCTCAGCATAGCTATTCAGAATTTATGCCATAGATGGGATTGTTCCTGGTCACGACCATTTAACATGCATGGACGAACGTCTCACAGCTTGAGTTATTTATCTCTGTAAAATGACACCAAATGACAACTAAGTGCTACGTGTACTCATTATTCAGTAATTAGCATAGCACCATGCACTGCAGGAGACGTAGCAAAAAGTACATGAGGCGAGATCGAGGTCATAGATAAAGGAGTCTCATATTTTTTAAACTTCCCATGGTATACAGATTGACAGTCTTTTAAGCTATTCCCATTTTTAAGCCAGTTTTCCTGCCCTCCTTTCACAAAGATTTTAAAGTTGAGCAACAAAAGCAAACAACAATGGTTCATATCATTTACTTCTCTTTGGTCGGGGTATCATTAACATGTGTTTCCAAAGTAATAAGCAGTAGTCACTTAATGAAGAAATGTAAGGGAAAATAATAAGTTGCATTCCATTAAACCTGTGGATATATATCTTGTATGTCCTAAACATTTTCTTGACTTGATAAATTTAGAAAAAAAAGGACTGTGTAATTTTTCCTGCATATGCTCTACATTGCAAATTCTGTGTCCGTAATGGAGTCTACACTTTGGGAAAACATTTTAGTTACATTATTCACTTTAATTAATTGATTTAGTTAATTTTGGCCCACTCAATCCATATCTTTTTATATTAGAAGTTGAAACTTGAGCTTTAAAAATCCTACACAATAATCGTATTAAAGGAATTTCAATTAATATCAACGAAGTGAAGATTTTTCAATATGCAATGCAACTAATTTCTTTTTAGATTGTTCAGAGCAATCGCTTGCAAAAGTCCTTCGTTTTCTCAATTAGTTGAAAGACGCTTCTGGTTTTGTAATTAACTTAAACAAATGTAACTTGTTCCCTTTGGGCCCGTTTGTTTCACATATACCTAACTTTGTTAATGGTATGGGGGTTAATGATACTTCTGTGCCCTTCAAATACTTGGTATCGTATTTACTTCAAACGGAAATGAGATTTTTTCGCCTCAATTACCTCCCAAAGCTCTCAAGGCTAAAAGCAAATTTAAGACTCTGGGCATCAAGAGATTTAACACCAATTGGTAGAAATATAATTGTTAAGAGTTTTGCACTATCCCAGCTAATTTCTCTTTTCTTGTCCTTCCGGATCCCCCAAAAAGTTTATCAAAGAGTTAGAAGGCCTCATTTTTTATTTTATGTGGGGCGGGAACCCTGATAAGGTTAAGCGCTCGGTTATGATCAAATCAGTAAGGGATGGAGGTCTAAAAGTTACACATATACCCACCTTTATGAAAAGCTTAAAGTGTACCTGGGTTAAAAGGTACTGTATTAGTAAAGATAATCCTTGGAAAATCTTTTTTGATATCTCTTTGAGGTATGTGGGTAAAAAGTTTTTCTTTCAATGCAATTGTCGGAGCATCGATGTGCCAAATATTCAGAATACTTTTGTTAAAGAGATTGTTAATATGTGGTGTCTATTTTATTTTTGTCCTCCCGTGGAGAACTTTGGTAATGAAATCATCTGGAACAATTCTTTTATTCGGATAAATAATAAACCTATTATGTACTACAGGTTACTTTAAAAAATTACTATGTATGTAAGAGACTTATTTGATGAAATGGGTACACCGTTAGCCTATTGTGATTTTATGGTTCGTCTTTACATCAATAGCTTCTCCTTTTCACTATTCTTTGGTATGATCAATAGTATTCCTCGAGGGTGGAGTCCGAGAAGAGAGGAGAGGGATGCTGTTGTTAACGATAGCTGTTTTTTTTTTGAAAAGGTTATGGAATCTACTTCTACCTCACAGTATATTTACTTATTTACTTAATTATCTTATTAATAATTTTACTTGTCGAACGACTGCATTGTATAAGTGGGGCTAGAGCTTCGGTAACCTCACAGATCTTGATTGGCAGAATATTTTTGAAATGCCCCGTATTAATACGAACGAAACAAAATTACACTACCTGCAGTTTAGATTTATGCATAGAATTTTAGCTACTAATAAGCTTCTCCATGCTATGGGTTAGGAAGAAAGTGATAAGTGTTCTTTTTGTCACACAGGAAGCGAAGAACATTGAATCATTTATTTTGGGAATGTAACATGGTTTCAGGTTTTATTTTAGATGTAGAAAGGTCAGTTCTACTAAAACAATTTTTCTTTTCCAAACAAGATGTGTTTTTTCATTCTAACCAGGGAAAAAAAAAAACACTCATTTAATATTTTAATTTTACATATGAAAAACTATACTTATCAAAATAAATGCAAGATGGTACAACTCTCAGTTCAAGAATTTCTGTACAAGTTTAAGCTTACGATTAATGTAGAAAGGTGCCAAAGAGAAAATCTATTAAATAAAAAAAAAACAGATGAATTATTATGATTTATGTGATGCTTTTCATGACTATATTAGCACTTAGCGGCAACGTTTGTATTTGTTTAATTTGTGTATTTAGTTTAATTGCAATTTTGCGCCTACTTTGTTTTTCCATAATTCTCGTAATCGTTTTGTTCGATCAGAAATACTGTATATGTCAATGTGTATACGAATATTTCTTGAATAAAAAGAAGGAAAAAAGAGAAGTTAATTTTGGCCTCTTATTAAATCTCCTATGTCTCCAGGAGGTAATATAATAATAATTGCAATGTTTCGAGTGCTTTTACTTTTGTAATGACATATCATATTAAATGCAATGCGGTGAGTCTTATTAGTCATTAAATTACATTAAAGTTCATGAATAGGATAAGCTGGGATTAATCGTTGAGTGGAGTGTAGGTTACTAATTTATTAGAATCGAAAAAGTGTCTCACAATCTTCAATGGATTTTACGTACTTGGTCATTTAACCGAGAGTAGATCTTTAACAGTTTGAGTCAAAGTTAAAAAAGACTCAGAAAAAAGAAGAAGAAAGCAAATCCCTACACAAAGAGATCACAGCACGCGCATGCGGAGGATTTATACATTATTCTTGTCAAACGGTGGACACATTTTGTCTTTTTGCCAAATATACTTCTAACGTTAATTGTCATTCGAGGAGTCTTACGGAACTAAGTGTGTTTTGGGGAGAACATGCTACCCGCCAGACTCCTGCCACATGTAAAGAGACAATGTATATTTGCATTTCATAAAATACAAAATACAATGCCAAATTGATGACTAACAATTTGCTGTTGAAGAGTAATAATAATTGTTATGGTGGGACTTCCCATATTTAATTAACCGTGATCTATGTGATCTATGGGTTTTTCATATTTATTGCCCAAGTAGAAGTTTCATGCAACTAAGGCAGACAGTGGTAGAATGAGCTGGACAATTTCGGCAACTGCAATACGTACTCCCTAAGTTTATATTCATATCTTCTGTAATAGTATATTTCATGAGTGGATATCAAAGGTTGGGGGGAGTCTCTAATAATTATCACATTCAGAAATGTGATAATTAATTTACGGCTGAATAAAAGTAAAATAAATGTAAAAAACAAGAAAATTATGATATTGAGACAAGTGGTCGTTTAGACTGTTTATGTGATATGGTCCTTGTAGTACAGTCGTAACAATATATTTAAGTAGTTCCGTTTATGACTTTGAAATGTAGAAGTATGTAATTTCTTTTAATTACAGTTGTACGTGGCCACGTAATAAAAAAGAAACGCTATTTTCCACACATCGAACTCACTGTTGTCGCTATAACTACGAACAGTTTGAAAGAATTTGCCAACGCAGTTTCAAACAAGACACAGAAACATATAAACAATTGCGCAAAGTTGTATCTTTTATTTCGTTTCCTTTTTAAGTATCTTCGTAGAAAGATACTGTCCACACAGGTGAGAGTCACATTTTATGACCGAATGTACAATATAGAGACAGAGAGGAAACAGACAGACAGGCAGTCGGTGGCATTAGTATTTTCTAACGATTTACGGTGTCTACTTTAAGATTTACAAATCAAAACACAAAAATTTTAGGATTTTTTTTTGCTCATTGGAAAAATAAGGGCGACAATTTAATTGTAGAATATTTCGTGATGGCACAATGCGTTCGGGTCACTCCACGTCATGTTAAGCTTTTCAGTAAAAGTTAGGATCATTGTTTAGCTTCGTGGCTTACATTTAAACTGGCCACATCAGACTGGACGAACCTTCATTTCTGTATATTTGATTTTGAAATAACTTCCTGGTAAATAATCCCAATGGATACTTTTATCACTCTCACTCGGTTCGAAATATCCGGCATTTAATTGGGAGTAAGTGCAACCAAGGTACCACCAGGCGCCGTGACGAACTACGGCACAGTTACTACCATCATTATCATTGTCACGGTCCTTTGTTGAGAACTGGTAGTTACGGTGATTACTCAAACCATAACCACCACCTGTGGACTAGACAAGCGGTTATTGTTATTAATGACATCTTAGCTACTCATATAGTCTACAAGTAACTTATGAAAGTGATAGTGGGACTGTTAGCATTGCCAGTGATTTGTGTTTAAAAATGAACCTGCAATATAATCGTATTGAAGCAATAAAAAGGAAAAGAGTGAGGTAGATTATTAAGATTGATTATTGGCTGAATTTGATTGGTTAAAGTAATACCGCCAGGTTCAACTTGACTCTCTATAGGTAGGAAAATCAACTAGATGTGAATGTAAAACGAAAAACGAAACTTAATATTTAATTGACTATCATTAATAGGGCTGTATGGCTATATATAAGATTATGCTGTAATTGATGCTTATTAACATCCTGTGATATTTCTATTTTATTCACATTACAAAAAAAAAAGGAAAAAAAGAAATGTGGTTAGAGCATAATTGTTCAGAGCACGATCGGTGGGGAAAATGGAATAAGCGAAATATTTATAAATATTACAAAATGTAGATATTTTTTTTATAATTTTAGATAAAACACTTGAATAATAAATGTCTTCAATTTATTTATAATGAAATTGTATTCAATGTTATTCATGCCATACTGACTGGTCTCTTGCTTTTGAAAGGACAAGCTAAATACATGTCAAGAAATTGAAGTTAAGCGAGTTAACCGTCACTTGTGAATAACGTAAAATATTACGTCAACCCTCTTCTTCAATAACATTAACAAATCCTTTAGACATCTTTCTTCATTTGTTTCATTCATTCTTGCAACTAAGCAAAGACCTTTTTTCAGCTAGTTTTCCATGTTGTCGTGTGTGTGTTTCTTATACCCCCTTGTGCATAAAATGTAGTATGCATCAGAAATTTGGAATTTGACGCTTTATAGCATTAGCTACGTGTTGATTTATTTGCTATCGTTTATGTTCATGAATATTGAAATAAATATGAATTATAATATAATGTCCTCGTCAGTCAGCTTGTTGAAGGTTTTTGAAACTCTTTTGCAAGTCTGGACGTCTCTTTAATGTTACCCCTAAGTGTTTCTTTTTGTTTTACTCAAAGAACTGGTGAAACATAATTTACCTTACTATTTACATATTCTAAAATTCCATAATTAATCCGTAAATTCATAATGAAACAGGATTAACAAACCTGCTGTCCCACTGTATTCCCCAACACCTGATAATCGATAGTTATCGCTTTCATCATTAATTCGAAAGAAGTCAAACTTGGCGTAGTATGGGGCCCCGTATTGGTTCACAAAATCGATTCTGATTTCGTATCTCTTCTGATTCGTCAAGTAATAAAGCTTCTCATTTCCGAGCCAAAACTCGTTACTTATGTTTCCAAAGCCTTCCTTGTAGTCAATTCCACGTGAGATAGAAGTCCTGGGAACCATCTGTTCTACGCTGAAATACCTAAGAATAAAGATCCATGCACTTATTTTTGTCAACGAGTTTAGTGTAAAGGGTATGTGTAAAGCAAGTCTGGAAAAGTGTTTACAAACTTTAACATTTTTGACATGTTGAATGTTTTACAAATTGCATCTATGGATCGATACGTTTCCTACACCTACCATTTATATATTCTATTTGAAATGCTAAATAAAGAGTTCAACTTGGATATGCACAGCAGTAATCACTACCATGCAAACGATATACCAAGAACCAAAACCCTACAAGTATTTCTATATCACAACAGTTAATGTTGATGTACTACATATCTGATACATTGAAAAAAAATATCTCAACGTTCCCCAAAATATACGTTAAAATTATCGTTTTGAGCATTTTCAAAATAATGTGAATATGACAATTGTGTCTTAATGAAGAGTCCTTTTAAATTGATAACAGCATTAACAGCATCAGTTTTTCTCAGAAAGAATCGGTCTTTTTTAATCTTCTTTTAAAATCATTACCAACATACTGGACTGATTTACTACTATTTTCCTCTGCATCAATAACTGTCAATGTCACTTACTGTCCATCCACCTCCGTCTGACATGTTACAGTAAACCTCAAACGCTTGGCCCGTCCAATCGGTTGGCTTTATCATGTATATACCGTTGGTAGTAAAGTCATCTTCAAAAATCTCCTGACAGTCCTTCGGAGGTGTGGTGCATGTTTCACCATCTCCTCGGTAGCCACCTTCGCAGTAGCATTGTCTTTTGTTGTTCCTGACTTCACAGACTGCGTTGCTGTCACAGGTATATCCGTCATTTAATACAATCTGTCCGTTAGTGCAGACGCCTTTTGTTGTGCACCCAACGTTAACGTAAAACTCCCCTTCCTTTCGAAAAAACAAATTGGATTCTTTCTCTTTGATTTTTTTGTTTTGTTTTGTTATACTGAACCACTTAAAGAGAGTATCAATTAGTAACTGAAATTTTTAGACAATGACAATATTTAGAAATTGCTTAGTTAAAGATCATGGTGTATATTATTTTGGATCAGTAGAGGTTGTGTGTAGTTTGTCCATAGATGATTTATACTTTTATTCAACAACAGTGTTTACAGATTGATGTCTTACCTTGCAACCCGAAAATTAACATTATTAAAGTAAACTGTGCATAGCTATGAAAGAATTATGCTTTAGTTGCTGGGAAGATCTTCATTTGTTTCGATCGTAATTATGAACCTACTTTATTTTCCGAACCTGTCAAGTTATTAAGACTGTAATGATTTAAGCAAATATAACAACGTTGTATTTCTATCTCCAAGTGATATGAATTGAACGTTTTACCCTGACTTAGTACCTACCGGTATTACGGTTTCTGATTCTGTTTCGTAGCATCCACATTGTACTCCTGGCACACAGTCTGTACCGTTGACAAAGAATCCATCAGGACATATACATGCTCCACCATATGTACAGGAAATCTCCTGACATAGATTAGGAGTACTGCAGTCTCGTTGACACGCATTGCTGCAGTTTTTGTAGACCATGTGACTCGGACAAAATGTTACTGCGTCTGCAAAAGAATTAAACTTAAGATGATAATGATCAACAATGAGAAAATAGTCACACATCCACGTCACCTTGCCCGCTGTATGTCTGTTGTTGCTGGTCGAGCCATGACACTAACACTAAAGACTGAAGTGTGATATGTTGTATATGTTTGCCATGTGCTGTTATGATGTGCTTATCATCACTAAAGATGAAAGTTTACTGTATAGCTTATCCGATTTTGTTATAGTGCGTTTAGCCTCATAAAGCCAAGTATGATTTTCTGTGCAATTGTGACACGGCATTCACACACATACACACTGCATACGCTGAACTAACTTTCGAAATTATCTTAGATTTACTAACATTGTGACAAATCACCATCGATTTATTTGGATCAACTCAGAAATCAAAACAAACAAAAAACAGAAATTTGTAAAACACCAATTTCGTTAAAAAGATAAACAAAGACCTAAACAATATGTACCTGTTGTCCCGGAATATTCACCGAGGGTGGTGATTGCATACTCGCTGAAACTGTCACTTAATCTGAAACTGTCATAAACAAGTCTGATCAAGGTGCTGTTGATCGTTGTCATCTCAACGACGAGTTGGTACTTCTTTTGATTTGTTAAGAAAGCAAGTTTTTCGTTTCCGAGCCAGAACTCTCGAGACAGAAAACCGAAGCCTGATTTGTAGTTCTCCCAACCGCGATTGAAGTTGATAGAACCATCAATTCGACGTTGAATTACCTGAAAGGAAGAAGTCAGAATAATGGAGTGTTAAATAAAACTATGATTTCCTTATCTCTCTTATCACAGCTAATCTTATCAACTTGAGCCGTTAATGAATCACATTTATAGTTCAAAACTAAATTATTTGTGCATCGTGATTCCCCACGAAAACCTCGCATGCTAGTAAAGTAAATAGCTTGCTACGAAGAGAGAATACAATGTTACCTTAAACCAGATATACATAAAGGATGAGAGGAAGTGAGAGGAAGTAAAAGGAATTGTAAAAGATCCATAATTACTTTAAAAATGTTTACAAGACTCCCCTCCCCTACGATAAAAATAGCACATCTTTAGCTTAAATTAAAATATATGTGCAAAAGGATTTTCAAAGAGACCCTCGGATGTTTGTAAAGCGAATGATCCATTACGAAGAGGAAATACAATGAAATTTTAAACTAGATATACAAAAAATGAGGGTGGGGAAGAAAGCAGGAAGAAATTATATGACATCCAGAATAACTGTAAAAAAGAAAAAAAAATGCAAAAGGAATATCCTGAATCAATTTCAAGACCGGGACAAAACGACAATAGATCAAATCAATATTGATACAACTTTGTGTGATGACATATTTTTATAGCTGATATAATTAGTGTAAGTATGATAACATTAACATACCGTTCCTATGAATATACTAAAATAAATTCTGTTGTAATTTTACTTGAATATATTGTTGTTTGGTGTTACAATCTAATCCAATCTAAATGAAGAACAATTGATAAAATTATTTAAAATACTAAAGGAATATTTAATTTTGTATTAGGATGTTGGTGAAAACTATAAGCATACCGTCCATCCACCAGAATCGTGTGAGGAGTCACAGTACACTTCAAAGGGATCTAAGTACCCATCTGGTTTAATTATGAAGACACCTGTAGAGTTATGTGACGAGCACTGTTCCTGTACTTCCTTGCAATCCCTAGGGTACAGTGCTTGGTGGTAGAGGAAGACCGATGAATCTGAACAAAAGTATAATGAGTTGTAGTGAAAAAAATAGCAATATCCACCATTATCTGCTCAATTTTGTAGAAACATTTCATTCAGAAGGAACTATAAGCCAACTGCAATGTTAGGCGATGTATGATTATTTGATATCTTACAGAGAAACACCGTATCCTGACATGAAAAATTACACGTCATTACTTAACTTAGACATCAGTGGATAAATTATGCCTTCTCGAGAAGGACAAAAGTAATGAAAAAAAAGCCGTTAGTTGTCCCATTTTCTAAACACATGCAAAATGTATCTTTTTTTCTATTTTTTTGGTTTTACCTAAGTTGTTGTAACTGGTATCAAAATCACTGATTTGCTGAGTAGCCTGCCAAAAAGAAGAAAAGAAGAATAAGAAACAAACAGAAATTAAACCAGTTAACATGATAACTGAAACTGTATGTGAAATTGTGAATGAATTCTAAGTTTAACACAAGAGAACTCATAAGGGGCTTATAACAATCATACTTGTAATGGAGTAGATATTGTGGACAAAAAGGATACACTGCTAACGCATGTGCATTACTTCTTTTAGCAGCATTTAGTATTTGCCTCACGAAACAACGTATTCTCTGAACTAATGATTGCAAACCTTTGGTAAAACGTTGATGGATTAGCAATAATATTTTCAATACCATTTCAGCCTTATTCTTTTATGGCACAAAGTGCCAAAATGTGATAAAATGTAGTTATGCTTCAAAAAAGGTATTCAAGCTAACTCTGCAAGTCAGAACACTGATATGCCCTGCAAGTATTATAACAACAAGTGCTAAACTTTAACAAACTTGGACACATCGAGTATTATTCGATGCAACAGGAAGAAAACATAATTGTAAAAGAATGAATGTTCCTGTGAACGTATAAGTCCATTTTCAGGAAGTTAGCGTGTTTCGTCGGGGAATTTTCTTTCTGTGTTGTCAAAGTTTGCCCATTCAGTTGTTTTCAGTAAATTTTAACAAGGCCTCGTTCACAAACTAATAACAAATGGTAAAACTAAGAGGATGGTCATGTGTCAGGTGCAGTTAATGAATACGATTATAGAATATCAATTTAGCTTTTTTGAAAATTTGTGACCAGACACTTCTTCACTTTAGTACTAATTCATATAAATACACCAATTACGAACAGATTCACTTATTTCAAAAATCACATAGCTATCTACTCATACTTTTCTTTTAACAGTTCACAAAACTACTACATGATGGACCTTGAGTAATTATGCTAAAGAGAAGTATTATCTTGTGGTTATATTTTGAAATTCTCACGCGTTAATGGATGTAAACCTAATATGCCCATTTAAGAAGTATTTACTTTTTCAATATTTCTTATCTTCTACAATGTAGACCTAAAATTGCACTCCAAAACTGTTAATTACAATTCGAAGGCATTTCGATAATAAAATACTAAATTGTAATGCATCCAGTGACTGAAAAAGAGCATAACATGTTGCATTTCTGCAGTTATTAGTGATACCATTGGAGGGAACGTAAGAAAGCTCAATAACATTGTTACGTCTGTAAATTACACATTGTTGTAAACTAAGCAAAAAATTCCGTTGAAAAGAAATAAACGGAAGTTATACTCTAAAAGAAGATGAAGCATATTGCTGATGGTATTGAGTTAATTAACTTTATGCAACATTGAATAATATTAAGCTATGCAGAATTTTTAAAGTAATCAAGTGAACATATTTCACAGTCATCATACGCCATGGGTGTAATAGTTTAAAGACGTTTGAATTGTTTAAAAAGTGCCTACTTTGAAAATACTAAAATCAATAAAGTCTAAATAAACCACATAGGAAAGAAAGTTGGTCGCATGCTAATTTCTGCAACAGAAGTCAAGCAAAGGTAGTTTATCAAGCTGATATATCTTTAAAAACCAGAAAATTATGTTTATCTTACTTTTGGTGTGCTTTTCAAAATATTGTTGTCAGGAATAATTAATCTATCACAAGTGATATAATTAAGTTACGTTCCAGAGTATAACACGAGGTACATTGCTTGACCACAATAACTTTAATCCATTATTTACAATATCAACATCGCTAGGAGTTATGTAGGAAGGAATAGTAAAATATTTTGAAAGATGAGTTATATTTTCTCTTTTCTTTTTTTTTTGGCTGATTTTGCTCAGACTGAATTAACTACTCTGACGTTTTTCGTATCGAAAATAAAACTGCAAGGCAAACCTTCAGGATACATTTTGTCACTACAACTAACTAAAAGAAATACTTAAAAAAATTAAATAATGAAATAAACGCACAAAACCAAGTTGAAAGATATGCGTATTTCATCAAGATTACGTTATTGTGTTATTAAGATTTCTTAACTAATGACGTTTCCATTTTAATGAGGCAGTATTGATCAAAAGTTACATCTTCTAGAAATCGCGCCCTTAAAAATCGGTAACTAATGCAATATTGAATTCAACTCTGCCTTGTGTGTGAAAACAGATAGGATATTATACATATTAGATAACACGTTCAACTTACCCTTCCATGTGAAAAGTGGGAGATCGCTGTCCAACAGAAAACAATAACTAACAATATCAAATGAGATTTTTGAAAACTCATCTTTAGAGTTTACTTGTCTCCGGTGAAGTGCTCTTATCTACACTTAAGGCTGGAATGAATTAGTCCACAATCTAAACGCCTTGAATATATGTATATCATTCCATACGGAAGAAAATACAAACCGTACACTTATGAAACCGAATGAAATAATAGGCACTTCCTTTATTGCGAATAATACGACCTTTCATTACGAGCATCTGTGAATGTAAAAAAAAAAAGAGAATTAGAACAATCATTGCACGATATTTCCAATTAACAAATTGCAGTAAGAAGTATCTTAATGAGATGGACAAATCTGCGTTATTCATTTTTTTGTCATTGTATTCCTTTCTACGAGCAGAGATCCTCTAAAATACATATTACTCTACACAAGTTTATTTTGTTTTGTTTTTTTGTTATGGAAGGTGTCCCATCATCATGCAGAATGGCTCAGATTACAATTTGGAAAGATATACTTATTTCCATTATGTTTTAATAGAGTGTTAAGAAATAAATATACTAAGAGTGGTGACTGTGATAACTTTTACAATATTATAAATAAAACGAAAGAGACTTTATATAGTTGATATGTCATACATGTATTTTTACAAAGATTTTACAGATTAATGCATTTTACCTAAAACTTTTGTGAAGCTATAGACACATGTCATATACCTTGTCTTATGTCTTTTGTATTTAAAAGTACATTGATTGATGGAAGCTCTAATCTTCAGATTGCCTTATGTTTCCAAAATATTCAGAAAATGGATTGCATTATCCTTTCTATTCACAATGATGAAATGTGGTTGGACAAAAACAAGCTGATATTTACACAAACACACAAGAATGCTAAGAAAAGGAAGGTTGGTTACAAATTGCTCATTAATGTGTCTCAGAGATTCATTTCTGTATATGTACTTATTCTAACTGGCCTAACGAACAAATAAAAAAGAAACACACTATCGTGTTGGACAGACCGCACATGGTAACATAAAACAAAATCCTCGTTTGTAAATAACATGCCTTAAGTAACAAGATTAGACTGAAATATTTTGCTTCTTTGTCTGTTTTTCTTTTAACAGAGGAGTAACGGAAAATCTGCACATAATTAAGGCAAAGTCGTCAGATGTTTGGACAATATGCAAAGAGCTTGTTTCTGAAACTAGACGTAGTTGGATTGTTCTATTATTCTAATTTTAATACGTAAACGCATTCTATGAGATGAGAATCTTGGCATGGATCCAATGTAGAAGTACGATTACTTACGATCAGGTTTCAGAAACACAGCAGCAGTAATTAAGTGGTTCAAAGGATTACAAGACAAAAATAGATACACTTTTCTTGTATTTGACATACTTGATTTCTACCCCTGCATCTCGAATGAACTTTCTTGCATTTGATATAGTTGATTTGTACCCTTCTATCTCGAATGACCTACTATGCCAAGCTCTGAGATGGGCAAATACGTGCACATACATGGTTGTGACTAAAAACTTTTAAAGTTGTAGACTGGCAAACAAAACATGTAACATAGAATAATTACAGACATATATTATTTTCATTTATTTTATTTAGAAATTGTATCACTATTGGCAGATTACGTGATAATGTGATTGCAGGTAAACGTAGGTTTATTGTCTATAGTTTTGTGGATTGCATGCTGTTAACTGCGTTTTATCTTTCATAAGTATTGTTGCATACTCTAATTGAGTAGAAAGGGTAGGTTTGTGGTTTGATTCTCAGATAATCTTGGATAATAGTAAGAATTTTGTGCAATGCCAACGGTTAGCTTAACAACGGGTTTACATGAACTTAATGCCATATGTTAATATAATCTTGTTCTCACATTGGATTACTTTTTTTGTTGAATTGATCTTGTCTGAAATGAAAACAGTAACAAACAATTGAGTGTTGACTGCGAAATGGTGTTTTCATTACAAATAACTTGGAGAGTTATTTTCGTATATTTAAGATATTAATCGTAAAACAAATTTGCAAATTCCTGCAATATAGGGTTGCCTCACAAAATTTACATCAGTGATATGAAAGCATAAAAAGTCAATGGTCACTAGATGGAACTGATCAGGTACCCTGCAGTCAGATAGACTCTCATATAGGTACATGTATATCTTGAAATAAACGAAGGGTTTCCAAAAATATTCAAAAGGCCGTTTCATGTGAAAAGTAACAGATCTTTGTCCAACACAAAAACACGCTTGGCAATATCGCACGATATTTCCAAAAAGTCATTTTGATGGTTTAGTGCTGTGGCCTTCAAACTGCCCTTCAAATTCAACCTGTCAATGACGTTGTTCCGCAAGGGGAAGCAGCTTAAATTGAGTTTCTCAATTCGCACCGAACAAAATACAGACCGCGTGCGCTACATACATGATATCATCCATTACCAGTTCTTCGTACTCATTTATTGATAAAATACCTCGACGTCACACTTCGTGACTTTCTCTGTACGTACAAGCATTTGTCAATATCACTACACAACTAAGGTGAAGGATATTAAATATTAGCAACGGATATGAGAACAAGTAAAAGATATAGATCAGCGACTGAGCTTATATCCCTCTAACATTCTTTTCCAAAGGTGCTTGCTTTCTTTAAATAAAAAAGAAGTAACTATCACTTAAATGTTTCTTTTTTCACTGATAATGATTCATTGCAAGTGAAGATATTCGTGACTTCGACAAGATTTCGACATGATATAACCTACGATACTTTATAAATTGCACCTCTAAAAAGAGTTTGTAACCTGTAGAGATAATAGTTCGGTTATCATGGCCACTCTCTCTGCTTATAATTTGCCTACATGCATTATTTTAAAAGGTACTTTGTATTTTGTCCACTTCATTTAAAATTTCTTCTTTTTCCTGCAGTGAATTTAAAGGAAAATGTGGAGTTTGCCTTAAGGAAACAAACTTAGATCTATAGACACAGAATGATAGGGTATTCAAAGAAAGGAAGGACAGTGACCTTCTTTTGCTCAAACATAATGTGTTCACCTTAACTGTAAAGAAAAAATAAATAAATACATGCCTACTGTTTTGATTAGATTAAAGAAGTTTCTAGATGTTTATAGAAGAGAATGAATTGTTTAACAACTATTAAACCTGTTTTAGTTGGTGTGTCATACTGGTATATTTAAACCACCAGTTTTCTTTTAAGAGGCATGTCTCATGTTTCTTGGTATATATTTACTCCAACATCAGCAGAGCCACATAAATCAGTTACATATGACACAACTGCCCTTGAATTAAGTGTGATTGTCAAATGCTTATAGTGATGCATAATGTCAGAAATTCAACTCAGTTTAGATAGCTTAGTTTCGTGGGTGTGCTTAATACGGAGGATGAGGTTTTGGAGCTTGAGTGATTTATTAACGTGGGTAAATTGACAAGCAGAAAATTCAGGTGTTTTGAAGAAACAGTAGACATATCGTTTGCAAATTCACAAGGACTTTGATAAATCTTATGTCATTCAATACATGAGAAGAAAAAAATCTTCAGACATATCATCTACGTTCCATGTTTGTTTGTATGAACATACCCATTAAAGGGTTAGACACCGGTCAGACATCAGACTCCAGTAAAATTCTGATAAAAAAAATTCCTTTCGTTGTTATCACGATGATGATTTGAGTTTCATTTTCCTGACATGAAAGCTTATGAACTATTTTAATGCCAAGGATATAATTGAATATTATAAAATAAATTTTACACAGCTTTTTTCTTATATGTTTCATCTTTATACCGCATTTAAATATAGGTGGAAGTTTTCTTTTGTTTTTGTTATTTCAAAATCGGTCAGCAAATTAAAGCAATGTTATGTAAAAGTAACAATTTTACACAATATTTAATTTGCTCTCATACACCCGATTCTCACTTTATTTTGAGTGTCAACGCTCTGTTATATTTAGTTCTGGAAGTAGCAAAAATATGTAATGCTAAAATAAATGTCACTTTTCTGGTCGCGTATTAACACCCACAAGTTTACATTACATTTTCACACGTTGCGATGCATTTTTTTTTCACGTTTGCATTAGGTTCAGCAGTCATTAAAGCTAAAACAACACTTCACGTACCTTATATTGCGTATTTCGTTATCGTTTGCTGCTCCTTTAGAAAGTGCTTATTGTATTTTTAAGATGTTCGTATAGCGTTTACCGATTCAGATTCAATACAATTTCATGTGCAGTCAGCAGTTTTTTTTTTTCAGCAGTAATTTATTCCTTTGTTGGTTTAAGAAAGCCCCCAAAATTAATCACTGTAGGAACATTGCCAGTCCCAGTCATCGATCCACATTTTGACATCTCTTGTGGGTTTATTTATTTTTTTTTTTACTTTGGTATCATGATGCAATGTTGTAGTGAAGTAGATCTTTATAAGTATTTATTCAGTCAAGGGGGTTTGTTAGTAAACTTATGTGAGACTGTGCCGGAGCGCAGAGGGTTTCTTGTGTCACTGAGGAAACTAACTCGTTTTGTTTAATCTGTACTTCAATTCTTGCTATGAAAGGCAGATATGACATGATGTAATCTTCATCCAGTATCATATTGCAGTTTTGAAAAGATCTAAATCATATTCAAAGAAGTACCAATCATGAGTTCATTGAAGTAAGGTATAACTGTCCAGTCATTGTTTTATTTTGTCTTCATTCTTTCACTGTTGTCTCTGATTAGACCATTTTCAATGTATTTTTGTGTTTAGCATCTTGATTGACCATTTGTATTTTATTTCTTAAAAACATTGTGCGCTGGCATAATTAATTTCGTTGTAACATATTGCAAGAATTTGAAGTCAGTTACATTCTATAAACAATAACACAATACTGTAAGACAAAAGTCCTAAGGCTTCATTGGATACGTTTATCAGAAACGTTTCATAATAAGATTTTTTTTTGGGGGGGGGGAGTGACAAATAAAACTTGGGCATTTTCTTTTTATTTCATTCCTTGGTATTTTGTTGCTGAAAGGGAATATATAATCTACAAGTGACGATGTCCGTGTGCGCTATACTTCCTTTACTTTGTATGTCTGTGGCGATCAATTTGCTTCCATTTATATAATTTCATGTTCATTCCATGCAGTATTTGGTTTTTCCACTTAGAACCGTTATCTAACGTGGCACTGTGAGTTATGTCACAGAGACTTTGAAATAAAGGCAAAGAAGGTGCTGTACATTTAGTGAATAATTTTCAAAATGCTTAGCTGCGTGTCAATCTGATTTGCTTTACCATGTCGAGATGTTAAATGCAGCAAACACCTGACCTTTGCGGACCTTTGTGGTGCTGTAATTTACGCGATTAATTTGCTTTCAGAAGTGCTGTGTCAGGCCAATTTAAAATTAAAACCACCTCAACTCAAATAGTTAACATTTTAATTTCATAACTTGAATTAATTGTTTAAGTACCAGACGTTCTAAAATTATGAAACTTAAGAATGAAAGAAAACGATACAAAGAGAAGATCCTCCTCCACTTGTCTTCTTTCCGAGCATGCTTCTTCTACTTAAAAGAGTAGGCCAGGCAATATTCCAAATATTCAAAAGTCCATAATAATACATGTCAATGCCTATGACGTAGGCAGATTTTTTTTCAGTGCGACGTAGAAGCTATTGTGCCATTTTTATGTCATCATGAAGTGATTATGAATTATTCATGGATGTCTCGAACCTTGTTTATCTTGAAATTCGTTACTTTTTCAATATCTTTGTTGAACAAGTCCGTGTTACGTTGATGGGTAAATGGCTTGTACAGTCATTGTGGAATATTCTCTGTTTGGGACATGTAGTTTGGGATGGTTTGGGATATTCTGTTAACTCAGTTATTGTGTAGCAGAGGAATGATATTATAGAAGTGTTTGTTTATAATCTATAATTTTAATGTTTTAAAGAGTGACTCAGTTGGTGTACTTTTTTAATCAGAGCAACAATATAACAAATAAAACCAATATTTACAATCGACTTTATCGGTCCTGTCTTGTTGATCCCTTCCCCAAACAATTCAATATTGTAATTTTATTAATCCTTTAAGGAATTTTTCAAATAAGATAAACGTCTAGGTGACTCTGTTTTGATTCTTTTCTATTTTTGTTTTTTCAATTATCTTCAGTTCGTCTTTAGATGGATACTTGTATTTTGTTAAAGGACTCATACCACAAGCTTCATGAAACTTTTTTTTCTGAGTCTCCCCAGTTATTTCTTTTAATGCGCACTTGTTTCTTATTTATGCACATACTCTTGTTATGCTACACTATAGAACTAAATGAATTCGACAATAACGAAATGCAAGTTTTCAAACTGTACATATCCTTTGTTTTTGTATCTACCACATCAAGTTATTAGAAATCCTGGATTATGTTTCGGTCTTGTTTCTACGAGCATCTCAATTTGGGAATTAGAGACAAATTGCATGCGTTACTTAAAGAAGAACTACACAAATTATAATTAAGGTGAGTTAATTGCTGCATTAACACTCAATTGTCAGTAGTTATCAGGGTTTGTGTGATGATGACAATAGTGATTGTTTTACAGCAATGACGTACCCGTTCGTGTCTATACCTCTCTCACATAGACAGTTTATACAAATTTGAATAAACAATCTATATCTTACAGCATTGAAAACATTAATATTGTTAATTTCAGTTTAATTTCTTTATGATTGCTTCAATACATTGATTACCATTTTTTTGGGCAAATTTTCCTTTCACATCTGAATGTTATTGTAAGTTTGAGGAAAAGAAAATGTCACGTAATTTATCCTGTGCGTGTTTATAAGAAGTTGCCGTCACGTTAGTATAGTACATCGTTCATTAAACATGTATGTAGTACATCAGTGATTTATTTCAAATAACTCAATTTAGGTAAATTTGCTATCTAAGCGACAACAGTCATAATTTTAGTGCAAAAATTGTATTACAAACATTGCATTTAATCGTGGTCACAGTTAACCTGTTTTCGTGATAAATCACGCACCGTAACCTTGTATTTTAGAGCTTGTCGCTGTCACCAGCATCACTCTCAATATCATCCTCTGAGTCATCATCATCGTCACGATCATTGCACTATGATCATTATCATTGTCGTCTTTACCCTCGTGACTTCCATCCTCATCCTCATCATCATTATCATTATCATCATCATCATCTTCATCATCATCATTATCATCGTAATCATCATCAAAATTATTTGATCATCATTATCTCCTTTACTACAATTATCACCACGTCATCATTATGATCATTGTCGGTTTCATCACATTAACCATCCAGTTTATTGTCATCATCTTTATCATCGTCGCCAAAAATATAACCACCATCATCAGTACCGTTATAAGCATTCTCACCAATATGACGAGGATGACGCAGCTATTTGGCTGCTTCCCGAAAGAGCCTGCCATACCTTTAACAAGACCCAAACTTTAATGAACTGGATATTCATGGGCATTAACGGCCATCAGTCTATTACATTTGAGATAAGCGATGCTCAATATCTCAAGTTTTTGTTCGATTTTTTTTTCAATTGTTCTGTGTGCGGATACCACAGAGTTCCAGGATGGTATTTAGTTATATTGTTTACAGTAGATCGCAGCTACAGCTGATGGTAGCAGTGTTTCTCTTTCAATTAAATGCTTTAGTCAAATCGCCTTTGAGTTATGTAAATAAAGTTTATGTAGAATTTCTACGAAGTTGAGAGGCATCTGTCACCATAGCCTGCCGACGTTATCTTTTGTACTGACAGATGGAAGAAAGAAATAGAACTCGTCCGATACGCGGGTTATATTTCTAAACAACATCATCATCACCATCACCATCACCAACACCATCACCATCATCATAACCAACATTGTCATTAACATCATTATCGTTACCACATGTATCATTATCTTTTTCACCATTATCTTCTTCATTATCATCATAATGATAAATATTAACACTACCATCATAATCATTGTCATTGTATTGCCATAACTATGTTCATCTTCACCAATTGTTATTATCATCACACCCTTATCGTCTTTGTTATCATCGTCATGATAATCATTAGCATCATCACTATCACATCGTCATTGTGGTCATCATTATATGATTATCATTGCCATCGTAGCCACCAGTGTCGTTGCTTACATCATCAGTACCATGATTCTCATCATCATTATCATCATCATTGTCGTCATCATCATCATCATCATCATCATCATCATCATTATCGTCATCATCGTCATCACAATCATCATCACCATTACCACCATCATATCATCATCACTATTATCTTGCTTACTAGTTGGACCATTTGATGGCAGACTCTTCGGTTTGCCTTGAACTCCAGAAAAATATTGGATGAGAAATACCACTAGATCGCAAAATATTGCCTTTGCTGGCCCCGGTGACTTTTACCGAAAGACCCAGAACGGTTGCTAGGGAGAGCGTGAGGGGGAGGGGACATATCCGTAAACATTGTCGTACTTGGTGAAGCCAAGGGCTGAGTCATACAGGGACCCACGCGTACTAGTAGTGAAATTTGATTTCATATCCATTTTCGGCAAGGTTGGGGGCGTAGTTGTCAGCACTACAATGCCTTTAAATGATGTCTGGGGTATAGACTTTCATTTCAGCAAACTCAACAACATAGAACAAATAACAGGAGTCCATACATATATATTTCTTCTTCTTTTCTCTAATTATTTATTTTCTCTTTTTTTTTAGTTTATATCAAACAGTGCATATTCGATTGGAACTGTATAACCCCTAAAAGAGAGTAACCGTACTCACATTTCATATGGATTTTCAACAATAACTTTAGGACAAACATCGTACTTACTCGCTGTATATATTATACGTGCAGAGCATGTGTATAAACTTAACATTACTGGTCTTCACGACGTTAATTGCTTCAGGTTTGAAAATAATACGTTTATGAATTGACTTCCGGCATTTCCAAGTTCTTTTTTTCTTTTTCTGTCAGAATATATACCTTTTTTTTTCTTGTCTGAAAGAATATATATATATATCATATATATATATATATATATATATCAGATGGGGCGAATCTTCATTTCTGTAAATTGGACGTAACAATAAGTACCGGGTAAATAATACCAATAAATACTTGGATTACAAGTACTGGCATCGTAGTCTCCGTTTAAATTGGAATAATAGCAGTAACGGTACCACCAGGCCCCACGATAATACTGGGCACAGTGATAACTATAAACATCGTTGTCCCGGTCCTTCGTTGAGAACTGGTAGCCACGGTGATAAGTCAGAGCATAACCGTCAGGATTGCTTTGAGAGTCTAAAGGAAACAATAACAGGTTGATAGATTTACGAATTTTTTGGCAGTTTTGTGACTTTAACACATACGCGTCTTAACCTTGATTAAAAACCAGTTCCTTATGCATAATTCCAAAGCTGTTAAAATTTACATTTGCCGCTAAACACAGACTACTAAAGAATTTTTGAGATACCCTACATAAACAAGCACAACCTTGTATTTATTCAATAAAAGTGTCACAATTTACGTGTATTATACATATTTTAATGCTCGGAATGCTTCGTGACCTTTGTTGTTTTGTTGTTGTTTTTTCTTTGTTTGTTACTTTATTGTTCCTTTTTGCTTCTTTTGGTGGACTGTATCGCTACAGAGTTAAAGATAGTAGATTTTATCACCCACCTCACCGAATTTCCATTGATTTCAATGTGAGGGAGTCAAATACTTTGTTCCAAATCGACATATTTTCACTGTTGATACTGTCGTAGGGAAATTTATTTGATAAGGAATATTACGATGCTGCATGATATATGAGTGATATAATAGTATCCCAATGTACCGAACAACTAGTTCCTAGTACCATTCGTCAATGGCTTTGGGGAAGCGAAAAGTAAACATCTTTGCTAGGCTTATTTGGAACTTTCATAATCGGTTTCTCTGTCTGTCGCTCTCCATATCCAGAACATTATGTCATTGGCTAATTTGTTACTGCAATATTTAACTGTTAAAATTATCATTTCTCTCATTACTTTCCCATGTTGTATTGAAATAACACAAATACACATTTTATGTCCCACGACCGATATTCATCGATGATTGACTTTATTTGTAAACGCACATTTGCAACGCTGCAAGCTTTTGTTTCATAGTCGAATGCACGGAAATGAGTACAAACCTGCCGTCCCACTGTACGATCCCACCTCGGACAAGCGATAGTTGTCGCTCTCATCATTGATACGAAAGTTGTCGAACTTGGCGTAATATGGGGCTCCCTGATTATTGACTAAATCAATTCGTATTTCATAGGTCTTTTGATTTGTCAGGTAATACAGTTTATCGTTCCCAAGCCAAAATTCGTGATCGCGTGATCCGAAGCCATTTTTGTAACTGTCCCAGTCGAGATAGAAATCCTCAGACCCATTCACACGACGTTGGAATACCTTGGGAGGAATAAGGAAACCAAACGATTGCCACTTACTGAAGGAAATTGTAGATGTAATACATAGCAACCATGTTTTGGTGTTAAAAATCACAACCATATGTGTAGTGTTAAGGTTCCCTTATGGTTCTTCAGAAGAGCATCATGATAGTACCAGATTCAAATTGTTTAGGTTTCAGATGTACTTGCATGGATATGATTTATTTCTTGCTGATTGAATACTTTCTAGCGTTCGTCCAACCTTAAAGCGGTCGGCTATGTAGATTAAGTGTTTCAAAAGAGATAAAGATATCCACTGGTATTTACAGGTTGAAGAATAAATTAATTCAATACTTGTTCTCACTGAAAGTGATTGGTGATTTGTGGACATGTATTCTACGATGTTCACCAGATCTCAGTTTAGATACATGATTTCTACTACAAGGGGACAGGTAATCTCTCAAGGGCAATGGTTCACTTTTGCTGTCACTTACCGTCCATCCACCGCCATCTGTCATATTACAGTACACTTCAAAGGCTGAGCCAGGCCAGTCGGTTGGTGTTATCATGTAAAGGCCGTTATCTCTAAATCCAGCATCATAAATTTCCTGGCAATCTTTACAGTTAGAGCATGCGTTCTGAGAGTAACATTGTCTTATATTGTCTCTAACTTCACAAACTTCACCGGCGCCGCAGTTATAGCTATCATTCCAGATGATTGCTCCATTAGTGCAAGTACCCTTCCTTGTGCACCCATTGTTGACATAAAACTCGCCTTCCTGTGAGAAACAAAATATATATAAAAATAATTTATGTTTCATCAGTCCTTTTCTTTCCTTTTATAAATTTTGCAGTTCATTTTCATTTACATTTTGGCAGTTGGATTCAAAACAGAATCCATATCTTTCCATTTTAAGGTTCCTGATTTGCATAACCAGAAGAGACATTCCAATATCGCGTTTTAAGTTATTACACATATAAAACATAAACATCCACATCAAACATTACATTAGGTGAACTTAATTTAAAAAAAAAAAATAGCCAAACTTGTGAATGACATCTTACAGTAGAACGTAGATTCGTTATGTACGAAAAGGCTGTAGGAATGATCGAAATGTACCCTCCACAAATGTATGCACCAAAAGCAAAGAACGGGTATATAGGACAATGTTTACCAGTATTATCTTTTGAAGTTCTTCTACGTAACATCCGCATTGATTTTCAGGAACGCACTCATTGCCTTCGATGAAGAATCCTTCAGGGCATACACAGGCTTCTACCTTAGTACAAGCATCACTCTGGCAGTCATTCGGAGCCTCACAAGTTCGCTGACAAACGTCATTACAGTTGCCAAACACCATGTTGGTACCACAGAATGTTACGTTCTCTGTTAAAAGAAAGTAAAAGATATAAGGAGATGCTTGATGGTTGCCAATAAATGTAAGCCTTACTGAGTTGAGAAACAGTATGAAAAGTAAGCATGAAAACCGAATCTAAAGAAAATAAAATCTCTGGTGATATACCGCAACAAGGTTTCATTGTCTCTTTCAAAAAAAGAGGAAAAAATAAATACGATTAAACGTTTAGCCATTGCAAATAAAAAAGAAAGAAAATATAACGCAGTTACCTATTACGACAGAATTTTCCCCAACGTTCACAAGTTTATAATCGGTGAACTCATCACTTATACGGAAGTTGTCGTAGACAAGTCTGTTTGAAAAACCACTAAATGTCGTCATTTCAATCACAAGTTGGTAACGCTTTTGATTTGTTAAGAAAGAGAGTCTTTCATTGCCAATCCAGAGTTCTTGAGATAAAAATCCAAAACCAGATTTGTAGCTTTCCCAGCTTCGGTTGAAATCAATAGCGCCATCGACACGACGTTCAATTACCTGAGTGAGTGATCGAAAAATTGATGAGAATTGTGTGTTATCTGTGGTGTGAGTCAGGTTATATATTCTATGAAGTTCAGTGCGACTAAATATCTCTTACTATCCCCTTCGCCTGATTTTTTTCTCGAGAAAGTTATCAGGCCATTTTCAATCAGAGCATGCTTTCCAATGTAGTATCATTTCGTAGTTCATTAATATATCAGTTAATACGTTTCTCTCCACGATAAGAGGCAAGTAGTCAAAATGTATTGAGAACGTTGCCTTTAACATAAAAGATGAGTTGAATGCTGATTAACTATTTGATAAACAAATACGGAAAACGTTCTTGTGAAGTGATGTGAAGAATTTTCCGGAACTAAAAACCTACCGTCCATCCACCTAACTCGTCTGTGGAATCACAAAATACTTCAAAGGGATCCGAATAGCCATCTGGCTTGATTGTGAATACACCGGTAGAGTTATGGGATGAACACTGGTCGTGAATTTCTTTGCAATCTCTCGGGTACGTTGATTGTTGATAAAAGAAAAATGAAGATCCTACAGGATGCAAAATATTTTTTTAGTTTTAATAGTTGCTTTGTTTCAATAAATTAAGGTATAAGATTTTTTTTTATCCTAGTGAATGTACTTGACAATTCATTGTTTTTCAGAATCACTAACAGAAATTTCAAGTTGCGATGATATAGCAAGAGGTTTTGTGATACAGGTTACACGAAAATGCACAACAAACAAAATGACTCAACAGCTGTTTAATAACTGGAAACATAAAAGTGTATACAACTGTCAATTTCTTGACGAAGGATAATTTCCATGGTATAATTCTAGAGAAAAAAAATGGTATAGATCTTACCTAATTTATTTTCGTTGCTCTCCTGTAAACAGGAAAAAGAAAGAAAAATAATCAGTTAACACAAGTGTTTCGAAATAATGAATTGTGTGATAAGGCAATACTGAAAATGTGATACTGTCATTGCTATTTGCAAGCAATGTAGTTTAACAAGAATATGGCAGTTTGTTTTTGGAAGAGAAATGAAAGTTAAAAATACAAAAGACAGTATTGGAAAGAAAATTTAGTGTTTATTTTAATTAAAAGATCTGTTCAAACTGCAACAAAACTTACTTAAAGTGATGATATGAAGACAGTATATGTTTGCTTCTCTATGGAATCTCTGGTTCATTTTACCGACAGAATACATAATGCACCATTTTAGTAAGATTGACGGGGTGAATATCTGTTAATTGAGTTTAAAAAACAAATTTAGTTTTGTTGTGAAAGGAAACGATATAAAAGGGCTACGTCGTTTACTTACCTACGCATTTTAAAGACAATTCAATATATCATTTTGATCGTTTTTGACAAATTAGGAAAACCATTGAAAAAGGAAGTAACTGAATAAGGTTTAGTATAGGAGCGTAGCATATGGGTGCTTGACATTTACATTTTACCGTTCTTAGAGTTTTTTTCTCATATTGTGTTATTTATCGAATTATAAAGACTGACATTAAAAATGTATACACAACGGACAAACTTAAATTTCATTTTTCTTCGAAAAGATAGTAAAGATGAATAAGTGAGATGTTCTACACTGTGCATTAATTCTCTGTCCAATTACCTAAGACAAAATTCTAAATTATTTTCAAGAGTCCGTTGCCGGTATGTTTGAATGACGTAGGCTCCATGGAGAAAGAACGGTTTGGTATGCCACGAACTATCGTTTTAAAAGCTGAAGAATATTGAATAATCTGTGCTAAGTAAATGTCGCAGTGAAACATTACACATTTTCTGACGGTATGCGCATTATACGCTACGTGGCACTAAACAAAGATATATGTCTGTCATTTGAAGAAATTGATCTTTCTTGTCCTTGGCAGAGTGTACCTTGATTTTTGAGCTGTTTTTATTTGTATTACGAAATAATGAGTGAAGATATTGCCTTACACTGGGTGTAAATTTGATGTAAATTTACAAGAAAATCATCCCCTTCCCTGGGTTTAGACAACGAAACGTACAGTAGCAATCACATTAAAAAGACATTTTTCTATGTGATCATATGTAACAAACACAGTAAAAGCAAGTAACAATCAATAAATTTGTTTCTTACTTAAGTCATATGTAGTTTCTAATAAAAGTAATTTGATGTTACTTTTAATTTGCTCTTTCCTGTTAGAATAGCGATAGATGACAGGAATCATATATGATTATTTTCATCTGTGTGCTCGGGCATAAATTTACATCGACCTGCCTTACAGTTGTTTATTTTCACTTGTGTCTTCGTTTAGATTGTTTACGCTTGTATTTGACAAAAATAGTTAGGAGCAACGATGATCTATTTGGAAAAGGGTAGCTTATGTTTATGCTAAACGCATTTTTAGAATAAACTTTTTAAACGTTGAGTTTCGAAAAGTCCAAATATCCTAGTTTAGTGTTACAAAATTAATTAAAAGAGGGAGTGGGTATAAATCTTTATTTCTTTCTACAAATATCCTAGTTGAGAGTTGCCAAATTAATTGAAAGGAAATAGAATGCATCAGTGTTGTAAACTTTTTACGATGGCTTGATACTATGAGTGTGTATTTGCTGGCATGTTAAATGAATGAAAGTGAATGAAATCTCGGAATAAATAGAGGAAGTTACATATTGATGTGAAGAAAGAAAATGGTTTAAAATGATAATCATCTTTGAAATCATCCTAATATTGCACTTCATGTAAGTTATTACTTACAATTGCAACTTATAACATTAAAAAAATAATTTTTGTTACTTTCATGTATATATTATTTTATCCATTAGCTGTCATTAAAATCTGCTTAAGAATACTTGTTTTTTTTTTGGCGTGTTTAAATTTGAATTTTCTAAGTGGTACAAATTAAGTCCTAACTTTATCAAAAGATAGTAGAAGTAGCTAATGCAGTGTGATATATTTTATCAATACCTTTTAATCGATGCAGCTTAACGCTCTCATGTTATTTAAAATTCATTACAGTAATATTTACTAATTCTTTTAATTGCATTTTGCTTCACACCTTTTTAATTTAGTAATTGATTTCTTTGCAATTTCTTTTATCTGTGTATCAGAAATTCAAGTGACTTTTGTGCAAGAAAATATTTGAAAGTATCACATTAGCACAGATCGCATAATAAATGTTATAGATAATCCGCATTATTTTGGGTTATTTTGAACATGAATCTTTTTTTTCATATGATAAACATGCATTCAATTGATTAGAATAATATGAAATTTCCATATATATGCAAGTCAGATCGTTGACAAAGGACATATTAACACCAAATTTGTCTATGATTGGCACACATAGTATTTGTTTGCTTTCTTTTTACTTTAAAAGTAATTCAGTTTCAACCTTCTAATAAATTTGGTATCTTTGTATTTTTCTGTATATATATATCATTTTCGTAAACTCTCAATGGGAAAAATTTGAGATCCCAATAGTAAAGTGATTGCGTGTGTACTGAAAAACAGAAGGATAAGATTATGTTCGATCTTAACTTTTTCTTTATTTTTAAATTGTACACGCCATATTGTACATTGACGGACTTCACTTGTCAATGAAGGAAAATGACAGTAACTACTTTGAAAAGCATCGGGATTGGCATTAAAAATAATAATCATATTTGAAAATGAACGTTTCTTACTATAAGCGCATACATAATGAATATGCAACAGTACAGGTCTCACCGGTGTATCAAACACGTACTACTCAAGTCATCGCTACTTGGTCGGTGTCGGGAATTGTAGTATTTGGTGAAAGTGGGCACTGTATTTACAAATAACTAAGTTACAAACTGATCACAACATTGCTGCTTCAGTGATTATGTTGTTTTGACAACTGAATATCCAATGCCAGTATACATCCCATTGGCTTGTTCAAAGAAGCATACCGTTAATTTAAATGAAAACTGTCAACCACTGCATTATCGTTTTCTACACTTTTTGCAGTTGTGTTAGAAGAATTTGAAATCATATGGCAGAATTAACCAACTGAGACCTATTTATTTTCCATGATTGTCTGAATGGTGGAATTAAAAGCTTTACCAAACTTTTGGAGATGAAATTTCAACGTTTTTCCTTTTTGCCTACACCAGCAGTCACTTTATCATTAGGTAAGCTTGTCTACATAGATTCCCTACTCAAAAATTTGTATTGATTGATTTTTTTTTTTTTAACTTTATAGGCATATTATTTGCAGTGTGTTATTTATTGTAAGACATGTCAATCACCATTAGGTACTGAATATCGGGAATATGCCACACGATTATTATTTTGTAGCCTATATGTAACGTCAGCTTGCAACGTTAGTGTCAACATTTTGTAAGATTTATCATATCTATAACCATTAAAGAATAAATGCACACAAGAAACTGCTAACTACAAATTTGTGCTTCTAAATTTAGTTTATTCCTATGTGATGAGTGCCTTCTCATATTTTATGTAAAATTACAAAATCATCAATAACAATTTTAAAAAGTGGTCATTCCAGATTAAAAAGTAGTAAGTATTTTTGTGTTTTGCAGAGTTTTTGTACTAAAACTACTAAAAGGAGATTATTTGAAAATGAAAAAACTTACCATTCCATGTGATATGACGATAAGCGCTGTCCAAACGAAAAATAAACTTGTAACTGCTGAAGGAGATAAATTGAACGTCACTTTGAGAAGTTTTACTTCTTCTGGTGCAACGTCTCCGCTCCGAAACTCTTCTTGGCAATGATATTTATCTATACATGTAAACCTTGACATGTTTGCAGGTATAGAAGGTAGTAATTATTTACGGTGGAAAATACTGACCATGCAAATGAACATCTTGCCCGGTTCCTTGAAGATTCTTTCCAAATGTACAACTTTTTGACATCCGTCTATTGCATCAACAAGAAAAGAGGAAGAAAGGTTGAACGACACTCCAACAAAGCACAATGTAAAAAAGTAGTTCGCGATGTCATTTTCTAATGCAGTATGCGTTTAGTAAACGTGTAAATCACATGAAGTATTGCTAAATCTTAGACAGATAATACTCTGAAATTATGTCACACTCATATTTATATATATATAATGTAAGCTATTTATATTGATAATACAGAATATTCCAAACGCCTCATTCACCATGTTTTCCTTTTTTTTCTTAAGAGAATATAGATTTTGAACGTTTTCCATTACACTTCTCTCATTTACGTCAAAGAGATCAAAGTTATGTGGATAATACGGACGACGAACTGTAGCAACACAGAACAAAAGTTCTTGTTCCAAACTGAGACATTTAGTGGGTTTTAGACGATTAAACGATAAATTGATTGGTCTACCTTATCAGTTACAATCCCTAATTAACTGGATTTCTAAAGGAATTAAAAATTAAGATTTTTCTTAATACTTTCTTACAATTTTAGACTTTACAGAAAATGAGTCCAATAATTTCTCCTCCGTGACTTTTTATTCACGTCTCACTCTGTGCAACACTTATCTCTAGACTTATTCTACCCATTCCCTTCTTCCATCTTTGCATTGAAACTAACAATTTTCTTCTCTCTCCACCTCTCTCTCTCTCTCTTGCGCATCATGGCGAAGAGATTTCAATCTTTAGATACCACATATTGAGCACAACTCTACGTACAAAATATTCAAGAAAAGGGATGGATAAAATGAGCCGGAGAGCAAGAATGCTGAATCTGAATGAGTAAGACTGCACGTTTGTTTTGGTTCTTTGATAAATGCATCGGATCTCAAACGAGTTAGTAACTTTGAAACTACCGTATCGATGTTCCTAACAGTAGGTGGCTGTCGCATAAGTGAGGCTTAATACATTGCAAAAAACACACTAATTTATCAAATATCAAAATAGTAAACTCTCAAAAATCGGGGGGGGGGGGGCTATTATACTTTTAGGTCCTCTTCTCTATCATCCTCCTCTAGCTTCATCCTCCTAGTTTCTCCCCTAGATAGTACACGCTACATGTGGGAAAATTTGCTCTGTCGCTATTGGAAAAAAAATTCTACAAATATTGTGATGTTTGATTGTAGTGTAATGTGGTTCTGCTTTTCTCTGGTAACGGTAATTTAATGCATTAAGGGACAGTTCCTTACTCACGTTTACGTAAGCTAATAGCAATCGTTATTAAACAATAGAAAACTACATATGGGGATATGTTCTAACTGTAATTCCATCTCGGTGTATCACTTGTGGTCAATTGTGTAAACATGAAAATCATAACATTACAGTTATTCAATGCCAGCGGGGTCTGTGCCTTGTTTTCCTGACACGCTGAATTTTTGTCTCTCCTATTTGCTAAGACACCGACTTCTTTAATCATTTGTGTACTATGTAGTAATGTGAGACACTTTTGTTAACAAATATTGTTATCGTTTAGAAGTAAACTTACCTATAGCCTTTACCACATCTTGTTGACACTTGAGAGATAAGAAAAAAAAAGTGACAAATGGTGATATTTTAATTCTAACTGCATTTCTGTTTCTGTGATTTGTCTGTTCCTAAGTTTGTGTACTATCAGAGTCGGTTTTTACAGAACATTCCTTCTGTAATGTTATAGTTGACCAACGTTAGGCCATGCCTTGTATCCGCTGACTTGGCTAGTATAGCAAAAGACAACTATTTACGTTACATAAGAAACTGAATATTGTAAGCAATTGATGTCTTAAGTTACAGACAAGGCTTTTGCTTTCGTTTTAAATTGTTTAATTTGGTTTTCTCAGGCAGCACCAGCTTCCTCGACTGAAGGTGTAGCTTGCCAGTCACACGCAGCTCATGTCGTAGTTTAGTGAAACTGTTAAAAAGATGACGACATGAATACGGAATGTCAACCGGATTTCTCAATTAAAGTGACGGTAACCAGTGATCTTTATTAGGTTATTAAATCTGATGCTTCTAGCTGAAATATGAGTTGAAAACTTGTCAGTGAAAGTAAAATTCCATGGACTATGCCATGTCCATTACAAAAAAAAATCATTGTTTAAACTCAATTTTGCGTACATGACTATTCATATCTATTCCTATAGTTCACTTTAATTTCAAGTAACGGGGATTGACTGCTATGCTCTCTTGGAGAGTGAGAGTTTTGTAGGGCCAGCAAAGATGTTGAGACAATTTGTGTACTCAGATATCTGGAGGATGAGTGCATAATTCTCTTCCAGATTTTGAGACAGGTGATCTATTTCCTTACTATTCTTTCCGTGAAATACAGACGAAGAACACAGATTTATGACTAGTCGATTACCAGTACAACTCATATTCCAAATTTAAGCTAGATTTGATTTGTTCCAAAAGAATGGGAAAAAACTATACATAAGTAGCCTATTTAAAAGTCATTTAACAAATAGAGACGTCGCTGATTACAATTGCATTTCTCTTAATAATGCTAAACAGAAATAATACGGTGAGCAGATATAACCCGTGTGGGTTAACCCAGTCATATCAAGTAAGTATCATATCATAGTAAGTTGATTAGCATTACCACATTGAACGAATCCACCTACCAGGTCAATAAGTTTGAAATTGAGATGTGATATGCTACGCGTGATGTGCTACCCAGAAATATTAGGATGGACATGTTTCGAAAATGCAATCACTTAACTCTCGTGTAATTATGTTCGTAGTTTATCTGTTATTTTCTGTAACGATGACTACCTAAAATAGAAAGGAATGCAAGTAAAGTCGAAACATACGTATGGAGCTAACCCATTGATCCAAATGAGCAATCGTTTGCTATATAGACTAAGATGTCATATCGTGATCCACACTGGTTGACATACGTGTTTGACACACGTTGTTTGACGTTAAGTTTCCTTGGATCGTAGAGGATAGATAGAGTTTGAAGATGGACATGTAAGAAAAGATAGGGGGAAAATATCAGGCAATAGGTTTCTGAATGAAATCCAAGCTATATTAGCAATGATTTTCATCGTTACACTCAAATTGCAACTATTGGAAAACAAAGACCTGTGAGACATTGTTACGATAAACATTTCCATCCGTTATTATTATTATTATTTTTTGGAAATTAGATTGTAGGAAAACGATGGAATACTATAACAAATATACCAAGACACAAGGTCTATGTTGACACTATCACGTTCTTTGTTCTTAGTTCTTGCCTCAAATTGTCTATGCTAACATATATATCCCACGCAATAGAGAAACATATTGATATGCATTCCAACGTTATGTTTACATAAGCTAATGTTACAAAATTTAATGAGTTGTTTCCCAAATAACATCTGGGCAGATCTGTATGATATAGTATGAAGTTAAATTATCACATAGCCTATTATTTGGCTTTTTTTGCTGACATGCCAGTCTGGAGTAGCAACCACCTTGGTCTATTTAAATAGGACGAATCTTCAATTTAGAAACGTTAACCTATAAAACACTTTTAGTTAGTTACTCACAATAAAAATAATAGTAACAGGCGTATCAGTGATCATTCAGTTTAGAATAAATAAATGAGAAGCCAACATTCTGATCGTGATTATTTCAACCCATGTAGGGCTCTACCGATTATTCAAATGGTAATCTCTTTTCTTCGTTCAGAACTGATGATTGGGATGATATGTCAGCTGACATCCTATCACTACTAACACGACTGTTTAGAAAATCATGCACACAGCAATTTCCAGTAAACACACATGATATATCGTTAGGTATCATTCTATCCGTAATCTATCCCATGGACTAACAAACTGAAATAACGACCTATAAACTAGCTGTTTGCATGCACTAAACGTCATATCAGGGATTACCTATCATTTGATCGGTAACGGTATCATAGCGTTAAAGCTCCAAGTAAATTCAGATTTTGAACTTAAAAGGGTATAAGTTTTGTGATGTGTTCCGGAGACATCACAACTTGCCTCTCGGATCTAGGTATTACTACAATTTTGATTTTCTTACACAATCTTAACTCCTTTTAGTAGGTCTAATTTGCAAAGCACCTGTGTTGTTTGATAGTTGCGTAGGCTCTCCTTCATGTAGTCGCCTGTGGTTTGTCAATCGTCCGCACATTTCATTGTGCATAAACGTGTTCTTTCGTTTCTTGACCTGTGCCCCTTGGCCTTTGAGCTATGACGTCATCTGACACTACACGTTGAACCCGGGCACCTACCCACCAAGTTTGAAGGTCATCCGACTTACTGTCTCAGAGAAGATCGTGCCACACTTTCACGTGTACTCACACGCACCCATTACCAATTACACACAGATATTTGGACTTCAATTCTTAACCCCAGTCGGCAATCACAATGCATGTCCTATGTATACCATGAGGTACACCATGTAAGATCTACTTACCAACCAAATTTCTATTAAATACTGTACAAAGTGTAAGATGGGGTACCACTTAAGTGTCATTTCTTTAGCAAATCGACAGTTAAACGAGGTACAATATCTCTCCCCTGTTTTGGTATCTACGTATACTACGTATAGGGATGAGATAACATGCGTCATAAGCACCTTTCAGTCAAGAATAAATACATAAATCGGACCACCGCAACCATTGTGATAGTGAGTATTCCAAAAGACATAATTACGGCCGTTATTCAAATCGTTTTCACTTTTCACTGTTTAGAACTTATGATTTAGGGGACATGTCAGAACTCCGTCAGGTCTATCGTGACTGTCTGTAAAACAGAAAAGCAATCACACTAGCAACTCCCTGTTCACACAAATTATAAACTTATAAATTTATGAACTAAAATACCGGCCTTGAAGATTACCTCTTGCATGCAATGTAGGTTTTATCAGAGATTCACTATCTATGATGTTATCTGTCACGGTGTGTCCTATCATGGCATTAAAAAAATAATTGTAAATTCAGATTTTGAGCTGGAATGGCTGGACGGTTTGGGAGGTGTTCAGGCTCCCAAGACAACTTGGTTCTCGGACCACTGTATCACAACTTCGACATTTTAAAGCAATCTCACCTCTTTTAATGGTCCTGATTTTCACTTCATAAGTACTTGAATTGGTGATCTTAAACATCCATGTAAATAAACGAACGATAGTAAGTAACTAAAACCATATTGAAAATGAAATCTGTCTGGTTTAGGTAGTTCAGGCACAACTTCACACATGCTGGTATTCTACCTTAAAAAGTTGACATGTATAATACCACTTTAACTTCGTGTCTACGTGTTCCTCTAGTAAATTAAACTACGGCACCTCTGAAATTATTGAAATTATTTCATCTATTAGGACATTTTAATTTAACCTGTTCATCGTTTTTTTCCCAACTTTCTGCTCAAAATAAATTTTCACAGATGGGTCTCACTGAAAAAGAAAACCGTTTGGTTTGAAGTAATGCACAACCTCCTGTGTGTCATTCAGGTTTACCAGTTGATTCAAAGGAGATGTTACTGGAGTTATGTAGAAGGTTATTGGGACCTAGAATAGAGCTTACAACCAAATAGTAGGATGAGAAGATTTGTACATAGTACATAGATACAGATGCCCTGTAGCTTCAATATAAACAGTAACAGGTGAACCTAATGGAGGGCGCTGGTCACCTTACAGCGTACTTCGTACTTGTGTTGAATTATCATTAAAATAAACTATTTAAGGGTCATCAAAGCATGTGGTTTATGTATATTCTGTCGTACGTTAGTTCTTCACGTATATTTCTAACAATATAACCCGCGATGTCTCTTTAAATTGTCTTACATACAAGTTTTAAGAGGATGTAAACTTTGATCATTTTTTTTTACATTTCATCGACTGATATAAGGTTAGGGTACACAAAAATCGCCCACATTGGAATCAGCAACAACCATGCAGTACGCATGCGTTGTGAGTTTGAACCAAATTCCTTGTACACATGTGTCTATCGATCATGCAAAATCACTGATCATTGTGTTCTCCGTTAAGGACTAAGAATTTTAGAATTTCCAATGTGGCAATGTAATCCTTAGCACTGGTGATTCCAAAGCCATAATGTTGACATTTGCAACCCATAAATAAACCTTTACACAATGTACATAATGCAGAGGAGTCAGCTCCATATCCATAATAAGGGAGTAGCATTACGTAAATACAGTAGCACCTCAGCAAGCTTTCTGGGTCCCATACGCTGTATAATAATTAAAGCTATACCATATGCCTTCATGTCATGTGACATTACTTCGTGCCGAATTGTTAAAACAAAAACAAAAAAAAATCTAGGACAGGACCAAGGACTGACTCGGACACGATCTGCTCTGAAACAACTTTTGTCACGCACATTTTACTAATTTGACCCCAACCCCTTATCAATATTGTAAAAAAGAGCATATTGTTGCTTATTGAATTCCGTAAAATCCGAAAGCGAATATGTTACACACTTTAAGAGGGACAGCTTCATCACTTACCGGCAATATTTATGTGATATATTGAATGAATATAAAAAAAAAATATTCTGTCTACAATGAGTTGTGCAGTTCTGGAGACACAAATTACAAAGACGAAGTTAAATGAAGTAATATTTACTGTTCCTTACTCTCAAATAACAGTGGAAATGAAAGCACCACACACAGTGGGGAAAAGGTTTAAATCGTTTACACTTCTTTGTTATGTAGATTGCAAGTCACATTCTATGGGTGACATATATGCTTTTCAAATTTATGATTATCACTCTTAACGGATTTACTCAGTCGATGAAGCATGACACAGACCATGTCAGACTTCTATTGCTGCTTTATACATTTGGAGAAAAATAAATTGTCACAATTTCGCCATAAACTTACATTAGTGTTTGACGTTAGGCAGAAAGATATTATCTATTTAGTTAACTCGAAGATATATATAATGTTAATCATTTCAGAGCCTGCATCAGTCACTTTTTATGCGTGTCGGTTTCAAATTTAAATCAAACCCGCCGGATTTGATATATTGAATGAATATAAAAAAAAATATGATATTCTGCCTACAATGAATTGTGCAGTTTTGTGTTTCAGCGAACCTTCCAATGTGAATGATTCTTTGTATGCCAATAAATGTTTGAGCAAGTGATATATGTTGAATAAAGGCTATCTGGAATTAAAACAACGTTAGAGTTTATTTTGAGCCAACATTTTGTTTGAAAATACTAGGAATCACTCTTGGCTGATCTGGAAATTTTTAGTACCAGTGTCGTTACCACCACCTTAATACAATATGACATTAAAAAATCGTAATTGATCAGTTCTGCAAAAGCAGATGAGCCAACCATGAATGCAATCAATTGATGCCATTCAGCCTATGTGGTCACCCCTACCTAACCAAGCATTTTCTTTTGGGGACGGACACTACAGAAAACCTGGTTTGTTGCAACAGGGGAATTGTGCCATGGTGGATTAGCCATAACACCCCAGAGCCGAAAAAATCCCAAACCTCAAAAAGATAGTTGCTGCAAGAAGAGTCAGAGTTTACCCAGTCCCAGTTCCACTTGTTAAAATTTCCTACACTTACGGTTAGAAATCATTGCATTTTTGGTTGGGTCAGATTATAACGTTTATGATTAAAATTATTTCATTGACGGATGTGTCAGTATTACATTTATGGTTAATAGTCTTTCTCTTTATGGCGGTTATTACATTACATGTATGCTTTCAGCATCTTTAAGTTTGTGGTGTGTACTATATTTGGGGTTGTTATTACGGCTATTAAGGGCATAGAGTTTTCATCGTCACTAATAGCGTAGTGCAATAATACCATAATTAACTAAACATGTACGTTCGTTGTAGTTATGTTTGATGCTTGTACTCCGTGGAGATCACAGGGTCATATAATAGTGAGAAGACTGTTTGGACTCCACAGAAGTACAGACTATTCAAAATTAAGTTCTGAAAGGAACAACTGCCATTTGTGCGTAGACATCGTGTCCACGTCAAACTATACCTCAGACATCTCGTGTAACTGAAAATTATTTCATAGATTCACACGTGCACTCTGTCTGGAAAGGTTTGTATGCCCTGTTTTAAGCAAATATGTTGAAAAAATCTTAAATTTAGTAAATCTCAAACATGTGTCGTACTATTGTCTATCAATACATAACGCTTATCCTTAACAAAGAGAAATTTAATCATACACGGCGTCTCTTTCAAACATTGGCTGCTGCTTGATCCGTTGTATAATTGACACACATGATGCTGTGTGTAATACTTTGCTATCAGAATAGTGTTAGTAGCCGTACACGAATACCTATAACGAGTAATCAGAAACAAGGAAAGTTTAATTACAAAATCATCAAGAAAATACCGATGTCATATAAGGTATAAATAAAACGATAAATCACCCACAATAAGTTGAAAACACTTTTAAGTAGATAAGCAAAGGTTCTTATATCTTGAAAACATGTTGCTATGGCATAGTTCATCTGTCAAAGAGAAATTCGAAAAGTTTCATTATGAAATATTAGAATTCCTTAATGTACCTCTGAAGAACCACCACAACCTTTATGATAATATTGTATAAGGTATTGTTGTATAAGTCAGATGTCAAACATGTCACCTGATCTGTGCCCTCCAGAGTTTCGGTATTCATTCTGCTGACAATGCAGAAACAATCAATTACTAAATGCTCATTTGAGCAGAAACATCAACTGCATTAGATATTAGGATGCAGACAGCCTAATCCAACTCCCTGGGGTGGTGAAGTGTAATCGAGCAGAGAATGAAGTGTAACAGACTTTAGAATGAACAGTTTCATGGTGAAGAATCTTGTACACAAAAAAATCTAATGGCTCAGAGCCAATGAATAACTAAAAGTGTGGTGGTTGCATACAGGGTATGTAATCGATATATATTACGAGTAATACAAATAAAATTGGAACCCTTCATACAGGTGATTATTAGTAGTAACGTAAAACGGGAATGGTTGCGTAATTGTTAGCGTCTAATTACAGTTTCAGTAGCTTTATTACTAGTGCCTGTTTCAAGAAATTATTCATGGAAGGTAATACTTTATGATTGATAGCACTAAAGTTAGCAGTATTCCTTACAGTAACTGAATTGGTAACTGCTACGTTGATCCGTTGGTTCAGTTGCTATGATTTGTAAGCTGCACTGTTAGGAGCTCATTAAGTTGAAATCCACGAGTTAGTGAGAATTTGTTCAACCATGTGGTCAACCTTTCACGTTTTACATCTGATAGGTAGGAAAACGGTATTTTGTTTATTTTTGTCACTGACTTGTACTGGTTGTGCGGCATTTGAATATGTATTCATGTGAAAAGTGTCTACACGACCTTTCAAAAACCATTTAAATCTCAAATGACTCATTCACTCAAGTCCCTTTCTATGTGACACATAATGATCTTCTTAGTTCGACCATATGTCATTCATATTTGAATCAAACTTCACAGATTCAGAAAAATTCAGTGAATGTCAGGTACCAACTCAATGTGCCTCTTAAAGTGGGTAGAAAGCTGGTAAAAAGCTAGACGTATTAAATGCCAGTACTATAACACTGTGTTTCCTATCTAGGTAGGTCAAGCCAGTGGACCTGTAATTAGTTCATACCGACACCAAAATAAACCCTAACACCACTTCAGAAGAGCTTTGGCAAAATTAGATCCATTAGGGTAACAGTAACACGGTGATCTGGACATAGTTTGGCCTTTAGTACGTTACCAACATGGTTACTTAACATAAGTTTCAACCTAGTCATTACAAAAGTATATCATCTTTTCAAAGGCAATTACTGTACTGTATTAAAATACACGATTCTCGTCTTTGATCAACTTAATCTCAAAAAAGCTACAAATGGTACCATATATGGTGGTGCCATCATCATCGACGCGATTCCCTTGCAATAAATTCCTTGGATTAATGAATTAGGCCCACCCAAAGCCGAAGTGCAGTCTAACGTTGACCAGTAGTCTGGGTTGCGATAGATAAGGGTGCTACAATCCATGTCTTTTCTCGTCCACGAGACGAATACCTTCTTCAAACTTCAGGTTTTCGATCTTTAATTTATGCCATTTTACTTGTGGATCACAGTCAGAAGAAAAAAATAATTATAAACATTTAGCAGGTCCAGAAGCTCAGAAGGTGGATTGCAATGTCAATAACAATTTCCAGTCATTCGCCTGGAAGTGCACTTCCAGTAAAGCTCAATAATGCTAATATGACTATAACGACTGAAATCCAAGGCCATGCGTCCTACTGTATCGTCATGGGTTTAAGTCCTTTAATTGCTATTAAATTGCTAAAGGTTTATAAAACACTGTGAAAGTTGTGGATAAGCAACAGGAGTTTTAGAAAACCCTACTCTTATTCCTCACAGAGTCCTGTATTTGTGTGTAAGATGAATAGCAGTTTGTAGAACAAAACACAATTGAACTCCTTATGAGGGACACACTGATACCCTTGTTAACACAATGCTGCACTTGATGTTGGTCATGTTGTCGGAACACTGCGATGTCGGTGTTGGTGTCGGAAACTTGAGGTGTCGAGAATTTTGCTGGTTATTTGTTTTTATTTTTTCTTTGTTGTTGTATTATTTTCTATTTCATTACCTTCTATTGCGAGGATCTCTGATACCACTACTACCGTCTACATTCACCAACAAGTTACAATGCCACTGATGCATTCCATACATCATGCCATAATTCATAATGTCATGACACGTATATTTTTACATTTCATTTTAAATTTCACAGTGGTCACATTAGATATTGAAGCCCCATCAGTATTGCTAATTGACCCACGGTCACACTAGGAGAATAAATCTGGCTTTGCAATGGCAATTTAATCAATTTTTGTGGTACTGTGCTACAAATTCATAACAAGACAGCAATCCACAAAGTTGCGTATGTATCGTCATCAAGCATTGATTTCACTGACGACCGTAGGCACACAAAGCACATGAGGTAAATCTTAATACGCACAATGTGGTGACCGTTCAAAAAACAATTCAGAAATCTATTATTCATATAGTGATGATGTTGGAACATTGTAGTCAGTTCAACCACAGACCGTCATAGCTTATATTAAAGAAGGGGGCTTGAAACAACTACAAGTAATTGGTTGGTAACAATATTCTGCCTGAAGCAAGATGGAGACTGGTAAACGTTATACTATAGGACTGTGGAATGGAAAGAAGTGTACTCATTTAATTGACCAGGGACATGAAAATCATAAAGACAGATTACGACAGTATCAGAAAATAGTAATATTGCTGTCTAACGTAATATGACTTGCCAACTGACAACTACCAACGTAAAACTACACTTAGCTCTAAGGAGTCAACATACTGTGTACACACAGTTGGTGTATATTCTAAATATCAACTCTCCAGTAGTAGAAATGGTCACCGGTGTCAATGTTTCATTACGATTACGGCATTCCTTCAATTGGATAATTGATGGCAGAAAATTATTGACTGAGCAAGGTATAGGGTAGGTCGTCAAAGTCGAACTGAAATTATCACGAAAATATAAGCAGAAAATGCGTTCGCTGTAATAAATTCTTTAGCGATTTTTTTTTTTATTTTGAAACGTTCAGCTGTGATCAAATGAGCGCAGAAGCTTACACAATCAAATTTGCACTGAGGAAACACGAGTGTTGAATTCACCTGAGAATCCCTTTCTTTAATAACAGAATACAAACTTATTAAAAATTATGGAGAACATCGATGATGTAACTAGTGAATTAAGTCTGAGGTAATTGCTCTTCATGTTCTTTTTTATGATGTCATTTGTGTTCGTGTGTCCTTTAAATACAAGTTTGAAAGAACCTAGTATGTTCTACTTTTTACGTTCTAGTGTTTCAATGTTGTTAGTGCGAGGGCTGAATGGCAGAGATTTTTTCTCAAGTAGGGAGGTGTATCAAGTAAGTTGACAAGCGCTGGTTTAGACAAAAGTGTCAATGACCATACAGAGGGTGTAAGAGCACTGACACAAGGTGTCCGTGCCAGTAACACGTCCACCTACCATATCACTCACAAGGCTGTTTGCGTTGAGGGTTTAATTAAGGTCCAGGTGAGGATTATGTGATCTTGTATATAGGTATTGAAGGAACATACAATATGATGAGTGTTTCCATGGCAATCGTTCTCTCATGGGGAAGCAGTACAACATTTAGCTCTTCCAGCCAATGGACTCATTTTCTCATCTTATCTCTTATGGTGCAATTAGATGATAACAAATGTTTAAGTATAACACTTAGTTCACCAGTTTCCAATTGGTGAACATAAGGGCTAGTGCTCTACTAGTTCTTGACCTTTTGTTGAAATGTAAAAATTGACCAAGACTCAGTGCAGTTGAAGGGTCAACTCCTCTTGCTTCTGATACTATACACTCACTGCCACTTTGTCTACTTTAAAAAAAAAAAAAAAAATGTCAGGTAAACACAGAAATTTGGCTACCGAACCCACCAGGATAATTGGAATGTAGGTATAAGAAAACACCTTGTGCAGTGTATATTCATAAATTCTATATTTTCCACTGGTGACACTCGGTCATCAACCACCGTTCGAAATAAGATATTTCCTTAACACCTTGGCGGTACAGAGTTGAATACCCAGCAAATGACGGCATGGCAGATGCAATTTTGAGAGAATTGTAGTAATTAATTTACAGCTTTGGGTACACCGAATGCGAATTGGTTAACTGTACATGCCTGTGGAATTCATATATGTTTTGCATACCATCTGTACTTTGTAGCTATTTAGATATGACAAATGCTTGTTATGAGAGTAAACCATTTCAGGAAGTCATCTTGAGGTCACGCAAATGTAAATATTTCCATACAGATTATCGACCCCTTTTCAATATCTGGTACTGGCTGGACATAATCATAACAAAGGTGGTCAGGACAGCTCGAAAGAGCAAGTGTCCTCTTGAAAGAGAAGGGGGTGCAGTGTTCTTCTAGAGAGAAATTGTTTTCTCCCGTAATTTAAATGATTTCCATGTTTGATTCATATTTTTAGCTCACGCTTCTTTATTATTTCTAATTTTTTATTATAAATTGCATTTTTTTAAGGCTGACTCAATTCTTGAGTACTTTATATTTGCCTATTGTGTCTTTTCTACTACTCACTCACTCACTGCCAGACTTCATAAAGGCTGTTATAACTTTGCAGCCAGTGCTATTGTTAGAAAATACGCTTTTCTTTTCTTGCTGCATTTATCTTTGTACTTCTGTGTTTTACCTTTTACATATCATTCGTTCCAATAAACTTCAGAAAATAAACAAACTTATTGAATCAACTTTTGTTATTGTCTGAATGTATAACACTACGAGTTTTAGATGTTAAGTGAGAACATCATTAGCTTCGATAGCTGTATTTATTTAATATATTTTTATTCTTGTATAGGCTATAGACGTCTTTGGGTTTAAGGAAAGAAAACAAAGAATGTTGTACATAATTATTGAAAGCATGACTTTGTCTTTCATTTGTTAATATTGTCTGACTAAAAAAAAAAATAATGGAAGCATACGGTGGCAACTTGAAGCAGGAGCTTCCTAATGAGTGAATAAAAAAGATAATGAAACAATCCTCCAAAAGTGAACACCTGGTGTGTCGCCTACGATTAATTATTCCATACTTAGTTCATACATACTGAACTAAAAAAAATCCACTCTGATGTAGGCAACTAAAAAAAAAAAAAAAACACAGAGAAATATACATAAATGTTGAGAATATATTGTTTTTTATTTTATTCTTTATTCATTTTTAGTTTTGTACTCAAGTTTGACGTACTTTCCAACTGTTTATATTACTTCAACACATATTCGTTAATGACATTTTTATGCAGGGCTTTTCCAGCAATACGATATTTAACGAGCTTTAAATTCATTTCTATTAGATTCCAAAATGAACAGTCAAATTTTGAATAATTGATGTAGTTGTCTTGTAACGTTTCAGAAGGAGTCTTTTCATCTCGATGTTACAATATCCTGTCGATAAACGGTGAGATTTTCTCTTTCTCTCTTAGATGGGGCGGATCTTCATTTCTGTAAAGTTGATGTTGTAATAACTGCCTGGTAAGTAATACCAATAAATGCTGCTATCATCGTCACGCGGTCCGAAGGTAGTCTCCGTTTAAATTGGAATAATGGCAATGCCTGTACCACCAGGCGCCGTGCCAACGCTGTGCAGAGTGATAACTACAAGGATCGTTGTCACGGTCCTTTGTGGAGAACGGATAGTTACGGTGATACGTCAGAGCATAACTACAGACGAACTTCGACTGTCTGCGAGATAAGAGAGGAAGTAAAGACATGGACAACGCTTGTCTAGGTTATCTTTTTTTACTTCATGAAGGTACAAAATCCTATGTCTGTAATATCAAATCACCAGAATACAGTGGCAGTACTTTACATTGGATGGGGTACTTTATATCTGCGATGTAAGTATTATTATAATTATTTAGAATAATTTAGTACATATTCCAAAGAGGCAAATTTTGCAAATGAAATAGCAACAATGACGATAAAAATGTTATACATATAATATTGAGTTCTTCATATTTGTCCCTGGTATGCTGTTTTTTTTTTTTCTGTATCCATTGTGTTTTTATTTTTCATCACCCGCTGTATTTTTCCACCTATCTTTTGTGTGTATGAAATAGGGACATTACATCCTAATGATTATTAATTATTTTATACTTAAAGATCCTTTGCATAAACCCACCTCACATAGTAATTATACCTTACCACACCACAGAGAAGAAAATAATATTTTGCAGAGTAACGTGTTATAATGTGCTGTAATATTTGCAGTTATCTACAAGCATATATTGTATCTAAGGATAATACATAAAAAAAAAAAAAAATATCAATGAAAATGAGCCTGCAAATAGTAAGCATCAATGGGTATGTTTCGTTATTCTTTCTTAAGTTTACATTCTACTGAAAGCAGCATAAACATTCAAATTATTTTTACTAAATCAAAAATGTTAATCATTATTGTGCGAAATGAAGTCAAATGGAGCAAAGTTTACACACTTTGTCTTGGAAAGTATATGTGTTGGATCGTAAAGTAACTGACAAGGAGAAGACGACAATATCCTTGAAATCTCATGCTCCTCTAATTGTATCATTATACTGCATGTGCTGTGTAGTTCCACGTACATGTAGGTTGCTTACCTGTAAAAGATATCTGTTATCTACAAACTCCATCCCTTTGCAGTAATCACTGCAGCAAACAGAGGACGTGACGTCAAGAATTCTTTGACGCTCAATTTACGATATGATGATTTAAATATATGTATTGAAAACATGATTTACGTATGCAAGTCTAGAACTACCTTCTTCCTCACTTTGAAATGTTGATATTTTTAGGTCATCCATATATACATTCTTTTCAGTCATCATGATTGCAAAATAGCCTTAGTTGAATTGTTGAGACAATTTTGAGAAAGAGAATAAGCACTCACCTGCTGTTCCACTGTAATCTCCAACCTCAGACAATCGATAGTTGTCAGCCTCATCATTAATACGAAAGAGATCAAACTTGTCGAAATATGGCGTTCCATCTCTATTTACTAAGTCGATTCTTATTTCATAGTCATTTTGGTTTGTAAGATAATGCAGTTTATCATTTCCGAGCCAAAATTCATGATTTAGGTTTCCGAAGCCAGCCTTGTAGTCATTCCAGTTAAGAAAGAAATCCTCGGAGCCATTCACTCGTCGTTGAAATACCTAAGTAAGAGAAAAAGTAACCAATGCATCAAGGTTTCTTTGTAAAATTGAAAATATCGTAAAATGACGTACAGGTAATGCTATGCATCACTCTCAACCTCTTTTCATGGCTATGACCGTTGCATTGGATAAAATGTTAACAGGTTGATAATTCAGGTTACGACAAAATGTGCATGAAAGTGAAGAAATCCACCCGGTATTGGTAACACGTACAGAACACCTGACAGAGTTGGCAGAGCATTTACCCTACCTTCAATCGAATATAACATTGAGTGTTAAAATGCATTTGATAATCTTATTGAATGTACAGTTTGTAACACTATCTAGACCACAACACATAACATGTCATAGCATCAGCAAATGAATTTGTCTCCTCTGTTTTGCAAAACTGATATCTACCTAAAATGGCCACTTACAGTCCATTATCTTTTTTCACTAAGTTTTCACAAGGGATACTAGCAAAGTAATAGTTAATCAAACTTGTCCCTTACTGTCCATCCACCGCCATCTGACATGTTGCAGTAAACCTCAAAAGATGAGTTGGGCCAGTTTGTTGGACTTATCATGTAAAGACCGTTATCTGTCGAACCGGAATCATAAATCTCTTTGCAATCTTTATAGTTAGAGCAAAAATTTCCATCCTCCCAGATGATTTCTCCATTAGTGCAGACTCCCTTTCTTGTGCATCCAAGATTTACGTAAACGTCTCCCTCCTTAGAATATGCCAAAAGACAAAACGCCTTTTCAAATTATTGGACTAGATCCTTGTTGCTTAATTGAATAATAAATGCTCTCATAATTTAAAGACTTTCGAAAGAGATATTACTAATTCAGTCGACAATGGTTTATTTACGTATGAGAATATGGACATGCAAGTGATCAAACGATCATACTGAGGTTGACTCCACACAAATGCCGTCATGTTTTTTTTTTTTTTTTTACTATTGCGCATGTTATTATACTGTTAATTGGAAAAAAACTTAGAAAGCATAAAATGATGCAACCTTCATTTCTATGTACGCATCTTCTGTACAAGATTGTGTAATTTACCGGTATTATTTTATGCTCTTCTGCTATGTAGCAGCCGCAGTCCTCCATGGACACGCAAGCAGATCCGTTCATGAAAAATCCAATTGGACAAACACAGGTCCCTGCCTCAGAACAAGAAATAGGCACACAGTCGTCGGGAGCTCCACAGGTTCGTTGGCAAGCGTTTTCGCAGTTCTGGTGAACCGTATTTGTTGAACAAAATGTAATGCCGTCGCCTGTTTGAAAATTATGAAGCAATGACAAACATTTACAAAGAGCAAGATTTAAATCTGAAATTATGATAAAAACCACCACATAGAAAAAAAAGTAATCTTTTTGGAGAGTAGGTCCAATTTACTTTGACGAACCAAACAGATTAACACTGAGACATTTGTTACACACAAGCCTAACAAACATCAGTGGTGTAAATTACATCGTCAAACATAGTTTTGTAACATGACATGTGAAAAAAGTACGATATTCACCTATCGTGCCAGAATATTGACCGACATCCACTAGTTTGTAATTGCTGAAACCGTCACTGATTCGGAAGTTATCATAGACTAGCCGAGTTAAAGAATCGCTGAAAGTGGTCATCTCAATCACTAGTTGGTACTTTTTCTGATTAGTCAAGAACGAAAGCCTGTCGTTGCCGAGCCAGTGTTCTTGCGCTAAGAAGCCAAAGCCAGATTGATAGCTCTCCCAGCTTCGATTGAAATTAATGGCGCCATGAAAGCGATGTTGTATCACCTGCATGCAAACAATGATGTGTTATTCTTCCTTATAATGAAAGTAAACTGTGGGAAATTTTATCCAGTTGCAGTTTCCGTCTTTCGAAAAAAATAATATTAAACGCGTATCAACGAAATGCCCAACCATTCTCAGCGGAGACAAAAAGATTAACATGTAGCACCGATGTCGATTAATGTAATGACAAAGCATTACTTGAGAGATTTCAAGAAAAAAAAAACAACTTTCACCTCTATTTCTCAAAAATCTGGGATGCATTGGCTTTTATTGTCGTTGGCATGCATTATCAAGATAATTAAAAACGGTAAAAACAAACGCAAAACAATAAGGGATACAAAAAAACGGAGACAATTCAAAGTGAATACAAAATATAGCAAGACCAATTTTAAGATACTCACCGTCCATCCTCCAATGTCGTCTGTTGAATCACAAAATACTTCAAAGGGATCTGAATAGCCATCTGGCTTGATCATGAAAACACCAGTAGAGTTATGAGATTAGCATTGCCTCTGAATTTCTTTGCAATCTCTTGGATAAGTGGAGTGTTGGTAAAAAAAATACGATGATCCTAAATGAGGTAAAAAAATATAACGGTTTGAATCGACTTTCTAAAACTTCTGAAACACGATCTCAATTTTCGGACTACTAAAAACATTGGTGAGTTCTCAAAGATGTAAGTATTGTTACTTGTTTCATAACTTAAACATGATCTTATCGTTGACCACGGTTGATAGAAACAGTGACGGGAAGTTTGCGAAATCCTGGAATGCTTAAACAACTGTTTTAATTTCATACAGTTTTGCAGTTTTGCGATATCATAATAAACCCTTGGGTTCATATGGTTATCATAGATGGATAAAAGTAACGTTTTTCAATTTTGGAAAACACTCTTAAGACAACTTATCTGAAAACAAGAAAGTATAAATCTGATGAAATGAAATGGCTCGTCTTATGATATTATGACATATGTATAACACATATATATGATATTTACACATTTAGTCACCTTAAGAATTAAATTATAAAATATCCTACTTCTTACTACTTACTACAAGTGCAATTCATATGATAATGTGAAAGTGTAACAAACATTTATTTTAGAAATCTTACCAACTGTATTTTCATCTCCCATCTGTGGAAAAGCAAAAATGCATTTGATATAGGCAATTACAGAGAATGCAAGGCTGGTGGAATACCAAGAAGGCGGTACTGCAATAGCTCTTTGCAAGCTCTACGCATTGAACTGTCATAGTAGCTAGCTCCAAATTTTACCTATGGAATTATTTTCATTATTACTCATTATGCACAATTAAGAATGCAAAACTGAAGATATAGCAGAAGGTAAGCTGTGCTTATTAGAATTTAATACCTGGCAATAAAAGGACATGGCAGTTTGATGTTCGTAGGAGAGTAACATGAACGTAATTATATTGTGATGAAATAAATGTAATTGATTTTCATTTCTTTTTATTTGAAACAAAGACGTTTCCAACAACATCGTAACGATTAGCACAAAGAAGCTAGTCCGTTTAATATTGAAAGCTCATAAATGAAGAGATAAAGTAATATGTTCAGTATCTGGCATTACTTATCCAAAGATTCATTGAGCCAAGAATTACCGATAACTATTTTATCACAGTATTTGCTTGAACTTTAGTTGAATTGTTTAACTGTACATAGTTGATGTAGGTATACACTTGAAAATAACGAATACGTATTTTACACACAAATACGGCAAATCACTGTGATCCACTATGAAAGAAACTGATTATTTGTTGTTATTGGCAGTGCATTCGTCTATTGTTATATAGTTTCTATCCCTCCCATGAAACAATCTCAAACGATGATGCTTCACAGTCGATGTATAATTTTGGACTGAAAGTTACTTATTACCAGTGATTCGACCTTAAAACAAAAACAAAAAAAATTAATAAAAAAAAGTTAAAATTTGTTCGGTCTGAAAGAAAGATGATTTTGAGCCGATGGCAGTTATTTGTTTTCATAGAGATATCATAGAGGCAGAGATGAGAGGAAAACTATCGAGAAAAAGAATCAGCTTTACATTTGTTAATCTTTGCGTTTACTGGTACAGTTAACCACTCTGAAGAAAAATCCTTGAGGAAAGAAACTATTTTTGCAAGTGTTTTAGAGACCTATTTTCCAATCATTTGTTTTTTTGTTTTTTTTACACGAACTCTCATTTCATGTCTATTTCAATGTAACATTTATCATTGTTTTGAGAGAAAACGATAAATATTAATGTAAATATGTTGCTAGTATTAATTTTAGTATTATAAAAAGTGATGTGGTTATTGAATTATCTTGTTGTCTATAGTTTTGATTTACCTTGGAAACCTTTCCAAAAAGTTAATATAACCACAATTTTGTAACTGATCAGCAGCAATTAACTGATTTCAGAAGGATGACATAAAGCCAACAAATAAGCATACGCAAACTAAATTCCCTTTTAAAGGTTTTAAAAAAGTATGTAGTGTTTCATTTTTATTGAAAGGGCTTCGGTTTATTTTTTGTAATTATTAAGTTTTTCGTCGATTACGTTTGGAAATAGTATATATACACATTTAAGTATGAATAGACAATAAAATATTGAGATTAATGTTTGAAGCTACATATACTGTGGTATATTAACAACTATTTGAAAACAAATGAATGGAAGTAAAATTAAACTAAGTAAGCATTTTCAAACAAAAAGTATTACAATAATTCACCTGTATGTTGCACATTAATTTTGAGTTACATTTTGTTTACTATTTCTTTCGTCCTGAAAACTACGCATATACGATATTTTTTCACAGTAAATTTAAACTTATTCGGAACATTTGTTCCTGTCATATATGTCGGTGTGATTTATCAAGACTGTTAAGTGTGCTTAACGTGAAGTCAAGTAGGATGTTTCCATCACAGATACATGGCACACAGAGAAAATAGCTGCAACCATTGCGAAACCATCTACACTCATTAATAAACATCTGCAAAAGCTTGACCTCCTCAAATCATTGTTCATATGACGACTTAAGGAAGATCCATAATATAAGGTTTTGGTTAAAAAAATGTCCTTGAGCAATAAATAACTGAATTTCTATCTGTGAGAAACTTTTTTATATGAGATAGCACTATCCTCTCTTTTTTTGAATAACCAACCCAATGTGTTCACAAAAATTGGTATGAAAATAAGATTTTTTTTTCTAAAATAAATTCGTTGTTTCCCTTTACGTAATGTAGTGCACTAATTTATTGGCATGAAAACAGAAGGAATAACAGCTATTATATATAATATAGACTGACAGTTTTATTGATTAAGGTTTAAAGTCCGTCCGATGTTTAAAGCAAGATTTAATGTACTTCGTATTAAAATTGTTTTGTGTTCTCAATAAAGTACGGTCTGTTTGCTTATGATTTGTTTCCTTAAAAATTGAAGTTTAACATTTTCTCTACAAAAACATTATTTTTTTTTTGGTTTGTTGGTAATCTTTGCTGTAAATATGTTTTGTTACAAAAATGGATAAAATGGAAAGTCCTCAAGTTAGATGTGCATACAAATTTAGTGTAGTAACCTGTAATTCATCAAATAGTGTTCTCTTTGTTTGACATGATACTTTGACACATTGGTCAGATAAGGGTAACCGTTAAGTTAATTACATTGGGATATAGATGATGTTTTGCATAACTCTGAAAACAACTGTCACTCAAGTAATAGTGTTCTTTTCCAAATAAGATTTCCGTAAGATCTCAAGTTTTAGACTTCAACGATAGACTTAGTTTATAGATGCATGCACATGTAGATCTCCATGAACCAATGTTTTAAGTGGGTCTGGTTTGACTCCTCTGTCGATTATTCAAGTCAGTAATTACTGATTGAATTCCTCTATGATCGATTCTAACTTTTATTTATTGTTTTAATTTAGTATTTCCAAAACTTTCCAGTTATCTTTATGTATATTACCATTTTTCTTATTTTCCTACACAGTTTGATACCTTTCAATGAAAGACAACCAATATAACATCCCATCCTTGCATTTCAAACCAAGTGAGGCTATTAGGTGTAACTATCTCAATATGTTTTCGGAAAAAGGAAAATAATAGGAAAATTGGTTGAATGTTATGTAAAGATCAGCAGTACAGATTGTGCACGAAGAATATATGTCAATTCATTGATATATTTTGTTTGTTTTTTGGGGTTTGGTTTTTTTTTTTTTTGGCTTCATAATTTAATCAACCTAGGTTCCGTATATTTGGAGCACTTAGTGACAATTATGGCAAGGTAGAAATGAAAAATGTTATGAAGCTATTTAAATGTAAAGTTTGTTACTTGCCAATTAAAGACTACCAATATTATATCCCATTCTAGCGGTAACTATCTTAAAATACAGTTTTAAAAGGGTATGGTGAAACAGAACAATTAGTTTTTATGCTTTATAAAATCAGTCATAAAGCTGGTGCACAAAGATTAAGTAAATGTATTGCCATTTTGCTTGATAATTCAATGAGATTAGGTTCCATTCATTTAGAACACTTAATAGCAATTACTGTAAGTTAAAAGTCAAAAATGTTATGAGGCTATTTAAAATGAAGTATTTCAACCGAAAAAGAGGGATTTCTCAATTATTTTCCTTCCGTACGTACATTTTAAATAACAGTTTAAATAATTTAATGTCACTTACCACTCCGTGTGATATGCAGATACTTGCAATCCAAATGAAAACTAAAATTGTAACTTTTGAAAGAGATAAATCGAAAGTCATTTTGGTTTCAGTTCACTTCTCCTGTCTGCCGAACCTGATGGCAATGACATTCATCTACACAGATAAACCTTGTCATGTTTGTGTGCAAGAAATATAAAATAAAGTATGGTAGCAGATACTGACCTTCAGAAATAATGCGAGGCGTCCTTAACCTTTTTCACAGAATATACCACTTTTTGACATCCGTAATATGGAAACGCACTTACCGAACAGTAACCTGAGAGTATAAATCATACATGGCACCGAAAACTGCTTCACTCCCGATGTCGACCGGACGTCAACTCATCAATGGCTTGTTACCGTCGGTAACAGAGCGATTTACCACCAGCCGGGCTTAGGTGGAGAAGGTGTGGTGTCCCATCGGCGGCAAAAGATGTACACTGGCGGTGGGTCGAGGCCGGTACGCCAATGTGAGAATTATGCCTAATATAATGATAGCATATAAAATTATTTGAACAGCTCATCGTATAAGTTAAAACTATATGTTTGCTAAAACATATTCAAACAATAGTGCGAATCAGTAGGTTGCCATGTTCATGACTAATACGTATACCATGGAGCTATAACAGCATCATGTACAATACGTACGCCGTACACTTGCCTGTGTAATGATAATCTGCAATCATACCCTACTAAGCCCATATCATGCATATCCTATTCGCGTTTTTCTTTTCTTAAGAAATATTGAAATTAGCCTTCTACTCAGTTTCCTTTTTATATGAGGAAATCCCTGAAGTTTAAAACCCTTTTATTGTTTTTGTCTACAGTAACGTACTATACGTTCAGTCGGTAATAATTTATTACAATATGGAGTATGTTTTCCTGATTTTTCCTTTCACAATCTTTTTGAAAATATAGCACGCTTTCTATGGACACACTTGCATTCATACTATTACAGTACAAATTCATTCGTACGTTTGTCTTACTTGGTACACGCTTTCTAGTCCAGACTTTTGATTCATAGTGGACATGGTATAAAAAGGGGGATAATGTAAGGCGAGCTTTCAAAGTGTGCAGCGATATTCCACAAAGTTCACAAGTGGCAATGTAGCCCATTGATAACGACAAAACGTTTCACCCCTACTGGTGTATACTGAACGAAATATATCTCTATATGAATATTCATAACATTATTATATATTTACATTCATATTCATATTTGTATTGCATACAAATTCATAGAGTTAAAGGTAGCTAATCCTTAATAACAGGATAATCAAAACACTAAGGGCTTAGCTAATTATCTATAATTGGGAGTAAAGACGGTTTAAAATACAAAAAGAGGTTTTTTTTAATACCATTGCTTTTTTTTGGGGGGGGGTAAATAATTGGAAAAAATGTGACCACTATCGCTGTTTTGTGATGACTTTTGTATATAAATTCTCGTGATCTCGCCTATTGTACCCACTTCACTTCTTTCAACAGTCAGTCAATTGCTAAGAACCCGAAAATTCTCTGAAGTTGAGAGGTTTCTTACTTTCTCAGCCCTTGGGTCAACAACTTTCGGAAAAAATAAGAATTGTGATTATGTATGTCGGCATACCACCGCGGTATCGTTCACGCCTACCTTGAACCGTAGTTGGCCCGACATTGAACCGAAGTCGGTTTCTCCCGCTGTTCGCTTACTTGTCATCTACCAAATTTACTCCGACTGGCGACGCTAGGCCATCTTTGGTACCGAAGTTGGATTGTCTTTGGCCCATGCGCTCTTTAGTTCCAAAGCCACTGGCCTCCAACTCACGTTTGAAGGACAAATACTTTCCCTAGTCAGTGACTTATTATGTAACCGCTACCTCCCCGATGAAGACAGATTTTTTCAGCCACACACCAAAAAGTGGCACGATTTTTGCATGTTTTTGGATAAATAATACCAAGATAGTGTTTGATGGATCATTTGCACCTGATTATGTGTTTGAATTTTTCAGTTTGGTGCAGAATTTGTCAAAATACTATAAAATCGCTGTTCCTTACGTGTGAGTCCTCCATACAAAATATCTCTTACCACAAGTTTGTTTTGGCGCGAAGTGGTGCCGCAGCAGTTACGTTGTACATGCACAGTGCTAGTGCTTGTGCAGTGAAATTAGGACTAGACTGTACTGCGTAACGTTGTTGGAGTAGAGAAGTGTGTAACCCACTTACGTAACACAAACTTAACGGGTGATCGAGGTAACTTTGGGTGTTAATTGTATAGTTTTATGTTAAGGTTGAAATTATGGAGTTAAATCCATAAAATATAAGTAATAAGGTATAGAAATATAAAATCAATGTGTCTGAAAAACCTGTAATTGAAATCTCATGTTTGTTTGGTGGAAGAACATATCTTTGTTTTTTTTTTGTTGAAAATTCATGGTAATGGCACAGTCCGAATTGAGCTAATGATATTGACAATACTGCAGAGGGGAGGAAGTTTGTTTGCAAGAAGAACACACTTAAAAAAGAAAGAAGATTTTTGTTAAATTGCTTCTTACTGAACCAAATTTTTCGTTTGAAAGTGTAATTTAATGTTAAATCGCCGTCAGAGTTCGTATCTGGACATATTTTACTGTAAATTTCACTTTTGTATGTTGTATTGTAAAAACGAGGCCAGTCATCCAGGGGAGAGAGGTATTGAATTTCTTTCGAATGATGTGGTTGACTTGATATGTGCCTGGGGCACTGACAACCAGAATGGCAGTGTGATTAAAGGTCCCTTTTTCACATGCGGCCAAACTCGGCTTGCTTTGCTCGTCTTTGTTTTGCTTGCCGTTATTTAGACTCTCGTTATTTAGACTTTAATACAAACAGAACGTTGTAATTTGATCTTATACAGTGTTCTAAAGTTTATAAGAAAAAATTCAATCTACAGTCCAGATCTTCTTCAGTGATTCTGAAAGTCAGAGAGTAAATTCCTTACATTCTTCAAATGAACAATAACTTGTTACAACAGGACTACTGTACGATGCTACTACAATGCAATTACAACCAGATCTAATCTGAACATTACCAAGTATAATCTATGTGAGTCTTTGTTTGAAAGGGGAGACCTCATTGAGGTGAAGCCTCTTGTGTTCTGACAATAAGTATTCCAGTGGTCCATTCTTTCTTACTGTTTAATGATGGAATTCAGTTTTTTTTTTTTTCTTTTAAAGCAGACACTTTCTGTTTCTTGCTGGAGAATAGAATCTCATGTATGAAAGCTAATTATAAGCACTGAGAAAAACTGATAAATACACATCACTACCCACCATCTGATGGGGATTATTTCAAACGGGCAAATTACAAACGTTATTCCAGTCGTTATCACTTTCCCTCGTTTAGAACTGATGATTGAGATGATATTTCAGCGGGGCTCAACCTATCACGGCAGTCTGTCATGAAAAAAAAAACAGTCACACAAGCACCTCTTTGTTAACCAAAACTTCAGCTTTAATAAAGCCTGCGGTATCATACCACCATTAATTCCTCCTATTGATCTACAGACTAAATTAAAACCTAAATTGAAAGCTAAATTAGCGACCTTCAAGTTGTCCTCTTGCAACTCTAATGCAACCTATATCATATTATAACATATCTATGGTGTGAGCAGTAACGTTATCAATAGAGATCGCTGTTCATCATGCAGCTTGTTAGATACTTTTGTTGCATGCTACCTAAAGTAGCCTGTTTAGGCTCATCAGAGCCACAGGTGTATTACTAGTTTTCAATATCACCCATAGCGTCTCTTTCATTTGTCAGACATATTTATAGAGGATGTAACCTATGATCAATTTCCAAGTTCATGTGGAAATTGACAGAGATTAGGATTCACAGGGAATCATTCACGTTGGAATCAGTTATAGCCAGTATACCTACCTGGTACAAAAACAAAACAAAAATAGCACACTATTGCTTATTGAATTATGTGAATATGATATTGGATTAATTTCAAGTGTGGTAAATAAGCACTAAAAAGCCTTATTACTTATATCACTTGATGAAACCAAGTGGAAACTTAACGGTAAAATTTGTTCCTATAATTTACAGAGGAATGAATGCAATTTTTTGGCCAATTATGAAGCCCAAATGTACAAAATGTCTTACAGCAGTATTCTCATTTCATGAATACTGTGCCCCATGATGTGACCATCAAACCATTTGTAACTTTGCAGCTGAATAAATGCCCTGTGTGCTGTGACTAAGCACTTTACCGTGACTATATCGTATATTATCGATTGAATCGATTGAATATCCAATTCAATTTCATGTTCATATTAAATCGAAATTATTAATATGTGACGGCAGTCACGTGCACACTTACCCTACTTAATAAATATGCACATAATGTCGATTACATCTCTAGAAAAGTTCGATTTTGTCTTTATTAATTCGATTTACTGTCCTCACAGAACTGTTCACGAAGTGTTCCTGAAGAGTATTTTTTTTTTTTTTATTTAAGGTCCATACTAATTTGATTTACGTTTCATAATCATTTTACTTTTATGTTCTGTCAAATTGATTTATCATGGATACTAATTGATGTCGTGTTTACATTAATTCGACATCATGTATATACCTCCATTTCATCTCTAGAACAATTTGATATTATGTCTCTATTAATTCCGTTATTATCCACATAAAGTAGATTTAATATACGTCACAATCACTTAAACTACAGTAACTATCCATATTAAACTGATTTAATGTGGAAACATATCCATGGAAGGAAATTGATTTGTTTTATGTTCCTATTAATACCATCCAGTGGTAATATTAATTTGATGTCATGTTCACATCAAAATACATGAATTTTCATAAATTCAAGGGGGAAAACCAGGATTTTATTTTGGGTTGGCAAAGTCGACAAATCGTCCCCTAATTTTGACCGCCTTTCTGGGGGACAGATAAAAGGGGAGAATTGTTGCCCTACCAAGACTTAAAGGAAATCATCGCCTCAAAGCTATGTTTTTGGCAGGTGGAAGACAAAATTCCCAATTGGTTCTGCAATTGATTGCTAGTAAATTTGAATGATACAGAAACGCTCGTACAACAGAGCATACAGAGAGGCCATTGTTTTGATTACCCACGTTCAGAATTTTTAGTCAACCTGCGGGAGGGATTACAAGTGATTACGGGTGATGAGTGTCTGTCTTTAAGCAAGGATGTGAAATCAGTCAATGCACAGACAGGCTTGGAGGCATAAAGAGTGGCCTGGGGGATGCGGAACCCCTTGGAGCAGTTACTGCCGTGCAAAAAAAAAAAAAAAAAAACATCATTGGTTTTTGAAACCCTCCAGATTGCAGGAGACGGCACTTTCCAAGGGATCGCAAGCCTGCAATTTCTCAAATAGGCCTAATGAAATAGAAATCAATGAATGGAAAATTTAATACATATCAAATGTGTTGAAATGATCCAAGAATCATTATGAATTATTTATCCTTTTTCATTAAGTCTTGTAACACTTGGCAAATAGTACGAGGAGTGTAGAAGGCTGAACACACATTAAGACCCCACTTTTTCATTTGTTGATAATGACCAATTTTAAGCTTGAAAGGTAAAAGAAAATTTAGGGTATGCAGTTGAACATAATCTAATGCAACGAAGTAATTGTAATTTTTATTTTTTAGTGAAACATTGGGGAAAACATGAGGTTGTGGTATGCACTTGCCGTGAAACATTTCCAACTTTCTTTAAAAATGAAAATGACCTTCTTGTACGTAGTACAATTGACATGCTCTATGTAGCAGAATTACTTTTAATTAGTAATGTGACAGAATATTGGTTTGTATTGGCAATAGTTTTAGTTGGCATTGAGGACAAATCCTTTTTAGGGATTTACTTTTTAAATTCAGCGTTAGGGTTGGAAAAAAAGAGGAAAATTGTCTCTTGATTCCATGATATCATTAATATACAAGGTTTTGATTGACACTGTGGGGAGGCGTATTGGGAACGGATCTTGCGTGAAGTAAATATACCGAACGTATTTGCGCCTATTCCATCACCTATATACTGCGTATGAGCAACGAAAGCATGTATGACCAATCGAAACCTCCCATTAACGATTTCGCACCTTTATGAACACCTTGTTTCAAGTGTATTGTTACTCTGTTTTGCCTTAGTTTTCAATGTCACAAAAGATGGCACATGTGAAACACGGTAATTTTCCAGTCCACCCTCCCTTCAATTTAGGCCTTCCAGTCCTTCCAAACTCGGTCAGCTTATAATCTTACCCTCTTCACTTCATTGTTTTTGTTCCTTTTTATTTTCCAGCATCATCCATCGCGTCCCCAAACTTTCTGTGTCGGGGACACTCCGTCCCCTGACCGCTGGCTACGCCAATGCGTCAATTCAGAGATAATTCGATTACGTAGAGTTTTCTATTGTAAATACAGTTTTCGTAGTAACAGCTTAACCGTACAGTTGGAATTTTGGTCACAGCAACTTTTCATGTTTTAGAGCCCATGTTCTTTTTTGGGTTCTCTTCTTTTTTTACAGTGAATAACAAAGTGTGTATGGTAATCTGCCACTAAACTTGCACTCACAGAATTATTTACCTAAATTATGTAAAATAAGAACTCCATAAATTTTATGTAAAATTTATGTAAGCATTATTTGTAAATTCCACATAATTTTGATAAATTTTACTACATTTTAGTACAATTGTTAAACTATAATGAAAGACTTACATTAACTGTGTATAAAATTTTACCAAAAACTTATGGAGTTCTTATTTTACTTTACGTTTTTGTGAGAGTGAAAACAAAAACAAAAAGATAAACTACCGAACAAAATCATGTTTTATTTTTAAAATTACAATGTTATTTGTGTACGTATCAATTAATTGAGAGATTAACAGTAACAGACACCTTTTCATTTTCAAAGCAATATTCTATGTTGCTTGAATAAAAAAAAGAAGTGTTTAGTCTCCTGTAACTATATTTCTAATTTATTCTGTTTTTACGCTGAGAATAACACTGTAATCTGAACTTGTATAATTAACATATCCACCCAATATCAAGAGAAAAGATACAGCACAGACAGGCAGCTAAGACAGAAAGTAATATTTATGTGGTACTTCCAAACCTTGATTCAACAATCAATTAAGCTGAAAGACATTTGTCAGATTTCTGCTGCTACTTTAAACTTTGGAAGATCAAATTGTCACAATTTCAAGCTAAAGTTTAATAAGTATTTTAATTTAAACGATTAGACACTATCCATTTGTTTAACTTGACGATAAATGTCAGCAGTTTAAAGTCTGTATCAGGCATTTATATGTCGGTTTCACACTTAAACTGGATCCATCAAACCGGCCGGACCTTCATTTCCGTATATTTGATGTTGTAATAACTGCCGGGTAGGTAATACCAATAAATGCTCCTATAATTGTCACGCGGTCCGAAGTAGTCTCCGTTCAAATTGGAATTATAGCAATAATAGTACCACCATGAGCCGTGATAAGAAACTGCACAGTTACCACTATAAGTATCGTGGTCTCGGTCCTTTGTTGAGAACTGGTAGTTACGGTGATTAGTGAGAGCATAACCGTTCGGAGTACTTCGACGATCTACGGTGAAGGAAAATCGATTAGAGACATTTCATCAATGTTGACATTAGAAGTATAATCAACACTAGAAAATTTCAAGTATTATATCATTGAGATAATAATATGAAATTGGCAAAATTTTGTACCTTTTTTTTTTCATAATATTGCCCTTTATATTGGTTACTCCATCTGATACAAATGTCGCATTCAACATATTTCAAGCAATATGTCAGATGAAAGGAAATAAAATTGTTTGACTTGAACCTTTAAGGAGAATGGTCCTAACATATGCGTGCAGAATGTTCCTTGTGTTTGATATGCGATGTCATTATCGTATCATTTTTTAAAAGATGGCATCAATATTATCACGAGTTTTTATTCAACCGTATATCATACTTACGAAATACTCCGACATTGATGCTTGTTTCTCAAATTACGAATAAGTACAAACACTGTTTACTGCTGTTTTGCCTTTGTTCTGTTAGTTAGAATGGAAGAAGCAACTGATGTTTGTATCAGGAAATTTGAGCCATTTTGTTAAGGACTTCCTTGAATTTGAGAACTAAAAATGAAGAAATATCCCTTTATACAATCAGGAGTGTTAAGTATTATCTTCTTGGTGATTTTTCTTTGTATATGATCGATTTGTGTACTCTACAAAAGTTAACATGTTGCCATTACTTTTCATACTTTGAAATTGATGGCGAATACACACTTTGGGACTACACTGCGACAATGTATTCTGTATGCAATAATTCGTTTCCTTTTGCTCCTGATAATAAAATGTGAAAGGAAACAATGTAACGTGTACACAATATTAGAAAGAAAAAAAAACGTAATGTGTTCTCAAATTGGTTGAAAGTACTATTTCTATTATTGACCGATATTATTTATTTCGGTTCGTATTCGTATTTATCATGTTGAAAAAATAAGTTACTCTCGACTTAAAGATTTGGGGCCTCCTAATAAATGTTTTGTGTTAACCATAATAAGAAAGAAAGACAAACCTGCTGTCCCACTGTAATCTCCAACACCTGATAAACGGTTGTTGTCGTTTTCATTATTTATCCGAAAAAAATCAAACCTTGCGTAGTACGGAGCACCGTCCCTATTCACCAAATCAATTCTTACTTCATATCTCTTTTGATTTGTCAGGTAATAAATTTTATCATTTCCAAGCCAAAATTCATGATTTTTGTCTCCAAAGCCTTGCTTGTAGTCATTCCAGTTGAGATAGAAGTCCTGAGAGCCATCGACCCGACGTTGAAATACCTAAGTATAAAGAACCACAAAAAAAAAACGTGTTATTTATGTTAGCATACAAATCTGTACAGGAAAATACCTTCAAAGGATATTTGGTAGAGTGATTATTGTATGAATTTGTTGAGATTCATGTAGTGACTATTCCATCGAGTTTATCTACGGATTGTTAAACTAAACATATCTTAACTACTTAAGGTAAGAAAAATGCGTAACTGTGTGACAGTCGTTGTAGGCAAGACACGTTAATGACGATAACGCCTTTTATTAGTAGCAATACAATTATTTTCTTATATCACTGTATATCACTACAGAAAGGTTTAAGCACGAAAGATATATCCAATACCTCATGTATCACGAAAACATGTTTACATGGTTTTGAATAAATACCTTTGTCATTATACTTGGAATAACTTCCTATTTAATTTTGCTGTCAAAGAGTAAACCATTTGTTATGGTACAACTAGTATGTTGAAGATTGGTGTCAAATGTTTATACATCACGAGTAAGGGACAACAATCAGAAACCTACAGCACTTATTAATTTCGATCAATAACTGACGCCACTCACTGTCCATCCACCTCCATCTGACATATTACAGTAAACCTCAAACGCTTGGCCAGTCCACCCCGTTGGCTTGATCCTGTATATACCGTTAGTTCTAGACCCATCTTCATAAACTTCCTGACAATCCTTCGGAGGCCTCGTGCATCTCTCTCCATCCCCCCGATAGCCACCGGCGCAGTAACATCGCCTTCTGTTGTTTCTGACGTCACACACTGCGTTGTTGCTGCATGTATATCCTTCAGTCCAGGTAATTTGTCCGTTGGTGCAGACACCTTTTCTTGTGCAGCCAGTGTTTACGTAAAAGTCTCCTTCCTTCAATACCAAAACGAAATTATTTTTACAGAAGATGCTGAAGGAGATTTTCAAATAACGCAACACTCGTCGACAACGAAAATGTGAGCAACTTTACCTTATACAGAAATGCATTCATTTGATCAGCAAAGTTTTTTTAAGTTCATATCACAACTTAGTATTTTTTTTTACTAGTCACACATCTGTATAGTAAGATGTACAATAGCAAATTCAAAGTTATTACAAAATATACACAATCCACAGATTCTTGATATCGCAATAAAATATAGCTTACGTATACCGGGAATCCTGCAATAATTCACATGTTTTAGACTTCCGCGGCAACCCCTTTCGTCAGTCCAATATGTTCATTTCTTACCACTTAATATTACGAAATTATTGAAAGTAACAATACTACTCAATATAACCAATGTATTGACATGTCATCGATATTATCCATATTACATTTCCTGATTATTTTCTCGGGATTCTACCTACCGGTATTATCGTTCCTCCTTCTGATTCATAGCATCCACATTGTTCTCGAGGCACACAGTCAGATCCTTTCATGAAGAATCCATCAGGACATACACATGCTTCGACATCAGTACATGAAATCTCTTGACATAGATTAGGAGTTCCACAGGTTCTTTGACAAGCATTACTGCAATTTTCGAAGATCATGTTGTTTGGACAAAACGTTATTGCATCTGTATTGGAACAATTGAAATCAAACATTTTATTTGTACAAATTGCTAGTACAGTGATACGTCCACATGATCACAGTTGTGTCTTACAGGAATTTTGGCATGGAATAATACAAGAGGCTTTGTGGGATCAAAAGAGACACCAGCTGCTTAAAGAATCTAACATTTACTACGAAACTATTTTGAAAATTTACAACAGTAGAAAGCTGGCTATACAGGTGTGCTTCTTTGGTTCAATCATGTTACTTAAGAATGTCATGATATTATTTTCCTTCACTAAGTCACCGCTAATCTTAACGGCTAATAAAACTGGCAAACTGTCTTCATTGAAATAACCTTTTAAAAATTGCAATAGTGAAATAATTAATTGACTTTACTTTTTGACAAACGATATTTGAAATCAGTGAAAAATTTTGTAACAGGAAAATGAAGAAAGAAGCAGCCGTTACCTGTTGTTCCAGAATATTGTCCCATGCTGCTTAGGGCATACTCGCTGAAACTATCAGTTAACCTGAAGCTATCATACACAAGTCTGACCAAGGTCCCGTTGGAGGTTGTCATCTCAACGACCAGTTGATACTTCTTTTGATTCGTTAAGAAAGCAAGCTTCTCGTTTCCTAGCCAAAACTCTTGAGAAAGAAAGCCGAAGCCTGATTTGTAGCTCTCCCAGTCGCGATTGAAGTTAATAGAACCATCAAGACGTCGTTGAATTACCTGAAAGAAATAATCAAGACAATCAATTATGAGAAACAAAATAAGGTGACAATCAAAGTTGACAATTCCAGTTTTTTTTGAAATTTTAATATTTTATCAACTTGAACTTGTCATTTATTTGAGCCTTACAACAACTGTCAAAACGACAGTAACATCAGTAAAATGATTTCAATGTGATACTTGAAATTCTCTTAGTTGCCTTACGTTATCTTTTCGTTAGTTTCCAATACACAGTTAAACTTCAGAAAACGTTACAAAATTATTAACAAATATTACACCCAATGAAAAATTGATATTCTGTCTGCAAATTGATGAACAGACGTAACGTACCGTCCATCCACCAGAGCTATCTGTGGAATCACAGTAAACTTCAAAAGGGTCTAAGTATCCATCTGGCTTGATCAAGAAGACACCAGTGGAGTTAAGAGATGAACATTGCGACTGGACTTCTCTGCAATCTCTGGGGTACGTTGATTGTTGGTAGAAGAAAAATGATGATCCTGAAAAAAATAAGGTCGTTGGAATCAACGCTGACATATCAACCATCTTCCGTATCCTTTTCAAACATATTTGATACCAAATTTACAGTAAGAACTATTTTCCCCTTTGTTTTTGTAACCGAATATCTTGCAGAGAAATATGATAGCAAAAAATGTAAACAGAAACTTCTCTCCATTACTTAATTCAGAAAACATATGACAATTATCCCAGAAAGTCAACCTCTGCCAAAAAAAAAAAAAAAAAAAAAAAAATATATATATATATATATATATATATATATATATATATATATATATATATATATATATATATATATATATATATATATATATACATATATAAGACAGCACGGATGTTAGTTAAAAAGAATGGAAAAAAGGCAAAGAAACAAGTCGTAACTTTCTTTACTTCTCTGCTCAGAATAAAATGTCCATATCGTTTTCTTACCTAATTTGTTTCCATTGGTATTCAAATCATTGATTTGCTGAGTAGCCTGTCAATAACAATGGAAGAAATTAAATAAAATCTAAGATATAGTACGACTTTCAGACTCATACCATAATACTACAAACCCATCAAAACCTTTTCAATTACACATAATATCAACTATTATCGGAAGTGAGCGTGAGACGACATGCTTTCTCAGGGAACTATTTTACCACAACCGTTAAGTCTTTTCATGGAGAGAGAACTAAGGAGATATACATATGTACATATACATATAATCATGATTGTATTTAAGTATCTTTTATCGATTGAAGGTAATTTTTTAACGCACAAAAATAAAACTTGAAGCATTTCTCTGTTTCAGACAACAGTGTGTGCCACTTTAGAAATTTTCAAATGAAAAGATACTTTGAATCGAACTCCAACTCCGAGATTTCAACTCTAAATGCATTACTAACTTAATTATAGCAGCATGAATTACTGCGACTGTTAGTAACAAAGCAGCTTGTTTAAGACAAAGGTAAAAGCATGTTGATAATTTCTGTTTTATGGTAAAAAAATACAGATTATACCCACAAGCAGGAAATCTACTCAAGGCGTGTATAATTCTAAAGACACATATTGTAAAAAAGAATGACGATTTTTTTTTTTTTTTCACGTGCTGCATGTCATATTGGGGCGTTCGATTGACGAAAAATTCTAATCGTAGGACAGTTTGCTTACGATCGTAATTTATCGCATTTTTTTACTATCAGACTAGATCATCTCTGCAATCAACAAATTTACAATGTCAAACGATAATCAAGGCCATCTCGGCTTTCGGCATTTCTTTGTTTAAGTACAGTTCGAGAGAAGCATGTTGAGAAAAGCATGAAATTTGCAGCTATTTTTTTTTTTTATGTCACACATCTCAATATTGACAGGAGTATCGCTGTTTTTTTCTCAGTATTCCGTCATGCATCAAAGTTGCAGAATTATAAAACACATTTTCGTATAAAAAAATAATTTACACATCAAAAATGATTCACATAAACTTGTATATCACAGGATTATATAGGGGCAGTGGATGTTTTATACGATCATTATTTTTTGTTTGAAATATTAGGTTGTCAGTTCTGGAATCAACCTTTTTGTTTTATTCTGAAACCAAAAATACTTTACCAAGTAAAATGACAAATGATCAGTGAAGGAGTAGTATTATGTTGTAGGCAACCAACTTTAATGAGTTGAGATTGGCAAAGTAAATGTTAGAATAATATCATTATGGTTTTTGATAAGGTATGTTTTGTTCAGACGGCAAAATGAACAACTTACCGTTATACTGTAAAATGGTGTTATCAACCGTCATGAGTTTTATATGAACCTAATTCTCTTCCAACATTGACAATTTCAATCTTTAATGTCAACAGCAATCAGATTGTACGAAAGTAGCAATTATTTAAAAATAGTTCAATGTTATAACGTTTTCCTCAAAAGCATCTACTTATTCTATTTCAGTCTCCACCTTTCATTTCACGTATCACTTCACGTAATTCTCTCTTTCTATCCCTATCGGTATTTTGATATATTTTATGTGCATACTTTACATCCATTATAAAAAGAATTACCGCAAAACACTATTGTAGAGTTTCCTACGAGAGATTTATTAGCAGCCAATTAGTAGCGTGAATAAAAAGCTTTGGAAATCTGTTTAAAATGTTTCAATCATCTAATTTAAAATTAATGGACTCGATGTAAGCCATATGCCCATAACTTCTGGATTAATAAGTGTTTCCAATAAAGACTGTCATAAATGTATTATGAGATACCGCTTCGCATTTTATTGAAATGATATTTGTACCTGCCATATTCTATCCCCTAATGTACCTTTATGAATATCAATTCGAAGATTCTTCTGCCAAGATTTTTTGGTTATTAAAATTGTTTGCGTTAACGGAAAATGTCTATTTTCATATGAAATACATTTTGATGGCTTCGTCTCAAACATCTAATTTTAAATGAAATGACTTCAGAATGAAAGTATGACATAACTATTACTTAAAACTTTGATGTAGTATCAAATTATGATGTAGTATTAAAAAGAATGATGTAGTATCAAAGTACGCTCTTTGTGTTACCAAATATTAGTACCAACTTATATCCTAAATGGAAATTATGTCGCAGTGTCATCCAGTTAGAAGTGTTTGTAAATGTACAAACGAATTGATAAAAGAACTACTTATTAATCAGGATTTGTTGTAACACTTTGTTAATGATTTTAAGAAGTTGTTATTATTTTTATTTTGTGAAATACACCGTTACGGAGCAGAAACATGACAACATTAATTTCCTTCCACAATCTATTGATTTCAGTATGGGGTACCGTACAGGGCCGCAGTGGTCGTTTGTACCACGTAGCGTGCCGACACCTTTTTTTTGATATGGCGTAACTGATGTTACATGTACTTTGGGAGAAATTTAAAGTTGTTGCAATTGCAGAACGGCAGAGAAATATGTAGACAATTCATAAATGCTGTGTGTTGTATTTAAAGATACAACCTGAGCAATAGAACAAATAAATAATATGAAATATAATTGCAGGTCAACGTAGGTTTATTATCTACAGGTCTGCATTTTCATTTTTTTTTTTAAGTTTCATCTCTCTTGATGATAACTCCTTTGATCAGTACTTTAGATCGGTAGAAAGATAAGTTTGCCATTTATTCTCAAATAATCTTAAGTCATAGTCACAAATTAATGCAAAGATAGCAAGCAATTGGTCACACAGGAAACTTAAAATTGATCATAGTTTAATGCTACTCTGTATCGATGCAAGAATAATAAATTTTAATTTAGTTTTAATTCAGAATTTGTCTTGTGATGACTTAAACAACAGTAAAAGCAAATTAAATATCAATTATGTATATTTTTCGATGACCAAATTATAGGGGCCGATAAATGTATCCACCGCATGGCAGGTTTTCAGAAAGAGATTCCTGCAACAAATGGTCAACTCACAGAATTTAACTTAATGGCGTTTAAGTGTAATCAAACCATTTTTACCAAGTTATTAAATTATTGAAATTACTTAAATTTAATTTTTAGGCCACATTTTCAGAAACAATCTCAGCATGATTCCACATTATTTTAGATATCAAGAAAGCTTTTGTACTTTTAAAGTGCTAAGTTAACAGGTATTCAGAGAGACTGTCATATAGATATCTCTTCAAATATCAAATAATTTTCAACTTACCCTTCCCTGTGAAATGTAGCAGATCGTTGTCCAACAGAAAAACAAAATTGACAATATCGAACGACACTCTCGAGAACTCATTTGACAGTAGAGTGTTCTTCTGTTCATTTAACTGCTCTTCTACCTCAAGCTGTCAATGACGTTTATCCTCAAGGAAAGTGACTCTTATATTAAATCAAGTTAACGGTTTTGTACGGAAGAAAATACAGACCTGGTGCATAACACACAGGATATCCGACATCTATTATCAAGGCATCATATCCAGTATTGATAACCAAGGACGATATCGCTGTCTACGTTTTCCTTTACGACGTTTACATACAAACATCGGTAAATGTTACTAAAAGGGTGAACTGGGGTTACTTTAATTAAGATCTATTGGGAATATCAGTAATATAAAAGATATTTCATTGACCGATAAAAGAAATCATTCTTCTTCGTTCAGAATAGTGGCGTCTTATAACATAAATGTGCCTTTCAGTTTCTTGTTGGTCTCAGCTTAAATGTGACAAATACCTTAGGATATACGCTCCAGGCTGCGTATACTTGTGCAAGTCTACTTTTACGTCCTCTAATTACAAACTAAATTGTCACGAACATGACACGCTCTTTAGTTCTTCTTCATGAAGAGTAATATAGAAGGTAACTCATGAGGACTACTTTTGAATCTTTGAATCGTGAAACCTTCGAATCTTTCTTTTAATCGAGTGGATTTTTCAAAACCTGTGGCTCCCCCATATTACGCCACTGCATAGGGGGGTGTGAGAATCAAAGCCACTGATTCCTCTTAAGCTGATGGTACCCTTCTTTTATACACCGCCGTGGCACCCTTCAAATTTCTTTTTCTGCACTGATATATGTTCGATCGAATACCAGGAGAGACATTCAATTAAGTTTCTTCAACATATTTGACCTGAAATGTAAAGTGTGACTTTCAAACGGGGATACTGATGCATAATAAACAATTATGGTGAGACACCTTCGCTTCCATGATTGTACTTCTAATTGGAGAATGGATTGTGTCATCTGCGGCTTGAGTATGGTATTACTTTACTAAAATTATCGTTAAATGTGAGAATAAAATTATGTGTTGTACTGATAGTACAGTAGTCGTTTGCTCTTTTAATTTTCACAGAAAATCAACAACTAACTAAAGATGAAAGTCTGTATCCAATGCTACGTGGTCTGCACTGTTACATGTAGTAGCCTTACTTACTTGGAAAAGTCTTCATTAAATTAAGGGTGTAGAAGTAGTATATAATACAGAACAGTCATTACTCACTGCATGAAAACTAGATAAATCTGGGAACTGTTAAACTGGAACGATCATTATTACAGCTTTTTTTATTGTATTATGATTTTTCTTTTCATGTTGCAAAGTTTACTTTCTAAATGTGCATGCAGCGTCACCTGAGATTTCACTTTGGATAAGAAAGAAAGCAGTAATTGATAATAAGTCTACTATTCCTATTATGAATTCCATTATGCATGTCTGACTTATGATCCCTAACCGTTTCCTTTGATATCAAATGTTAATTCTGATGTAACACTTTTCTCTCCTTCCATACTTTATTATCTGTCACATTATACTTACAAAAACAGTTCACAAAAAGTGCTACAAAGCAGATGTAATGTGTAACCGAACAGTAAATGGTGTGGAAACGTTGAGGAACTTTATGTTAGAATAACTGTTTGACAAAGTGTTTGACAAACTGTTTGAAGTACCTCTCATGAGGATGATTTCAAAGTTGATTACGTATTAAACAGTGACTCCTACGAATCAAAATAACAAATAACGTCGGCGTAAGATCGTTGCAGTCAACAGATGTATATTAAGATACCGATCACAATGTCCCTAAAAAATTGCAATAAATTAAAGTTGTATAATTCTGAAGACTGCTCTCAACGGGCCAAGAGCAATTGCAGGTATATCGTTTGTGAAAACAATATATACTGAGATAATGGTTGCAAGGGCTTGATTGGGATGAACATATCTTATTTCATAGTAGAGGCTTCACACAGACCATGGGCTTACACGTACTGCTGTTCATTATTCATGTTAATTATGTCCAAGAGATACCCAGACGGTTGTACATTATTGTTGTCCCGTCTGAGACACTAGCAAATTTCTTGTCCCCGACACTGTTTTTTTTTTTTTTTTTCTAACAGAACTCCTAGGGTAATTAGTAGTCCCTTCAAATTTACATGCACACTTAAGTTGGAAAATGGTTTCTAGCAGTAACTTATTTTAAGTGGCTATTTTATTGTCCTAGATGTGTATCTCTGAAACGGGATAAAATGATCGTGAAAGACACATCACACATCTACAAGAATGGTAGATAATTACAAACTGTAATTTAAAATACATAACGAATTTGGTTAATGTAACTTACGCAGGTAATATGACCGCGTGCTAACTAAGAGATGTCGTGTTGAGTGGCATTATATGGAGACATACAAATACCTCAGGCAGATATATTAACAGCTTGAAAATGCAATAAAAACGTTGTGAACGAAAGACTTTAAGGCTCGTGATGCCCGTGATGAAATATCACCTGGACCACCTGTCTTAATGAGTTTTACTAAGTAAACTGACATGTCACTCTCCGTCACTACAATGTCACGATTAAAATGACTCAGCACATTCTTATGTCTCTTCAACTCAGAGAAATATTCATACTTGTCAAAGCGATTGTAGAATGTAGCTGCAATAATTGGGATTATCATAATGACAAAGACAAAGAAACAGTATGCTGTATACAGTATGCAGTCCCAGAATCGTTTCATTTTACACTCAGTGAAATTCGCATATTGGTTGCTCAGCAGATTTCTCTTCTGAAATCACTTTCTGAAGTTAAATCTGTACTTATTTCAGAGCTTTTGTATCCCCATCAGGGGCGTCAATACAATTACTTGAAATGTGGTGGGGGGGGGGCATGTTTGTTTACTAACTGAAAGACTGGAATCATTAAAGCTGCCAGGCAGTCGTATATGCTATCCACTTTTTGATGACTTGCCTACATTGGACACGTCCAATAGGTTTTCCCCTTTGGTCCAGGGTTACGTCCATGACTGTGATTAAAGGAAAAAAACCCAAAGCGCGAAGGCATTTCTAGAATTGTGAGCAATTCAGTAAAGGATTCTGGATCTTCAAAGGATACTGAAAGGATAAAACTGGTCAGACATTGCATATTTTCAGATATGGCCTTTACAACTCTGCCCCGATGGCCCGAAACGGGGCTCCCGGGATGTTCTGGGCTTCACGTTCCCAGCTTTAAAATAGGACTCCTATGTCCGCAATTTCTCAATCAATGAGAAAAACATCATTCTCTGGAAAAAATAGTACTAATTTGGACAGCTCTCATCTAAAATATTTATGATTTTCTAAATAGTTCAAGAGTTTTTACTTTCTCAAGAAAACAGTTTGTTTTCTTTTCTGACAAATTTTCAACTAGTGCCTTAGCCTAAACAAACTCTGGTGCAATATTCTGCATCTATTGCAATCATTGTTTCCCCTTAAGAAAAGTTATCCCAACAAGTTGTTGGGATAACAGGACTCGTTTTTTGTACCGATGACTTTTGAAAATAATAGCCACATTGCAAAAGATGCCATATAGGATTATTTTGATAGAAGAGGAAGCTTGAGAAGAGTGATGGTTGGTCTAGATCGGTGAGTGGGGTGTAAGGAAGGAGGTGTCACCAACACCCGGAGAAATTGTTAACATACTAGCTAAACTTAGATTTGATCCAAAGAAATGCTTGTCTTCTTTTGAAGTCATAGAATGTACTAGACTGAAATATGAAACATTCCAACTGGATGTCAGACTTTCTGACTGTCGTCACTCCATTACACTTTATAAACATTAACATTATACTGTTACATTATAACATAAACATTACACTGTGACTCCATGTAAAGTACAGGAAGGAGGGGGGGGGGGGCTACTGGGCTAAAATTTTTCTTTATTTCAAGCTGTTTCGAATGAAACAACAATTGCACTGTCAACGGATGCATTCTTCGTAACTTAATCTTGACTAGCAAGGTAGGTCAGTAATATATTACCTTATTTTGCCCATTAACATAACACGGGAAGGAAACTGCGCGAAGTGCGCGGAAAATGTTCCAAAGTTCCTTTATGAGCCAGCCTAGCGATTACATCAGTCACTCAACCAAACTGTCGACGATATTTGTTACACTGTAACCCTACCATTTAAAAAGTGAGCAAAATATTTCCCCTTTAAAAATCTCCTCTTGAAATGTGGGAGACATTCGACCCCTCACATATCAAAATGTCGGGACGTGCCCCTGTCCCCCACCCCAAGGATTTACCCACGATCCCTGTGACCCCATTCTTGAAAATAATTTATTTCTTTTGGGTAACAGCTTTAACCTGCTTTGTTATCGAATGTTTATTGTTAATCTGCTTTGTTGGAATGTTACTCGATCCGCAGAAGATATTGTATTTGAATACAGTTTCCGTCACTTCACCCAGGTCAGTACAAGAGTTCTTGTATAGTTTACTACAAACGTGATCATTTAAAAGAATACTTTGGCAATGGCTCAACATGTAAGTCACAATTTTTTTGTTTGTTTTCCGTTGTATCATCATTTGATCATATTTTATTTCAAACACACTTGTAAATTTAGTCTCTATTATCAGCATATGTAAATCCAGTTTTCTTTCTCTTTCTTAGTCCAAAGTCCCTTATTCAATCGGGTCAAACTGACTTTATGTTATTTTTTTTTTCGCTCAACTTAAAAGAAACACTTAGCTGTTAAGGAAATATCCAGCTATCAATCTGAAACCCAATATTCATCAGATGAATCGAAATGTAAAAATGGTAAATATTTATCCTAGTCCATTAGCATGCATATTCAATTTTCTTTGATGGTGACGTGGATTCATTTTTTTAGTTCCGTCAGTTATATTCAGTGTGTTCACATAACTGACGAGAATATCGAGAATATACACATGTATGTTTAGAGTCATGTTTGTGAGCTTGAGTCTTGCTATTGCAAATCAACATGTAGTTATTAACTGATTGGAAAATGGTATGTTTCCTTCCTAATTTTAGTAGCTTAATGTAGACTGGAATCAAATGTCTGACCCCAGCTCCCTCACTTCTTAACTTCGTAAGCCACATTCACAGGGGCCCATGTTGTCCAAAGGAGTTAGACATTATTAAGATAATACTTCCTGTACATCTTTTTCAAACTGAGTCTTGACTTCGTAAGGCCTATTACACCTGAAAATTTCCTAGCATAAACTTCAGACTAAGCAGGCCATGCCTAAGGATAGCCTAGGATACATCCTCGTTTGATTATGTCCACAATAAGACAAAACATCATCTGGCCTAGCATACGCTACCCATAATGTGATAGGCCTACCTATGCCTAGGCGTACCGCCTCCCTAGTCTGCCTATGCTTGGGAGGGTTACATCTTGTCAATAGTTCGTAGAGTCGTTCATAGGATAGCCAGGATTAATAGAATATCTAGGCTACTGCGGTACATAGGCTAGTATCAGTCTAAGTTTTGCCTGGGCTAGCTGACGTAAGCAATAACCAAAGTACATATAGGCCTAGATTAACACAGGGGACGACAATTTGAGACTGAGCGAGGATTTGCGCTATGTCCAAATACTACGCATAACGTCCCCAAGAGAACTTTCAAGACCTAGGCCTGGCATAGTCTAGTCATAATTATCGCAAATTAACTACATTGGTATTTTCTAACAAGCTAACAAGTCGTAATCAGGGGTAATAGCCTCCTATGTATGATATTATTGATATAGCGTTACTGTAATCCTTACGGAATTAATTGCAAAGAACCTACATACGCACGCACCTTTATTTGTCACATTCGATGCTCACTCAATAAACGACTGTGCACTAGCTTAACAGGGTGAGATCATAGAATATGTTACACAATCGTTCTTGGTAAATGTAAGTCACAGATTAAATCTATTATTAACACTGCAACCCATTTTTTTTATGTCATAGAATATTAAAAATACATTGGTAAACCCATCTTACATGGAGCAATTTTTAAGCAGAGATAATTTCTATCGTAATATCACTGACAACAAGCGACTGATATTGGTCTACAGCAGGGTACACTGAACGAGTTTCTAATCCGGACAATTCGCCATGTTGACCTTGGCATATTTTTACCAAATGAATTATCTTAGGCTCAACCGAACTTGTGTCACGATCCTAGATGGTAAGAAGGATGAACCTCAAAATTTGTGGGTAGTTGCCTGTGTATCAGGTGTTGTGTCCGCTCGATCGATGACGTAAAAGCTCAAAGGTCAAAGGTCATGAAAGACACAAAAAACGCATATTTTGCATTATCTAATTGTGTGAATATTTTAGAGTGATAAGTATCATATACTGCAAGTAGACAATTCGAGAAATTTTCTAAAAATGTTGATGACGTCACTAGATCAAAGATCAAGTTTTACAGCCCAGCGTACTTCTGGAGATCTGGTATGCAAAACGATTGGGATGAGACCTGCAACTCCGTGGATTGCCTACTTGTTTTGCTTCGAAGCTCTTTTGCTAGCTCGCACTCTTACGCTGGTAACCGTCAATCCTTCAGCGTTTGTTTCTACTAGCAAGTGTCATTTTTTTTATGTTTCACACTTGTGTTGAAGACGTATCTACAATTATAATGAAAATGAAGAATGTATAGAGTTGCGGCATTGATGAACTTAACGGACATTTACTTAAAGTGATCACGTGGGTAGGTAAAAAGTAAAAACATTGAAATTTCATCTCCAAAAAATTGGTAAGGCTTTTAATTACACTATTCAGACAATCCGGGAAAATAAATAGGTTTCAGTTGGTTAATTTTGCCATATATGATTTCAAATTCTTCTTACATAACGACAAAAAGTGTAGAATACGATAATGTAATGGTTGACAGTTTTCATTCAAATCAATGCTGTGCTTCTTTGAACAAGCCAATGGGAAGTGTACTAGTATTAAATATTCAGTTACAACTCAGGATGACTGACGCCGCGGGCAAGGTTGTGATCAGTTTGTAGGTTATTTGTAAATACGGTGTTTCCTTTCACCAAATACTACAATTCCCGATACCTACCAAGGAGCGACGACTTGAGTAGTATACATTAGATACACCAGTGATACCTGTACTGCTGCATATTCATTATGTAGGCGGTTATATAAGAACCGTTAATTTTCAAATATGATTTCTGTTTTTACTGTTTTATACCAATCCCGTTGCTTTTCGAAGTAGTTAGTGTCATTTTCCTTCAATGAAAGACATAGTCCGTTCATGGAAAAAACTCGCGTGTAGATATAAAAATATTATTATTACGTCATCACTCCGTGCTACCTTTTTTATTAATTAACATCTACTGTAAATTAGACTTGAAAACTGGGGGATCAAGCGGAATTCTAAATCGTCTACAACGCATAATGCCCTAGAATGTTCTTTTAATTCTTAGTACATAATTCTCGCGTACTTTCTCAACTATCCTATTATGGAATTATCTGTGGAATTACTCACTGAACCTCACGTAACATTTCTTTTTTTCAGGTATCAAAAGGGTGCACTTAAAACTATATGTGACGTATCGCTAATAACTTACGCTGCGCCGCTGCATCTTTAGAGAGCTACACACTCTCCCTCTATTTTGGCCTTTACACGTACCTGTACGTACACGAACTTGGCTTATATCCCAAGTGAAATGTACAGGTGTCAAACTGTGGAATACTCTTCCTTTGTCTATAATATGTTAATTGACTTCAGCATCGTATAAACGTAACCTTAAAACATATTTGTTTAATAATTCGCCCAAACTAATCTACCACTCAAAACATTTATGTATTTTAAATCCAAGGACACTCTACTTTTTTGCTTTTTTGTGCTTTTCTTTAATCCTTCTTTTTTTATTTGTATAGTTATAGTTATTTTATGCATAAGGGCAGACAAGAAAAATCTTTAAAGAGCTACATACTTACCAACTTGGCAAATATCCCAAGCGCGATGCACAGGTATCAAACTGTGCAATACTCTTCCTTTAACTACAACAGATTTCTTGACTTTAGTATCGTTAGCATCATTTAGAAGTATACCTCAAAACATACTTGGTTAGTAATTCGCCCTAACTTAACTAACATTTAGTGATGTCTTTTAAATTCCGCTTGGACTCTCTCTTTTCCTCCTTTCTTTTCTTTAATCTCATTCTTTTTGTCTTTTCATAGTTATGTTATTCATGAAGCCAGACTAGAAAAGAATAGTATTTTGGCTCTTTATCCTTATTTTGTTAACATTTTGAATAACTGTGTTCTCTTCTTTTCCATGTATAGATACTGTACTAAATTTATATTCGTTTTGCATACATTAAGACTTTTGTATACTGTCAAAGTTCTGGTAAAACATTCTCTTGTAAACTCATTAAAGATATAAATAAATCAAATCAAATGTTACCAGATTCTTTATAGCTCTTAATATATATACTTTTTTTTGTAAAAAGCTGATACGTTTTACATCGATTTATATGGTCCATGTTTTATTCAAGTTGTTATATGTTAAAGGCAGCATATTGTGATAAAAAAGAAAGGAAAATTCTTATAAGAAGTGTGGATCAAAAATCATCATTTTCATAGAATGTATGTAACTGAACTACCGTGGTCATCTGATTCATTGTTAATATTAATCTGAAGGATTTTAGTTAATCTGAGTAAAGAAAGGACAAGTTAAAGAGCTGAAATACAGCGAATCATGGAGAAGCCACTCTCTTCGTCAAAATAATGAACACAAACACTTCCAATATTTGCCAGAAAGTGTTCATTTCATAACGGGGGAGAACGCTGAATTAAATATGTGTTTACTTCGTTTATTTTAGGACAAAATATTGTCAGCGGAAAAAAAAAAAAAAAAAAAAAACAGATGAAAGTGAATGAAAGTGAATAAACGCGGTTACTGTTCCCTTGATCATCCCTTCATTTCGTCGAACTAGTCTTTATGGAAAATCAGGCTCAGAGAACCCAATACTCTGCACCGATGTTACAACACACACAAAAAGAGTCATATGCGTTTTCGTATTTATTTTGTATTAATTAACGACATATTCAGAGATGATATTGTGGAGGTGCTCATTTTACCAGTATATGCGTAAAATGTTATAAGTTCATAGCATATTTCGGTAAACTCTCAATCACAATATCATTGTGTAAATGTTTTTTTTTTTTTTTTAAGATACGGCCATGTACAATATTTCATACTTAATAATTTGTGTTGCAGATGAAAATGCAAACTGCGATATTCTCCATCTCTTGTTCTCAAATGGGACGGACCTTCATTTCTGTATACTTGATGTTGTAATAACTGCCGGGAAGATAATACCAATAGATATCCTGATTCCTACTGGATGATCCAAAGTAGTCTCCATTTAGGTTGGAGGCATTGCAGTAATAGTACCACCAGGCCCCACGCTTATCAGAGGCACAGTTACCTCCGTATGAATCGTTGTCACGGTCCTTTGTGGAGAACTGGTGGTTACGGTGATTAGTGAGAGCATAACCACCACCTGTTGAAATAAAGAGAGGTTAGCATGCAAGTAACGAGATGCTCGTTGTGTTGGAGTTGGTAAACCATTCACTAATATGTGTTTAAAAATGAACCTGTAATATCTTTTCTTCAGTAAGTTGAAAATAGTGTGTGAACTGAAAATAGTATTAAGCTGGAAAAGGAGGAGAATTACACTAAAAAATGGTTCTGCAACATTCATTATTGAAACAATTTCTTCGTACTTGTGCTTAACATTTTTGTTTGTAATTGCAGTTTTTGTACAATTATCATTATTATTCAGTGATAGTCTCCATTCGTTTGTCTTGTTAGTGTATGCTAAAGTTATATTATCTGTGTGCCCAATTGCAATATTTGATTTTAAAATTAATTATTCAAGGAATCAATAAACCTTTCTTATGTTCATTGTATTTGACTGAAAATTTCCAAGACAAAAGACAAAGACAAAAGTAACTCTTTTTGTATCTGTGGTACTATACAATAATTAAGGATGTGTAAATATCCAACTACAGATGCTATGAACTATTTTTTTTTTCAATTAGTGTGTAAATTACATATTTAATATAGTCTTACAAGGCAGAGCACCGCTTGCATATAAAAGTTGTGGATTCTTTCTACTTTGACCAATACAACACAGTTTGCTGCTCAAAACAGGGATTCAATGGCATGTTAACATCACTGTCTCCTTTTTTCGGTCTATTATTTATTTTTTAACAGAGTTTATTTCAATAACATCAACTGATAGCTCCAACATTTATATGTTACACTGCAATTATTACATTTTTTTCTCAGAGCCATATTTTGTTTCCATTTCAATCGATTCATGTATTTATTCTTCTAATCTCTTAGGATGACATACAATTGGAGTAAAGCCTTTACTTATACACACCTGCTGTACCACTGTAACTTCCTTCACCCGACAGTCTATAGTTGTCCGTCCCGTCATTAATACGAAAGTAATCAAACTTGACGTAGTATGGGACTCCATCTCTATTCACGAAGTCAATTCTTATTTCATATGTTTTTTGATTTGTTAGAAAATATATCTTATCATTCCCAAGCCAAAACTCGTGATCTACGTCTCCAAAGCCTTCTTTGTAGTCATTCCAGTTGAGGAGAAAGTCCTGAGAGCCATCTACGCGACGCTGGAATACCTGTCGTAGGATAAATGAATGTGTCACAGGTAGAACGTATACAAACAATTCGTTATTACTTAAGATGACTGTGGTTCACATACCTCTGAAATTAAGACCTGGGAGAATGTGTCATATTTAATATGTGGTACAGATTATCTGCTAGTTACCGTATTATGTTTCACGAGCATTGAAGAATATTGTAATTGTATGATGTTTTTGGTACTAAAAAAAATGCATCTTGCAGTGCAATGCAATTTCGATAACCGAGATTCCAGAGTATCAGCCCCTGATTACAAAGGATAAGTAATTCGTAATTTTTTTTTTTAATTTATTAATGAGTGCAATATATATCACCACATCTTCGCTTAAATTACTAGGTAGATTGTAGCACACATGCTATGATATCAGTGTTTCTTGAGCAATGGAACATAAACTTTCTTTACAAAAGTTTCAAAGAACGTTTCAAATGTTTCGAAAACGGGTGACCTCTACGACTACGCTAGTCTCTATGACTACAGTAGTTACGACAAAAAGAAAGTCACTCACTGTCCACCCGTCGCCGTCTGTCATATTACAGTAAACTTAAAAAGATGAGTTGGGCCAATTGGTTGGATTTATCATGTAAATACCGGTTTCTGTAGATCCAAAATCATAAATCTCTTGACAATCTTTACACTGAGTGCAAGTACATCCTTCCTCCCAGATGATTTCTCCATTCGTGCAGACACCCTTTCTTGTGCATTCGGAATTTATGTAAACGTCACACTCCTGCCCGTACAAAAGACAAGACCCTATTTGACAACATTTTTCACATTACATTTAGCCAATTATTCGAGTTCTGATCTAATGATTTATAATTTAAACATTATTTATTTCATGAAAAAACATATGGAAAAAGATATTACCTAAGTTGAAACAAAGCTTTTTAGAGACAGTGGAATTTTTATTGATATGTGAGAATTAAAACTTCATTCACACAACCCGACAATTTAATAAACTTAATAAATAAACATGATGTCATAAAACGAGATTTTTCTCGAATTTTATTGGAGAATCACTGCAAAAACACAAAATAAAATGACACTCATCACTTTTGTACATCATTTATATGAGGGTGTTTAAAGGCTGTATTGCATCACCCTAAGCTATATTTTTTACCTCCCTGAAAGGAAAATTCTCAACTGGTTCTAAGTTACAGTACTCTTAGATTGCCAGCAAATTCGAAAGATGCAGAGCAGCTCGTATTACACAGCGTACACAGGGATCCATTGTTTTGATCACACATGTGGAGCTGTAATGTAAGACAGGTTGAGGGAGGGACTAGAGGTAGGTGGTTGGGAGAATTGAAACTGTCTGCGGTGCATTACAGCCTTTAATTTAGCGGTATTATTGTCCCTTCTTCTTGTAAGTAGCACCCGCATTGCTCCATTGAGACGCATTCAGAACCTTTCATAAAAAATCCGGCTGGACATACACAGATTCCTTTTTCAGAACAAGAAATAGTCTGACAGTCGTCGGTTGCTTCACAAGTTCGTTGACAAGCGTCATTGCACTCCTCGTAGACAGTGTTTGTTGGACAAAATGCAATGTCGTCATCTGTATAAAAATTATGCAACAAGGACTAACATTTACAAAGATAAGATTTAAATCTGAATTGATAAAAAGAAAAAAAACTGTTACGTATTAAAGGTAATCTTTCACTGGGATTAGGTTTCATTTATCTTGGCGAAAACACACAAATTTACACCAAGACATTGGACATTATGTTACACATCGACGAAATAAACATCAGTAATGCCAATCATATCGCCATGTATAATTTTAGTATGTTACGTTTGTTGTGAAAGGAAGTACGATATTCACCTATTGTGCCAGAATAATTTCCAACGCCCAATAGTTTGTAATTGCTGAAATTATCACCGATACGGAAGTTATCATAGACTAGCCGAGTTAAAGAATCGCTGAAAGTGGTTATCTCAATCACCAGTTGGTACTTTGTTCTGATTTGTTAAGAACGAAAGCCTTTCGTTGCCGATCCAGTGTTCATGCGATAAGAACCCAAAACCATATGTATAACTCTCCCAACTTCGATTGAAATAAATGGTTTCATCAAAACGGCGTTGTATTACCTGTAGGCAAACATTGATCAGGGTGGTGTATTACTCTTGTTACAAAGAAGGATAGATGTAAGAAATATGGTCCAGCTGTTATCTCCATCTATCCAAATACAACACTAGATTTACAGAATGTAGGAATAATTGTAGTACAAAGTCTTACTTAAATAGAACAGTAACATCACTCGCTAGTGTCAACAATAGAAACTTCAGTATGGATTTTCCTAAGTTTTTCATTTCAGAACACTTTACTGGAACCATATCAAGGCGTAAATATACAATTACAATAACATAATAATGACGTGAAAAGATATAGTTCAGGAGCTCCACTAGGAAGCTCCCCAAAGTTTGTGAGGAACAAGAACCTCAGAGTAAATTGAGATATTCAAGTGAATGAAGTTCAGAAACAACAAGGCTAGAACACAGTATTCCAAAAACATCAACAAACAAAAACGAAAGGAAAATAAAATTATCACATTTTTTGCCGATATTTTTTACTTTTCATTCCCTTTAAAAAATGTTAAGGCAGTAATTTCCTTACGTGAGTCTAAAGGTCCAAAAATCTAAAGTAAGGGATAATATGCTCAGGGTTACGCCTAGTTGTAAAAATGGCTTTGGTTTGCTAAAAGACTTACAAATTGGAAGTTTTTTAAGTAGTGAAACGTTAACAGTTCAATAAGTTTTGATGTGTTCAGTTTGCTACCAATAAACGTTATATGTAACAAACATGTCTCACAAAGCTCAGCGATGACATGAAGATCGACACACAACACTGTTGTCGAGCATATTAACGTTTACATTCGATCTTTCCTTGAAATTCGAGTAGCGCTATGGCTTCAAACATAATTTATTTACATAAAAGTACTTAAGCGTTTTCCAAATGCTTTTCCTTTTCTTTTTTCAAAAGTCTGAGAGTTAGCATTCAATTTGTGTGGTCCTCATGCATGATCTGCTATCAAGAGAAGTCAAATGGTCAAAGAAAAACAAGAAAGCAATCACACATGCAAAATAATTAATTAAATACTGGAATCTGGCAAGAACAAGACACATACCGTCCATCCCTCAACGCCGTCTGATGCATCACAAAATACTTCAAAAGGGTCAGAATAGCCATCTGGCTTGATCATGAAAACACCAGTAGAGTTTTGACTTGAACATTGTTCCTGAATTTCTTTGCCATCTCTCGGGTATGAGGAATGTTGGTAAAAGAAATCCGCTGATCCTAAATGATGCAAATTAAATATTATCTTGTGAATTTTTGAAAATTCTAGACCGTGTTTCAAAATGTAAGGAAGCCTACAAAAATCTGGTATGGTATCTGGGTTCTCAACAGGATATAAGCTTCATTTATACAGTTGTACAAGATATTCTGATTTGCTATTTTTTTTTTGTTTTTAAAGAAACAGGCTAAAGTGTCCCCAAAACGCTCGCTTATACCAACTGCTTTAATTTCGTTATGTTTGCGAATTTTGGGCTATAACAACAAACCCCGTCGATTCATTTGGTTAGTGTAGATCTATAACAGTAATTTTTTTCCGCATTTGGTACACGTCATTAATTTAACCAATTGTAAAGCAGAAAAGTCCTAAATTAATTAGTCGAAAAGATTGGTCTTCAATGATATTATGATACGATCAGTTAGTCGACTTAGGCATCAATCTGGTTATATGTGCACAAAAGCGCATATAAAATACTCTTTGTCCTTAATATCTATTAGAAGAGTAATTTACTTGTAGGACAATGTTAAAATGTAACAAAATGTCTTTTTTAAATCTTACCTAATGTTTTTGCATCTACCACCTTTAAGAAGAAAAGAAAAAAAAACTTGTTATAGACAATTACAAAGGGATCTAAACCTCTCTATTGGAAGGACAAATCGGTGTGATAGCAGGGTCACTACACTAGATCTCCACAAGCAATAGTAATTTAAAATTTTCATCTTGTACATTGTTTAGGACGTAGTTTATGCTCCAAGCTGAGCGATACCCAAATTAATATTTTTAATTTTCCCTTTTTTTTCCCTTTGTGTTTGTCTGTGTATTAACATTTTAAGGATAAAATTTCGTTTCATTTTTTTCTTTATTTCAAGCATTGTTCTTAATGATCACCCTTATTACTATAATTTTGCTTGCAAAATATCACGGCAATGTTTCCCTTTAAAAAGAAAGACAACTGGACATTTGTGTACCCTCAAAGTGCTATTGTATTGATCAAAGATTTATTACTGTTTCAGTACATATCAAAAGTACAACAGGAAAGGGAAATCGATTCTTGGCTTCAAGACAACACTTTGCTTTAGTTAGAGATACAAAAGTTGCGAAGCACTAAATAATGAAGAAAAGAAACCCACAGATGGTTGGTTTCTTAATCATTTATCAAGTTACAAGATCTACGTTCATTACCACAGAAGTTATTGTTTCGTTGATTTATTTATTAAGTTGTTAGTAAACGATTTAAGGAGACATAATCATTTTATTTAAGTATCGAAGCAATTTAACTATCCACGCATCTTAAGTATAGCTTTTTACGTGGATACGGCTAAAGGTAAGCAGTAGCAGTGCTTCGCTTGCTGAGAGGTACATGATTGGATTTTAATGTAGGACATTATGGAATTGTATCTTTTTGTCTAATTTTACATGATCACATCTTCCTTTACGTCATAATAATTAGCACAAGAACGCTAAGCCGTTGAAAGAACATATATGAATATAGTTCCGCATTTTCGAAGACGTAACTATTATAACATCAGTTTGATATCTATCAACTGTAATAACACCACTTAGCCAAAGATTCACTGAGCCAGACCTGACAGATATTAACATGTGGAAACTATAAAATCGTCGATGTTTGAGCCCATGTATACATGTAATACTGTACACACTTTAACAACGCGAATATTAAACACAAAAACAGCCAACTTGTACGATCCAATGGGAAGAAACTGGTTATTTGTTGTTATTGGCAGAATTTGAATTGATGTTTTTCAGTTTCTCCGTAGTGAAACAAATCTCTAACGAGTGTTGCTTAACAGTCGGAATATTTTAAAGTGAATGCCTTAGTGATTAAGTTTGAAAGGAGAAAAAATCAACTGAAGAACAAACGAGTCAAAATTTGTTAGGAGTGAAAGAATAGAAAAATGTGAAGAGACTTTTCAGCATTTTTGTCCTTGAATATTTATTTTGAAAAAAAAATATTACAGGAAGAGAGTGAGGCAAAATTAATTACAAGAAGTAAGCAGAGCCGCCGTTACTCTCCTTTAACTTTGCAGAACCAACGATCCATGGATGGAATCATAGTATTTGTTGCTAGTGTTATGGTAACCTACAATTATACCTATATCATTCCACAAAATTACTTCTCACATATATTTCACTCACACATTTATATATTGTTTTGAGTAGAAAATATTTGAATGAAGATGTTGGTAGGATTAAAGTTTGTAGTTAAAAAATGGTTGACATTGTTGACGTTCCTAAACACTCTTTCCGCCTCTTGGCCATATTCTTGAATACAGATAGTACCCTGAAATTTTTACGTAACTCAAATTTTTTAACTGAAAGATAAGCAGCAACGAACTATTTGCTCTTCTAATTTAAACTATTTGAATTAAAGCTTATCTTCAACTGTGCTTCAGAACAATATCCATATTCAGCCATCAGTATTCAATGAAATGTTGAAAAGTCCATATTCAGTAGTATATAAACAAGTCATTAATAATTAAACGAAACTAAGGGACAATTTTTTTTAAAACCAAAACATAGCATCAATTGAAACTGTTTTTGAGAGACTACCTTCGTGTTACATGTTATTTGTAATTATTTCGTTCATAAAGAATGCATACAAGAATTTATTTTTCAATGAAATTTCAAAGAAATAAAGCACATACCTGCCACACGGTGATAAGATTCATTATCAAGAATATGTTGAAAGTAAGGAATGAATTACTTTAGACTACCTCTATTAAATCTACAGGTAAAATAGCTAAATGTTTATCACAATTTTATTGATAAAGGTTAAAACCTCTGTGTTTTAAGCACACGTTCTAGTATACTTTGTATGGAGACACTGGTCTGTATTTAAAATAAATGAACTTTAAGCTTGGTGAATGTTTGGTTACTCGGTTTAATATTGTAGTGTAACATTTATTTCCATGGATAGATCATTTAACTTCACATTGGTAACTTTTTAAAAGCAAAACTAATGCACCGATAAATTTAATATTGCAAGGTGGATGTTAAAACTTATTGTTGAAGACATTTATGTTTAAAAGAAAGTTGTAAATAATGGGAATACCAAATGTGAATTTAAACAAGTTGCAGATAGTGAAAGCAGCTAACATAAATAGATGATTAAATAGGAAGCTAGATGGGCTTTTGTAGAAACTTGAAAGCAATTTCCCCCCAATTTGCTAATACCCCCAACTCAGTTTAAAATCTGATGGCTGAGCGATGTTATGAGACTACTTAAATTGAAGATTTGCACTTGATAGAGGAGAATTTGTTAAAAATATAAGATATTTATTACATGACTAAATAATTTAAAACAAGTGGACGTACTTACCGCGTACTGTGATATGCGAATATTTTCTGTTGTCCAAACAAAAACTAAAATTGTAGTTATTGAAGGAGATAAATTGAAAGCCATTTTTGGGAAAATAACTCGTCTTTACAGTCAACTTCTCCTTTTGATGTACCTAATGGCAATGACATTCATTTACAAAGATAAACCTTGACATGTTTGTCTGCAAGATAATAGTATCATGTACGGTAGAAAGTACTGACCTCCTGATAAGAAATAATGTATCGTGTCCTTAAATCTCTTACGGAATATACAACTTGTCGACATCAGTGAATAAAATTACAAGACAGAAAAGAGGGAGACTAACACGGAAGGTGTGATAGAACAAGAAATATAATGTGGCACTACATCAATTGCAAACAGTACCGTATTTTTTTTATACGTATTCAGTCCTAACAAAAGTACTTATCGAACAAAGACCTGAGAAAACACAAACACATATGTTCACACATATTTTTATTTCTATGTCGATTTTATTCAGTGGAAGTGTAAGTATGGAAACAGATACAACAGTCTAAATAAAACTATAAAAGTGGTAATCATTACATGATTGTTCTTTCATCATGGTCACTACTAATATCTAATGAAGCATCGCTTAGAATGACCTATTCAATGCTTGAATTGAGCATTCTCGGGTTCATTGATTGAGTGTGGGTGTCAGAAAAAAAAAAAAAAACACTGAAGAGAGTTCTATTAGAGCTATGGTTTACTGCAGCTTTTGACCGTTTTTTTTTTTCCTGTTTTAGAAACGAGATAAAAATGTATACCCAATGTCAACATTTTTGTATGTTGTTGTTGTATCCTTTTCCTGAAAAAAAAAAAAAAAATGCTTTTAAGCAAGAGTGTATAACGCAAGAGATAACACGTGAGAAAGAAAAAAAAAACGCTATAAGTAACGTAACAGTGACAATGAGTAAGAACATCGACCTCATGACAGGCAAACGAGTGTAGGCCCCTCCGTTTAACGTTGGTAACGGGACTTGTATGTGTTCTACATACATTTAATGTTATCATCAAAACTGACAGAGATTAACTGTTACCAAGAATTCCATCTGATTTGTTGAAGACTGAAGTATTCAACCATATACCACAGCTGCCACTGTGTAACAGCAAGTGGGATTATGTCCCGGTATAGAATCCAGTTGAATCCAACATAGCTGTGATTCTTCAGTTGTATTTTAACATGGCACAGTAACAGCTTGGTTAAATCTTTGTGTTTGTTCCTTTTTATTGTTGTAGTTTTTATTATTTTTTTTTTTTCAAATTGGATATTTTATCCAAGATGAGTTTCGAGTCAAGTGGGTTTCTTAACGGATTCACAAAATGTTTAATGAGAGTTTTTTCTTTAAGCTATTCCAGAGGCTCTAGAGAAAAATAGTTCAATATTTTGTTCCTTTGTTTTAAGCTTACGGAAACTTCCATGGACGAGAAACTGGCGCCTGAGTTGCCATGTATGAAGTTATCAAGTACGAGAAGAAGCGTACCTCTTAAAATGAAACGCCACAGTATTTGCAGAACCGTTTTTTTTTTTTTTTTTTTTTCAGAATGACATGCAGACGTTACCCAAGTTAAAAATCCAGTGAAGCGAGTACTATCACGAGCCAGTACTACTGAGAGGAATTATTTTAACGTCCACAGTTGTTTGGACCTTTGATGTTTGGAAGAAGTTAACGAATCACTTGAGGATCATTTTGCCAAAACAAAATGCAGTCTTGTTTATTCACATTCTGCAGATTTTGCTCTCCGGCTCATTTTTGCGTTCCCTTTCTTGAGGTTCTTAAACGAGAATTCCTTTCGATACTTCATTAGTAGGAATTGGAATTATCTCGGATATCACTAGCAGGAAAGCTCTTTAACAGTTTCAACGTAAGTAGGAGAGGAAGGGATGGGTAGAGTAAGTCTAGTAAAAATGAGACCTCATAATGTTCTGGTTTATGTTAAAACAAAACTGCATGTGATATTACCTGTAATTTATTATAGGTTTCATACATATTTTTGAATGCTAATCACTAATAAAATTCCGCAGAATAATCGTCGACCGACACGTCAGCAGTCATAGCCACTCTTTTTCTCGGTTGTAGCATCGCCTCGTCTATCTTGAATCGACTACAATAATGACGTGACAATGGGACTTTCACACTCTTTGACGTGAACACACTTTTCGACTTTTCCACCCTTCGACTTTTCCACCCAGCCTATCAAAACGGGGTCATTGAGGGACAGTACATGCCGATCACTCACATTATTTCCATTGACATTTTCAAAGCAATGTTTAAGGCTGTCCGAACATAATTTTCATTTTAAGTGGTGTTGCTCGTGGTTACGCTGAGAAAAAACTTTACTCTGAACTCCTATTGTATATCAATTATCCCATACACTAATACATGGTTTTACGACATTGCGTTCACGCTTACGCGATCAACAGGTAACTGGCTACTCGAAACGTACAGACCAGCTGCCTTTCTTCTTAACATGCTTGGTCGTTGCGTTGTTTTGCCGACACCAGCTTATCATCTCGGTTTTCTTGTTAATGGGGTTCTTGGCGAGTAGGATTTCTAACTTTTCTTCCATACATAGGTTGCATTGGCCTGAGCTTCTTTTCGAGGTGCTTGATTCTTTCATTATATCCCAAGAGACTGTGTACTCTTTGTTATCATTTTCAATTCCCATATTAGTATATTCCCATATTCGATAAAATTCCGTCTCCTTTTCGTATTTTCTGTGGCGAAACGATTTTGTGTGGTTATTGTGCCTTTCTTTAAATGCCCCCCCCCCCTGTCTATCGTAAATGCGTTCTAGATTCATTACTGGAAATTACCTTGGCTGTATATACAACCCCCTTTACCAGGCACCTTCCTGCGAGGGGGCAACCGTCTTTTCTCCTGCAGTTGTGGTTATGTCCTTGTTGATGATCATTTTCTTTTCTTTTCATTTTTTTTTTCGTAATAAAGATTACTTAAGTGTGGGACTTTCTTTTTTTGCTTATTGATTCCATTTTTATTTAAGCAGACTTTTACAGGTAACTGTTCATCTTAAAATACCTGACACTCTTTCTAGAGATGTCCAACTTTCATGTCATGTGATAAGTGGCTGATCGTTGCCCAACCAAAAAATATAACTGAAAATCTAAGACACATTGCGACAGTAAAACATTCCTGTTCATTAAACTCTCTCTCGTTGCTAAAATTTAAGTGACGTTCCTCTACAAGGCAAAGCGTCTTATATTACTTAGAGCCGTCCATTTTATACGGTAGACAGTACAGATCTCATGTATGAGAAAGGGAATATAATTCAATTCCAACTCTCCTCGTTTCAGTTTATTGATAACCAAGCATTGCAAGATGGTTTATATTTTCCTTCACAACATGTTCACATGCAGGCAATTTGTAAACAGTACCATTAGGTATAGCATAGAAGGTATTAATGTGTAAGTGATATATCTCATTTATATGTATTTATTACATATAAATACACAGGAGTGCAGAATATTCCAAATTGACGATAGACTTTGCAAAGTCTTTCTCGGCAAATGAAATCTTCTCCTTTGATACGTTCCTCACAATTTGAGCTGCAGCCTACTAATACCCAACCGAGGATATGTACTCATCTATTAATCGCGTTTCCCTATGATCGACGTCCGCCGGAAAGACGTTGGGCACTCGATATAATTATGTATAAATGAATAGTCACGCTTGACGTTACGGTTAATACATAATAAAATGCTACCCATCTGTCTAATGAAATGGGGCAATTGCAGCGATCGAACAATGAGAGAAAATAATGGTACCTAGGCTAACACCCTACCACCAGATTTGCCTAAGGCAGAAATAGGATATCGCTAAGAGAGACTTAAAACAGTTGAAGGCGAGTAGAATATTACCATGATATTTACGTAACTAATCAGTCATAGGTCCTTTAACCATCCTTACTCCCATAATTTCTCACGATGGCGGTGATTGTCTTCTACCGAATTTGGTAGCGAAAAACAATGGTTTTAAGTAAAAGTTGTGTGCATAATTAAAACGAGTGTCTAGATTCTGCGAGGACAGCGATCAATGAGGGGAATAAACACTCTTCAGGAAGAGCAGTACTATCAATATATGAATGTTTATTCAGAGGTGGCGGAACCAAGATTAGGAACAGAAACTTTCAAGTCCAAGCGGATTCCACAGAGTCTAAATTGACAGTTGAAGGAACAAGTTGCATTTGTGCGCAGACATCCCGTCTCAAACATCATGTGTAACTGCAAATTATTTCATAGATCCACACGTGCACTTTTGTGAGGAATGGCTTAATGCCCTGTTATACATAAAAAAGTTCGAAAAAAACTCGCAAACACAAATGTTATCAATCTCAAACATGTGTCGTACTGTTGTATATCAATGCATAACGCATGTGCTTAACGAACAGAAATTCAATAATCGTACACCGCGTGTCTTTCAAACATTGGCTGCTGCATGATCCGTTTTGTAATTTACACACAGGAATCTGTGTATAATATTTTGTTATCACAATAGTATTGGCAATCGTACACGGAATCCTGTAACGAGTAACAGGAAACAAGAAATGTTTAATTACAAAATCATCAAGAAAAGACTGATGTCATATAAGGTATTAATAAAACGATAAATCACCCTCAATGTGTTGAAAACACTTTTAACTAGATGAACAAAGGTACGCTTGTTTTTATCATGAAAACATGTTTCTATGGTACAGTTTATCTGTCAAAGAGAAATTGGAAAAGTTTCATTACGAAATGTTGTAATTCTTTATTGTAGATCTGAAGAACCACCACAACCTTTATGATAATATTGTTATAAGTCGGATGTCAAACTCGTCACAAGATCTGTGCCCTCCACTGAGTGGTCTTCGGCTTACATCGCAGAAATAATGAATCTACCAGATGCTCAATTGAGCAGAAACCATCTTAAACAACTCTGTTAGATGTAAGGCTGCAGAGCCCCTAATAAGCCCCCTGGGGTGGTGTAGTGTAATCAAGCAGAGAATGAAGTGTAACAGACTTTAGGATGAACAGTTTAACCATAAAGAATCTTGCCTGCAAGTGCAATTCCGGTAAAACTCAGTAATGCTAATATGACTATAACGACTGAAATCCAAGGTCAGGCGTTCTACTGTATCGTCATGGGTTTAAGTTCTTTAATTGTTTTTAAATTGCTTAACGTTTATAAAACACTGTGAAAATTGTGGATATGCAATAGGTGTTTTAGAAAACCTTAATCTTATTCGTTACAGAGTCCTGCATTTATGTGTATGACGAATGTCAGTTTGTACAACATAACACAAATTGATCTACTTGTTAAGAGGGACACACCGACACCTTTGTCAACGCAATGGTGTACCTGCTGTGGGTGATGGTGTCGAAACACTGTTGCGTATATACCTCATCGTCATCAAGCATTGGGTTTACGAAAGACCTTAGGCACACACAACACATAATGTAAATCTCAAAGCGCTTAATGGGGTGACCGTGTCCAAAACACGCTTCAGAAATCTATTATCCATGTCAAATGATGTCGGAATACTGTAGTTAGTTAAACCTCAGATCGTCATAGTTTATATTAAAGAAGGGGATTTGTAAGAGTTTACTCCAACTACAAGTAATTGGTTGTTAAAAATATTTTGCCAGAAGAAAGATGGATACCGGTGAACGTTATAGTATATGACTGTGGAATGGAAAGAAGTGTTAACTCTTTCAATTAACCAGGGACGTGAAAATCATGAAGACAGATTACGGCATTATCAGAAAATAGTAATGTTGCTATCTAATGAAACATGACTTGCCAACAACTACCAACGTAAAACTAACACTACCATCTACGAAGCCACCAGACTCTGTGCACATGGTTGTTTAGTAAAGAGATATTCCTAATATTAACTCTCCAGTTGTAAGAATGGTTAGGCTACCGATGTCAATGTTCCTTTACGGTTACGAAATTTGAATGAAGTACTGCTTTAGGCAATAGGGTCAATGACCACACAGTGGGTGTAAGAGCACAGACACAAGGCCTGCTCTAACGGGTCCACTTACTATATCGCTCACTAGGCTGTTTGCGTTAAGGGTTTGATTAGGGCTGAAGTGAGTACTATGTGGTCTTGTAAATAGGAACGTACAATATGATGACTGCTTCCATGGCAATCGATCTCTCATGGGGCAGCAGTGCAACATTTAGCTCTTTCAGCTAAGTGACTAAATTTCTCATCTTATCCCCTATGGGACAATTAGATGATAACAAATGGCCTCTAATGAGACTAAACCTTTTTGGGAAGTCATCTAAAGGTAACGCAAAATATTTTGTAAATATTTCCATACAGATTACCCACTCCATTTCAGTATCTGGAACTGGCTGGACATAATCATAACCAAGGTGGTCAGGACGGTTTGGAAGGGCAAGCGTTCTCTTGTATCTTTATAGGACCCACAGTAACTGTTTCACTCATTTTTTATATATGTTCTATCAAATGAGTGTAGGTCGCATACAAATTCCCATCGCCTTTGTAGACGGTTGAACCATTGTCGATCTTGTCGGGTGAGGGGGGTGGGAGGTGTCAGGGCAACAAATTGAAGAAGAATTCTTCTGTCTCCATAATGGTTCTTACTGAGGTATGTTCCTTATTTGGTTTCATAAAGCGAATGCAAAACTGTCAGTGTTAATATTGTTCTACTTCCCTTAACTGATACATCTGTTTATCACTTCCATTCCAATCTCCAGGTAGCCAGGACAGATAGTCACTCCGATGTGATCCTCATTGGAAAGTGTAGGCCTAAGCATATAACATGCTCACATTTGATCGTTTGACATGAGTAACGTCCTCCCAAATCGCCACTCATCACTTGGGTCTGTGGACAACAGTGGGCATAGATATTCAATAACGGTTTCAGGGGAAATAGAAATTATTTCATATGACTTAAGTCCCCAGTCTTCAATTCAGAGTACCCAAATAGAGTTCAATGTTGCAGGGCAGAATTATTATTGGAACTGGTGTTGGTTGTTTGTGTCGGACCCTTCTGGTGTTTGTATCGGATTTCAGTTTTCGATACCGGCGTTGGTGTCAATCGCTTATGGAGTTGGTGATGGTGTCTGAATTGTCAGTGGGGGACACAACACTCCTACAAACACGATGGACACATTGGGGCTCTACTTCTAGAGTGCGATATTTGCTAGCCGAAAACACTTTCGAAAAACCGTCGTTTTGTAAAAGGGGACATGGGTTGCATACACAGTATGTGGTAACAAAATAGATTGTAAAATTGAGAAAGTCCAATGAAAGGTAGTTTTGTTCAGTTATTTCATTGATAGAGGGCAGACGGTGTAAGAATATTAGTATTTACCATTAGATCTGTGTGGGCTTTCTCCTTTTAAATATTTCTTCATAACGTGTATTTTATTGTTAATGGTCCTTAATAAGACTTCGATATTTGTAACTAATTATGAAACAATTCTCTTGACGAAATTAGACGTGATGAACATACCGTTACCATTGGTAGGGGTGCAGTGTTCTCCTAGAGAGAAATTCTTTTCGCCTGTAATTTAAATGATTTTCATGTTTGCCCATGTTTTTTAGCCAACGTTTCTTTATTATTTTTCATTGTTTATTATAAATTGAATTTTTCAAGACAATTCTTAAGTAATTCAAATTTGCCTACTGTGTCGGTTCTACTGACTTTACATGCAGAGGCTGCTATAATTTTGCAGAAAGTATTATTGTTAGAAAGTACGTTTTAATTTTCTTGCTGCATTTTTCTTTGTACCTCTGAGTTTTACCTTTACATATCAGAAAACTAACAAACTTATAGTATCAGCTTTTATGATAGTATGCATGTATAAAAATCTACGAGTTTTAGACGTGAAGTGAGAACATCATTAGTTTTAATAGCTGTATTTATTTCATTTACTTTTATTCTTGTTCTCTATAGAAGTGTTGGGGGTTAAGGAAAGAAAATAAAGAATGTTGTGTATAATGGTAGAAAGCATGACTTAGTTTTTCACTTAATAATAGTGTTTGACTAAAAGAAATTAATTGAAGCATGCAGTTGCAACGTGAAACAGGAGCTTCCTACGACTGAATAACAAAGATAATAAAACAATTCTTTAAAAAATGAACAACTAGTGCGTCGCCTTACATTAATTATTCCATACTTATTTCATACATACTAAACTGAAAATGTTCACACTGATGTAGTCAAGTCAAAAAACAAAAAAATGTATAAAAATTTTTGAGAACATAATTTTTATTTTTATTTAAGTTTGACGTACTTTCCAACTGTTTATCTTACATCAACACATATTCGTTAATGACATTTGTTTATGTGCAATTTTTCCAGCAAGATATTTTACGAGCTTGTAATGTATTTCTCTAAGAAATGAACCGTTTACATTATGAATGTTTGATGTTTTTGTCTTGTATCGTTTCAGAAGGAGTCTTCTCGTCTCGATGTTCCATGTCCTGTCGATAAATGGTCAGATTTTCTCTTTCTCTCTTAGATGGGACGGATCATCATTTCTGTAAATTTGATGTTGTAATAACTGCCGGGTAAATAATACCAATAAATGCTGCTAAAATCATCACGCGGTGCGAAGTAGTCTCCGTTTAAATTGGAATAATGGCAATAATAGTACCACCATGCGCCGTGATAATACTGGGCACAGTGATAACTACTAGCATCGTTGTCACGGTCCTTCGTTGAGAACTGGTAGCCACGGTGATAAGTCAGAGCATAACCGTCAGGAGAACTTTGACCGTCTGTGGGATAAGAAAGGATGTAGATATATGGACAATGCTTGTATAGCTTAACCTTATTTACTTCATGACGGTACACAACCACATATAATATCAAATCACCGGAATACAATGACAGTGCTTTGTGTTTCACGAGGAATGTGTGATGTAATTATTATTGTTATTATTATTATTATTATTACTATTATTATTATTACTATTATTATTATTACTATTATTATTAGTACTATTATTATTATTATTACTATTATTATTACTATTATTATTATTACTATTATTATTACTATTATTATTACTATTATTATTACTATTATTATTATCATAATTTAAAATAACTGAGTACATATTTCAAAAAGACAAATGTTGCTTAAAAAGAAAGTAGCAGCAAAGACGTCGAAAATGGTATACATGTAATATTGTTTTGTTTTTTTGTCTTACATATTTGTCCTTAGTGTGATTTTTTTCTTCTGTATTCATTATGTGGGTGATATTACTTCATCACCAGCTGTATCTTTTCACTTATCTTTAGTGCGTATAAAATAGGGACATTACCCATCCCAGTGATTAAGACGAAAATATGCAAATTATTTCATACTTAAAGAGCCTTTGTATAAACCCAGTGCACACATTAATTGTACTTTACCTACACCATAGAGAAGAAAATAATGTTATATAGCATAATGCGGTATAATGTGCTGCAATATCTGCAGTTATCTACGCGCATGAATTGTTTGTAAGAAAAAATAATTTCTTGAAAATGAGCTTTTTTATGCGAAAACATTAATGGCCTATCTTTCGTTATCCTTTCAAACCTTTATATTCTACTGAAAGTAGCATCAACATTTAAGCAGCATTAACATTTCTACTAATTCAAAGATACTAATCATCACACTGCAAAATGATATAAAATGGACCAAAGTTAACCCATTTGTCTTGAAACGTATACTTGATGGAATGTAAAGTAAATGACAAGGTAAAGGCGACATATAACATTGAAATCTCATGCTCCTGTAATTGTAGAATGATACTGCATATACTGTGTAGTTCCACGTACATGTAGGTTGCTTGTCCTTACCAGACATTTGTGATCTACAAACGCCATCGCTTCGCGGCGACTGCTGCGACTAATATCAAAGGAGGACGTGACGTCACTAATTCTTTGACGCTCAATTTTGGAGATGATTATTTGAATATAGGTATTGAAAACATAATTTATGCTTGCAAGTCTAGAACTAATCTATTGAAATGTTGATATTTTTAAGGCATCCATATATATATTCTATTCAGTCATCATGATTGTAAAATAGCCTTAGTTGAATTGTTGAGACAATTTTAATAAAGAGAATAAGCACTCACCTGCTGTTCCACTGTAATCTCCAACCTCAGACAATCGATAGTTGTCAGCCTCATCAGTAATACGAAAGAGATCAAACTTGGCGAAATATGGCGCTCCATCTCTATTAACTAAGTCGATTCTTATTTCGTAGTCATTTTGGTTTGTAAGATAATACAGTTTATCATTTCCGAGCCAAAATTCATGATTTAAGTTTCCGAAGCCTTCCTTGTAGTCATTCCAGTTAAGAAAGAAATCCTCGGAGCCATTCACTCTACGTTGAAATACCTAAGTAAGAGAAAAAAGTAACCAATGCATCAAGGTTTCCTTGTAAAATTGAAAATATCGTAAAATGACGTACAGGTAATGCTATGCATCACTCTCAACCTCTTTTCATGGCTATGACCGTTGCATTGGATAAAATGTTAACAGGTTGATAATTCAGGTTACGACAAAATGTGCATGAAATCACCCAGTATTAATAACACGTACAGAACACCTGACAGAGTTGGCAGAGCATTTACCCTACCTTCAATCGAATATAACACTGAGTGTTTAAATGCATTTGATAATCGTATTGAATGTACAGTTTGTAACACTATCTAGACCACAACACATAACATGTCATAGCATCAGCACATAAATTTGTCTTCTCTGATATCTACCTAAAATGGCCACTTACAGTCCATTATCTTTTTTCACTATGTTTTCACAACGGATACTAGCAAAGTGATAGTTAATCAAGCTTGTCACTTACTGTCCATCCACCGCCATCTGACATGTTACAGTAAACCTCAAAAGATGAGTTGGGCCAGTTTGTTGGACTTATCATGTAAAGACCGTTATCTGTAGAACCGGAATCATAAATCTCTTTGCAATCTTTATAGTTAGAGCAAAAATTTCCATCCTCCCAGATGATTTCTCCATTAGTGCAGACACCCCTTCTTGTGCATCCAAGATTTACGTAAACGTCTCCCTCCTGAGAATATGCCAAAAGAAGAACGCCTTTTCAAGTTATTGGACTAGATCCTTGTTGTTTAATTGAATAGTAAATGCAATCATAATTCAAAGACTTTCGAAAGAGATATTACTAACTCAGTTGACAAATGTTCATTTACATATGAGAATATGGACATGCAGTTGATCAAACGAACATAGGTGGACTCCTCACAAATGTCATCATATTTTTTACTATTGCGCATGTGATTATGCTGTTATTTGGGAAACACTAAGAAAGCATAAAATGATGCAACCTTCATTTCTATGTACGCATCTTCTGTACGAGATTGTTTATTTTACCGGTATTATTTTATGCTCTTCTGCTACATAGCAGCCGCAATCCTCCATGGACACGCAAGCAGATCCGTTCATGAAAAATCCAATTGGACACACACAGGTCCCTGCCTCAGAACAAGAAATAGGCACACAGTCGTCGGGAGCTCCACAGGTTCGTTGGCAAGCGTTTTCGCAGTTCTGGTAAACGGTATTTGTGAACAAAATGTAATGTCGTCGCCTGTTTGAAAATTATGAAGCAATGACAAACATTTACAAAGAGTAAGATTTAAATCTGAAATTATGATAAAAACCACCACATACAAAAAAAAAGTAATCTTTTTTGAGATTATGTCCAATTTACTTTGACAAACCAAACAAATGAACACCTAGACGTTTGTTACACACGAAACTAACAAACATCAATGATGTAAATTGTATCGGCAAACATAGTTTTTGTACCATGACATGTAAAAAAGTACGATATTTACCTATCGTGCCAGAATATTGACCGACGTCCACTAGTTTGTAATTGCTGAAACTGTCACTGATTCGGAAGTTATCATAGACTAGCCGAGTTAAAGAATCGCTGAAAGTGGTCATCTCAATCACTAGTTGGTACTTTTTCTGATTAGTCAAGAACGAAAGCCTGTCGTTGCCGAGCCAATGTTCTTGTGCTAAGAAGCCAAAACCAGATTTATAGCTCTCCCAGCTTCGATTGAAATTAATGGCGCCATCAAAGCGACGTTGTATCACCTGCCCGCAAACAATTATAAAAGTGGTGTGTTATTCTTCCTTTTAATGAAAAATGTCTGTGGGGAATTTTATCCAGTTGCAGCTTCCGTCTTTCGAAAAAACAATACTAAACTTGTATCAAAGAAATGTCCAACCAATCTCAGCGGAGACGAAAAGGTTAACATGCAACACCGATGTCGATTAATGTCATGCACGTATTCAATCTATTCTATTGCATTTAAGCTATGTCTTTCGACATAATTCAAAATTTCATTGGCAAAACAGTACGTGAAAGATTAAAAAAAAAAACACTTTCATATCTGTTCCTCACAAATCTGGGATTCATTGACTTTTATTGTTGTTGGCATGCATTTTCAAGACTACGTTAAAGGTAAGAGCAAAAGGAAAACAATAAGAGATGCAAAAAGGGAGGCAATTCAATGTGAATACAAAATCTAGCAAGACCAATTTTAAGATACTCACCGTCCATCCCCCAATGTTGCCTGTTGAATCACAAAATACTTCAAAGGGATCGGAATAGCCATCTGGTTTGATCATGAAAACACCAGTAGAGTTATGAGATGAGCATTGCGTCTGAATTTCTTTGCAATCTCTTGGATAAGTGGAGTGTTGGTAAAAGAAATACGATGATCCTAAATGAGGTGAAATAAATAGAACGGTTTGAATCGACTTTCCAAAAACTTTGAAACATGGTCGGACTACTAAAAAAATTGGTGGTTTAAGTATTGTTACTTGTTTCACCAGTTAAACATGATCTTTTCGTTGGCCACGATTGATAGAAACAGTGACTGGAAGTTTGCGAAACGCTGAACCGTTTAAACAACTGTTTTAATTTCATACAGTTTTTCGATATCACAACAAACCCTTGGATTCATATGGTTATCATAGACGGATGAAAGTCATGTTTTTCAGTTTTGGAAAACACTGTTAAAGTGATTGCGTGTGTACTGAAAAACCAAAAAGATTATGATAAAAAGATTATGTTAGATCTTAAAGTGATTGCGTGCGTACGCAAAAAGTAACAGCATTGAAATTTCATCTCCAAAAGTTTGTTACGGTGTTAAACTACACCACTCAGAAAATCTGGGAAAATAAATAGGTTTCAGTTGGTTAATTTTGCCATATAATTTTAAAGTGTTGTAACACAACGACAAAAAGTCTAGAATACGATAATGTAGTGTTTGACAGTTTTTATTCAAATCAGACAGTTCAACAGTACAGGTCTCACTAGTGTATCAAAAACATACTACTCAAGTCGTCGCTCCTTGGTAGGTATCGGGAATTGTAGTATTTGGTGAAAGGAAACACTATATTTACAAATAACCTACGAACTGAACACGAAATTGCCCGCGGGGTCAGACATCCTGAGTTGTAACTGAATATTTAGTACTAGCATGCTTCCCATTGGCTTGCTCAAAGAAGCGCACCGCTGATTTTAATGAAAACTTTCAACCACTACATTATCGTATTCTACACTTTATGTCGTTATGTTAGGAGAATTTGAAATCATATGGCAAATTAACCAACGGAAACCTATTTATTTTCCAGATCGTTTGAATGGTGTAATTAAAAGCCTTACCAAACTTTTAGAGATGAAATTTCAATGTTTTTACTTTTTGCCTACGCACGCAATTACTTTAAGACAACTTATCTGAAAACAAGAAAGTATAAATCTGATGAATAGAAATGGCTCGTATTATGATGTTATGACATATATGGTCATAGTCATATATATGACACATATATATGATATTAAGACATTTAGTCCCCTTAAGAATTAAAATTATAAGATACCTACTTCTTACTAGTTGCTGCAAGTGCAATTCATAGGATAATGTAAAAGTGTAACAAACATGTATTCTGGAAATCTTACCAACTGTATTTTCATCTCCCATCTGTGGAAAAGCAAAAATGCATTTGATATAGGTAATTAAAGAGAATAACCACCTGGTGAAATAACAATTCTCGTGACAGGAGAGTTACCACGAAGGGGGTACTATAATAGCTTTTGCAAGCTATACGCATTTAACTGTCCCAGTAGCTAGTTCCAAATTTTACCTATCCAATCATTTTCATTATTTCGCATTATGTACAATTATGAATACAAAACTAAAGATACAGCAGAAGTTAAGAATTGCTTATTAGAATCTAATACCTGGGAAATAAAGGAGATGGTAGTGTGACTTCCGTAGGAGAGTAACATAAAAGTAATTATATTGTGATGTAATAAATGTAATTGATTTTCATTTCTTTTAATTTTAAACAAAGACGTTTCCAACAGCATGGTAACAATTGGCACAAAGAAGGTAATCCGTTTGATATTGAAAGGACTTAGATGAAGAGATAAAGTAATATGTTCAGTATCTAGCATTACTTATCCAAAGACCCGTTGAGCCAAGAATTACCGATAACTATTTTATCACAATATTTGGTTGAGTTTTAGTTGAATTGTTTAACTGTACATAGTTGCTATAGTTATACACTTGAAAAACATAAATACATATTTTACACACAAATACGGCAAATCAATGTGATCCACTATGAAAGAAACTGATTATTTGTTGTTATTGGCAGTGCATTCGTCCATTGTTATGTAGTTTCTATCACTGTAACGAAACAATCTCAACGATGATGCTCCACAGTCGAGGTATAATTTTAAAGTGAAAGTTGCTTATTACCAGTCATTCAACATTCAAACAAAAAAACAATGAAATAAAAAATAAGTCAAATTTTGTTCGGCGTGAAGGAAAGATGATTTTGAGCCGATGACAGTTATTTATTTTCATAGAGATATCATCGAGACAGAGATACGAGGAAAACTATCTAGGAAAAGAATCAGCTTTAAATTTGTTAATCTCTGCGTTTATTTGTACAGTCAACCACCTGAAGGAAAATCCTTGCGGAAAGGAACTGAATTTTTCCAAGTGTTTTAGAAACCTACCTTCAAATCATTTTTTTTTTTTACACAAACTTGCCTTTCATATCTATTTCAAGGTACGATTTATCATTGTTTTGAGAGAAAACGATAAATGTTTATATAGATATGTTGCTAATATCAATTTCAGTATATATAAAAAAGTGATGTGGTTGTTGAATTATCTTGTTGTCTATAGTTTTGATTTACCTTGGAAACCTTTCGAAAAGGTTAATATAACCAGAATTTTGTAACTGAAGGACAGCAGCAACTAAATAATTTCGGAAGGAAGATATATAGCCAACAAAGAAACATACGCAAAGTAAATTCCCTTTAAAGGTTTTTAAAAAAAAATCCCTAGTTTTTCAGTTTTTTTTGAAAGTGCTGGCATTTTGTTTTGTAACTACTACGTGTTTCATCTATTATGTTTGGAAATAATATATGTACATATTTAATTATGGTTAGACAATAAAATATTGAGATTGATGTTTGAAACTACATATTCTGTGGTATATTAACCACTATTTGAAAGAATGAAAGTAAAATTAAACTAAGTATGCATTTTCAAACAAAAAGTATTACAGCAATTCAACTGTAAAACTACGCATATACGATTTTTTTCAGATAAATTTAAACTTATTCAGTATATTTGTCACTGTCATAAATGTCTGTGTGATTTATCAAGATTGTTAAGTGTGCTTAACTTGAAGGGAAGAAGGATGTTTCCATTACAGATAAATGGTACACATAGAAAATAGCTGCAGCCATTGCGAAATCATCTACAATCATTAATAAACATCTGCAAAAGCTTGACCTCCTCAAACCATTGTTCATATGACGAGTTAAGGAAGATCCATAATATAAGGTTTTGGTCAAACAAAATGTCCTTGAGCAATAAATAACTGAAATTCTATCTGTGAGAAACTTTTTTATATGAGATAGCACTGTCCTCCCTTATTTTGAATAACCAACCCAATATGTTCACAAAAAATTGGTATTGAAAATATGACTTTTTTTTCTAAAATAAACTCGTTGTTTCCCTTTAGGTAATGCAGTTCACTAGTTTGTTGCCATGAAAACGAAAGGAAAAACAGTTATTATAGATAATACAGACTGACAGTTTTATTAATTAAGGTTTTAAGACCGTCCGATGTTTAAAGCAAGATATGATGTATTTTGTATTGAAATTGCTTTCTGTTCACAATAAAATACAAGTTAAAACTGGGGTCTCTTTGCTTATGATTGGTTTCCTTAAATACTGAAGTTTAACATTTTCTTTACAAACAAATTATTTATCTTCGGTTTGTTGGTAATCATTGCTGTAAATATGTTTTGTCACAGAAATGGAAAGTCTTTTAGTCAAATGTGCATACAAATTTTATTTAGTAACCTGTAATACATCAAATAGTGTTTGACATTATACTTTGACACATCAGTCATGAAAGGGTAACCAAAAGACACATTAAGTGAATAAAATAGGGATAGGGATGAGGTTTTGTATAAATTTGAAAACAACTTTCACTCAAGTAATTGTTTATCTTTTTCCTAATCAGATTTCCCTAAGATCTCAAGTTTTTAGAGTTCAATGACACACTCAGTTTATCGATGCATGTACAAGCAGATTTCAATGGACCAATGTTTTTAAATGTTTCTGGTTTGACTGCGCTTTCAATTAATCATGTCAATAATTACTGATTGAATCCCTTTATGATCGATTCTAACTTTTATTTATTGTTTTAATTTAGTACTTACAAAACGTTTCAGTTATTTTTATGTGTATTACCATTCTTCTCATTTTCCCACAAAATTTGGTACCTTCAATTAAAGACTCCCAATACACCGTAACATCCCATTATTGCATTTCAAACCAAGTGAGGTTATTAGGTGTAACTACCTCAATATGTATTTGGAAAAGGGTAAAGTAATTAAGGAAAATTGGTTGAATGTTATATAAAGATCAGCAGTACAGATTGCGCACGAAGAATGAGTCAATTCATTGACATATTTTTTGTTTCGTCTCCATAATTGAACGACCCTATGTTCCATATATTTGGAGCACTTAGTGGCAATTATGGCAAGGTAAAAATTAAAAATGGCATGACGCTATTTAAATGCAAAGTTTGTTACTTGTCAATTATAGACTACCAATGTAATATCCCATTCTTAGATTTCAAAGCAGGTGAGGCCACTAGCGGTAATTATCTTAAAATACAGTTTGAAAAGGGTAATGTAAAACAGAACAATTGGTTTCATGCTATATGAAGATCAGTCATAAAGCTGGTGCACAAATATTAAGTTAATGTATTGACCTTTTGCTTGATAATTGAATGAGATTAGGCTCCATTTACTTAGGATACTTAGTCGCAATTACTGTAAGGTAAAAATCAAAAACTTTTATGAGGCTATTTAAACTGAAGTCTTGCAACCGAAAAAGAGGGATTTAGCAATTCTTTTACCTTTCTTTTATAAAAAATAATTTACTTTCACTTACCACGCCATATGATATGCAGATATTTGCAATCCAAACGAAAATTAAGAAAATTGTAACTTTTGAAAGAGATGAATCGAAAGCCATTTTGGTTAGTATAACTCTTCTTTTCAGATCACTTCTCCTGCCTGCCGAACCTGATCGCAATGACATTCATCTGCACAGGTAAACCTTCTTCTGTTTGCGAGCAAGAAATATAACATTAACTACGGTAGCAGATACTGACCTTCAGATAGCAAAAAAATGCAGGCGTCCTTATCCTATTTCACAGAATATACCACTTGTTGGCATCCGTAATATGGAAACGCCCTACAAGAACAGTAACCTGAGAGAATAAACCATATATGTATGCGTTGAGTTGTGTGTGCCCGTATACCCGTTACGTTGTGTGTATCATTATTGTTGTTGTTCAGCACCGCCTGACGAGTGTTATCCACGAAACTCAGAGTCATGAATTAACAGCTTGTCGCAATCTGCTCAATTTTAGGATTTACAAGAGAAAATACTGCGTACAAAATTACATGGCAAATAATTCGGCAATCTAGCATGGCATCTGGTCGATCAGGGACTTGTAATCTGTGTCAAGATGAAAGGCTGGAAATTTTGAGAAGCAGATCCGAAAGCTGCTTGAACAAAAGAGTTGAGCTCATTATAAAGTGTAGGCATAGACTGAAACCACTGAGCCGTGCTAGAAAGAAATAAAACGTACTGGTAGTAGTATAGGCTTAAATGTAGACAGTTATCTCACCTGATGATCGCCGGAGGGGCGTGAAACTCAGAGTAGTAAGGAAATTATGCTTGCGTAAATACATTATTTTGTGAATTGCTCTGCCTTTTCGGTATTGAGCACTCTTAGCATGCTTGTGATACTATTCATAAATATGTATATGTATATGTATATGTATATGTATATATGTATATGTATATATATATATGTATATGTATATATATATATGTATATATATATATATATATATATATATATATATATATATATATATATATATATATATATATATATATATATATATATATATATATATATATATATATATATATATATATATATATATATATAGTTGCAAGATTACTAAATAAAAACCCGGCAGACGTTGCTTCTCAATTATAAAGTGTATTGTCAAGCTTTCGGCCTCATTGGCCTTCTTCAGGATACTATATACAGAAAAATAGAGAGAGAAGATAGATAAATATAAGTTACGGAATGGAATAACTTTGACAGATATATATATAAGTTAAGTTACTTATATATTACGTGTTACTTAGCTTAGAAAATAGAAAGTCATGTCTTTAAGAGTAAAGAAAGAGGTAACTTACGAGTGTAGAAGTTGTTGCGTGATCTTTGTCTGAGGATGACGTGAGTAGCAATGATATGTATTGTGTGTGTGGATGCGATGTGGATGGTCACGTGTTTTTGTTTAGCTGTCTACGTTGATGCCATTGGGGCTTAGGGTTTTTAGCTTTTCTATCCAGAAGGATTCACGATGTAGGATTGTTGTACGGGACTTCTCTTGGATCAGTTCAATGCCTGTAAGGGAGACGTTGTGTATAGAATGTGATGGGGAATTAAAATGTGTAGTGTATGGTAGTTGTTTGGCGTTAGTTTTATCAGAGTTGATTATTTCTGATTTCGTGTTGCTAAATCTGGTATAGAGTGTTGTTTCCGTTTTGCCGATGTATTGTTTGTTGCAGGCTGTGCAGGTGATGAGATAAATTAACCATTTAGATTTGCAGTTGATGTGCGATGTTATAGGGAAAGTCTGTCCTGTTGTGGTGCTCGTGAATTTGTCTGTGTGTTTGATGTATGTATGTAGCATGCAGCGTTTTGACTTGCAGGCAAAAAAGCCGTTCTTTGTGGTGTGTGGGTCGTTCTGTGTGTCATTAGTTGAGGGGTCCCTAGCCCGTACGAGAAGATCTCGTAGAGAGCGGGGACGACGGAAGGCGACCATGGGAGGTTCTTTAAAAATAGATGTGAGTTCCGGGGAATCAGTTAGTGTTTGTGTGCATTTTTGTAGTTTCTTAGGGAGGTTGGAGAGAATTGGTGAGTACGTGAGTACCAGTGGCACTCTTGTGTTGTTTTTCTTTTGTGTGTAAGTAAGTAGGTCGTGCCTTGAAAGCTGTTGTGCATTTTGTATTTGTTTTGTTACTACCTGTGAGTTGTATCCACGGTGTATGAATTGTTTGTTGAGTTCGGATAGGTGGTAATTTGTTGTGTTGTCTTCAGAGCAGTTTCGTATGATTCTGAGCTCCTGGCTGTATGGAATACTTGTGAAAGTATGTTTTGGATGGCAAGATGTTGGTAAAAGGTAAGCGTGAGAGTCGGTTGGCTTTGAGTAGAGTTGAGTTTCAAGTCGTTTGTTGCTTTGGGTGATTCGAATATCTAGAAACTGGACGCTTTCTGCAGAACTTTCAAATGTGTATTTTATGGTTGGGTGGTTTGAGTTCATTTGATTTTGAAAGTGAGTGAGGTTTCGTGATGTAGATGTCCAGATGAATTGTATGTCATCTATGAATCGTTTCCATGTATTCGCTAGTATGTAGTTGGTTTGTTGAAGTATGTTGTGTTCTAATGAGCCCATGAAAATGTTTGCATACGAGGGTGCAACTGGTGTTACCATGGCAGTACCTTGTATTTGTAAGTAGTGTTTACCGTTACATTTGAAGTTGTTAAGAGTGAGTGTAAGTTCCAGTAGGCGTATGAGATCGGTGGTGGATGAGTTGCAGTCATTACGTGTATCAAGAGCATTTTTGCATGCGTTGAGTCCCTCTTGGTGTGGAATGTTAGTGTAAAGTGAAGACACGTCAGCGGTGACTAGTGTGAGCTTTCTTGTGAATGGTGAGTGTACTGAGTTAATGTGGTTAGTATGGTTAATGAAGTGTGTCGTGTCTTTCACGTGGGATTGTAGACATTCCACTAGCGGACGTAGATGTGAGTCTACAAATTTTGATATCTGGGTGGTAGGACAGCTGCAACTTGTACGGGCTAGGGACCCCTCACCTAATGACACACAGAACGACCCACACACCACAAAGAACGGCTTTTTTGCCTGCAACCAGCACCACTATGTTACATTTCCGAGTGTGAACTAATAGTTTTATATTTCCGAGTCACGCAAAATATTAAAAAAAAAAAAAAACAGCAGTGTTATTAGGACTTGGTAGCCTCACTTTCGCTTTACCATTTAACGTTAACTTTATGCCTAGGCCTAGTAGAGTATTTAACGTTACTCCTAAGTCCTAGACCTTGGTCTAGCCGTGACATTTACTCTCAAAATTGGGATTGCATTACTGTGTTTCATCAGGTCAATTCAAATAGCATAGTCTGTATTAGCCTAGGCCTAACGTTTAGAACAGATGAGATAGGCCTACAGGCCACAAAAGAATTTTAGTGAGAGGTATCACTCCCCACACAGGTAGATGAAGTTGTAGCTTTTATTTTGTCAACTATTGATGCCAAGAATAAAGATCATCAACCCCCCCCCCCTCCCACAGATCATTAGCTAGCCAGCTACATTTTGGCTGCATTGCCTAAGGGAATACTCCATGCTTTAGTGCTGGTTGAACCACAACATAAATGGTGATGAAATTGTGGCCTCATACTACTGCAAAAATGCCATAAACATGCAGGAAAGCTTCTGTAAGTACTGCCTACGAACAATACTATAACCAATGAGAACCAAATTACTTTTAAAAACAATTTTGGTGCAGTGTAAAATTTAACTAGGTCTAGGCTATAGCATTAATGTTATTAGAGTCCTGTATGATGTCTGTCCAGTTCTACAATATTTAGTGATAATGTATACCTGTCAATTTCGTAATGATTCTACTCTCTCAATAAGGACATACACATTACGTAATGAATACCATAGAAATGTGCCAAATTTTACTTTTTTATGTGGAATTCCGGAGTGTACTCTCACTTTTACAAAATTTACAGCATTCAAATCTAATATTTACAGAGATCATCTAAAGCAGTCTCTTGAGTAACAGACAAACAGTTACAAAAAAGATGATGTAAGTTTGGCTTGTGTTGTTTTCTGTGAAAGCACGTGTACAAGCTTATTTAACCTCTTTTCCCATTTGAAAAAGCACATGCAAGAAAAGGTGCAAATAGCATGTCCTTTCAGAAACTGTGGTAGGCAATTTAATATCGTGTCATCATTCTCGTCTCATTTATCTCGAAAGCACAAAAATTGGTCAGTCAAACTTCTCACTGATGGAGTTAACATAGAAAATCTTTGTACAAAGGACAGTGTTGACATACAGTAGGTAATATTCTTATACAATCTTCAGTAATGTGTAGCCTATATTAGTTACAGGGAACCGCTTTTTGTAGTTCTATGAGAGATCATAGTTAAGGTTCAGGTCCGTTCTCATAATCCAAAGATCAGAGGTTTCAGTTACAGCTTTTTCATCTTCAAACAACTTTACACTTCATGGAAATTGCCTCTCTGCACGCAGGTGTTAACAGGTTACATGCGAAATGTTTTTGTTAATTGTCATGAACTGCATCCTCATACTCACGTATGTGTGGTTAGGTTAAGCAAGTCGTGTGAGCAGGACAGATTAGTAAAATCAGTAGGCCTGTCTCTAACTATCTTATCTTAAAATGACTTTTTTCTTCTTTGATCATCCAACAGTTACAGTGACAGAGTTGCAGGAGGTGGAGCTACCAAAATCACCAAGACAGATTATACAAGGTTGGGTACATAAAACCATGCATGGCAGGGTTAGTGTTGGACCAAGATTTCCACGGTTTGCTTACCCTGCTGGAAACCGTCCCTCTTCCCTTTCTGACTTTTGATTGATTTTGCACGCTGCCGCCTTATGACACGAAGCTTATTTTGGTGCTCGCACAATCTGCGGAATTATCACTACAAAATATGTGTGGTTTCAGGGCCGCAATTAATTGCAAATCCTTCAAAATTGGTAGCTAGAATCAGTTTGTTATTAGAGTTGATATAATTCTTGTAAAAACATCTTGAAATAAAAAAAAAATATGGAATGACTCAAAAAGCAGGCTATAGTCAATGCAGCTTGCGGACTACCCAGAACGTTGCTCAAATAACCCACCTGGTGAGTGAAAAACTTGAAAAGGTCAGAGAAAGCCCTGATTTAGTTACAGTTGTGGACCTTATATATGCATACTCTGTCCATGGAAAATCTTAAGTCTGTAATTCGTGTACAGGTAGTAGTTCTTCTTCTTTTGAATATTTCTAAAGAAATTATTTGCATCATTTTTCACTTCTAGCGGGGTCAAAATGGGTTTTTACTTTAAATGGTCACATCATGTGTGAGACGATGGAATCTTTTGTAAAAGGCCTTGCTGTGCTGTTGGACAGCTTCTATGTTTGCAGCTTTGAGTATCAAGTAGAAGCTGCAGCACACTTTAGTGTCTGCAATGGTGTGTATTTTTCGTACTGTGTGTGGGAAATGCATGTTAACAACCAAAGACAAAGTTTGAGCAGCTTTAGGGTGTTAAAGCCTCAAAGAAATTTAACCCTTTTATACTTGCAGGTTAAGTGAATTAGCTTCCATATTGAAAAGGAACTACTCTTTGGAGCATTGTGATGTATACAATTATGTTGCACATTATTTGAAGTGAATGGGTTAGCAAAAACTGCTCAATCAAGGCTGGTGCTCAAAACTGTAGTTCTCCAGTTTTAAAATTAATTTTGGTGGAATTCACAAAATGTGACAGACTACAGTATTGTGCAAGGCAGAAACTATACTGATATTCCACTATAGACTGGGGCTCACTCTGGAAGCTGTGAAAAGACCTGGAAGTGATACAGAAGGCAGCAGGCATGAGTGGATGAAATTACTTCTAAAAATGTTGCAAAACTGCATATTTCAATTCTTTTAATTTGATGAAAACATTAACCTCTGACATTGTACAAATTTTCTTTTTTTCTGCAACTGCTTTCTCTGCATCAATAAAGAGACGGGAAGCAAGTGCAGGAGTTCAAACAAACTCAGTAACACATCTGGCAAGGGGGTTCAACGCAAGAAAGAAGTTTTAACTCAAGAGTTACAACCTTTATAAGAATTTTGCAGATTTCGATTGGACAGGCTATGTGTAAATGATACCTTTCTCTTCAAAGGACAGCATTATCATTATTATATCCCAAGGAGAGGAACATGACAGGCACACTTATACTATTTCAAGATTTGTTTATTAGTTAAAATTTTTGATATAACTAAAAGTCATTTGCATCTAAACATAAAAGATAAACAGGGGTACCACATTGGCTGAAAATTTCACTTTTCTGTTTGCTAAGGATCAGTTGAGATCAATAAGTATAGCTGTGAGTTTGGTTCTTTAAGAAAGGAAAGTTAGCCACATCTCTCAGTTGACACTGTCTCAAGGTGCACCAACGATCTTGGGTATAAGGAGGCTGAAATTTCGATGGAGTCATATATATGTCATGGGATGAAGGGGGAGGGGACAGAGTTAAAAAAATCTTGACGAGACATTGTTTCTGTACTTATGTACTTGTGTGCTATATTTAATTTGATAAAAGGATATCCATATAACAAGTAATTGTTTATACACTATTGGTCACATGCTGTTAAGAAATGAGATTGGACGTTTTGCACATCGGCCCTGCACAGTACTGTTTAATTCATTACACATCACCAAAGCCACGATACATATCTTCTGTCTAGTTATAGATTCTAAAGAAAAAGCTTTATCACAGTGACATTGACAATAATGTTACCACAGTTGGGGTGGATGATTATCAAACATCTCTTGCAAGAGTAAGATTATCTCATAGCTTATGATGCATGTATTTCATTTCTCATTTCCAATTTTGCAGGAACTGCTGTATTAAATGATTCTGCTAAGCATTTGCAACCACTCAGTCTTGGACTGTTCATATTGGGAAAGCGTGGTGTAGAATGGTGGCAGAAGTATTAAAAGCTAATATTCTCTTTGTTGGTTGCTCCTTACTGTCAGTCAACCCAGTGTTTGTACTGAACAATGTGTATTTTTATCTGTCACGTGGAAATAGTACTGACTTGTAAGTAACAAGAGGCTACTTTTAATTTGGTTTTTTATTCAATTAGATGAAAAATGCTTCAGCAGAAACTAACAGCAGTAATTAGATTTTCTCCTGCATTGTTGCATTCTGGAGCATGAACATGTGAACCTCAAGATGTCCTTTTTAAGTTTTTTTTTTTTTTTTTCTATGGTAAATTCACCACTTATGTTTGCCATTGACGTAAATTTTGTCATAATTTCAAGTAAGTACTACATTTCATGTTCGGTCATTCTTAAAATTTTCTGAAGATGGAATCAATGAATTTAGAAATGTCTGTTTCATTTGAAGTCTTGGCTGGGATTTGATTGTTAGAGCCAAACTTCCAACTTAATTAGTTCTGGTGCTTGCCAAAAAAAAATAGACTATACAACTAATGTGCTTAATCATCAAATCATATGTACATTGTCTAATTAAAAATTAAAAGAACGGGTTAGGTCTTTCATTTATGTAAGGATGTATACACAGTTTGTTTTTGATTGTTACAATTGCTATAGTTTGATTCTAACAGCTAACTGTTTCTGAGTTAGGATGGAGACATTTACCACATGTTTTGTTATAAATGTATTTTATGTTTTATTTCATAATAACTATTACACTGTATTTGATGGTCATGTTGTTCATGCGTTCACTGCAAAGAAGGGGGTATTGATTGTGGCCTGCAAGTTATTCTTTATCTCTACTTGTATGAAGTTGGAAACTTCTTTTAAATACATTAGTGTAGGTTTTAGCAGTAAGGTATACTTTTTATGAAAATACACCCTCAAAGTTTAAAAGTGGTCACCAATTCGGATTTGATAGGAACTGATATATTTGATGTTCATGATGAAACTCTGGACTTAAAACTATAGATTTTAGACATGGGAAAGATGGAGGGGGGCCTGTAGAGGTTGAGTCAGAGTAAAAACCCTACTGCTTTTGGTAGAGGTCAAGGATCAGTTGATAGCAAGCACAAACATTACGTATGGTAAAATGAGCCAAGAGGTAGGGAATGACTAAGCTTGTTGGCAGTTTGGTTTTCTGTGGGAGTAAGGCAAACAAAATATTCCTTTTGGTGATGTTTCTGTTAATAACCGTCATCATATCTACATGGTTTGATATGAATTATATGCAGTTTACTTTTTACAGTGTCTTTCTCTACAATTGTTTCTTATAAACTGTTCCTGCAGCACGAACCTTGTAAAGCTCTTCCCAAATGTCTTAATAACCTTTAGTTCACTTCTGATGAGTGTGATCGGTTAGAGGTCAATTCAGTTTCCATATCTCAAAAGTTTCATATCTTGTCTACTTCGCTGCATTCATGTATAAAATGCCTACCTGTCTCCTTCCTCTTTTTTAACGAGCAAATGAGATATGTCATTGTTTTTGGAAAGGATCTTTGGAAAAACTAGTGTACTCACAGGTAAAAAATGATTTGGATTTGCACAATAAGTTTCCCATATGGCACCAAAGCACACTGTTGTGTACATTATGAACTTTACTGGTTAACAGTTACTTTGTTCTTGTAAAATAAATTGTTTGGCAAAGAACATTTAAGTGGTGTGTTTTTATTTACTTAATTTTTGCTTTAGCATCCTACATTCACCTTTTTTATTTGAGTTAATCTGTAACAAAAGACTTTATTCCTATTTGATAATGGGTAATCACCAAGATTATGAGTAAGGTGCAATCCCACCCACCCATGTAAAATGTTCGCCCGAAGTGCTCCATTAGAAGTCACGTGGACTGTAAAAACGGAAGTACCCTATAAGCTACCGTACATAGTTTTACAATAGTAGGTGCTTGTATATTACAGTAACCATACACAGAATACAGTAAATTACAATTTCATCTCTATCCACATAAAGAAGATGTAAAATACGTCACAATCATTTTAATTTAATAGCCATATTAAACTGATTCAATGTGGAAATATATCAATGGAAGGAAATTGACTTATTGTATGTCCCCATTGATTCCATTCAGTACAAAATATTAATTTGCTGTCATGTTCACACCAAAACACATTAATTCACATAAATTCAAGGGGGAAACCAGGACTTTATTTTGAGTTGGCAAAGTCGACAAATCGTTCCCTAATTTTGACCGCCGTCCTAGGGGACAGATAAAAGGTGAGAATTGTTGCCCTACCGATGCATAAAGGCAATTATCACCGCAAAGCTTCGTTTTTGGCTAGTGTAATTCAAAATTCTCAATTTGTTCTGCAAATGATTGTTTGTAAATTTGAATGATGCAGAATGGTTTTGATTGACAGTTCGGGGAGACGTATTTGCTAATGAGTCTTGCGTGAAGTAAATATGCAGACCGTCCTGCGGCGGATTCCATCACCTACTAGCCGAATAATCTTATACTGTGTATAAGCAACGAAAGCATGTATGACCAATCGAAGTCCCTCACCTTGAACATCACCTTGTTTCAATTGTATTGTTAATCTGCTTTGTCGTAGCTTTTAATGTCATAAAAAGGTCATACTTGTGAAGCCCTGTAATTTCCCAGTTCACCCGCCCAGCAATTTAGGCCTTCCAATTCTCCCAAAGTCTGTCAAGTTATAATCCTTTCCTCCTCACTTTTTTTTTTCTTGATTTTTCAACATCATTCATCGCGTCTCCAAACTTTCTATCGGCGGGCACCAGGCTGGCTACGACATAGTATCAATTCAGAGATAATTTGACTAAGTATTTCCATTGTATAGACGGCTTTCATTGTAACAACTTAAACCCACAGTTGGAGCTGTTGGTCACAGCAACTTTTCATGTTGCAGAGCCCATAGTAGCCCCACATGACTTTTTCCTTTCCATTTACAGTGAATAACAATGTGCGACTGGTAATTTGCAACTAAACTAATAAAAAAAGGATCAAGCTACCGAACAAAACCATGTTCTACTTTTGTAACTACAATTATGTTAGTTGTTTACGTATCAATTAATTTAGGGAGGAACAGTAACATACACCGTTTCATTTTAAAGCAATATTCTATGTTGCTTGAAAAAGAAAGTGTTTAGTCCCCTGTAACTATATCCTAATTTATTCCGTTGTAACTCTAAGAACAACCGTATATTCTGAGCTTGTATAATTAACATATCTACCATATCAAGGTAAAAGATACAAAACAGACAGGGAGTTAAGACACAATGTAACCAAAATGTGGTACTTTCAAACTTTTATTCAACATTCAATTTAAGCTGAAAGACATTTGCCATATTTCTGTTGCTACTTTCTACATTTGGAAAATCAATTTGTCACAATGTCAAGATAAAATTTACTTAGTACTTAAATTTAATCTATTTGGTTAACGCCCCGATAAATGTCAACAGTTTAAAGTCTGCATCAGCCATTGTTATGCGTGTCGGTTTCACACTTAAACTGGATCCATCAAACCTGACGGACCTTCATTTCTGTATATTTGATGTTGTAATAGCTGCCGGGTAAGTAGTACCAATAAATGCTCCTACAATTGTCGCGCGGTCCGAAGTAGTCTCCGTTCACGTTGGAATAATGGCAATACCTGTCCCACCAGGCACCGGGCCAAGTCACTGCACAGTTACCACTATAAGCATCGTTGTCACTGTCCTTTGTTGAGAACTGGTAGTTACGGTGATAAGTCAAGGTATAACCGTCAGGCGAACTTCGACGATCTATGGTGAAGGAAAATCGAGTAGAAACATTTCATTAATATAAGACAGTAGAAGTATAATCAATACTAGAAAATTTTAAATATTTTATGATTGAGATAATAATATGAAAATTGGAAAAATTGTGTACCTTTTTTGGATAATGTTGCCCTTTATATTGGTTACTCAATCAGTTAATCCATGGTACAAATGTCGCATTCAACATATTTCAAGCAATATGTAAGATGAGAGGAAATAAAATTGTTTGACTTGAACCTTTAAGGAGAATGGTCCTAACATATTTGTGTAGTATGTTCCTTGTGTTTGATATGCTACGCCATTATAGTATCATTTTTTTTTTAAAGATGGCATCAATATTAACACGAATTTTTATTTAACCGTAAATCATAATTACGAAATACACCGACATTGATGCGTGTTTCTCAAATTACGAATAAATACAAATACTGTTTACTGCTGTTTTGTCTTTGTTCTGTTAGATAGAATGGAAGAAGAAAATGATGTTACTATTTGTTGTATGAAGAAATTTGAGCCATTTTCTTACAGACTTCCGTGAATTTTGAGAACTAAAAATGAAGAAATATCGCTTTATACAATCAGGCGTGTTAAGCACTATCGTCATCGAAGGTGATTCTTTTGTATTTGATTGACCTGTGTACTCTACAAGTAAACATGTTGCCATTACTTTTCATATTTTGAAATTGATGGCGAATACATAATTTGGGACTACACTGCGACGATGTATTCTGTATGCAATAATTTGTTTCCTTTAACTTCTGATACTAAACTGTGAAAGGAAACAATGTAACGTGTAAACAACATTAGAAAAAAAAAAAAAAGGTAATGTGTTCGCGAAGGGGTTGAAAGTCCTATTCCTATTGTTGACCGATATTATTTATTTCCAGGTTCGTATTCGTATTTATCATGTTGAAAAAATAAGTTACTCTCGACTTAATGATTTGGGGCCTCCTAATAAATGTTTTGTGTCAACCATAATAAGAAAGAAAGACAAACCTGCTGTCCCACTGTAATCTCCAACACCTGATAAACGGTAGTTGTCGTTTTCATTATTTATCCGAAAAAATCAAACTTTGCGTAGTATGGAGCACCGTCCCTATTCACCAAATTAATTCTTATTTCATATCTCTTTTGATTTGTCAGGTAATAAATTTTATCATTTCCAAGCCAAAATTCATGATTTTTGTCTCCAAAGCCTTGCTTGTAGTCATTCCAGTTGAGATAGAAGTCCTGAGAGCCATCTACCCGACGTTGAAATACCTAAGTATAAACAACCATAAAAAAAACGTATTATTTTATGTTAGCATACAGATCTGTTGTACAAGAAAATACCTTCAAAGGATATTTGGATTATTGTATGAATTTGTTGAGATTCATGTAGTGACTATTCCATCGAGTTTATCTTCGGATTGTTAAACTAAACATATCTTAACTACTTAAGGTAAGAACAATGTGTAACTGTGTGAAAGTGCTAAGACACGTTAATGATAAATCATCTTTCAAACGATAACGCCTTTTATTAGTAGCAATACAATTTTTTTCTTATATCACTGTATATCACTACAGAGAGGTTTAAGCACGAAAGATATATCCAATACCTCACGTATCACGAAAACATGTTTACATGGTTTTGAATAAATACCTTTGTCATTATGCTTGGAATAACTTCCTATTTAGTTTTGCTGTCAAAGAGTAAACCATTTGTTATGTAGCTAAATAGTATGTTGAAGATTGGTGTCAAATGTTTATACCTCACGAGTAAGGGACAACAATCAGAAACCTACAGCACTTATTAATTTCTATCAATAACTGACGCCACTCACTGTCCATCCACCTCCGTTTGACTCGTTACAGTAAACCTCAAACGCTTGGCCAGTCCAACCCTTTGGCTTGATCCTGTATATACCGTTAGTTCTGGACCCATCTTCATAAATTTCCTGACAATCCTTCGGAGGCCTCGTGCATCTCTCTCCATCCGCCCGATAGCCACCTGCGCAGTAACATCGCCGTCTGTTGTTTCTGACGTCACACACTGCGTTGTTGCTGCATGTATATCCTTCAGTCCAGGTAATTTGTCCGTTGGTGCAGACACTTTTTCTTGTGCAGCCAGTGTTTACGTAAAAATCTCCTTCCTTCAATACCAAAACGAAATTATTTTTACAGAAGATGCTGAAGGATATTTTCAAATAACGCAACACTCGTCGAAAATTTGAGCAACTTTAGTTCATACAGAAATGCATTCTTTTGATCAGCAAAGTTTTTTACGTTCATATCACAACTTTTTTTTACTAGTCACACATCTGTATAGGAAGATATACAATAACAAATTCAAAGTTATCACAAAACATACACAATCCACAGATTCTTGATATCGCAGTAAAATATAGCTTACGTATACCGGGAATCCTGCAATAATTCACATGTTTTAGACTTCCGTGGCAACCCCTTTCGTCACTCGAATATGATCATTTCTTACCACTTAATATTACAAAATTATTGAAAGTAACAATACTATTCAATATAACCAATGTAATGACATGTCATTGATATTATCCATATTACATTTCCTGATTATTTTCTCAGGATTCTACCTACCGGTATTATCGTTCCTCCCTCTGGTTCATAGCATCCACATTGTTCTCGAGGCACACAGTCAGATCCTTTCATGAAGTATCCATCAGGACATACACATGCTTCGACATCACTACAAGAAACCTCCTGATATAGATCAGGAGACTGACAGGCTCGTTTTTAAAAGCATTACTGCAATTTTCGAAGATCATATTTCATATAACCAAACGCAACAAAGTCCCATCTATATAACTGATATAACATTCCGTGGTCATTTTTCATCATGTGTCTCCCTACCGGTACTACCGTGTCTCCTTCTGATTCATAGCATCCACATTGCTCTCGAGGCACACAGTCAGATCCTTTCATGAAGAATCCATCAGGACATACACATGCTTCGACATCAGTACATGAAATCTCCTGACATAGATTAGGAGTTCCACAGGTTCTTTGACAAGCATTACTGCAATTTTCGAAGATCATATTGCTTGGACAAAACGTTATTGCATCTGTATTGGAACAATTGAAATCAAACATTTTATTTGTACAAATTGGTAGTACGGTGATATGTCCATATGATCACAGTTGTGTCTTACAAGAATTTTGACATAGAATGATACAAGAGGCTTTGTGGGATCAAAAGAGACACAAGCTGCTTAAAGACAGCTAACCTTACTACGAAACTATTTCGAAAATTTACAACAGTAGAAAGCTGGCCATACAGGTGTGCTTCTTTGTTTCAATCATGTTACTTAAGAATGTCATGATATTATTTTCCTTCACTAAGTCGCGGCTAATCTTAACGGCTCATAAAACTGGCAAACTTTCTTAATTGAAATCACCTTTTCAAAATTGCAATAGTGAAATAATTAATTGACTTTACTTTTGACAAACGATATTTGAAATCAGTGAAAAATTTTGTAACAGGAACATGAAGAAAGAAGCAGCCGTTACCTGTTGTTCCAGAATATTGTCCCAGGCTGCTTAGGGCATACTCGCTGAAACTATCAGTTAACCTGAAGCTATCGTACACAAGTCTGACTAAGGTTCCGTTGGAGGTTGTCATCTCAACGACCAGTTGATACTTCTTTTGATTCGTTAAGAAAACAAGCTTCTCGTTCCCGAGCCAAAACTCTTGAGAAAGAAAGTGGAAGCCTGATTTGTAGCTCTCCTAGTCGCGATTGAAGTTAACAGAACCATCAAAACGTCGTTGAATTACCTGACAGAAATAATCAAGACAATTAATCATGAAAAACAAAATAAGGTGACAATCAAAGTTGACACTTTCAGTTTTATTTATATTTTTTAATGTTTTATCAACTTGAACTTGTCATTTTATTTGATCCTTACAACAACTGTCAAAACTGGGATTGGCAAAGTGAATGTTAGAATATCGTTATGGTTTTTGTTAAGGTATGTTTTGTTTAGACGGCAAAATGAACAACTTACTGTTATACTGTAAAATGGTGTTATCAACCGTCATGAGTTTTATATGAACCTAATTCTCCTCCAACATTGACATTTTCAATCTTTAGTGTCAACAGCAATCAGATTATACGCAAGTGGCAATTATTTTAAAATAGTTCAATATTATAATGTTTTCCTTAAAAGCATCTACTTCTTCATGTACTATTTCAATCTCCACATTTCATTCCACGTATCACTTCACGTCTTTCTCTCTTTCTATCCCTATCGGTATTTTGATATATTTTATGTGCATAATTTACATCCATTATAAAATGTATTACCGCAAAACAATATGGTAGAGTTTCACTAGCAGCTATTTAGTAACGTGAATAAAAAGCTTTGCAAATCTGTTTAAAATTTTTCAATCATCTAATTTAAAATTAATGGACTCGATGTATGTCATATGCCCATAACTTCTGGATTAATAAGTGTTTCCAATAAAGACTGTCATAAATGTATTATGAGATAGCGTTTTGCATTTTATTGAAATGATATTTGTATCTGCCATATTATATCCCCTACTGTACCTTTATGAATATCAATTCGAAGATTCTTCTGCCAAGATTTTTTGGTTATTAAAATTGTTTGCGTTAACGGAAAATGTCTATTTTCATACGAAATACATTTTGATGACTTCTTCTAAAACATACAATTTGAAGTGAAATGACTCCAGAATGAAAGTATGACATAGACTATTACTTAAAACTTTGATGTAATATCAAAGTATGATGTAGTATCAAAAAGAATGGTGTAGTATCAAAGTACACTCTTTGTGTTACCAAATATCAGTACCAACTTATATACTAAATGGAAATTATGTCGCAGTGTCATCCAGTTAGAAGTGTTTGTTAATGTGCAAACGAATTGATAAAAGAACGACTTATTAATCAGGATTTGTTGCAACATTTTGTTGATAATGTTAAGAAATTGGTATTATTTTTATTTTGCGAAATACACCGTTACGGAGCAGAAACATGACAACATTAATTTCCTTCCACAATCTATTGATTTCAGTATGGGGTACCGTACAGGGCCGCAGTGGTCGTTTGTACCACATAACGTGCCCACACCCTCTTTGACATGGCGTAACTGATGTTACATGTACTTTGGGAGAAATTTAAAGTTGTTACAATTGCAGAACGGCAGAGAAATATATAGACAATTTATAAATGCTGTATGTTGTATTTGAAGATAAAACCTGAGCAATAGAACAAATAGATAATATGAAAATATAATTGCAGGTCAGTATAGGTTTATTATCGACAGGTTTGTATTTTCAATTTTTTTAAGTTTCATCTCTCTTGATAATAACTTCTTTGATCAGTACTTTGATCAGAAGAAACATACGTTTGCCATTTATTTTCAAATAATCTTTAAATCATAGTCAGAAATAAATGCAAAGGTAGTAAGCAATTGGTCACGCAGGAAACTTAAAATTCATCATAGTTTAATGTCACTCTGTATCGATGCAAGAATAATAAATTTAATTTAGTTTTAATTCAGAATTTTTCTTATGATGATTTTAACAACAGTAAAAACAAATCAAATATCAATTATGTATATCTTTCGATGACTAAATTATAGGGGTAAATAAATTTATCCACCGTAACCCAGGTTTTCAGAAAGAGATTCCTGCAACAAATGGTCAACTCACAGAATTTAACTTAATGGTGTTAAAGTGTAATCAAAGCATTTTCATCAAGTTATTAAATTATTGAAATTACTTAAATGTAATTTTTAGGCCACATTTTCAGAAACAATCTCCGTATGATTCCACATTATTTTAGATATCAAGAAAGCTTTTGTACTTTTTAAGTGTCATGTTAACAGGTATTCAGAGAGGCTGTCATAGAGATATCTCTTCCAATATTAAATAATATTAAAAGTTTAACTTACCCTTCCCTGTGAAATGTAGCAGATCGTTGTCCAACAGAAAAACAAAATTGACAATATCGAACGAGACACTCGAGAACTCATTTTGACAGTAGAGTGTTCTTCTGTTCATTTAACTGCTCTTCTACCTCAAGCGGTCAATGACGTTCATCCTCGAGGAAAGTGACTCTTATATTAAATCAAGTTAACGGTTTTATACGGAAGAAAATACAGACCACGTGCATAACACCCAGGATATCCGACATCTTTTCTGAAGGCATCATATTCAGTATTGATAACCAAGCACGATATCGTAGTCTATGTTTTCCTTTGCGACGTTTACATACAAGCATCGGTAAATATTACTAAAAGGGTTAAATGTGGTTACTTCATTCAATATCTATGGGGAATATCAGTGATATAAAAGCTATTTCACTGACCGATAAAAGGAATCATTCTTCTTCGTTCAGAATAGTGGCGTCTTATAACATAAATGTGCCTTTCAGTTTCTTGTTATTCCATTGGTGTAGGTGGTCTCAGCTTAAATGTGACAAACACCTTAGGATATATGATTCAACCTGCACATACTTGTGCAAGTCTACTTTTATGTCCTCTAATAACAAACTGAATTGTCACGTTCACGCTCTTTAGTTCTTCTTCATCAAGCTTAATATAGAAGGTAACTCATTAGGACTACCTTTTTAATCTTTGAATCTTGAAACCTTTGAATCTTCCTTTTAATCAAGTGGATTTTACTAAACCTGTGGCTCCTCCATATTACGCCACTGCATAGGGGGTCTGAGAAACAAAGCCACTGATTCCTCCTAAGCTGATAGTGCTCTTCTTTTATACACCGCCGTGGCACCCTTCAAATTTCTTTTTCTGCACTGATGTATGTTCAATCGAAGACCAGGAGAGACATTCAATTAAGTTTCTTCAACATATTTGACCTGACATGTAAAGTGTGACTTTCAAACGGTGATACTGATGCAGAATAAACAATTATAGTGAGACACCTTCGCGTCCATGATTGTACTTTCAATTGGAGAATGGATTGTGTCATCTGCGGCTTGAGTATGGTATTACTTTACTAAAATTATCGTTAAGTGTGAGAATAACAATATGTGTTGTACTGAAAGTACAGTAGTCGTTTGCTCATTTAATTTTCAAAGGAAATCAACAACTAACTAAAGATGAAAGTCTGTATCCAATGCTACGTGGTCTGCACTGTTACATGTAGTAGCCTTACTTACTTGAAAAAGTCTTCATTAAATTAAGGGTGTAGAAGTAGTATATAATACAAAACAGTCATTACTCACTGCATCAAAACTAGATAAATCTGGGAACTGTTAAACTGGAACGATCATTATTACAGCTTTTTTATTGTATTATGATTTTTCTTTTCATATTGCAAAGTTTACTTTCTAAATGTGCATGCAGCGTCACCTGAGATTTCACTTTGGATAAGAAAGAAAGCAGTCATTGACTACAAGTCTACTATTCCTATTGTGAATTCCATTATGCATGTCTGACTTATGATCCCTAACCGTTTCCTTTGACATCAAATGTTAATTCTGATGTAACACTTTTCTCTCCTTCCATACTTTATTATCTGTCACATTATACTTACAAAAGCAGTTCACAAAAAGTGCTACAAAGCAGATGTAATGTATAACCGAACAGTAAATGGTGTGGAAACGTTGAGGAACTTTATGTTAGAATAACTGTTTAACAAAGTGTTTGACAAACTGTTTGAAATACCTCTGATCAGGATGATTTCAAAGTTGATTACGTATTAAACCCTAGCTCCTACAAATCAAAATAACAAATAACATCGGTGTAAGATCGTTGCAGTCAACAGATGTATAGTAAGATACCGATCACAATGTCCCTAAAAAAACATTGCAATAAATTAAAGTTGTATAATTCTAAAGACTGCTCTCAACGGGCCAAGAGCAATTGCAGATACATCGTTTGTGAAAACAATATATACTGAGATAATGGTTGCAAGGGGTTGATGGTGTTGAACATATCTTATTTCATAGTAGAGGCTTCACACAGCCCATGAACTTACACGTACTGCTGTTAATTATTCATGTTAATTATCTCAAAGAGATACATAGACGGTTGTACATTATTATTGTCCTGTCTGCGACACTAGCAAATTTCTTGTCCCCGACACTGTTTTTTTTTTTTTTTTTCTAACAGAACTCCTAGGGTAATTAGTAGTCCCTTCAAATTTACATGAACACTTAAGTTGGAAAATGGTTTCTAGCAGTAACTTATTTACCACAACAAACCTACTATACCCACATCCAGAGAGATTTTACTTTTACTTAAATATCCATATCCATTTTACTTTTAAGTGGCTATTTTACTGTCCTAGATGTGTGTCTCTGAAACGGGATAAAATGATCGTGAAAGACACATCACACATCTACAAGAATGGGAGATAATTACAAACTGTAATTTAAAATATCTAACGAATTTGGTTAATGTAACTTACGCAGGTAATATGACCGCATGCTAACTAAGAGATGTCGTGTTTAGTGGCATTATATGGAGACATACAAATACCTCAGGCAGATATATTAGCAGCTTGAAAATGCAATAAAAAAAGTTGTGAACAAAAGACTTTAAGGTCCGTGATGCCCGTGATGAAAGATCACCTGGACCACCTGTCTTAATGAGTTTTCCTTAGTAAACTGACATCACTCTCCGTCACTACAATGTCACGATTAAAATGACTCAGCACATTCTTATGTCTCTTCAACTCAGAGAAATATTCATACTTGTCAAAACGATTGTAGAATGTAGCTGCAATAATTGTTATTATCATAATGACAAAGGAAAAGTATGCAGTCCCAGAATCGTTTCATTTTACACTCCGTTAAATGCGCATATTGCTTGCTCAGCAGATTTCTGTTCTGAAATCACTTTCTGAAGATAAATACGTACTTATTCCAGAGCTTTTGTATCCCCATCAGGGGCGTCAATACAATTACTTGAAATGTGGTGGGGGGCATGTTTGTTTACTAACTGAGAGACTGGAATCATTAAAGCTGCCAGGCAGTCGTCTATGCTCTCCACTTTTTGATGACTTGCCTACATTGGACACGTCCAATAGGTTTTCCCCTTTGGTCTAGGGTTACGTCCATGACTGTGATTAAAGGAAAAACCCCAAAAGTGCGAAAGCACTGCTAGAATTGTGAGCAATTCAAAAAGGATTCTGGATCTTCAAAGGATACTGAAAGGATAAAACTGGTCAGACATTGCATATTTTCAGATAAATGATAATTTTGTGATGATTGACAGGTGGCGACTGCCAGGATCTAGTGATTGAGAGTACATATTGTCAAAGTCTATGACATGGCAATTTGGGGCGTGTGTCCAGAGATTTTAACAGGGGAAGGTGGAGGGGCTGGTCTGAAAGAATGTGTGATAAGACGATCTAAGCCAAGTGCTACCATCGGTTGGCGCAGGTACGTAGCACAACAAAATTTGTGGGCTTTTCAAACGTTCTAGATGGCAACTTTGAAATAGGGATACCATGTCTGCAATTCCTCAATTTATGTAGAAACAGTTCAATCTATGAAAAATGGTACGATAAAGGTTGCAATGTACATATACGTATAAATATGACGTAGAAACTCTTGGATTTCTTTTTCTTTTTTTTTTTTTCGTTACCAAATAATGAGCGAGATTAGTGTATGAGGGGCTACAATGAGTTGGCGCATTTATGAAAAATGATAATACATACATGGGAATTTCCAGCAAAGTGTCTCATGGAGAGTGCTTCAAAACGCCAAATTTCGAAAAAAAAAAAACTTTCTCCGGGTAGGCAGAAGATAAATGTGAGTAAATTACAAACAGAAAGTACCATAGCACAACCGAGGTATAATGATTTGGGGCATATTTTGCTTATACGTCATCGATATCACATGAAGCGCAGTTTTCAGCAGGGTGGGGACCTAGCCTGAGGGTAAAAGCGTTTTGCGCAACACTGTGGGCAGGGCTGTCTAAGCGGAGCGTTACTATTGGTTGGTATTCAGTGTACCCGAAAACGTTAGGTTTTACAACTCTGCCCCGATGGCCCGAAACGGCGCTCCCGGGATGTTCTGGGCTAAAATAGGACTCCTATGTCCGCAATTTCTCAATCAATGAGAAAAACATCATTCTCTGGAAAAATAGTACTAATTTGGACAGCTCTCATCTAAAATATTTATGATTTCAGAATAGTTCAACAGTTTTCACTTTCTATGGAAAACAGTTTTTTTTTTTGGGGGGGGCAAATTTTCAACTAGTGCCTAAACAAACTCTGGTGCAATATTCTGCATCTATTGCAATCATTGTTTCCCACGAGAAATGATGGTTAAAGAAAAGTTATCCCAACAAGTTTTACTCTCATTACAGTTGTTTATTAGTTTGCTACAACGATCGATGTTTACAGGACTCGTTTTTTTGTAGTGACTTTGGAAAATAATAGCCACATTGCAAAAGATGCCATATAGGATTATTTTGATAGAAGAAGAAACTTGAGAAGAGTGACGGTTGGTCTAGATCTGTGAGAGGGGTGTAAGGAAGGAGGTGTCACCAACACCCGGAAAAAATTGTTAACATACTAGCTAAACTTAGATTTAATCCAATGCAAAGCTTGTCTTCTTTTGAAGTCATAGAATGTACTAGACTGAAATATGAAACATTCCAACTGGATGTCAGACTTTCTGACTGTCGTCACTCCATTACACTTTATAAACATTAACATTATACTGAAACATTATAACAGAAACATTATGCTGTGACTCCATGTAAAGTACAGGAAGGAGGGGGGTTACTTGGGTAAAATTTTTCTTTATTTCAAGCTGTTTCGAATGAAACAACAATTGTTCTGTCAACGGATGCATTCCTCGTAACTTAATCTTGACTAGCAAGGTAGGCGAGTAATATATAACCTTCTTTTGCCCATTAATATAACACGGGAAGGAAACTGAGCGAAGTGCGCGAAAAATATTGGCATTTGGTGTGTGTAGATGAGTCTAACGTTTGTATGTTATCACTTAAATGTGTTGCCCAAAGTTCCTTTATGAGCCAGCCTAGCGATTACATCAGTCACTCAACCAAACTATCGACGATATTTGTTACACTGTAACCCTACCATTTAAAAAGCGAGCAAAGTATTTCCCCTTTAAAAACCTCCTTTTGAAATGTGGGGGACATTTGACCCCTCACATATCAAAATGTCGGGACGTGCCCCTGTCCCCACCCCAAGGATTTACCCACGATCCCTGCGACCCCATTCTTGAAAAAAAATTACTTCTTTTGGGTAACAGCTTTAACCTGCTTTGCTATCGAATGTTTATTGTTAAACTGCTTTTTTGGAATGTCACTCGGTCCGCAGAAGATATTGCTTCCTTCACTTGCAGTTTCCTTCACTTCACCCAGGTCAGTACAAGAGTTCTTATATAGTTTACTACAAACGTGATCATTTAAAAGAATGTAAAAAAAAATGTAAGTCACAATTTTTTGTTTGTTTTCCGTTGTATCATCATTTGATCATATTTTATTTCAAACACACTTGTAAATTTAGTCTCTATTATCAGCATATGTAAATCCAGTTTTCTTTCTCTTTTTTAGTCCAAAGTCCATTATTTAATCAGGTCAAACTGAGTTTATGTTATTTTTGTTTTTGCTCAACTTAAAAGAAACACTTAGCTGTTAAGGAAATATCCAGCTATGAATCTGAAACGCAATATTCATCAGGTGAAACGAAATGTAAAAATGGTAAATACTTATCCTAGTCCATTAGCATGCATATTCAATTTTCTTTGATGATGATGTGGACTCATTTTTTAGTTCCGTCAGTTATATTCAGTGTGTTCACATAACTGATGACGAGAATATCGAGAATATACACATGTATGTTTAGAGTCATGTTTGTGAGCTTGAGTCTTGCTATTGCAAATCAACAGGAAGCTATTAACTGATTTGAAAATGGTATGTTACTTCCTTAATTTGGTAGCTTAATGTAGACTGGAATCAAATGTCTGACCCCAGCTCCCTCACTTCTTAACTTCGTAAGCCACATTCACAGGGGCCCATGTTGTCCAAAGGAGTTACACATTATTAAGATAATATTTCCTCTACATCTATTTCAAATTGAGTCTAGACTTCATAAGGCATATTACACCTGAAACTTTCTTAGCATAAACTTCAGACTGAGCAGGCCAGACCTAAGGATAGCCTAGGATACATCCTCGTTTGATTATGTTCACAATAAGACGTTAAGCATCATCTGGCCTACCATATGCTACCCGTAATGTGATAGGCCTACCTATGCCTAGGCCTACCATCTCCTTAGTCTGCCTATGCCTGGGAGTGTTCATCTTGTCAATAGTTCGTAGAGTCGTTCATAGGATAGCCAGGATTAATAGAATATCTAGGCTACTCCGGTACAAGGCTAGTGTCAGTCTAAGTTTTGCCTGGGCTAGCTGACGTAAGCAATAACCAAAGTACATATAGGCCTAGATTAACACAGGGATGACAATTTGAGACAGACCGAGGATTTGCTCTATGTCCAAATACTACGCATAACTTCCCCGAGAGAACTTTCAAGACCTAGGCCTGGCATAGTCTAGTCATAATTATCGCAAATTAACTACATTGGTATTTGCAGCATTGAACTCAGTGAATTAAATCAACTGCATGAAAGACGTATAGCTGTCATGAAGAGCTAACAAGTAGTAATCAGGGGTAATAGCCTTCGATGTATGATATTATTGATATATAAAAATATATTGGAAAACCATTATTACACGGAGCAATTTTTAAGCAAAGATAACTTCTATAGTGATATCAATGACAACAGGCGACCGATGTTGGTCTTCAGCAGGGTACACTAAACGAGTTTCTAATCCGGACAATTCGCCATTTTGACCTTGGCATTTTTTTACCAAATGAATTATCTAAGGCTCAACCGAACTTGTTTCACGATCCTAGATGGTAAGAAGGATGAACCTCAAAATTTTTGGGTAGTTGCCTGTGTATCAGGTGTAGTGTTCGCTCGATCTATGACGTAAAAGGTCAAAGGTCAAAGGTCATGAAAAACACACAAAAAACGAATATTTTGCATTATCTAATTGTGTGAATATTTTAGAGTGATAAGTACCATATACTGAAAGTAGACAATTCGAGAAATTTTCTAAAAATGTTGATGACGTCACTAGATCAAAGAACAGCGTACTTCTGGAGGATGGGTATGCAAAGCGATTGGGATGAGATCTGCAACTCCGTGGATTGCCTACTTGTTTTGCTTCTGAAGCTCTTTTGCTAGCTCACAATCTTCCGCTTGTAACCGTTAATCCTTCAGCGTTTGTTTCTACTAGCAAGTGTCATTTTTCATGTTTCACACTTGTGTTGATGACGTATCTACCATTATAATGAAAATGAAGAATGTATAGAGTTGCGGTATTGATTAACTTAACGGACATTTACTTAAAGTGATTACGTGGGTAGGCAAAAAGTAAAAACATTGACATTTAATCTCCAAAAAATTGGTAAGGCTTTTAATTACACCATTCAGACAATCTGGGTAAATAAATAGTTTTCAGTTGGTTAATCTTGTCATATGATTTCAAATTCTTCTGACATAACGACAAATAGTGTAGAATACGATAATGTAGTGGTTGACAGTTTTCATTCAAATCAACGCTGTGCTTCTTTGAACAAGCCAATGGGAAGTGTACTAGTATTAAATATTCAGTTACAACTCAGGATGACTGACGCCGCGGGCAAGGTTGTGATCAGGTCGTAGGTTATTTGTAAATACAGTGTTTCCTTTCAACAAATACTACAATTCCCGATACCTACCAAGGAGCGACGACTTGAATAGTATGTTTTAGATACACCAGTGATACCTGTTTTGTTACATATTCATTATGTAGGCGGTTATATAAGAACCGTTAATTTTCAAATATGATTTCTGTTTTTACTGTTTTATGCCAATCCTTTTTTTTTTGTTCTCCATCTTTATTTTTCTCTTCTTCAAAACTTTGCTTCCTTTCATCAACATGTCAACTTTGTACAAAAAATTATAACTCTCTCTGCATTATCTTACTTTTCAGGTATCGTTTCTTTTTTCACATAATTCAAAACAAACATATTTTATACAAATGTCTTACCGGTAATAACACAAGGAGCATACGTAACTTGTTATTAAAACTTCCAATAATACATCTGTGTTTATGAGGCGATGATTCTCAATTAATTTTTCTAACAATTTGCTTTTGTCATACGTAGTATATAATGTAATAATTCATAAATCTTGACAGTATAAATCAATCAAATAGCATCGTACATTCACTAAAAGCCTATTCGTACTCGCTAAAAGGTAAACCTTTACGTGAATTAATTTGATTTGAAATATGTTTTTCGACCTTAATATGAAATTTAAACTTATACAGAAATTCATCAAACAGTGGAATATCTTCATTGACCTTTTTTTCCAAAAATATGATATTTCATATCGGAAACTAAAAAGTTGTATGGGTGTTTCAGTAGTAGTTGGTAACCAAAAAAGAAGTCTTCTTTTGTAAAGGCGAATTGCCTACCCAATATACATTGCTCCATGTCTAGAATAAAGGAAGAAGTAACCCGGCATTCCCAGAACAGGTGATCTATTGTTTCGATCTGGTCCCCACATAAGGTACAAAGAGGGCTCTCTATCATTTTCATTAGATGACGTAATTTATTAGTCCCCAATATTATGTGTAAGAACCTATATTGAAAATATTGTAACTTGCTTTTCCAAAGAGAAATGAAGGGGATCCTAAAAATTAATTCCCAACTATTCATCAGTTCTGTGAAGCTAATAGCCCATTTTGTACAACACGTAGGAGGAGAATAAAACTTATTCACTGTGTGTAAACAATTCGTGATACACCAGGAACAGCAAGAGAATTCTCTCTATGAAGTGGATCATTGGGCATTGTTACCCTATCAGTAATACATTGCTTCCAAAGTCTTGGCACTGCATTGACAATACCATAATATATAGTGAATGGGCAGTACAGTATGCCAAAATTCCGAGTAAAAGAATTGTACAAAAGAATTTGATTGTTATCATCAAAAATGTCTTTTACATAGGTGACACCTTTCTCAAATAAATGTTTGTAGAATATTAACTTATTATTGACCTTTACATGAGAATTATTCCATAAAATTTGATCGTTATAATGATCTACCGGTTCCTTGAACTTAAATTGTGCCCATGCCTCACATACGTCATTAATAAAGGCGTTATTGGTTTTGATATCCTTTGCTTCAAAATTGCAATGAAATAAGAAAAAAAATCCATTACTCTTTAGATACATGTCAAAAAAATCTTTCCAAGAACCTTTGGTATCGTTTAGGTACCTGTTTACCCAAGTGCATTTTAAACTATGAATAAAAGATAAAACATGAGTAGCTCTGAGTCCGCCATCTGAAATGGGTGCAATTAAAGTACTACCCTTGACTTTGTCCGGTTTACCCGACCAAATAAAATTAAAAATATAGCTTTCTAAATCCTTGATAAAGTTTTTAGGTGGGTTCGGCAATATCTGAAAGGGATAAACTAATTCAGACAGACCAAAGGATTTATCAAGCGTTATTTTCCCAATGGAAGAGAGGTCACGCTGTGACCATAAATTTAATACATTTTTGAGGCGAGACAATTTTGGAGGATAATTCAAGAGAAACAAATTGTCTTTACAGTGGTCAAACGTAATGCCTAAGGCAGTAACGGGACTAGCTGTCCAGCTAAAGCCATAATTATTCAAAAAAAAATGGGTTTATTGTTTAACAAAGGACCTAAAGGAAAAATATTCGACTTTTCAAAATTTACTTTTAGTCCTGAAGACAATTGAAGCTCTTCAAAAATATCAACAACTGCCTTAACCGACAAGTGGGATCCATCAAGAAAGATGAAAGTGTCATCGGCATATTGAATAATGCGTGTTTCGTGATTAGAAATTAATAAACCTTTAATATCTGGTGACAAATTAATACGTAAGGCAAGTACTTCCGTGCATAATGTAAAAAGATAGGGGCTAATGGGACATCCTTGTCTAACTCATCTAGAAACTTTGAAAAAGGCAGAGGAAAAACCATTACTACACACACAAGAACTTGTATTTGAATATAAAGTGGATATCCACTGGATGAAACTTCTGCTAAAATTAAAAAAGTGCAAGCAGTTATAAATAAATCCCCACTCTAGCCTACCAAAAGCTTTTTCAAAATCAACTAAAAGGAGAAAGCCCGGTACATTATTATCTTTACAGTAATCAATAGAGTCTAATATATATATATATATATATATATATATATATATATATATCGAATATTCTCACCAATGAACCTGTTCTTTATAAAAAACAGTCTGATTATAGTTTATGATAATCGGAACAACGTTTTTAATCCTGAAAGCCAGAGCCTTGGAGCAAATTTTTATAGTCCACATTTAACAGTGAAATGGGACGAGAAATTTTTTTTATGAAAAGTGGATCCTTACTAGGCTTTGGAATTAATATAATGATAGCTCTACCTTGTTCATCGGACATTTTAGTATTTAAATATGCACAATTAAGAGATTTAGTAACCATTTCTCCAATTAAAGGACAAAAATGTTTATAAACTTCAACCGTGAGTCCATCGCTACCTGGACTCTTACCATTCTTCAATGAAAAAAGTGCAGTTCGGCACTCCTCATTACTGAGCAGGCCATCACAGGACTTGGCATCCTCCTCAGAGAGCTTATCATAGTTATTAATACTACGACAAAAAGTGAAAGAAGTGCAATAATCGCTAGTGTCAAGTTAATAGTAAAATTGTTTAAGTTCATCCAGAATACTATGATTCTCTAAAATCTCCCTACCATCGTTTCCTATGAGTTTTCTAATAATATTTGAGCTTTTGTTCCTCCTTTCTAAATTCAAGAAGTAGTTAGTATTTCTCTCCCCTTCTTCAACCCAGCGGGCCCGTGAAATAACAATAATACCATGAACTTTCAAATCATAAGTCGCCTGAAGCCTGCTTCTTGCCTCTAATAATTTGTTACGAGTATAATCAGAATGTGAGTTGCAAAACGTCTTTTCTAAATGACTGATCTCCTTAAGGAGGTCTCTTCCAGATTTTCGTCTTTCTTTAGCCTTATTTTTCCGCAAACAACAGTAAATTTACGGACAGAGTCTAGCAAATCCCGTTGCTTTTCGAAGTAGTTAGTGTAATTTTCCTTCAATGAAAGACATAGTCCGTTCATGGACAACCTCGCGTGTACATATAAAAATAAAGGAAAAGTTAAGATCAAACATAATCTTATCTTTTTGGTTTTTCAGTATACATGCAATCCCTTTAAGGGTATCTACCACGTAATTGTTACAGTAAGAGATTTGGCTCATATTATCAACCTTCCTTTTCCTTCTGGTATGTTTCCTTCTAAAATTCAAGTTGCAAAAGTTATTCCTAACTCCTTAAGTCGGGTGATGCTGCATTGTAATCGAATTATTGACCGATATCTATTCTATCATTAATCTCCAAGATCTTTGATCTGTTGGTTTACCATAGGCATTGTATTTGCATTTCCAGAAATGATATTATATATTTGAATTAATAAGGCTTTAGGAGTAACTATGCAACATATAAACATAATGCAACATAATCTTACTAACAAAATTGCCCGAGGACTAGACACCATCGGTACAACTGCCTCGACCTGTCAATTGTTGTTGGTCCAATTGGTTGGTCCTTGTTGCTTATTTTTAACCTTATCCATAAATGATATTTACAAGTTGACTTCTACGTTAGATTTCATTGTGCATGCCGATGATACAACTGTCTGCAAAAAATGCCAAGTTGTTTATGATGTAATACTAGGTCTTACTTGCATTTTCTCATATTTTTCTAACGGCTAACATGTTGACTTTTTAAAACATTTCAAAAACTAAACAATTTTTGTTTGGCGAACTACATATAGTATTAACTTAAATTGTACATAGTACACTTATTACGCCATCACTTCGTGCTAACTTTTTTATTAATTAACATCTACTGTAAATTAGACTTGAAGACTGGGAGATCAAACGGAATTCTAAATCGTCTAAAACGCTGAATGCCCTAGAATGTTCTTTTAATCCTTAGTAAATATTTCTCGCGTACTTCCTCAACTATCCTATTACGAAATTATCTGTGGAATTACTCACTGAACCTCACGTAATATTTCTTCTTCTTTTTTCAGGTATCAAAAGGTTGCACTTAAAACTATATATAACGTATCGTTAATGACTTACGCTGCGCCGCTGCACACTCTCCCTCTAATTTGACCTTTACACGTACTTGTACCTACACGTAATTGGCTTATATCCCAAGTGCAATGTACAGGTGTCAAACTATGGAATAGTCTTCCTTTGTCTATAATATGTTAATCGACTTTAGCATCGTATAAACGTAACCTTAAAACATATTTGTTTAGTAAGTCGCCGAAACTAATCTACCACTCAAAACATTTAGGTATTTTAAATCCAACGACACTCTCCTTTTTGCTTTTTTGTGCTTTTCTTTAATCCTTCTTTTTTGTTTGTATGGTTATACTTATTTTATGCATAAGGGCAGACAAGAAAAGTCTTTAAAGAGCTACATACTTACCAACTTGGCAAATATCCCAAGCGCGATGCACAGGTATCAAACTGTGCAATACTCTTCCTTTAACTACTACAGATTCCTTGACTTAAGTATAGTTAGCATCATTTAAAGTTATACCTTGAAAAATACTTGGTTAATAATTCGCCCTAACGTAACTAACATTTATTGATGTCTTTTAAATTCCGCTTGGACTCCCTCTTTTCCTCCTTTCTTTTCTTTAATCTCCTTTTTGTATCTTCATAGTTATGTTATTCATTAAGCCAGCCTAGAAAAGAGTAGTTTTTGTGGCTCTTTATCCTCATTTTGTTAACATTTTGAATAACTGCGTTCTCTTCTTTTCCATGTATAGATACTGTAGTAAATTTATATTCGTTTTGCATACATTAAGACTTTTGTATACTGTCAATGTTCTGATAAAACATTCTCTTGTAAACACATTAAAGATATAAATAAATCAAATCAAATGTTACCAGATTCTTTATAGCTCTTAATATATATACTTTTTTTTGTAAAAAGCTGATACGTTTCAAATCGATTTGTATGGTCCAAGTTTTATTCAAGTTGTTATATGTTAAAGGTAGCATATTGTGATAAAAAAGAAAGAAAAATTCTTATAAGAAGTGTGGATCAAAAATCATCATTTTCATAGAATGTGTGTAACTGACCTACCGTGGTCATCTGATTCATTGTTAATCTTAATCTGAAGGATTTTAGTTAATTTGAGTAAAGAAGGGACAAGTTAAAGAGTTGAAATGCAGCGAATCATGGAGAAGCCACTGTCTTCGTCAAAATAATGAACACGATTTATTTTACTACAAACACTACCAATATTTGCCAGAAAGTGTTCATTTCATAACGGAGGAGAACGCTGAATTAAATATGTGTTTACTTTGTTCATTCGTCTTCGTTTATTTTAGGATAAAATATTGTCAGCGGAAAAAAAAAAAAACAGGTGAAAGTGAATAAACACGGTTACTGTTCCCTTGATCAAACGTTCATTCCGTCGAACTAATCTTTATGGAAAATCATTCCCAGAGAACCCAATACTCTACACCGATGTCACAACACACAAAACAAAGAGTCATATGCGTTTTCGGATTTATTTTGTATTAATTAACGACATATTCAAAGATATTGTGGAACTGCTCATTTTACCAGCGTATGCGTAAAATGTTATAATTTCATAGCATATTTCGGCAAACTCTCAATCACAATATCATTGTGTAAAGGTTTCTTACGATACGACCATGTAAAATATTTCGTACTCAATAATTTGCGTTGCTTATGAAAATGCAAACTGTGACATTCTCCATCTCTTCTTCTCAAATGGGACGAACCTTCATTTCTGTATACTTGATGTTGTAATAACTGCCAGGAAGATAATACCAATAGATATCCTGATTCCTACTGGATGATCCAAAGTAGTCTCCATTTAGGTTGGAAGCATTGCAGTAATAGTACCACCAGGCCCCGCGCTTATCAGAGGCACAGTTACCTCCGTATGAATCGTTGTCACGGTCCTTTGTGGAGAACTGGTGGTTACGGTGATTAGTGAGAGCATAACCACCACCTGTTGAAATAAAGATAGATTAGTATGCAAGTAACGAGATGCTCGTTGTGTTGGAGTTGGTAGACCATTCACTAATATGTGTTTAAAAATGAACCTGTAATATCTTTTCTTCAGTAAGTTGAAAATAGCGTATGAACTGAAAATAGTATTAAGCTGGAAAAGGAGGAGAATTATACTAAAAAATGGTTCTGCAACATTCATTATTTAAACAATTTCTTCGTACTTGTGCTTAACATTTTTGTTTGTAGTTGCAATTTTTGTACAATTATCATTATAATTCAGTGATAGTCTCAATTCGTTTGTCTTGTTAGTATATGTTAAAGTTATATTATCAGTGTGACCAATTGCAATATTTGATATTAACATTAATTATTCAAGGAATCAATAAACCTTTCTTATGTTCATTGTATTTCACTGAAAATTTTTAAGACAAAAGTAACTCTTTTTGTATCTGTGGTACTATACAATAATTAAGGATGTGTAAATATCCAACTACAAATGTTATGAACTATTTTTTTTTTCAATTAGTGTGTAAATTACATATAAGTCTTACAAGGCAGAGCACCGCTTGCATTTCAAAGTTGTGGATTCTTTCTACTTTGACCAATACAACACAGGTTACTGCTCAAAAGAGGGATTCAATGCCATGTTAACATCACCGTCTCATTTTTTCGGTCTATTATTTATTTTTTAACAGAGTTTATTTTAATAACATCAACTGATAGCTTCAACATTTATTATGTTACACTGCAATTATTACATTTTTTCTCAGAGCCATATTTTTTTTTCCATTTCAATCGATTCATGTATTTATTCTTCTAATCTCTTAGAATGACATACAATTGGAGTAAAGCTTGACTTATACACACCTGCCGTACCACTGTAACTTCCGACACCCGACAGTCTATAGTTGTCTGTCCCGTCATTAATACGAAAGTAATCAAACTTGGCGTAGTATGGGGCTCCATCTCTATTCACGAAGTCAATTCTTATTTCATATGTTTTTTGGTTTGTTAGAAAATATATCTTATCATTCCCAAGCCAAAACTCGTGATCTACGTCTCCAAAGCCTTCTTTGTAGTCATTCCAGTTGAGGAAAAAATCCTGAGAGCCATCTACGCGACGCTGGAATACCTGTCGTAGAATAAATGAATGTGTCACAGGTAGAACGTATACAAACAATTCGTTATTACTTAAGATGACTGTGGTTCACATACCTCTGAAATTAAGACCTGGGAGAATGTGTCATATTTAATATGTGGTACAGATTATTTGCTAGTTACCGTATCATGTTTCACAAGCATTGAAGAATATTGTAATTGTATGATGTTTTTGGTACTAACAAAATTGTCGCATGGTTGCATCTTGCAGTGCAATACAATTTCGATAACCGAGATTCCGGAGTATTAGCCCCTGATTACAAAGGATAAGTAATTCGTAATATTTTTTTTAATTTATTAATGAGTGCGATATATATCACCATATCTTCGCTTAAACTACTAAGTAGATTGTAGCACACATGCTATGATATCACTTTTTCTTAAGCAATGGAACATAAACTTTCTTTACAAAAGTTTCAAAGAACGTTTCAAATGTTTCGAAAACGGGTGACCTCTACGACTGCGCAAGTCTCTATGACTACAGTAGTTACGCCAAAAAGAAAGTCACTCACTGTCCACCCGCCGCCGTCTGTCATATTACAGTAAACTTCAAAAGATGAGTTGGGCCAATTGGTTGGATTTATCATGTAAATACCGTTTGCTGTAGATCCAGAATCATAAATCTCTTGACAATCTTTATACTGAGTGCAAGTATATCCTTCCTCCCAGATGATTTCTCCATTCGTGCAGACACCCTTTCTTGTGCATTCAGAATTTATGTAAACGTCACCCTCCTGCGCATACAAAAGACAAGACCCTATTTGACAACATCTTTCACATTGCATTTAGTCAATTATTCGAGTTCCGATCTAATGATTTATAATATAAACATTATTGATTTCATGAAAAACATATGGAAAAAAATATTACCTAAGTTGAAACAAAGCTTTTTAGAGACAGTGGAATTTTTATTGATATGTGAGAATTAAAACTTCATTCACACAACCCGACAATTTAATAAACTTTATAAATAAACATGATGTAATAAAACGAGATTTTTCTCGAATTTTATTGGAGAATCACTGCAAAAACACAAAATAAAATGACACTCATCACTTTTGTACATCATGTATATGAGGGTGTTTAAAGGCTGTATTGCATCACCCTAAGCTATGTTTTTATCTCCCTGAAAGGAAAATTCTCAACTGATTCTAAGTTACAGTACTCTTAGATTGCAGGCAAATTCGAAAGATGCAGAGCAGCTCGTATTACACAGCGTACACAGGGATCCATTGTTTTGATTACACATGTGGAGGAATGTAAGACAGGCTGAGGGAGGGACTAGAGGTAGGTGGTTGGGAGAATTGAAACTGTCTGGGGTGATGCATTACAGCCTTTAATTTACCGGTATTATTGTCCCTTCTTCTTGTAAGTAGCACCCACATTGCTCCATTGAGACGCATTCAGATCCTTTCATGAAGAATCCATCTGGACATACACAGGTTCCTTCTTCAGAACAAGAAATAGCCTGACAGTCGTCGGGGGGCTTCACAAGTTCGTTGACAAACGTCATTGCACTCTTCGTAGACAGTGTTTGTTGGACAAAATGTAATGTCGTCATCTGTATAAAAATTATGCAACAAGGACTAACATTTACAAAGATAAGATTTAAATCTGAACTGATAAAAAAAAAAAAAACTGTTACGTAGTAAAGGTAATCTTTCACTGGGATTAGGTTTAACTTATCTTGGCGAAAACACACAAATTTACACCAAGACATTGGACATTTTGTTACATATCGACGAAATAAACATAGGTAATGCCAATCATATCTCCATGTATAGTTTTAGTATGTTACGTTTGTTGTGAAAGAAAGTACGATATTCACCTATTGTGCCAGAATAATTTCCAACGCCCAATAGTTTGTAATTGCTGAAATCGTCACCGATACGGAAGTTATCATAGACTAGCCGAGTTAAAGAATCTCGGAAAGTGGTTATCTCAATCACCAGTTGGTACTTTTTCTGATTTGTTAAGAACGAAAGCCTTTCGTTGCCGATCCAGTGTTCATGCGATAAGAACCCAAAACCATATGTATAACTCTCCCAACTTCGATTGAAATAAATGGTTCCATCAAAACGACGTTGTATTACCTGTAGGCAATTAATCAGGGTGGTGTGTTACTCCTGCTTACAAAGAACGATAGATGTAAGAAATATGATCCAGCTGGTATCTCCATCTATCCAAATACAACACTAGATTTACAGAATGTAGGAATAATTGTAGTACAAAGTCTTAATTAAATAAAAAAAGTAACATCACTGGCTAGTGTCAACAGTAGAAACTTCAGTATGGATTTTCCCAAGTTTTATTTCATTTCAGAACACTTTATTGGGACCACATCAAGGCGTAAATATACAATTACAATAACGTAATAATGACGTGAAACGATATAGGTCAGGAGTTCCACTAGGAAGCTTCCCAAAGTTTGTGAGGAAGAAGAATCTCAGACGTAAATTGAGATATTCAAGTGAATGAAATTCAGAAACAACAAAGCTAGAACACAGCATTCCAAAGACAGTAACGAAGAAAAGGTAAGGAAAATAAACCTTCTTTGCAGATGTTTCTTTTTTTCCTTGTCATTCCCTTTAAAAAATGTTAAGGCAGTATTTTCCTTACATGAGTCTTAAAGTATTAAGTAAGGGATAATATACTCAGAGTTACGCCTAGTTGTAAAAATGGCCTTGGTTTGCTAAAAGACTGGCAAATTGGAAGATTTTTAAGTAGTGAAACATTAACAGTTCAATAAGTTTTGATGTGTTCAGTTTGTTACCAATAAACGTTATATGTAACAAACATGTCTCACAAAGCTCATCGATGACATGAAGATCGACACACAACACTGTTGTCGAGTATATTAACGTTCACATTCGATCGTTCCTTGAAATTCGAGTAGCGCTCTGACTTAAAACATAATTTATTTACATAAAAGTACTTAAGCGTTTTCCAAATGCTTTTCCTTTTATTTTTCAAAAATCTGAGATCTACCATTCAATTTTTTTGTGGTCGCCATGCATGATCTGCTATCAAGAGAAGTCAAATAATCAAGGAAAAACAAGAAAGCAATCACACATGCAAAATAATTAATTAAATACTGGAATTTGGCAAGAACAAGACACATACCGTCCATCCCTCAACGCCGTCTGTTGCGTCACAAAATACTTCAAAAGGGTCAGAATAGCCATCTGGCTTGATTATGAAAACACCAGTAGAGTTTTGAGTTGAACATTGTTCCTGAATTTCTTTGCAATCTCTCGGGTATGTGGAATGTTGGTAAAAGAAATACGCTGATCCTAAATAATGCAAATTAAATATTATCGTGTGAATTTTTTAGAACACTAAGCCGTGTCTCAAAATATAAGAAAGCCTAAAAAACATCTGGTATGACTCCTTGGCTCTCAACGGGATGTAAGCTTCCTTTTTAAAGTAGTACAAGATATTCTGATTTGCTAATATTTTTACAGAAACAGGCCAAAGTCTTCCCAAAACGCTGATTTAATCCTTATGTTTGCAATTTTGGGCTATTACAACAAACCCGTCGATTTGTATGATTAGCACAGGTCGATAACAGTAATGTTTTCCGCATTTGGTACGAAACGTTAATATAACCAATTTTAACACAGAAAAGTTAATTAATCGAAAATACTGGTCTTCAATGATATTATGGTATGACCAGTTAATCGACTTAAGTATCAATCCTGGCCATATGTGCGCATAAGTGCATTTAAAATATAAAATACTCTATGCCCTTACTATCTATTAGAAGGGTAATTACTTTGTAGGACAATGTAAAAATGTAACAAAATGTCCTTTTAAATCTTACCTAAGGTTTTTTCATCTACCACCTGTAAGAAACAAAACGAAATTGTTATAGACAATTACAAAGGGATCTAAACCTCTCTGTTGGAATAACAAATCGGAGTAATAGAAGCGTCACTACACTAGATCTTCACAAGCAACAGTGATTTAAAAATTTTCATCTAGTACGTTGTCTAGGACCTAGTTTTTGCTCCAAGCTCAATGATGCCCAAATTAATATTTTCAATTTTCTGTTTTTTGTTTCTGTTTGTCTGTGCATTAACATTTTAAGGATAAAATTTCATTTCATTTTTTTTCCTTTAGTTCAAGCATTGTTCGAAATTATCACCCTTATTATTATAATTTTGCTTTCAAAATATCTCGGCATTGTTTTCCTTTAAACGAAGGACAACTGGAGCATTTGTATACCCTTAAAGTGCTATTGTATTAATCGAAGATTTATTACTGTTTCAAGACATTTCAAAAGTAACGCAGGAAAGAGAAATCGATTCTTGGCTTCAAGACAACACTTTGATTTAGTTAGAGATACGAAGTTACGAAGCACTAAATAATGATCAAAAGAAACCCACAGAAGACTGTTTTCTTAATCACTTATCCAGTTACAAGATCTACCTTCACAAACACAGAAATTGTTGTTTCGTTGATTTATTTATTAAGTTGTTAGTAAATGATTTAAGGAGACACATTAAATCATTTTATTTAACTATCCAAGCAATTTAACTATCCAAGCATCTTAAGTATAGCTCATTACTTGGATACGGATGAAGTTAAGCAGTAGCAGTACTTGGTTTGCTGAGAGTTACAAGATTAGATTTTAATATATGGCATTATGGAATTGTATTTTTTTTTCTAATTTTACACAATCCCATCTTCCTTTGCGTCATAGTAATTACCACAAGGACGTTCAGCCGTTGAAAGAACGTATATGAAGATAGTTCCGCATTTTCGAAGACGTAACTATTATGAAACCAGTTTGATATTTACCAACTGTAATAACATCACTTCGCCAAAGATTCACTGAGCCAAAACTATGAAATCGTCGATGTATAAGCCTTTAAATACATATATATGTAATATTATACACGCCTTAACAACGCGAATATTAAACACAAACACAGCCAACTCGTATGATCCAATGGGAAGAAACTGGTTATTTGTTGTTATTGGCAGTACGTGAATGGATTTTTTTTTTTTTTTTGCAGTTTCTCTCTAATGAAAGAAATCACTAAGCAGTGTTGCTTAACAATCGGAATACTGTAAAGTAAATGCCCTTGAGTTTGAAAGGAGAAAAAAACTAAAGAACAAACAAGTCAAAATTCGTTAGGTGTGAAAGGAGAGAAAAATGTTAGGGGATAAGAAAAAGCATTTTTGTCCTTGAATATTTATTTTGAAAAAAAATATATTACAGGAAGAGAGTAAGGCAAACCTAATTAGAAATAAACTGAGTCGCGGTTACTCTCGTTTAGCTTTGCACAACCAACGATCCATAAATGGAATCATAGTATTTTTAGCTAGTGTTATGGTAACCTACCATTTTACCGATCTCATTCCACAAAATTTACTCTCCTATATATTTCATGGTCATATTTATACATTGAGTTTGAGTAGAAAATATTTGAAGGGAGATGTTAGTAGAATGAAAGTCTGTAGTTAACAAGTGGATAAAAATTTTGATATTCCTCAATACTCTTTCCCCTTCTTGACTTTAGTCTTAGGTTACCCTGAAAATTTTATGTAACCCAAATTTCGTAACTGAAAGATCAGCAGCAATTAACTATTTGCTAATTGAATTTGAACTACAGTATTTGCAGTAAAGCTTATATTCGAATGTTCTTCGGAATGATATACATATTTAGCCATCAGTACTCAATGGAATGTTGAGAGTCATGTTGGAAAATCCATATTTGGTAGTATATAAGCAAGTCATTAATAATTAAATCAAAATAAGGGAACGTTTATTAAAACCAAAACATACCAGTAATTGAAATTGTTTGTGACAGAATAACTTTGTGTTATATGTTATTTTAAAATATTTCGGTCATAACAAAACGCATACCAGAATTTATTTTAATAACATTTCAAAGACGTTAAGCACACACCTGTCACACGGTCATGAGTCTCATTATCAAGAGTATGTTGAAATTAAGGAATGAATTACATTAGACTACCTCTATAAAAACGCAAGGTAAAACAGCTAAAAAAATCATTACAAGTTTTATTTTTAAAGGTTAGAACCTCTGTGTTTAAGCTCATGTTTTAATATATTTTGTATCGACACTGGTCTGTATTCATAATAAAATGAAATTTAAATGCAATGAATGTTTGTTTACTCCGTGTAATATTCAGTGTGACATTTATCTCCATGGATAAATTATTTAACTTCATATTCGTAAGTAATCAGTGATAAAAATTATTCATGAAGACACTCATGTTTAATTGGGAGTGGCAGATTATGGAAATATCAAATATGAATTTAAACAAGTTGCATATCGTGAAAGCAGCTAACATAAATAAATGATTAAATAGGAAGCTAGATGGGGTTTTGAAGAAACTTGAAAGCTTAACTTTTCGTCTAAGTTGCTAGTACTTTCAACTCCTAGTTTAAAATCTGATCTCGTAAATTTTCTTCATATCAACCTAAACGTAACTATTCCCTAGTTTTATGGACATGTGTACGTAGATTGTATTGAGTCGATGTTTTTAATGAGGCCTATATGTCTCCTACTTCGATTAATTGTGTCGATAAGTAATGTTTGAATTATTCCAACATCGATATTCACTAATAGAAGCATCTTTCTAGTTTAGACATATAAAGCTTAGAGTAGTTTATAGTCTTGTTTAGATCTTTCAGTTGACATTAACTAATACATACATTAGTGTAAATGCTTTCGTTTTTCCTTACCAATCTTTAAAGTTCAGTTAGTTGTTGATCTAACAAGTTTTTAGCCTATCGTTCCAAGACTACAAATATTTTTTTTTTAATGTCAATACAGGGTGAATTAGTAATTGTAACTCTCTTACAATACAGTTTAAAACGGTAAGCTTAAATCAGGGAACTCGGTTCCATGCGTTGTTAAGATCAGTTATAATAACGGTACTTAAATGTATATTTGTTCTCCTTTTTCTTGACGTTTGGTTCTTGTCTTGAATGAACCTATAGATTCCATTTATTTCGAATATCCAAGAACAAGATCCAACTTTCAAGATAAAAAGCAACGATTTTATGAAACTATTTAAATTGCAGATTTGCATCTGATAGACGAAGATTTTATTAAAACTATAAGATATGTATTACATTATTAAATAATTTAAAGTGATTGAATGTACTTACCACGCCTTGTGATATGCGAATATTTGATGTCGTCCAAATGAAAACTAAAATTGTAGTTATTGAAGGAGATAAATTGAAAGCCATTTTTGAAGACAGTTCTTCTTTTCCGTCAACTTCTCCCTCTGAGGCACGTAATGACAATGACATTCACTTACAAAGGTAAACCTTGACATGTTGTGTCTGCAAAATAGTAGTATCATGTACGGTAGAAGATACTGACCTTCTGAAAGCAAATAATGTAGTGTGTCCTTATATAACTTACAGAATATACCACTTGTCGATATCCGTGAATACAATTAGAAGACAGAAAAGCCGGAGACAACACGGACGGTGTAATTTAACAATAAATATAATGTGGCACTACATAAATTGAAAACAGTACCGTATTTCGTTATAACAAAAGTAATCATCGAAGAATGAACCTGCAAAACACAAACACATATGTTCAAACACTGATTTCTATTTTTATGTCGATCTCATTTTAGTTGAAGTGTAAGTATGGAAACAGAAACAACAGTCTAAATAAAACTATAAAAGTGGTAATCATGACATGATTGTTATTTCATGGTCACTTCTAATATCCAATGAAGCTTCACTTAGAATAGCTTATTTAATGTTTGATTTTAACATTCTCATATTCACTGATTGAGTGTAGAGTCAGAAAAAAAAAAAAACGACTGAAGAGAGATCTGTTAGAGATATGGTTCACTGCAGCTTTTGACAGTTTTTTTTTTCTCTCTCGAGATAAAAATGTATAGCCAAAGTAAATACATATATATATATATATATATATATATATATATATATATATATATATATATATATATATATATATATATATATATATATATATATATATATATATTGTTTTGGTCGTATCTGTTTCCTGAAAAATACTTTTTTTTAAGCAAGTGTGTATAACGCAAATGATAACACGTGAAAAAGAAAAAAAAAACAGCTTTATAAGTAACGTAACAGTAACTGTGAGTAGAACATCTACCTCATGACAGGCGAACCGGTGTAGGCCCCCACGTTTAACGTTGGTAACGGGACTTGTATGTGTTCTACATACATTTAATGTTATCCTCAAAACTGAAATGAACTAAGACGAAGGATTTCATCTGATTTGTCGATGATTGAAGAATTCTACCATATACCGTACCACAGCTGCCACTGTGTAACAGCAAGAAGGATTATGTCCTGGTACAGAATCCAGTTGAATCCAACTGAGCTCGGATTCTCCAACTGTATTTTAATATAGTGTCATACTGACAGCTTGGTTAAATCTTCGTGTTTCTCTTTTGTCGTTGTTTTAGTTGTCTGTATTATTTTGTTTCAATTTGGGCATTTTATCTAGGATGAGTTTCGATTTAAGTGTGTGTCTAAATCGATTTACAAAATGTTTAATAAAAGTTTTTTTTTTTTTTTTTTAATGCTATTGCAGAGGTTCTATAGAAAATGATTCAATATTTTTTCCTGTATAATTTGTCATTCATGTTTCATTCTAAGCAAACTCTCATTTGCAGACGTACTATACACATCCCCTCCTCCCCTACTTATGTTAAAACTGTTGAAGTGCGTTCTTGCTAGAGGTATCCGAGATTCCAGTTTCTACTAACGAAGTATTGAACGCAATTATGAGTTTAAGATTTCCAAGAAAGGGAAGGCAAAAATGAGCCGGAGAGCAAAATCTGCAGAATGTGCCTGAACAGGACTGCATTTTTTTTCTCTTTTTGTCAAAATGATCCTCAAGTGTTTTATTAACTTCTTCGTAACATCAAAGGTCCAAACAACTTTGAATAATTCCTCTCCATTGAGCAGTTCTTGCTCGTGGTAGTACACACTTCACTGGATTTGCTTAACTTTTGTCATGTCATTCTGAAAAAAAAAAAACAGGTCTGCAAATATTGTGCTGTCTCATTTCAACTGCAATGCAAGATCTCTTCTTCTGGTACTTGTTTATTTCATTCATGGCAACGCAGGGGCCAGTTTTTGGTTTATGGAAGTTCACGCAAGCTTATAACAAACCTTATTAAAACAGTGATAAAAACTACATGTGAAGACATTTTTTAACTGCATTTTCCTCTCGGTAACTCACGTGTGGTCAGTTCGGTGTAAGCACGTAATTATAACGTTAAATTTGGCCAATGTCAGGGGCGTCTGTGCCTGGTTTGTCTGACGCTGCTACCATAGCTTAACTATTGTCACGCCTACTTTCTTTCTAAGAAACCGAAAAATGCAATCATCTGTGTACTAGTTGCTGATGTACTAGGAGATATTTTTATGTTTCGGCGTATAGTCTATGTTAGCATGATCATAAAGGTCGTTCACACAGCTTACCACAGACCTTGTTAAGACACTAGAAAAATACAATTTGTGATACTTTTTAACTATAATTTTCATTCTGGGGCTACGTCTGTGGCTACGTCTGTGTGCTAGCACAGTCCTTGTGGTCACAAAATTCCCGTAGTAATGTTGTCGTTAGCCATAATTATATAGACCATGCCTTCATTCCGATGGTATGTCTAGCATAGCATAGCAAAGCATTTTTTATTTATTTCTTTCCATACGAAATTGAATAATGTATGCATTGTATGCATTGAAACATTTTAATAATAGAAACGTTTGTCTATTTTTTTTAATTTCTTGTGTTTTAGTTTGTTTTGTTTGTTTTTTTTTCTGCGTGTTTGAATTAAACTTGCGAGTCACACGTAGATCTTGTCGTGTAAGTGCTACGGAATGACCACATAAACATGAAATATCGACAGGCCGGGATTTTGTAATCAATCTGACGGCAAGCACTGATCTTGACTAGACTATATTAACCGGTACCTACACTAGTTTTGATTAGTCAAATAGACTGTGTGGACAAAATTTAGACTATTTTACATAAATAGTCTATCTAGTCATGTATCAAACAGAAATATCTCTAACAACAGAGTTTACTGTCTTATTAATGCTAAACAGAAATGCTACGGTGGACAGGTATGACTTCATTTTTTTTTTTAAACAAACCACCCAGATTACGCAAATCAGCGTTGTGATATTGCATCATAATTCTGTCTACTAAGATAAATTACTGTGAAATTGAGATGTGATATGCAGTGCTGAGACGCTAAAAAATTTACGGTCGTATCTGCTAAATGTATTGGCAAATTGCAAATCTCGATTTTATTTTCTCTATCATGATGGAGGTAAAGCAATACGTGGTGTCATTTAATCTAGAATGAGCAGTGAATTTCTTGCAATCATTGACCAAAATGTAAGCTTTGCAGAATAAACTCCAATCAATATTTATAATCCCTCTAGATTCTTCAGTAGTTCCATTACACGTTGCTTAACAGCATCCGCCCTGCTTACATTACCAAGTAATATGAAGGCAGATTACAACGTTTATGCAAGCCTGTAGGTAATTTCATTCTATGTCGACCAGTTGCTGCTGTTCTCTCATGTGTTGGCCATGAGGTAGGTCTATAGTGGCTGTAGGAGGGAAGTTCAGCGTACGAAGAACGTCCATCAGGACCCAACTGCCAGGCCTATTATTGACTTGTATAAGCTTTTAATTGGCATAGATATTCTAATATATTACTGTAGGACAACTAATAAAATTCGCGAGCTACATTTCATAAAAACATTTTCAAAACATGTTCCTCTAGTATATACACATTTTTTGAAAATGGCATGAAACAAGTGTTATTAACTTTCACGATCATCTCAGGCAGCTTTGTTGACCCGATGACCAGCCCTATGATGTTAAACTCCCAGTCTTGTCGTATGTATGTGACATTAACTGTGATTTTTACTTAAAATCACAGAAATTTTGTTTAATGTTTGCAATTAGCATAATTCTAAAATTGTGCTCTTCAAAAGAGTAATTATTTTCAACTGGCTATATGTGTCTTGTGAACGAAGGATTTGTAAATCGTCTACCCCTCGTAGGCTTCTACAAATGTTTTCAAGTATTTGTCTACATTGTAAGTTAGGGATAATTCTGTTGCACTGAAGAAATATTGCAGGTGAACAAAGGGTTGTAAATTTTCGTCCGCTCGTAGTACTTCTAAAATCTGTCGGGGATTGTCTACAGTTTCCAACAAGCAGGCACTCCACGAAGTTGCAATTCTCATCCCTATCGTATTCAATGGTCTCTTAATAGGCTTACCCATCATTTTATGTATTTTTGAAGTGCGCAAGGCAGTACATTATTTTCATCAGTGATTCAGATGCTCCTTGTGAGTAGAAGTGCTGAATATTCAAGTGTCAAATACGAAGGAGGTCTGAGTTGGTTTACAGTCGCGATACGACAGGTACTGGTGTTTAAATGTTAGCATCACAAGGAAGTCCAGGTACGTAAGTGAGACGTCAGAACAGAAAAAAAAATCCATAGAGAGATCGATTTGCTTTTGTTGATTAGAGTTCAATTTATTTGATGATTCGACTGGCAAATAAATTATCGTTGACGACGATGATTAAAATCACAGAGAAAGAGTTACCTGTCGTTGACATAGTTTATAACGATGTTGACAGTTCGACGAGAAGTTTACCAGTGCTGGGGGCCTCATGGATCTGATGCTCCTAACCCACCCCGAACAACTGAGGATCAATGATACAGAAGATAGGTGATGACGTTGACCATTCATAATGACATAAAATGTCACGTCTATGCACATGTACACCGCGTAAGCGTCGAACACAGCATGCGCGTACACATGTGCCTAGTAGTCGAGCCTGCCTCGGTTTATTCTTCATATCCGCATGCCCTGTCACTTTGGGTCCTGCGAGTGCCAAGAATAGCGCGTTAAGCTTGATTCAATATTTTCTTCATAGTATGTAAGAATCGTGAGTTCTTGAACCATTGTGCAGTAGATCTATGTATGTATACGTTGTAAACATATACTGAGTAAAGTTTTGTTAAGTAACATCTTAGGTGGTGATAAGAAGGAAAGTTGGAGGGGTGCAAGATCAGAGACAGGAGAGTCGAGGAATGAAACTGTCGACAAGGGGGATTAAGTTTGTAACGACTATTTACATATCTCGACATCGAAAGGTGATGCGCTTGTAGAGCGCATTACATTACTTCCGTGGGACTTAAAAATAACAATGCATTCCTCAAAACTTAGTCATGACATGCGGTTGAAATCCGGCGGCGGACCCCACAACAGTTGAACTTCGGAGCAGTAGAGCCTCGGTGCAGTTGAATCTCTGTGTATTTAAACGTTGGTGCAGTTAAACATCGTCGGCGTAGTTAAACTTCGGCGGACCAGTTAAACTCGCGATCGGCCCTCGTCAGTTATTCCTTCCGACGGGGTCCCATCATTTCCCCCCTTATACCGTCTAACTGTCACCATCATGCACCCGTCTCAATAGACTTCGGCCACATAGTTCTCTTAAAGTACCCCTTACGTTTGCATTATTGTGTCCCCACCACTCTACTGGTCTTTGAATGAGTCTTCACTTTGATAGTCCATGGGTTTCTCTTATCTTCGTTTCTCCTGACCACATTGACTCATTTGTCTTGTGACGGTAGCCGTCGTGTGTTGCCTAGTAACATCACTCCGTTTGTTGCATGAATAGTTGTAGGTGCTGCATTGATATCTCTTCTTCTTGCACATGTACCTGCCCTTTTAGCGTTCCTTTAGCTTGTCAACTCTTGCACAGTGTTTCGTACAAACTTTGCATTTATACTCCTGATCGCGCATGTTTCACATCTCAATGGAAAATTCACAATTAACAGGACAACTAAGAACGATAAAAACGATAGTTCGTTGTTCAACGCTGCAAGCAAGTGACTCAATGATTCAGAGAAATGAACAGCTTCTCCTAAGACATCATTTCACAAAGTAAAAAAATCAAGCAGGTGTGGTCCTTCTGTTGTGAGGGGTTCCACGATTACTTCTTTGTTATTTTTTTTGTTTGTTCCTGTTTAGTTTTAGAAGACGTTCGGACTGCATCCGGGGTATAATAAGAGGTTTACTGATAACGATTAATATCCAACGCTGTGTTATGTTTCGATATATTTTAAGTCGTCCAAGACTTCCCTGTTTAGACAACTAATGCTACCGCTTAGCTAAGAGTGGTCTCGTTTTTGTCAGATATCGCTTTTAACCCATATTTCTTTTGAATCACCTTCTTCTGTTCGGCAAAGGTGACCGACTCAAGATCGACAACAACACTAACAGCCTCTTCTAAGTTCCTAGACAGGGCCTGATGGATCCGCCATTGACTCTCCCCGCGCAAATACCTACCAAGTTTAAAGTTCATCCAACTTACCGTCTAGGAGGAGATCGTGACAGACTTTCTTTTGTACACACAAACACCACATACACGCACTCGGTTTCTTATCGGGACTCGAGGTTGTAGATCCACACACATATACTCTTATTTAAGCCCTATTCACCCTCCTAACCACAGTGGGTGGACTTGACCCATGTCCTTTGTGTACCATCGGTTACTCCCACAAAAGGACCACTGACCCACCAATCGTGGTTGGGATGTAAGGCAGACTACCACTTAAGTGTCATTTTGGAGAACTTAACCCTATAACGAAGTACAATATCTCCTCCCTGTAAACTACGTATAAAGATGAGATAAGTATGCATAATGGTATTGCAAAGACAAGAGCTATCCCTTGAACGGAGGGTTTTAAATTGTACTGAATCCGCTCGTGGTGTTTTTGGAAGTGTTTCATGTATGTAGAGACTTAAATGTTTACGAACTGTCTTCCATACACGGTTTCTACTTTCCATCTCGCTATTGATGTATATTAGGTTTGGTCTTAGAAATGTTCTCAGCACAGTAGTTGCAATTAAATGTGATCGAATATTTCATTGGGAGTGTTATTATATTTTACAATAGGCGCTCTCTGATTGGACAATATATCTGTCTACTTTTATCAAATATGTAAAATTATTTTGCTCTAAATAAAAATATCTGTCAAACGTAGGTTGTAAATTGTCTACTGCTGGTGGTGCTTCTGAAAAAAATACATTTAAATATAGACCTAAAGGTTTTCAAACTTACTCCCCATTCCCCACGTAAGGGTTCCAATTCTCATGGTTATGGTGATCGACGATTCGATTGAGATTGTTATTATTTTCCCCTATCCGGACAAATATATATATTTATCTATTTTTAATAATGTGTATTTTAGCATTATGCGAACATGACCTGCTCACAAAGGATTTAAGTTTGTGTGGTCGTTTTATGGTTGTGATAATTTATTATTCTTGGGTTGTGAAGTAATTAAACTTTTTCAGCTCTGTTCTTCACGTGGTTTCAAATTTTTATCCCCCTTCGTTTGTATTGCTTTACAGTTTTCATGCAGTTATCGACAACACATTATGTTATCACGTGATCTTTTTTTTTTCAAATGTGTCATTTTTTTTCTTCACTTCGTTCTGTGCATCACTACATTTTACGCATAATTACATGAATTAATCAGCTTTAAAACATATTGTTGTCAGCATGTACTTATTGCTACAGAGAAAAGGGAGCATACGAGGTTTCTCCATAATCTGATTATTAAAACCTTTCACCGTCTTGTCTCAAAATATATAACTTGTAGTATTTCCAAGAAAACATTTCCAATTTGTCGAACGTTATTTTACTTGTTTGAATTTGACATTTTACAAACAAAACTTTCGTTAATGGAGAACGCATTTCCCAGACAAAAACTACTACACATCATTTTTAATAAGGTAAGAGACACGTAGACAATTTGCAAATTGTCTTTAATATTTTGTAGATGAAAAGACAGATGAGTTTTAAGATTCACTCTTTTCTATGGAAATATTTCACAATACAGAAAAACGAAGGCAAAAAAATATTTCCTTCATGTAATTTCCTAAAATCTTTTAAATATTAAAAATCGATTTTCGTAGTAGTCGCACTATTAATGTCACTGCTTTTTAACTCTTTTTTGTTTCAAACCTTAACATTCAAAAGGCATTCCCTGCTTAAGTTTAATATTCCACACTGATGTTACATCACAACGAAAAAGAATCGTAAATGCACCGTGTAGCACATTCATTTTTACATTAATGAACAATGTTTGCCAAGACGATCACTCATTTTGGCATAATTATGGAATACTTTAAGCGCATTGAATATTACCATAACATTTTAAGCATAATTAGGGTATTTACTTATGATATGGTTGTTTATCAAGACGCTTAAGCCATGTACTGTTTCTAACTGTTTCATATGCCCATTGTCGTAGCTGTCAAAAAAGAAACTCGAATCGTCGAATCCTTTTCCGTTTCCATCGAATCCTTTTCTTTCAAATAGGTCGGATTTTCATTTCTGTATACTTGATGTTGTAATAGCTGCCGGGAAGATAAGCCCAATAAATACTTCTAAAACTATCACTTGATCCGAAGTAGTCCCCATTTAGATTGGAAGCAGTGCAAAAATAGTACCACCAAGCACCGTCTCGATCAACGGCACAGTTACCACCATAAACATCGTTGTCACGGTCCTTTGTTGAGAACTGGTAGTTATGGTGATAAGTCAGACCATTACCACTACCTGTTAAAATAAACACGTAGATATTCGGTTACAAGTAACGGAATTAGAACTGATCTGAGGATGCTAACATATTCAGTAATTTGTTTTAAGAGTAAATCTCTAATGCCATTAATTCATTCACCATGAAGTATGTTAGTAACAATACAGTATATATAAAACAGTATTAAGCGACAGAAAGAGATCAACATCAAGGAAAAAGAAGATAATTTTGCAATACTCGTGGAATTTTTTTTTATGTTTGTGCTTAGGAATGTTCTCTGTGAGTGCATTAAATGTGCAATTATCATTTAGTGTTGTTCAGTATTCTTGTTTTCAATGTATTCAATGAACCCATCATATTTTAATGTGTTTTATTAACCAAAAGTACAAAATTAATAGTTTTGTTTTTTAATTGGTTGCTATCTGTTTTTGTTGTTGTTCTAGTTGTTCTTGTTGTTGGTGTTGTTTTTAAGGGAAATGTGGCGTTTACAATACCCCCAATCATCGTAACACATGTAAACCCATCAATTGACATTCACAAATAAAAGTACATCTCCTGTAAAGGTTACGCATACAGTTAGTTACGGAAGATGATCTCTTTTATTATTGTTTGGTTATAAAAATAATCCTGAGCAACAGGAGTATTTAAGTAACTTATTTCTTGGTAAGAAGGGTCCCTCCTCGTTATGAATAAAGTATCATTTTATGTCCACAAAATTGGTGATAAAAGCATTATCTTTTCTGTAAAAGAAAGTCCAAATTTACTTTAATTTGTTGCATTATACAGTAATTTCAAACAGTAAACAATTGCGTTAATCTATTACTTTGTTCCAGTTCAGAGGAAGACATGAGATTTCATACAGTCCCATATTCGGTGTTACAGGGTAACATTTTGTATCAAAAATTTTGAGATTCGTTTTTTCTCAACCAAATATAACACAGGTTACTGTGCAAACCAGAGATTCATTGTACCATTTACGACATTGTCTTTAACGTATACGTTCTTAGTTAAATCGCAGCTTAGTGGCAACAACAATATAATGATAAAGGAAAAGACTATGTATTTCTTATGACTATACATAATGATAAACCATGTTGTGATAGTTTAAAAATCCCTCTTCACGTGAAGATATTTTTTTTTCTGTTTTAATCAATACATCCTATTAATTTACCATGATTGCCTAAAACAGTTTCCAATAAGACTTGAATGATACACACCTGCTGTCCCACTGTAAGTTCCAACACCAGACCAACGATAGTTGTCAGTTTCGTCATTAATACGGAAGAAATCAAACTTGGCGTAGTATGGGCACCATCTCTATTCACGAAGTCGATTCTTATTTCATAAGTTTTTTTGATTTGTTAGAAAATATAGTTTATCATTTCCAATCCAAAACTCATGATTCAGGTTTCCAAAACCTTCCTTATAGTCATTCCAGTTGAGGAAAAAATTCTCAGAGCCATTCACACGACGATGGAATACCTTGAGTAAGATAAAAAGTAAGTTTATGCTTTAAAGTTAGGGCGTATGCACAAAAGTCGTTATCTTTAAGTTGTGTATGATACACATATTTCTGAAACTGGAAATCTATAATACATACAATATTTCATTTGATGCACGTATTATCTATAAATTACCATCTTCTACATGGTCATCGGATAAAAGTCTATAATGATGACGCTTTACCAAAACCAGTTTGCATAGTATTGACCCGAGACTGCCTAGTGTAACACATTTAGTAGCCTACATAAATTTTAAATTACTGATTACAATATATGTCATAACATTTTTGTTGAAATTAGTATCATTCTGTTGGTCATAATACAGTTACGGTGTTAGTTTTTAGAGCATTGGAACTTCTGTCTCCTATGTTTTAAAAGCGGATAATCAGCAAGACTGCTAGTTACGCTTAAAACAAAATACTCACTGTCCACCCATCCCCGTCTGACATATTACAGTAAACTTCAAAAGATGAGTTGGGCCAGTTGGTTGGACTTATCATGTAAATACCGTTATCTGTAGAGCCGGAATCATAAATCTCTTGACAATCTTTATACTGAGTGCAAGTATATCCTTCTTTCCATATGATCTTTCCATTCGAGCAGACACCCTTGCTTGTGCATTCAGTATTTATGTAAACGTCTTCCTCCTGCGTATACAAAAGACAAGACCGCATTTGACCAGATCTTTTACATCAACTTTGCTACTTATTCGAGTCAATATTTAATGATTTATACTTTAAACATTATTGATTCCATGAGATGTAACAACAAAGGAATTAAAAATATAACCGTGAAACAAAGATTTCTACATGCAATGTGATTTTTATTAACATGTGATTATTAAAACTTCATTCACACAAACAGGCAATTTAATAAACTGTGTAAATAAACATGTGGTCAAATAACGAAAATTTTATTTGAGAACCAATGCGAAAGCACAAACGACAATGACTCATCTCTTTTGTACATCATCTGTATGAGGGTGTTAATTTACAGGTATTATTATCCCTTCTTCTTGTAAGTAGCACCCGCATTGCTCCATTGAGGCACATTCAGTTCCTTTCATGAAGAATCCAGCTGGACATACACAGATTCCTTCTTCAGAACAAGAAATAGCCTGACAGTCTTCGGGGGCTTCACAAGTTCGTTGACAAGCGTCATTGCACTCCTCGTAGACAGTGTTTATTGGACAAAATGTAATGTCGTCGCCTGTATGAAAATTATGCAGCAATGACTAACATTTACAAAGATAAGATTTAAATCTGAATTGATAAAAAACAATTACGTAGTAAAGGTACTCTTCCTCTTCGATTAGGTTTAATATATTTTTGGCGAAAACAAACAAATTTACACCAAGACATTGGACATTTTGTTACACATCGACGAAAAAAACATAGGTGCCAATAATATGCCAATTATATCGCCATGTATAGTTCAGTATGTTAGTTTTGTTGTGAAAGAAAGTACGATATTCACCTATTGTGCCAGAATAATTTCCCACGCCTTATAGTTTGTAATTGCTGAAATCATCACCGATACGGAAGTTATCATAGACTAGCCGAGTTAAAGAATCGAAAGTCTTTCGTTGCCTATCCAGTGTTCATGCGATAAGAACCCAAAACCGTATATTTATAGCTTTCCCAACTTCGATTGAAATAAATGTTCCCATCAAAACGGCGTTGTATTACCTGTATGCAAACATTGATCAGGGCGGTGTGTTACGCTTGCTTACAAAGAACAATAAATGTAGGAAATTTGATCCTGCTGTTATCTCCATCTTTCCAAATGCAATACTAGATTTACAGAAGGAAGGAATAATTGTAGTGCAAAGTCTTAATTAAATCAAAAGGTAACATCACTGGCTAGTGTCAACAGTAGAAACTTCAGTATGGATTTTCCCAAGTTTTATTTCATTTCAGAAAACTTTATTAGAACCATATGAAGGCGTAAATATACTATTGCAATAACATAATAATGACATGAAAAAATATAGTTCAGGAGTTCCACTAGGAAGCTCCCCAAAGTTTGTGAGGAAGAAGAGCCTCAGACGTAAATTGAGGCATTCAAGTGAATGAAATTCAGAAACAACAAAGCTAGAACACAGTATTCCAAAAACGTCTACAAACAAAGACGTAGGAAAAAGAAAATTGTCACCTTCTTTGCAGATTTTTTTTCTTTCATTCCCTTTAAAAAAAATGTTAACGAAGTAATTTCCTTACTTGAGTATGATAAGTTATTCCAAGCAGCAGGTCCAGTGTAGTTAATCATTGGTTATTTAAATGATAGAGTAAGGGATAATATACTCGGAGTTACGCCTAACTCTAAAAAATGGCTTTGGTTTGCTAAAAGACTGGCAGATCGTAAGTTTTTTAAGTAGTGAGACATTAACAGTTCAATAAGTTTTGATGTGTTCAGTTTGTTACTAATAAACGTTTTGTGTGACAAACATGTCTCACAAAGCTCAGCGATGACATGACGATCTACACACAACACTGTTGTCGAGTATATTAACGTTTACATTCGATCTTGTCTTGAAATTCGAGTAGCGCTATGGCTTCAGACATACTTTATTTACATAAAAGTACTGAGGGGTTTTCCAAAAACGTTTCCTTTCATTTTTCATAAATCTGAGGTCTACCATTACCTTTTTTGTGGTCGTCGTGCATGATCTGCTATCAAGAGAAGTCAAACGGTCAAAGAAAAGCCAGAAAGCAATCACACATACAAAAAAAAATAATTGAACTTAGAAATCTAGGAAGAATAAGACACATACAGTCCATCCCTCAACGCCGTCTGTTGCATCACAAAATACTTCAAAAGGGTCAGAATAGCCATCTGGCTTGATCATGAAAACACCAGTAGTGTTTTGAGTTGAACATTGTTCCTGAATTTCTTTGCAATCTCTCGGGTACGTGGAATGTTGGTAAAAGAAATACGCTGATCCTAAATGATGACAAATTAAATATTATCGTGTCAATCTTTGAAAACTCCAGACCGTGTCTCAAAGTGTAAGAAAGTCTACAAACAAAGAATCTGGTATGACTCCTGGGTTCTCAACGGGATGCAAGCGTCATTTAAAAAGTTGTGCAAGATATTCTGATTATCTAATATATTTACAGAAACAGTTCAGAAAACGATGGCCTAATCAACTGTTTTAATGTCTTTATGTTTGCCATTTTGCGCTATTACAACAAACCCATCGATTCATATGGTTAGCATAGGTTGATAAAAGTACTGTTTCCCGAATGTAGTACACAACATCAATATAGTCAATTTTAAAGCAGAAACGTCTTAATTAAACAAAATGGTCTTCAATGATATTATGGTATGAACGGTTAATCGACTTAAGAATCAATTTGGTTATATGTGCACATAAGCGCATATAAAATATAGAATTTCTATGTCCTTGTCCGTATATGTCCTATCTATTAGAAGGGTAACTACTTTCTAGGACGATGTAAAAATGTAACAAAATGTCCTTTTAAATCTTACCCAATGTGTTTTCATCTCCCACCTGTAAGAAGCAAAAATATATCATTTGTTATAGACAATTACAAAGAAATATAGACCTCTCTGTTGATATAACAAATCGGAGTGATAGCAGGGTCACTAAAATTTTCATCTTGAACGTTGTCTAGAACCTAGTCTTTGCTCCAAACTCAATGATACCCACATTAATATTTTCCATTTACGTTTCTGTTTTTGTTTTCTTTGTGTTTGTCAGTGTATTAAAATTTTAAGGATACAATTTCGTTCCTTTTTTTAATTTCAAGCATTTCTCTAAATTATCACGCTTATTATTATAGTTTTGCTTTCAAAATATCACGACATTTTTTTCCCTTTGAAACTGGAACATTTGTTTACATTAAAGTGCTGTTGTATTGATCCAAGATTTATTACTGAATCAGTACATGTCAAAGTACAGTAGGAAAGGGAAATCATTCTTGGCTTCGAGATGGCACTTCGCTTTGATCTTGGAGAAATAAATGTTTAGTTAGAGATACAAAAGTTACGAAACGCTAAAAATGATAAAAAAAAAACCCACACAAGTTTTTCTTTTTCTTAATCATGTATCCAGTTACGAGATCTACGTTCACTACCACATAAATTGTTGTTTCGTTGATTTATTCATGAAGTTGTTAGTAAATGATTGAGGGCGACATGTTAAATAATATGTAAACACATTATTTATTTATTCAAGCAATTTAAATTTCCAAGGATCTCAAGTAAGGCTCATTGTGTAGATACAACTGAATTTAAGCAGTAGCAGTATTTGTCTTGCTGAGAGTTGCATAACTGTATTGTAATATATTACATTACGGATTTGAATCTTTATTTTTCTTTTAATTTTACACAAACACATCTTCCTTTCTGTCGTTATAATTAGCACAAGGGCGCTAAGCCGTTGATAGGCCGTTGAAAGTATATCATATATGAAGATGGTTTTTCAGTTCGAAGAAGTATAGATTATAAAGTCAGTTTGATATCTACCAACTGTAATAACATCACTCAGCCAAACGTGACAGATATTCACATTGTGGAAACTATATATTAAATCGTCGATGCGCAATTATTTAAATGTATAAATGTAATACTGTACACACTTTAACAACGCGAATATTAAACACAAACACTGCCAACTCTTATTATCCAATGGGAAGAAACTGGTTATTTGTTGTTATTGGCAGAATGTGAGTTGATTGTTTGCAGTTTCTCTCTAATACGGATCTTTAAAGATCTTTGTTTAACAGTCGGAATATTGTAAAGTGATAGGCCTAGTGGTAAAGTTTGAAAGGAGAAAAAATCAACTAAAGAACAAACAAGTCAAAATCTGTTAGGTGTAAAATGAGAGAATGTGAGCAAATAAGAGTTAAAGCATTTTTGTCCTTGTATATTTATTTTGATAGATATATTACAGGAAGAGAGTGAGGCAAAATCAATTAAACGAAATAAACAGAGCCGCGGTTACTCTCGCTTTGCACAACGAACGATCCATGAATGAAATCATATTATTTGTTGCAAGTGTTATGGTAACCTACCTTTATACCAATCTCTCATTCCACAAAATAACCTCTCATATTTTATTTCACTGTAATATTTAAACATTGTTTGGAGGAGAAAATACTTGAATGCAGATGTTGGTAGGATTAAAGTTTGTAGTTTACAAGTGGTTGAAATTGTTGACACTCCTAAGCATTCTTTCCGCTTCTTGACCATAGTCTTGACCATAGGTTACCCTGAATTTTTACGAAACCCAAATTTTGTAAGCAGCAATGAACTATTCGCTCTTTGAATTTGAACCATTTTGATTAAAGCTTATCTTCGCCTGGGCTTCGGAATGATATGCATATTTACCCATCAGAATTCAATAAAATGTTGAAAATTCCATATAGTATATAAACAAGTTATTAATAATTAAATCAAATTAAGGGAGAATTTTTAATACCAAAACATAGCAACAATTGAAACTGTTTTTGACAGAAGAACTCTGTGTTACTTGGAAGCTACGGTATCATGTGCGAACAAGTATCTTTTTAATGAGATTTCAAAGACATTAAGCACATACCTGTCACACGGTCATGAGATTCATTATCAAGAATATGTTGAAATTAAGGAATGAATTACTTTAGACTACCTCTGTAAAATCTACAGGTAAAACAGCTAAATATTTGTCACAAGTTTTACTAATAAAGGTTAGAACCTCTGTGTTTTAAGCACATGTTCTAATATATTTTGTATCGACACTTGCCTTCATTCATAATAAAAAGAAATTTAAAAGTGGTAAATGTTTGCGTACTCCATTTAATATTGTAGTGTAACTTTTTTACATGGATTGCATATTAACCTTCACATTTGTAAGTAATCAGTGATGAAAATTACTTTGTTACATTATTGGAAAGTTACTTACATGAATTGTTAAGATGTAAATATTGTTCGTTTTTATTTGACAATATGTTGACACATTGGTAATTTAGTAAAAGCGAAACTAATAGACCGATGAATTTAATACTGCAAGTTGGATGTTAAAACTAATTGTTGAAGATATTCATGTTTAAATCAAAGTTACAAATAATGGAAATAACAAATATGAATTTAAACAAGTTGCAGATAGTGAAAGCAGCTAACGTAAATAGATGATTAAATAGGAAGCCAGATCGGATTTTGAAGAAACTTGAAAGCAAGGTCCTCAGAAGATTCAGATACTTCCAACTCCCAGTTTAAAATCTGATCTCGTAAATCATCTTGATGTCAACCTAAATGCCAAACTATTCTGTAGCTGTATGAACATGTGCACGTAGATTGTAATGAACCGATGATTTTAACGAGCTCTACATGTCTCTTATGTCGATGATTCGTGTTTAAAAGTAATGTTTGAATTCTTCAAGTACAGATATTTACTGATAGATATCTCTTTCTAGTTTAGGCATATACAGCTTAGGATAGTTAACAGTCTAGTTAAGATCTTTCATTTGACATTAGGTAATTCACACATTAGTGTAACTCATTTCGTATTTTCTTACGAATTCTAGCAGTTCAAAAAATTAGTGTTTGCTCTAACAAGTTTTAGCCT